>CM055874.1:47591268-48804719 GCA_029582165.1 Portulaca oleracea
GATCAAAATAGTGAGATTAATTCGATAATAATGATCCTTAGGATACTAATCTAGTCTGGGACCTATGCTATTGCAGGGCTGTAGCAGAGTACACGTCTAGAGACCTCCCGTTTAAGATATCAGAAGATGACGTTTACCTCACAGCTGGATGCAAGCAAGCAATTCATTGTTTAATTTCATCACTTGCACATCCTACAGCTAACATATTGCTACCGAAACCAGGTTTCAGCTTATATGATGATGCTTCTGCTTGGTCACAGCTTGAAGCTCGCCATTATGATCTTGTCCCAGAAAAGGGATGGGAAGTTGACCTTGATTCAGTTGAAGCTGTGGCAGACTGCAACACTGTGGCTATTGTTGTAATAAACCCTGGGAATCCCTGTGGAAGTGTCTACAGCCACCAGCATCTGGAAAAGGTGCAGTGATCTTCCAAAACTTGTTGCTTGGAGCAAAAGCCTTTTCGTAGAGATGTTTGATAATTTGAAGTTTCAATCAAGTTTCAATCAAATTTCAAAACTTTCAGAAATCCAATTAGGTTTGTTTCCTGTAAACAAGCATTCAGACTCTTTGTTTCCTGGTTTTCTCTACTACTTGGCTTATTACATATATGCCAGTTATGATCAGTTCTTCCTATGTTACTGTAGGTGGCTGAAACTGCAAGAAAGCTGGGGTTACTTGTGATTGCTGATGAAGTATATGATCACATCACATTTGGAAGTAATCCCTTCATTCGAATGGGAGCGTTTGCTTCCAGAGTGCCCGTTGTTACACTTGGTTCCATCTCAAAGCGATGGATGGTTCCTGGCTGGTGCCTTGGTTGGTTTGTTCTCACTGACCCAAATGGCTTCTTACAAAAATCTGCGGTTCTTATCTCATACCTTCTTTCATTCATTCATTTATTTGACGTTAAATCTATCAAGTGAATTGCTAAGAACAGCATTGTTGCAGTAGTGGGTCGTACTGATCCTGCTATATATGTGCATGGTTGTGATTGCTGGTTTGTTAAATATTACCCCTACTGATAACGATAACAAAGTTTTGGGTTTGGGTCAATTTGGATTCGGACATTTGGAAAAACTCCCCATTCCGAACCTTGTCCAAACTTCAATTTCGGATGCTTTGTCATTGTCCGAATCAGGATCCGGATTGTCTTATTTGTCTGAATTTTTTGTGCTGATTTGACCATAATTGATTGAGTTGTCCGACTCGATTGGGTGTCTGAATTTGTCTGACACTTCAGGTTCGGGTCCATACATTGTCCAGATTTGTCCGAATATTTCTGGCCCTAAACCCAAATCTGATGGCTGAATCCGACCAGATTTTCCATATGGACATGTCCGAATTGACCAAATTTAACATCTGGAAAATACAGTGCTGATACTGACTGTACCCAGCTCAATTCGGCCAGACAAATTTGAATATTTGAGTCGCACAAAGTTTTGCCGTTGCTAGTGAGTCGCTTTGGCACAGTATACTTTCTTTACTGTCTACATGCTCTCTTTCTGTCAGCTACTGGAGCGAGTTAAAGCCTTTTTTGGGGTTGCCTCGGAGCCTGTAACATTTGTTCAGGTTGATCTCTTCTATATTTCAAGTTAAAGTCTCTTGAAATTTCCAAGTTATTGGTAATAGGAGTTTTGTGATATATCAGGCAGCTCTTCCTGAAATACTCGAGAAGACAGAAGAGGAGTTCTACTGTAAAGTCGTTGATGTTCTGCGTCAAAATGCGGACATTGTTTTCGAGAAACTCAAGGAGATTCCTCTTGTTACTTGCCCAAATAAACCAGAAGGTTCTATGTTTACCATGGTAAGCAAGTAATAGAGTTGTGAATTTTCTTCTTCTAGTGCCGATTTTATGGTTATACTTGAATGGAAAGTGTATTTGCAGGTGAAACTCAATATGGAGGCGTTGAATGGTAATGGCATACAGGATGATATTGATTTCAGCAAAAAGCTTGCAAAAGAGGAGAAAGTCTTGGTTCTGCCAGGTATGCAATCATCAATATGTTGGAAGTTTTCATAGCAAAGTCGGTCAAGTTTCTTAAGTTGATAAATCTTCCTATGTTTGGTTGTACTTTTAGTGGATGAAAAAAATTCTAACGTGGTTGCATTATTTCACTCTCAACGGTGCGTTTGGTTGGTCAAAAACCCTAAGGAAATGGTCAATTTTCCCGGGTTGACTTATTTTTCCCATCCATGGATGTAGGTTGATCTTAGGAAAAATTTTACGGTAGGTCCAATATTTCCTATATTTTCCTAGGGAAATTTTCCCTTTTGGGGGGGGGGGGGTAAGGGAAATTGTTCCCGGGGAAATCTTTCCCATAGAAAATTTCCCATGGAAAATTTTCTCCGGGAAAAATTTCCCTAGGGTTCCTACCAAACGCCCTCAAATAGTAAAACTTTTTCATGGGATAGGGAAGTTTTTCCCAGAGTTCTACCAAACACTCTCTAAATGAGGCCGTAACATCGTGCAGTCATTTCCTAACATGGCAACTGGGTCACTTGAATAAGGTTGATTTTGTAATGGTTTAGAATGACTGTATATTGGTAGATATTCAAACTGTAATAGGTTCAGAACTTCAGATTCATTTTACTGATGTTTGTTTCCCAGCTAATGATAAAGGGGTGCGTTTATAGATGTCGTGAAATATTTTCCTGGAAAAAAACTCACCCCCTCTTGAATATTATCCGCTTCTTTGACAATTCTTTATAATGCATTTGAATAGGTTCAACATTGGGCGCAAAAAATTGGGTTCGCATAACCTTTGGCTTAGAACCATATGTTCTTGAAGAAGGTCTCGAAAGAATGAAAGCATTTTGTCAAAGGAATGCAACAAAACCCAGATCGCTTTTATCAGCTTTATCGTGCTAATCAGTTGATTGTTTTTAGTTAGCTATTTGATTTTCAAATGTTTTGTTAGTGGTTCTTAATTGTTTGTATTAATTTCTTTGTAAAGAGTGTTTAGTATGGTTTACTGTTTGTAATGAAACTTTTTGCTTGAATTTCAATTGTGTATTTAAGCTCTCTCAATTGCAGTGGATAAAGTGCAGAAATGGTATGATATGATAAATTGTGGAAAGTGTGGTGTGTTGTGTTACCATGTGGTAGGTATTAGGATTGAAGAGCACTCAAGCAACTACAAACAATGTAAGATAAGAGCGAAAAAAAAAATAAGAAATTTGACACTGGAGGTTTAACGTGGAAAAAACCCAAAACGGGAAAAAAACCACATAATCGATGCACTAGTAATAGGAGGATTACAATACAATGGTTGTGTTTCTCTCTATCTCACTTTGTCTCCGAGGATACTCTCTGAGATTTTTTGGGATACATAATAGGAAAGAACCTGAACCCCAATATATACTAGGGGTACAAAGGAAAACCTAGGTTACAATATGGCAGTAACCTAAGAGGAAGTCTCCAGCAAAAAGGAAACAACCGCGAATTAGGAAACAACTGTAGAAAGGAAACAGAAAAGATCTCGACAATATTCCCCGAATATTTCACAACAAGCGCTGGCAAGGGGGGAAGGCGCTGGCAGCGGGCGTCAATATGACTCGGCTGTTCGAGGCGCTAGTCGCGGGGCAAGGACGTTGGCAGCATCTCGCTTCGGCGGGCCGCTGGTTGTCTAGCATCTTTCCTTCTTCTCCTTTCTATTTCTTCTTCCTTCCTTCCTTCCTTCCTTCCTTCCTTCCTTCTTCCTTCTTCATTCTCCCATTTTGGTCTCCACACCCAACAATCTCCCACTTAGAGACCAAATCCTCAACCATCCTCAACTTCCTACACAAGTTCCCCTAGTGCATCGACCGACCTCTTTCTCAGTCCGAGAGGCCTCCTAAGACCGCACCGGCCTCAATTTCCCAACATCCACTGGCTTACCCTTGATCATGTAGACCCACTTCTTCACGACCTTCTTCCCTGCAGACAATCTCACCGGCTTCCAAGTTCTCTCAAGTGATGCAATCTCATCAACCATTGCGTGCTCCCACTTGAATCGAGCCTCCGCCTGCACAGCCTTAGTATGAGACTCTGGCTCACCGACATCTCTGTAGCCCTCCTGGATCTCCTCACAGTGGATGGTCCGCTGGAGCTTTCACCTAGCTCTTGTGGTTTAGGTTCTTCAGCAACTTGATCTGCAACCTGTGGAGCTTCCTGTGATTCCTCTGTTTCCCTCCTAGGTACACCCAGCCTATCAGAAACCTTGATCGTCTTAGCTCCCATTGGCTTCTTGTCACCTGAGTCACTCCATACCTCCTCAGGTTCCCCATCAGTTTTGGCGAAACTGACCCTCTTCTCATTCCTGCAATGCCATAAGCTAGAACAAGAAGCATTAGAAATCATGTTAGTGCTATCTCTGGTGGAGTACAACGTACCGGACTTCAATCCCTTTGCCACTACCATAGTACTCTTCACGATCTTCCGCATCCCATTCCCGAAGCCTGCTGTGTAGCCCATCTCATCAAGTTGATTAACTGAAATTAGATTCCTCTTAATTTCAGGAATATACCTCACGTCCTCCAACTTCCAAAGACTACCATTAGCAGTCTTAATCGTCATGTCTCCTGTACCTGTTATCTCATAACACTTGTCATTGGCAAGATACATTGTGCCAAAATTCCCACTCCTGAAATTATGAAATAATCCTTGTTTGATGAAACATGAAAGGATGCGCCAGTATCAACTATCCAAGACTCTTCAGGGCTAGACACACTCAAGACTAGGGCTTCAAAAAGGTCTTCAGCAGAGTTGACAGAGTCACGGTCATCATTACCGTTCCCCTTCCTAGGTTTAGGGCAATCCCTCTTAAAGTGACCTTTATCCCCACAATCATAACACACAACTTCACTCATGTCCCTTGGCTTGCCTCTCCTGACATTATTCGAATTCCTATTGTTCTTCCTACCCCTGACACTTAAGGCACTTCCCGAAGACTCCTCACCAGAATTCTTCCTACAAAGGCCCTCATTAAGCAATATAGACTTGACCCCATCAAATTTCATCTCGTCAGTATCCTTAGCACTACTAACAGCAGTTACAAGGGTTTTCCAAGAATCAGGCATAGAAGACAACAATATGCAAGCTTTGACATTCTCAGCAAATGTCATCTTTACTGACGCAAGTTGTGATAAAATCTTAGTAATCTCATTAATATGATCAGCCACATCCTCACCTTCAGTCATCTTACAGCTGGTTAATTTGGTGAACAAATATACCTAATTTGTTGCGCTGAGCTTCTCATACATCTCCTTTAGTGCCTTCAACAATTCCTTCGTTGTCTTTTTCTCCATGACGTTAAACCTGACGTTTCGAGCCAATGATATCCTGATCAAGGACATCACCTGTCGATCCAGCATATCGTATTCAGCCTGCTCCATTTTTTCTGGCTTCGTCTCCAACAGTGAAACATGCAGCGACTTTGAGTATAGCAGATCCTCAATCTGCAACTTCCAGTAGGTGAAGTCAGATCCATCAAATTTCTCAATTTCATACTTATCTCCTGCCATTGTTTGAAAGCGAGTTCTCTTTCACCAACCCTGTAGGCTCTGATACCAGTTGTTAGGATCGAAGAGCACTCAAGCAACCACAAACAATGTAAGATAAGAGCGGAAAATAAATAAGAAATTTGACAGTGGAGGTTTAACGTGGAAAAAACCCAAAAGGTGGAAAAAAAACCACGGAATCGATGCACTAGTAATTGGAGGATTACAATACAATGGTTGTGTTTCTCTATATCTCACTCTGTCTCCGGGGATACACTCTGGGATTTTTTAGGATACATAATAGGGAGAACTTGAACCCCAATATATACTAGGGGTGTAAGGGAAAATCTAGGTTACAATATGGCAGTAACCTAAACAATAAGGAAGTCTCTAGCAAAAAGGAAACAACCGCGAATTAGGACACAACTGTAGAAAGGAAACTGAAAAGATCTCAGCAATATTCCCCGAATATTTCACACAAGCGCTGACCGGGGGGGGGGGGGGAAGACGCTGGCAGTGGGCGTCAATATGGCCCGACTGTAAGAGGCGCTGGTTGCGAGGCGGGCCGCTGGTTGTCTAGCGTCTTTCCTTCTTCTCCTTTCTACTTCTTCTTCTTCCTTCCTTCCTTCTTCCTCCTCCCATTTTGGTCTCCACACCCAATAATAGGTTGTGGTAAAGTTTATATTAAGAATGATTGGTGTGGTAAGTGAGGAGATAGGAAAGTAAAAAGTTGATAGAAAAGTGAGGAGAAAAAAAGTGGAGAGGGTGAAAATTATGGTTGTTATAGTAAAGTGTGGTATGGTATTGTAAGATGCGGTAGTTTGTGGATAGTGTGGTAAATTGCGGTAAGTGCGGTATGGTTTCATGGAAAAGTGGAGAGGCTGAAAAAAGAACACGGTTTGTTTATATTTAATGTTTTTAACATTATGAACTTTTTATTTATTTTAGGTTTCCCCCTTCATATTTGTGTGACCAACAGATAATCACTAAAGATTAAGGTCTTGTTCTTTAGCTTGCCCTTACCTAATCTAATCTAATCTAATTTTATCTTACCATCCAAAAGAACATGACATATTTTTAGATAATGTATAATTAAAATTATTTATTCAACTCGCAAAATTTATTTAAAAATAAAAAAACAAGTTATATGACATTTAGCTACCTTTATAGCTTCGGTACTTTTCTTACCTAACTTTTTTTTTTAACTTTATTTTACCTTAGTTAACTTAATCCTATATCTTTAAAGAACATGATCTAATATTTGTTTTAATAGGCTAGTTAGTAAATTGTTTATCGATCACTAAATTTTCTTGAGTAATTTTTTTTTATACCAATTTACTTTTACAATATGACGTAGATATTGCATAAATTATTAATAAAATTCATAGCATTCTAAAACATGAAAGGTTGCATGCATAATCAACGACTAAATCTCCAAAAACAAGGGTATTATTAATAAGTGGTGTAATTTCTAATAAAATTTGGTCAACATAGTAATTTAGTTGATAAAATAATGAATAACCATCCTAAAAAAACGACACTAGGTAACTTTTTACAAACTAACTTTTTTGGATAAAAAGCTAGTTTGAAAAGTCGTCATACCAAATAGCCCAAATGTTTAATCCCTTCATACACTTCAATATATAAGGGAATGTTGTTTACATCCAAACTTCCTCGGTAATTGCATTAATCGAATTATATTGGGGTTTTGTTGGAAGTATAAATGGCTGCTAAAGACAATCAAAGTGCAAACAAACCAGACATATATCTTGAGAGATCTAGAATCAAGTATGAATTCTTAATCAATCAGTTGGTTGAATCAACACTAAGGAAAGAAAAACAAATACATAATGGATTCTTTGGTTGATATAGAATCATCATAAGTTAACGCCTTATAACAATATGTGTATAACCCAAAATAATATGGTATTATTATAATATTAGGAAGATTACATACCTTAGAGGTCATGCCCGTGATCCCCGTGAATCTCTTTTGTGTTGGCGACAGGTAGGTCACCCTCGTGAGCTACACATTTAAGAGGGTGGTTAGGGTTCCGTTTTGTCTCCTTTAAACTGTTTAAAGGGAGTATAAAAGAAACCTAATGCCTAAGGTTTCATCTAGCCGCTATTGTGACTTTTGGAGGAGGAATATTGAGAATCGCTTGTTTGAGTTCTCCTCCTTTAATTAATTGTTCCTTGTTTACGAAACATTTACGAAACAAATAGATTTTAGTGTTTATCTTTAGGATAAGGATAGGATCTGGATTGAGGCTTTGCAACAATTTCTTTTCCTTTTATCTTCTTTTGAAGTTCAACTTTGTGAGTTAAAGAATTCAATTCATCCAAACTCTCATACAGATTAGATCTGTTCAAAGATCGGGTTGGGTCAGGTCGAGTCTTGAGTCAGATCGAAAGTACATGGCCTCTTAACATAGACCCAACACAGCCTGACTTCGGGTTGGGGCATCCATGACCCTCGGGTCACAAGTTGGGTTAGCGGTTCATCCGACCCTAAAATCTAGAATATTTTTTAAATATATAATATTTTTATGTTAGACTTATTCAAAGGTCGGGTCGGGCCTTATGAATTGTCATTTATCATAATGTTTTTAAATTATATATATATATATATCTTATTAAAAACATTATGATAAATGACAATAGAAAAAACTTGATTAAAGGTCAGATAATTTTATTAGAAATTTTTTTTGATTTTTCGGTCTAGTTTGAACCAATAGAAATTTAAGAATCACAGATAACATATTTAAGAGACGAAGTATATCATAAATAGTATTCTCAAAAAAATTTATGGTTGATAGTATTTATTTCTAAATGGTTGATAGCAAACCAAAAATGTGGAAAAACCTTGCATAGTTGAAAAAAGTACACTATAAGTGCTTCATTAAAAACCTAACTAAAAGACTTAAATGTTCGACGGATGGAAAAATGCAAGAGTCTACAATTCTACCATTACTAGCTAACAAACCCATCGTACCGACGAGGTTAATTAAATAAATTCAATTTGTAATTATTTGAATCTAAAATATACACAACTTTTTAACATTAAATTTTGGATTATTGGATGATAATGCACTGAATTTTAGGGGTATTGGACAATAATGCACTGAACTTTTTTCTTAGACTTTAATACACTGAACTTTGAGGGTATTGGACAATAACGCACTCAAACCAATTCAGTTGGTGGTTGACGCGGTGGCTGTCCTATTTTGTGGTGTCGTTTTTCTATTTTTTTCAGAAAAAACTTTTGCCGTGTAAGAAAGTACACATAAGCAGAATGACTAATATAATTTTTTGGAAAAAAAAATAGAAAAACGATACCTCAAAGTAGGACGGCCACCGCGTCAACCACCAATTGAATTGGCCTGAGTGCATTATTGTCCAATACCTTCAAAGTTCAATGTATTAGAATCCAAGAAAAAAGTTCAGTGCATTATTGTCCAATACCCCTAAAGTTCAGTGTATTATCATTCAATAATCCTTAAATTTTTATGGACTTAAAATTCAATCGGACGGTACTTGCCCTAATCAAATATGTCCACCTATGTTTAACTTGTTCGTTCGAAATGATAGATTTAATAGCTTAATTTTTATTTGATCTTATAATTCTTGGTTATTGTATTTGAATACCGAAATTTGTGTGTGAACAAAAAAAAAAAGGTATTTAGCCAAATTTAAAATAAATCCAATTCGTGTTTTTAATATCAAATATACCTAAATTGTATTTGCCATAATGTATCACACTAACTACAAACCACAAACCATAACATATTACCATATAATACCACACTTTATCACAACAAATATAACTTTCTTTCTTCACGTTTCTCACTACTTTTCACTTTTCCCCCTCTTTACTTAACATACCAACCATTTTTAATTTACCATATCATACAACATTATATCACACTATCCACATTTTCCATATCATATTATTATCACACTTTACCCAACGTAGAAAAACAGAATCTAAATATAGATAAATACTCCCTTTGCCCCTTTTTATTTATCACTTTGAGAAAAATAGGGAAGTCAATATAACATAAAAGTTAAGGTACCGGTAATTAAAATAACAAATTTCATATTACTTTTATATTTATAATAAAAAAGAATTACTTCAAATTACTATTAATAATATTTAAAATTGTCATGGAAAAAAAGTGAAAGGCTATGAAAATATAAATTGATAAGAAAATAATATTGAACAAAAAGAGTACCAAACACTATTTAGATATGGAATAGTTTCTCTCACACTCAAAAATCAAAATAAACAAAAAAAATTTAATGCGGTGGTCATTGTTTGTATTCTCACCATCACAACACAACACAAATGAGATATATTTGCAACTCTCCTTTCTACTTTTATAAGAAATGGAAGAGCATTGGAATGAATAAAAAGATAAATTGTCCGGTCTGAATTCAATCGAAATAAACATATTTGCCACTTATATCCCCTTTTTTTGGGGTCTTTCATTCACTGTCCTTCCATCTACCTTCCATTGTTGTAAATTTGAAAAGAAAGGCTTCAATTGTAGAAGAGGTAACAATTTGGGGATACTTAGTTCACCTTGAAAATTTTAAATCGAATTGATTGTGGTTTTTGAATCCTAAAAGCAGGGTTTATTGTGTTAGTTCACGTTGAAAAAAAATGAGAGGCTTTGAATTTGAAACTAGGAACCCTAAATTTGATTTCGAATTTGTAGTTCACCTTCATAAATACATCGTTAAAGCTAGGGACGAAGTCTCATTAGGGCGGAACCGGGCATGGTCCCCTCGATTACTTTTCACACATAATATATCTTCTATTATATGATATTATAAAATATGTGATGTTAGTTTTAATTTTCCTATTATAGCCTTGTAAAACTATTAATAAGTATAGTTCATGACCCCCTTTAATTATGAACCTGATTTCGTCTATTGTATGGTATTATAAGAGATGTGTTGATGTCTATTTAGAGAGGGTGCAAGACTTTTTCGTCTATTCATTGTAAATAATAAGGGTACTTTCTTCCCTTTCTTTTCTTGTTCAGATTTGGGAGGCATTTATCACAAGTGAATAGGTTATGGTATATGTTACTCCATATTTATGAAATATGATGGGTGGAAAGTAGACATGTCAAATTGGGCGGGTGGGTTAAATACGGTTTATATGTATATCGGGTTCGGGTAAATTTAGGTCGAGTGTATTTCGGGTTTGGTTAAATATGGACGGTATATTTCAATTTTGTGTCAACCCAACGGATTATGGCTGCGACTTTTTTCGTCATTTCGTTGAAAAAGTTGTCTCTAAATACTATATTTTGTATTATATATACATAATAAAATACGATTACCTTCTAACAATGATATATTATTTTGAGTGTTTCGACTTACACTAGAGAAATAATAGATGAATATGTTGTGCTTGTAGTTTAATTTCGAAAGAAAGATATAAATTTCAATATAATTGACCTTAATTAATACAACTTTTGGGTCAAATGGGTGTGTCAGGTTTGACCCGCTAATCTACGAGTTTTCCTTTCAGGTTTCGGGTCGAGAAAATTTTGTTCAAAACTCAAAAAATTCGAATAGATTTGGATCGGGTTACTGGGTCAAATTGAAAATTGGCAGGTTGGCAGGTCTAGTAGAAAGTCGGTGGAGTACTCCCTCCGTTCCACATTAATTGGCATAATTTTGACTTTCACGGTCTCTAATATTGCTATTTGATTGATAATTTCTTACATTATATGTTATTAACAATTGCAATATTATACTTTTATGATAATATTTTTCGTTATTAATATAATAGTAGTAATTTTATATAGCAAAAGAAACAATTAATATGAAATGGAGGGATAACTCATTATAATTTGGTGAGTTTTCGTCAAACAAATGTAAATATTTTGGCATGAAGGGAGAAGGTACTCCCTCCATTCCATATTAATTGTCATAATTTTGACTTTCACGATGTCCAATGTCATTCTTTGATTGATAATTTTTTATATTATATATTATTAAATATTGAAATATTATATTTTTATAATAGTATTTTTCGTTACGAATTTAATATTAGTAATTTCATATAGCGACTTATTATATATGTTAAAAAATTTATGATCAAAATTTTTAAAATTTGACTCTATGATTTTGAAAGCCTACAATTAACATGGAAAAGAGACAGTATAATATATACAGAGTAGTGCATTATTTGAATACCTCATGATTCATGAGTAGAAAAAGGGTGGACGGAATTATATGAAATGTCACTATCTCATGATCGGGTGAGGTAAGATTGCATGCAACCAAAAAACACCACAGACAGAGACAGAGACAGCCATGGAAATGGAGAATGTAGGAAAGAAGGAATTGCGATTGAACATGGCGGACAGGAAGCAAGCGAACAAAGCAGGTGAAGGAAGAGCGACGATCAAAGCCACATTGCAAGTGCTAAGAGCTGCCGCCAACACCAATCAGGATGATGGCCGTCCTTTGATTCCGATGGCCCACGGCGATCCTTCTCCTTTCCCTTCCTTCCGCCCCGCCGTCGCCGCCGTCGACTCCGTCGTCGACGCCATCCGCTCCGCCCGCTTCAACGGTTATAGCCCCGTCAATGGCCTCCTTCCCGCCAGAGAGTATTCTTTCTCTCTTTCTCACGCATTCTATTAGTTTGAAGTTCTAGTTGAATGTGTTTATTTGAAGTTGTCGATTAAGTTGGCTTTAGGTCCAGGAAGTTCCTGCATCTAGCTGAATTTTGTTGTTCTGGTTGATTTTTTATTAGGTGATTAATAGGACTTCAATTCTCATATTCAGATGTCTGAAGCTGAAGTGATTTTGTCAAGCAAACAGAGTCAACGTTGGTCATGTTAGTTTACTTTCAGTTTGGCCAATTTGGACAAGGTTGTTATAATGGGGATCCTAACTCGGATCCATGGGTAGTTAGGATCGCATCGAGAATTTTGGATAATCAAATCGTAGGATCGTAGATCAGAATCGGGATTTTAATAACTATGGTTTGAAATAGATTGGTTGTATAATTGGAAGTTTCACTTAAGACAGATTGTATATGCTGAATTTAACTTGCTTGATACTTGGTAAAGCTACGATGGTTCACTAGAATGTTTGGGTTTAACTTGAAATAGACAGATTGGCTAATTTGAAGTTTCAACTAATACAGATTCTGTATACTGAATATAACTTGCTTATACTTGGTTACAGATTGTATGTGTTGAATATGACTTGCTTGATTCTTGGTTTAAGCTATGATGGTTCAATCTGGTGTATTTGGATGTCTGAAACTGAAGTAATTTGTCAAGCAAATGGAGTCAACGATGGTCATGTGGGTTTACTTTCGGTTCGGCCAATTTGGGTTTTGCTTGAAATAGATAGATAGTCTGATTGGGAGTTTCAATTGATATAGATTGTTTATGTTGAATATAACTTCCTTGATACTTGGTTTAGGCTAAGATTTTCACAAGAATGCTTCTAATTGAAGGCTCATAGTGGTTGAAACTGCGGAATAGAATTGTGCAAATTACTAGTCTTGAGATCAATAGTGAGGATAGTTCAATGATAATTATTGGGTTTCTCAACATATATCTCCTTAGGATACTAATTTAGTACAGGACTGATGGTATTGCAGGGCTGTAGCAGAGTACACGTCTAAAGACCTCCCATTTAAGATATCAGCAGATGATGTTCACCTCACAGTTGGTGGCAAACAAGCAATTCATTGTGTAATTTCATCGCTTGCTGATCCTACAGCGAACATATTGCTGCCAAGACCAGGTTACAGCACATATGATGCTGCTGCGGCTTTGTCACAGCTTGAAGTTCGCCATTATGATCTTGTTCCGGAAAAGGGATGGGAAGTTGACCTTGATTCGGTTGAAGCTTTAGCCGACAACAACACTGTGGCTATCGTTATAATAAACCCCGGAAATCCATGTGGAAGTGTCTACACTAGGCAGCATTTGGAAAAGGTGCATTACATTATCTAACAGCCTACAAAAGTTCTTTGAAATTCATAATCACTGCTTCTGATTCAACTACTTTCTGCACTTCAGACTTGATGTTGTATTCTCATGACAATTTTTTCACTTTTATTCAATGTTTTGATTGATTGTATGTGGTCTCTGGAAGTCTTAGCCGTAACTGTTGCATCATGTCAATGTTCCAGCTCAACCATATGCATTAGGCGTCCATTGAAAGTATGGGAATATGTTGTCTTACTCTAAAGCATATCCTTGAAAATATTGTCTTCAAAATCTACAGAAATTTAGTTCTCAGAAAAAAAAAACCTTTTTCATGTGGCGGATTGATATGTTTGAAGTTCAATTGAATTTTAAAGCTTCTACTGTATCAATTCATATGACAACATTAACACCATGTTTCAGAAATTTGATTAGGTTTGTTTCCATGTAAACCAGTATTCAGCCTCTTTGGGTCCTGGTTTTCTCAGCTTCTTGCCTTATTGTAAGTTGTTATGATTAGTTCTTCCTCTATTACTGTAGGTGGCTGAAACTGCAAGAAAGCTGGGGTTACTTATCATTGCTGATGAAGTATACGAGCACATTACATTTGGAAGTAATCCTTTCATCCGAATGGGAGTGTTTGCTTCCGGAGTGCCCGTTATTACACTTGGGTCCATGTCAAAGCGATGGATGGTTCCTGGCTGGCGGCTTGGTTGGCTTGTTCTGACTGATCCAAAAGGCTTCTTAAAAAATTCTGTGGTTCTTATCTTCTTTCTTTTATCACCTTTATTCATTCATTCCTTCATTCATTCGTTTGACGTCAAAACTATTAAGTGCATTGCTAAGGGCGACATTATTGCAGTAATGGGTTGATACTGCCATATATGGGTTGTGATTGTTGGTTTGTTACTTGTTGCCCTTTTTGGCTTTGGTGAAGTATACTTTCTTTACCTACATCCTCTCTTTTTGTCAGTTTCTGGAGCGAGTTAAAGCCTTTTTCCAGGTTGCGTCTGATCCCCCGACATTTGTTCAGGTTTGTCTCTTCTATATTTCCAGTTAAAAGGCTCTTGAAATTATCTATTTATTGATATTCAAGTATGATATAGAGGTTTTGTGACATATCAGGCAGCTCTTCCTGAAATAATTGAGAAGACAGGAGAGGAGTTCTACTCCAAAGTTATTGATGTTCTGGGTCAAGATGCAGATATTATTTTTGAGAAACTTAAGGAGATTCCTCATGTTACTTGTCCAAATAAACCAGAAGGTTCTATGTTTACCATGGTAAGGATGTAATACTATAACAGAATTGCAACATTTTTGTCAGTGCCAATTTTAAAATGATACCTGAATGGAAAGTGTATCTGCAGGTGAAACTAAATATTGATATGTTGGATAGCAATGCCATACAAGATGATATTGATTTCTGCAAAATGCTTGCAAAAGAGGAGAAAGTCATGATTCTGCCTGGTATGAAATCATCAATAAGTTAGAGCTTAATTGTTGAGTTACTGATTCTTTTTTCTGATTTATTAGAGATGAGTCAAATCTGATTCTCACAGTTGCATCCCATTTACCAATCATTTAAACGACACCACAACACCGTGTACTCATTTCCTAAGCCTAAGCAAGGTCTGAATCAATAGCATTAACATGGGAATTAGGTCAATTGGGTAAAGGTCGATTTTGCAGTGGGTGAGAGTAGACATTGACACTGCATTAGGTTCAGGTTCACTATTACTAGGGGCTGTGCCCTTCTTCTGCACCAAAAGGGTTCATTATTAGTTTATTACACGTGTTTTTTCCCCTATTATGCTGTATGTTAACAGAAAATCAATTATTACTGGCGAGCGCGTTTGTTTAGTCAAAAACCCCGGGGAAATGGTCAATTTTCCCGAGTTGACTTATTTTCCCCATGTTTGGTTGTACATTGACCTCGGGAAAGTTTTTACAAGGGGCCCACCATTTGCAAGGTTTTCCTAGGGAAAATTTCCCTTAGGGGGGTTAAGGGAAATTTTTCCCAGGGAAATATTTCCAATGGAAAACTTTCCAGGGAAACTTTTCCCCGGGAAAAATTTTCCTGGGAATCTTACCAAATGCACCCTTGATTTGGTAGGTCAATTCAACTGAGACCCTGCATGTCAGATCAAACTGTTTCATTTTGGGCCTAAGCCAATGTATGCTTTTAAATCGTTGTGTAGTAACTAGGTTTGGATCAACTTTATTTTATGTATTTATTCTTAAGAATTCCTTTCCAGGCCTATCTATAAAAAGGAAACTGTTCGATTAAAAGGAAAAAAGAAAGGAAACTGAAGAATGATAGTTGACAACATTGCAGTTAGAAATAAGTACCTTTGAACATCGTCCGTATAACTATAATGGACTGCATTAGCTGCTTCTTTGACAATCCTTTATAATACATTTGAATAGGGTCAACATTGGGCGCAAAAAATTGGCTTCGCATAACCTTTGGCTTAGAGCCATCTGCTCTTGAAGAAGGTCTTGAAAGAATGAAAGCATTTTGCCAACGGAATACAAGGAAACCCTGATTGCTCCAATGATCAGCTTTATCGTGGTAATTAAGCACACTAATAAGGAAAGCATTGCGACTTCAATAAGGAGTTGATATATTCCGGTGATAAATTTTCTATTACGAGTTATTTCACCCTTGCAAAGCATATATGTATTCTGTAGATTTGACTATTTGAGACCATAGTCACCTCTTCTGGGTTCTCTGTCATTCATGTAGTTATGAAATAATTGTTGTAGTTGCCACAAACAATTTGGGAAAAAATCTGAAATTATGATTGGAAGATGTTGCAGATTATTTTCTCACTATTCATGATTTTTAGCAAGCTAATTATATGTTTCTTCTTATATATCCACACCGATACAAGCGGAAATATGGGGAATTTCTTGGTGAATTAAACGTATGCATACTACATTTTCTGTAGTCTTCTGTAACTCCATTTTGCACATTATACTGACTGAGATCCAGCAGCATAAGCTATTGATAAAGAAAGAATTGGAAGCTAAAGATGACTTGGGATGATCAAAAGTTTAATTTGTTTGCTAATGATGGGAGTGGTGAGCTAATTAAGGGGGCATGTAGGCTGTATTATAGGTTTAGTGTGGCATTCTAATCCAATTCATATTAGGCAATAGGAATTATTGTTGTTGTCCCAAGCAAGCATAATAACCAAGAACTTGAGAAGAATGTCTTAAAATGTGAACTTTTGTAACAAGTTCTGTAACCTTGGGGTTATCTACCAATTGTCGAGAGTATATGTTATCGGTATACTCTTATTCTATAATGTTTTGGCAATTGAATAGCCATGTGTACCATGTCACAAGGTACAAAACGATTGATTATGCCTTGATGCAATTGTATGGCATATAAATAAAACAAGTGAATTCTTGTGGTTATGTTTTTGGACATCACAATCGGATGGCTAGGTTGCCAAGTTTCTACTGCTAAAGAGCTCTGGAGCCATCAAGCAGTCAGCAGATGGTATGCCTGAACATCTGGTTGCTGATTTTTTGCTCTTATGTCCAGCTTAGACCATTGAGGTCCAAGTGTCTGACACTTGAAGGGGCTTCAGTTTCATCTCGAGCATTCAGATCGAGATCAGCACTGAATGAAGGTAGCTTGTACTTCTTACTATCCAGCTGAAATGAGTCTCCTCTGCAGCTGATGTTCTTTTGAAGCTCGTCTTGTCTGTTGTCTCCTCCGATCCCGACGCTCATGGACAAATCACTGCAGGCTCCGGATCCTTCAACAGGGAACATCATCTTTTCTCTGTCGGACTGAGTTGTGGGAAAGAGCATTGTAGCCTGCTCTTTTAGGTTACCATCAAAATTGTTTGTGTCTAAGAATCTAGTTTCATTCAAGGGTCTCAATCCCAACTCACTGTTGTGCATGTCTTGCTCTCTCTGATGAGGCACGTCGCATGAGGTTAAGCAGCTGTCTATTGAGCAGTCTGCTGCCGGCTTGTTGTGTTGGAGGGAGTGCTTGAGGCATATTCCTTGCTGCTCCTCTGTCATTTCTGTGAAGGCCAGGTTCAAGCACTGGTTCGACACCTTGGAAACCAATTCAGAGAGTTGAAGTTTTGCTGCTTCTAAACCGACTTTCCCAATGTTTTGCTTTCCAAGTGTCTCCTGGGCTTTCTCCAATACTGCCTGAAGGTACTTTCCTTGAGCCTCTATACGTAATTGTAAACGCCTTTGTACCTGATTTCACATCAATTCATAGAGGGTAAATACATGGACATGTTGCTGAAATCCATGAATAGTTATTTTTATTATTTTTTATTTTTATTATATATATATGAATGTTTTGACCAGTGATTAAATCATTTGCATGCATATATCAAGCTTATTCAGAGGAACGGAAATGTTGAAGTGTTTTATAGGTGGCATGTATTGGGACAAAATATAACTAGAGCTTATTCTTTATTCTATACCCCACATCTTTGTCAGGACTGCTCTGTGGGTGATGTCTCTGTAAATTCTGAGCAGCTGATGTTGTTTCCCCGTTAGATGAAAGGCCATTCTGTTTGATTTGGAAGTAAACAGGATCATGTACCTCAAGCTGCTCATGTAGCCTTCTCTGAACTTCGATTTGCATCTGCAATGCTTCATTAATTTGTAAGTTCCTGAAGTTTTAGAATTCAAGCATTAGGGGCAAATCCTAGGGCTAGAAATCATGTTGAAAGGTTAACCAACGTGTAGATATCGTATTTACTTGTTTGTTTGATGTGCCATGTTCATGTTGCTCGTGTGGGTTGCAGTTGCTTCAGATATTTTGTCACCTGACATGACAACTGTATTTTGTGTACGATTAGTTTTTCATTTTCACTTTAAGATAAAGCCTTGAAAATCACAGGAGAAACTGATGAGATAATTTACCTGCTTTGTTTGCACCGCTTGCGGCTTGTCCATGGATATTCTTGCTTAGTCTGTACTTCTGCCAATCAAAAGTTAGAGATTATCAGAAACAAACATTGCTTCTTGTTCCCCTTTCCCGGAAAAAAAAGCGGGAAAGGGGGCCGAGATACAAGCTAAGATGGTAATCATAAAAGGATATACATCCAGTAGCTTTAGAGAGAGATGATGACCTGAAGATGACTCTTTAGGTGGTACAGAGTCAGCCCTGGGATCCCCATAAGTTTCATAACTGTTTTAGGGGTAGCCTCTGTAAGAAAGAAGAACGGAAAACAAGTGAGTTATCCCTATCCTGAGTAAAACAACTGTTCAAATTACTCCTTCCATCCCATATTACAAGTCATTTTGATGAAAAAGAATCAAAAACCAATAAAATGTAGTTAGTTGGGTGGTTGGATGGTTTTTTGGGTGTTGTGGTAGAGAGAGAGTAGTTAATGTGAGAATACATCATTGCGATTTTAAAAGGACAAATATTAATATGGGATGGACGTAGTAGCATTCTAAGATGAAGACATACTATCTGCTCCTCCCAGCTGGTTTACTGCTTCGACAAACCGTTCATGAAGGTCAGGCGTCCATTTCAATCTAGGCTTGGCATCGGTTGAAAGGACAAGACTTGAATCCCTGGGGCAGTTGCCACCTTGCAGGAACAACTGTCTTTCTTGGTGTGCCTGCATTCTTGGAGAAGGGTACATGTTGTTCCCTTGGCTGTGACTATGGTACATACCTGTATCCCAAGATATGCCCTTTTGAACCTCAGTTTGATGTCAAAGTAGAAAATATCAGTAGCTGTCTTGCTGTGACTTTTACCTGAGAAAATAGACCGTCGAACAAAGTCAGTAGCTCTTCACTACTCAAGTTTGTGTTTGTTTGTGAACTCTTTTGAGATGCTGAGTTCTCTGCTGCTGCTGCTCTTATCCTCCACCCTCTCTTGCCGTTTCTTAGAGACAAAAAAGTGAGCAATGGGGTGCTTTTATAGGGCAGAGAGGAAGAATTGATGAAAAGTTGACAGAAAACGAATCTTGGACAGAGCCAACAATGAACGCAACCTAATCTATTTTTTCATGGGTACTCGAAAGAGATCTTGTGCTTCCCGCTTACAATAACTGTGGTCCCTCCTGATGCCCCACTTTCCACACTCGGAACCATATTTCAAATTTGAATACCTCTGATGATCTGAACTGAACTTTACAAAAAAAATTAGGTGCCTTGCAATAGGTACCAGAATAGATGCACTGCAGTTTTCTATATTATACATCCTAGCTTTATTCTTTTTCTGAAGCAGCTTTTTACTGTTAGTTATATTCTTCAAACTGGAAGAACTAGATTCTAATTCCTTGTGGTATATAGGAATCGTGTGACTTGGACAGGAGAATCCACTAACTCTATTCTCCTGAAACTTTCAAAGTCTCCCCCCCCCCATCCAACTAATTTCTCGAATATTTTGCAACTCAATATCCTTGTTCAGTGGCCGTAGGCTACGAAATTAAGCTTTCTCAGTTGCCCACAATTTACTCTGTACATTGAGAAGATGACTTTCTGATCCCATGATATTAAAGCATTCAGATGGAGGCATAAGCAGATGTTACTTATTTAACTGTTTCAAATATAGAAGTTCTGTTGACTGGAGCATCATTAACCTTTATTTTTGGATACAGACAGGTAGACACTGAGTGGAAGATGCTTATTTTGGGACATTGTTTGAGGACAAAGCATGGAATAAGGAATACACACCATTATATCTCCTTTAGTAAGCTTGGTACTTATTCATCCATGTAGTGCAAATAAACTGGTGGACCCAGATTTTCTTTCATCCCAATTGGCTTCTCTTCATAAACTAGTCCCACACAGTTTAGACTTGAGGCCCTGGAAAAAATTTTAGTAAATTTTATTCTTGCTTCTTTGCTTCTTTTCATAAAAATGTGAGAGTTTGTTTTTGGTTTTGTAGAGGACCACTTGCCTTGCACCTGACTTATTCTTTGATTCTCTCCAAAACTCCATGCATGATACCATGTTTCCAAACACCTTGCATGTTATTTTTCCATTAAAACTGAATTGGGTTTCTGCATGCATGACTTTGCTCCTGTGGGGACATAATTTGGAGATTGCATGCATAAATATTACTTAGAAAAACTTTGGCGACTTCTCTTAGTGATTTTCTTTGAAAGAAACATGCAGTGATATGAACCTTGCGTGTGAACTCAGAAGCTTTTGAAATCGTTCTCATTACATAGTCTGTTTCAGCTATCTAGTTGCTTAATAATGCTGATGGTTATGCTATGCCCGTTGGATGTGTCTTACGATTCCCTATTGTTATTTGTGGATGCCATTATCAACATCTAGCTCAATTCAATTTTTCTTATATTCCACTGATAATGGCTTGTGATCATGCGCTTCTTTTTCATTATAGTGATAGATTAATGACTAATCGAGTTGATAGTAATGACAAAGGGGCTACATAGTGCTCGAACAAAATCTGCATCAGCGAAATTGTGGGAATAAATTCATATTTAGCTGTTGATTCCAATTCTACCCACTAACTAATAGTCCACATGAAAAGAGGACTGATTGATGGATGATGGCATTTAGGTTGGTCACAGGTCACATCTGTACCGGGAGAGTTACATCTCTTGGGAGAGCCTGGGTCATGGCTCAGGCGAGTACCTCGGGATAAAAACTTGATTAGCTATTACATTACCAGGAAGAAGTAAAAGGCAGGAATTAATTTTCTCGTGCAAAATTTGAGGAATGTTGAAGCATATCATCATATTAGTTCTAGAGCTCCAGTTGGGATTTGCAGAATATAATTTTATTCTGATTTATAAGGATATGTATTGAGAATCAATCAACAATCCTTTACAAAAGATTGTTAAAGTAACTTTCTGCAGTAGTTACTCGGCATGTGGAAGTGGAATAATCTACACTTGTATTGCATTCTGACAATGTACCAGTTTTCTTCAAAAATTTTCTGAATGCAAATACTTGGCCAGTTTACAGGAAATTATACCTCTCTGACAGCATCTGTATTGTTGCACATACAAAGCTTTGATCTTATAGATAAAACAATTAACTTCGACATGATTTGTATTTCAGTATCCTGGTAGTTCTACAGTCACAATTTAGTCACAATTACTGATTGAGAAAGTCATTGTTATTTGATTATAATATAAATCTGCTATCGAGAATACTGTGGCTATATTTTTACTCATTGCTCGTCACCCTGAGAAATCAGAGTGCATTAACAGAAGTTCTGCTACTGATTTGCAGGCATATATATAGAGGCGGAGTTCCGTGGAGCTGCACATTACTGCCATTATGAGTGAAAAATCTCAGTAATCTGATTTTTTGGTTCTCTCGCTTTTTACTTTACCTACTCTTATCATAGGCATATTCCTATGTGTTACTTTTCTATCTTCTTTTTTAGTTATTTTCAAAGTGTTTTTTACTCGATCAAAAAAATCCTTGTCGTGGGTCTCCTAGAAGTTCATTCACTGCTTGAAAGGGCAAAACTGGACATCTTTCTTCCAAGGTCCTACTTTGGCAATATCCACACTTAGGGCTTGTCAATTATTATTGTACCTCCAAATTTTGATTCCTTTCGTTACCATGTTTTCCATCGTCTATCCATAGTCACTGTTCAATGTTCACTTGCATGGAATGTTCTTTTTTCACAAGTTTGCTAGTATTTGACTGAAAGGGTGTCACTCCCACTTGCAAGGGGACATATCAGGATTTATTCATCATAGACTGAGCAAACCATCTTCCTGCTTTTTCACCAATGCCTGACCTGCCCCTCCCTTTTAACCTAAATGATCAATATCATACATACCCTTATACCTCAGCCTCTTTGACATGAAACATCTACTTTAGCTTGCAATTTTGTCTCATGTATGCCTGTGACTAGAAGTGTTATCCCGTTTTGGAGTATTTTTCTCCTTTTTCATCGGTGTTCGAGATCAGCCTCTAACAAATGGCAACGTCAGTTGGGATAAGGCTACCTATATCTGGATATCCTCAAACCTCACATATGTGGGACCCACATTGGGTGTTGTTGTTTCGTAGGTGCTCGGGAAACATCTCTAGTCTCTGGAGAGCTCTCAATGGGACGGGGCTCCAAGCTAAGGGGTTAGATCGACAATAAGACTGCATACTGTTGGACCTTTCAGAGCTCTATCAGTACATTTCTTTGTTTCATCTTAGATGGTTTTTTCAAAAGTTTTTGTCTTGGATATAATACAAATTACAAAGTACAAGTATCAAATGTAACGATGCCTCCGTCTAGATCTCCTCAAACCCCCCAAAAATGGGACCGTTGGTGGAAGTTGTTGCATACAGGTATCAAATGTATTTAACAGTCTGTGCAACAAACGAAAGAAGTCTTATACTAATCATGTCACCCTTGAATGCATTTATTCATCTTATCTTCTTGATTAATTATGTTTCCCATCTCTCTGTTCTCCAGTGCAGACAGGCAGAAATGCTGCTTTTATTGTACATTTAGGTACTTAAAACTTTTCACACCATCTGGGACCGGACTTATCTATTCAATGGACAAACTTCAAAGCCACAGATTCTTCTCCACATAGAAGGTATTGTTCATCTTCCTGTACTTGCATTTCCCTTTTGAGAGAGCCTCTTCCTTACAATGCAACGAGGAATGTTCACAATAAATATAATTTGCATTCTTTTTTTTAAAAAAAATATATCACTAGGAGGGAATTTGAATTTCCAGATGCTCTCATCTCAGGAAGAATAGCATATTTTTTCTTGAAAAAAAAATAATGAATTGAGTTGTGATATATATCTTTTCCCCCCTGGTGGTGAACTCGAACATAACATGTGTTAAGATGCTCGATGATTGCGTCTTGTTGACCACACACAGGTGGCCCTGGGGCTTCCATATTTTTTATAAAAGAAAAGGCGAGAAATGACCACGGAATTATATTCCTTTTAAAGAAATTAGAGAGTTGGCTACAAAAGTAAAGGAAATTCTGGGCATTAGAATCAAAACTTAGAATCAGAATCAGAACAACGGAATCATGACTCAAAGTGTAGCCGGTGGGTTTTATTCTTGGGTCAAGAACAAGAACAAAAACAAAAACAAGAACACAAAAACAAGAACTTGTGTGTGTATTGATTCTCACAACTTAAAACCACTAAAAATGGGTTCGCACCTGTACTTTTGTAGCTTTATTAGTTAAATGTATGTGTGTATGTGTATGTGTATGTGTGTGTGAGTTTTTTCCAGATACTTTTATCTGCAACATACATGATACATCCCAATATCCCATGATTAGTTATTTAATTAATCCCATACATGATTTGGTGATAATATGATCTTATTCTAAGCTCACTGTTTTGGTCATTCGATTTACCAGAAATGGTGATTGGTTTTTGCCACATATAACCAGTATATATCTCTAATCTCTTCTTTTCTGGGGGGTTTTGAAAGTGGATTGGTTATAAGTTTGTATGTTGGACATTGGCATCTTGTCCTGCTCTATATCTTAATGCCCGAGTTTTTTGATCCGAAATTCCTCTTGAAGAAGCTTCATGTATTCGTGTTGAGTTTATGTGAAGCAAAATGACAAACATCTTGGCGCAAACCATGGTAGGACAATGATACACATCTTGATTCTTGATTCAAGTTAGTTAATAACCATTTTGAATTTCACCTATATTACTCAAAACGTTAAGTATAAACATATTTAAATTATTATAAATATATCTTTGATTACTTTGAGGGTTATTACGATTTACAAATTATATAAAAATAATTATTTGTTTATATTTTTTTATAAATATAAAATCATGGATAAAATGTATATTTTCTATTATAGTTGACAAAATTAGATTACCATTTAGATTTGTTGATGCGATTAATCATTGTTATACTGCTATAATTAATAAGCATATATACTTGCTAGAGAAAATATTATTAAAAGTTACAAAAATATAAATTATGGACAATTCAAAATGGTTATTGATTCAAAACACGTATCATTGTCCTAAAACCAAAATATTTAGTATAAGCTAATATTTTTAATATTCATATTTAGGATATTTAGTTACAGGTTAGTATTTTTAGTATAAGCTAGATTATTTGTTGAAAATATTAAATTATAAATAAACTAATATTTCATACAGTACATATGTATGACAATATTTCATACTGTTGTGATAAATATCTTGACGCAACCATATTGCATTTCTTCTAAATCACTAATAAAATTAAATTTAAGTGTATTTAAATCATTTTAAAGGTATAATTCATTATTTTCAGAGTTACTATAACTTATAAATAATTTAAAAATAGTTATTTATTTATATTTATTTCATAAATATAAAACTATATGTATAAAATGTGCATTTTCTACTATGATTGATAAAATTTGGCTATTATTATACTTTTTGACCTAGTTAATAAGTAATATATTATTATAATTGTTAAATATATATAATTATTAAAGAAAATATTAATAAAAGTCACAAAATATGAAATATGAACAATTCAAGATGGTTAAGAACCATCTTGAGTCAAGATGGTTAAGAACCATCTTGAGTCAAGATGGTTATCATGGTCCTTTTGTAGTTTCCCCCTAGTTTAAGCAATATGGGTAAAGTTAATATTAAAGTTTATTTGTAGAATTTGTGGAAACGATTTTTATCAAACAATTTTTTTTCGAGTTCTAGAGAAAAAGAAAATGCAATGTGTTAAGACTGAATGTCATTAGTTCAATAGAGCAAAGAAGCAGAAGAAGAAAACAACAACAACAACAATAATAATAATAATAATAATAATAATAATAATAGCAACAACAACAATAATAAATTTTATAACTTGTTGTAATTGTGTATAGTTATAAGTTATAACAAATATAATCTATAATTAATACTCCTACGTTCTTTTTTATCTGTTATTTACGGTTTTCAGTGTCAATCTTTCATTAATAATTTTTAATATAAAACTTTATAGAAAAATATAATATTTTATTTTTTAATAGTATTTTTTAGTACAAATCTAATGAGATCAGGTTTATATGATAAATGGTTATACAAATTAAAATATTAACGGCTAAAGTTTTTAACACAATTTCTTAGGCAACAGTTAAATAAAAACGAACGGAGTATCATATTCTATCTGTTATCTTAATATTTCATATTTATTTTAGTAAGAATATTTTACTACTTTATAATTTTAACTTAAAATAATAATTTAAGTGGCTAGACATAGGTTTGAAAATTTTCAAATTTCTAAAAATACGTATGTCATATACAGGTTTGAAAAGAATTACCATATGCTGAAATTGTTCAATATTAATATCGTTAATTTTTTTTAATTAACATTCATATTTATCAAACGATCAGTAATTATATACTACTAGTCTTAATATAAACCGGTGCGATGCACGGTGTATGATAAAATAAATATTATTTTTAACAAAAAAGAACCTAAATTATTATTGTACATATAAATTAAAACGACCACAACATAAATTATATAATTAAATTAAAAATACGAAAATTTGTTCAAATAAAAATATATAAAATTAAAAATACATGTAGGTAAAGAGTTTAAGTAAAAAAACATAACTTCTAACTTCCTTTCTCTCTCTATATTTTTTTGTTTGTATTATTCGTAAGTATATGTTATGTGTGTTGAAATGCAACATTAGTGAGGTTTTGGGGAAGACAGTAGTAAGTATGTGAGTTGGGTTTATTAGAGTTTTGTTAGGGTTGTTTGATATGATATTCTTGTAATTTAATTGTTGCAAGTATAATGTGGTGGTTTTGTTATTATATGAGTAGGGCTAGAGTTATTACTCATATAGGTGATGAATATAGTGTTAGAATAAGTTTGGTGTGGATACTAGTTATATGCATGATAGTTTCTAAGTTTGTATGTTTATGTACTAGGTTTGTATATGCATGATGGTTTCTAAGTGTAGTTTTAGATAAGAATGTATGATTAGGTGACCTAGCATGCTTTTACATGTAATAATGGCATGTTTGTAATTTTTGTGAATAGTACCATGCAAGTTTATATGTTTAGGGTCATACTAGTTTAGTTTTTTTTTTTTATCCGAATCGATGTTGAAATGATTTTATGTGAGTACTTGTTATGATTAAAATACCATGTCATGTTAGTATAGTATGGGTATCAAGTTATTGCTTCAAACGTGTGTTCGACTTTATTATTATCTTCTTTAGTATAGGTGAGTTGTGATGATTTATGATATCTTGATTGGTTATGCTCGTTACATGGATAACTAATTAGTAAGAGAAGGATAAGTTTGGGGGCAAGGTAGGATTCGAGCGAACTAACTACCGTAGAGATCGAGTATTAATTTTAGAAGTTTATATTAGATTCCTAGGTTCGAGCGAGACGACGAGGTAGTTAGCTCCTGTGTGTGATTTCTGAAGTGAAGTGAAGATTGTCAGGTAATGTCTATGTCCTAATCCCCTTTGGGATGCTCTTTTATCTGTTTTGTGATTTTAATCTGTTTTATGAAGCTTGCATCCCGCACGGGGATTTTCTATGAAATTGGACTGTCTGATTTGGATGTCTGTGAGTTCTCTTCTGGGTTGGGTAAAATGTGACAGTCTTTTAAACTCTGAGTTTTATTTTGTAGGTTTTGGAAACTGGGTTGAGTTTTGTTGAAAGTCTGACGTCTGAACTTATAAGATACTAATAATCAAAGTGAAACCATAAGCGGGTTGCGGGTAACGACCCAAAGACTAGGATCTGTTCATGCAGGGGAGTTATCAAGAGATCGGGGAGTTCCGATATGTTTCTGAGATTGATTCTATTTGTAGGATTGGCCATCCATATTCTGATTATGAGGATTTGAGATCATGTTCTGATTCTGAGTTCTGATATTCTGGGGATAGGCAAATCCCGCCCACATAATAAAATTCTGATTGTTTTCTGAGGAAAGAATTACTCTGTTTTTGATTTCTGATGTCTGATTCTGAGTATTGAAAAGTCAGTTGAGGTTTCTGGAACATTGTGTTTTTATGAGTTGAAAGCTTGTGCTGTTGGTTTCTGATCTCTGGTTATTTCTGAATTCTGGTTATTTCTAAATTCTGGTTATTGCTGGGTTGAGATCCAAATGAGTTGCGAAAAGGTGTTCCCCTCCCCTATATGAATTGAAATGATTTTTAAACTGTTTTGACAGTTAGGGGTAGATATTATTGAGGTTTCCCCTCATGTTGCGAATGTTTTGTTTTCAGGTGAAGATCAATTATGTAATGGGAACGGACTCTAGAAGTGAGGACGTTGGGGTTAGACGTTTTCATAATAAAGTTTAGTTTATGTTTAGACTTGAAGTTTAGTTAATATTGAGTTTATCTTGTTCTAGAATTCGAAGTTCGTTTCGTTTGTTAAATTGAAGTAAACAGTTATCGCTTGTTGTTAGTTTTCCTTTCTTGCCTTGTATCTCTTCGGAGGTACGACAATAAAGCCCAAGTAAATAAAAGGAGTAAAAAGAAAAAAAAAAGAGTCTTCCGTTGTTAACGTTGGTTTGACTTTGACGTTTCCATAATTGAATTTCCAGGGCGTCACATTTTCTTATTTAAAAGAATAAAGAAAAAAGAATGGTGCATAAGGAAAAAAAAAGAAAAGAAAAAAAGTCATCAATACAAATATATACATTACTGCTAACATTAATATTACATGATTTTTTTAAAAAATTAAATAGGATTAATTATAAGTTTCCCAAACATATTTCGATCATCACCCTTTGTACCCATACATACATACATACATACATACATACATACATACATACATACATACATACATACATACATACATACATATATATATATATATATATATATATATATATATATATATATATTGAACAAAGTAAAGACAACTTTATTTCAAAACCAAAGAAAGAATACAAAAATCGTATAGTAAGAAAGCTACTTGCAGACTATATCTATACAAGCTCTATACTTTGGGTTTTTGTTGCTAAGGAATAAAACTCTATCACGCAACATCTTTTTGACTGTTTCGAAGGCAGCTTGATGAGTTTTCAGGGTGTTTTTGAACACCTTAAGATTCCTCACACTCCAGATATTGTAAATGTAGCTGGTTGCATAGGCCATTGCAAGCTCTCTCTCCCCTTGAGTTTTTTTCCTGGTTTGAATTTTTTTGAGCCAGTGATCCAGATTGTTTCCCGTAGGTTGAGGGATCCGATTCATTATTGCTCTTCTGAGATGTTTTGCAAAACTACAGGAGAAGAGGAGGTGTTCAGTGTTTTAATTTAATGAATACTAATATATATTGGGAAAGTAGTGTTATTTCTAGTCAATAGTCTTGTTTTGGACAAATAAATGAGTTTAAAAAATGTTTACATGTAGGCATTATAAATAATTTACTATAGCAATCCACCATCACCTATCTGTTATGAAAAATACGATTCAAGGCTGTGAGAAATTACAAGAAATCTGAGCCTTGGAACAACCACTGCCTTGAAAGCGATTACGGCCCAACCTTGGTGCCAATCGGAACTGTCGGTCGCTCCCCAAGGTTAACTCAGTTAAACCTTGAACATGTGCACTCATGGCCAAAGATTTGGAGCATGCAAACTGATTACCCAGAAAGAGAGAAAGGAAAGAGGAGAGGAGAGCTGTGTGTTTTTTGGTATGTAAAATAATCCAGCCAAAGCTCCTATTTATAGTGAGAACTGATCGTAGAGGAAGAAGAAACCAAAGAGACAATAGCCATTAATGAGGGCGAGAATCATGGAGCAAATAAAGAAGGGCGGAAGACCATGATGAATTAATGGAAGAAATTAATTTAGTCAAACGGCTAGTTACTACAAAATAAATGCGCAAGATCTTCCCAAACAAAATTGACCCACAAAGATAAGCCCATAATCCACGCCCAGCCCTGATCGGCCCAGACGGTGACGACGGGTCGCGCGCACGTGTGGAGGCCCAAACCATACCCTCCTCCCTAAAACCCACTTCCAAGTCAATACAACACAAGGAGGGAAAGAGTGATATATAAACTCACTCTTAACTTCACTTTTCTTGGACAAAGGAAAGATAGAAAACAAGAGAAAAAAACACATTGTAGCCATTAAAACTCATGATCACATCCAACAATCCCCCACTAATGGCTTACAAGGTAGTCAGGAAAAGAAAAGAAAGGAAACTGAGCAAAAACAAGTCAGACACTCATGCATCAATATCTTTCTATTTGAATTGACACATTAGTGATGTGAGGCAACAATCAATAATCTTACAAGTGGACTATTTAGACCCAATTTTGGGCCTAAATATCGCCTTTTATCTTGGCCTTTAGACTCGTTTCCGGTCTATTTTCGTGCATTTTAGTATGTTTTTGGTTATTGATGAGGACATATAGTGACTATATATTGGGAGTATTTTGATAGTGAAATTTGGGGATTAATGTGCTTAATTGATCTTTTATGATCTTATTTCGCTATCTTAACTGAGTTTTGTGTGTTTTGTTCAATTTGTGCAGATTAGTGATATAAACTCCAAAGCTCATATCCATTACTTGATTCATCACTAAAAGAGCTTTCCGACGATATATTATAAGGTCAATTCCGAGTTGAGATGATGGAGTTATGAGTAAAATAGCAAAAAGTGTGCGAAAACTGATATATATCCACTCTTTTGGTCACCATCATTTCCACAAGTATGATATGACTTTGAGACTTATGCGAATGAAAATTAGACTCCTAGAGATTTTTGAAAAGTCAAGAACCAAATCAACCAGACGTCGGACGAAGGAGATATGGCCGAAACAAGACGACCCAGAAAACTCCAGAACCAACACGACCTGTGTCTATATCAACACAGTCCGTGTTGGCCTACAGAGAGCTCAATTTCCCCAGAAACCATCAACACGGCCCGTGTTGACACCAACACGGACCGTGTTGGCTCTGTTTATGACGATTTGGCCGTTTCAACTTCTCTTAATGGCTATATAATCGTAGATTCGGCTGATTCATCCATCACCATCCACCTTCATTCATTCACTCCCATTCACCATCCATCTCCATCTCTACCCTCATCCATACCTTCCTATACAAATCCATCCACATTCATCCTTAATTGAAGATTGAGAGTTTATTGGAGTTCGAAGATCGATTTTCAAGAAATCCATTGAAGTGGAGGAGCAAAAGTCCCAACCGACTACCATTCCAGCGAGGAACGATTTCCATCTCGGTTTACTTCTCTTTCTTTTAGATTTCATGCTTTCTAGAATAGATTTTGATATGTTTTGTGTTTTGAACATGAGTAGTGAGTAGTTTCTTTTAGTTTGGGGGATAATCCCTTTCAAGTTTCTCTTATGGATTGCGTATTGTTGGATTAAACAAGTATGTTAATTTAGTTTGAATGCATTTTATTTATCCTTTGATTTTGTATGTTATTGCTTTTGCTTGATCACCATTAGCATGGATTTAGATTGTTGAATGAAGTACCGAACGGAGAAATTCGATAATCGGAGCCCTTAGGATTAAACTGGTTTATGAAGTGAACTAGAGATAGAAGATTTTGTGATTAGGGGTCATTGGATAATTTGATATTTAACTTAGATAAAATTGACACAATAAAGAGTCCAATAGATCAATTTTACTAAGCAATCCGTTTCATTGCCAAAAGCTCGCTACGGAAGAAATTATGCGATTATCGACTCTAAAATGTACCAAATTAGTGACATACATGTTCATTCCACTTGTTTGATTCATAGAGTTACTTAGGTTTTATCCTCTAAACGTCTTTCTCATATTGATTTCATCTTATGAATTGTGTGAATATTTGATTTATTTGACCTTTTTAGTGACTAGAACTAGAATTAGTTATTCTCAATCTAAAACTCGACCGATTTAACAATCACTTAGGAAGCCAGTTTGGTGTATAGTTAGCAAAGTCCCTGTGGGATCGACCTTGATACTTGCTACACGTACACCTGCGCACTTGCGGCTTATCAAGTTTTTTGGCGCCATTGCCGAGGACTTTGTCCCTAGCCGCCACCGAACGAATATCCTTAGATTGACTAGATCATTTCCCTTTTGTTTTTCCCGTTTGTATTGTTTTTTCAAAAAAAAAAAATCCAAAAAAAATGACAATTATCTATTTTCCCCAATTTGAGCAGGAGTTATTTTGGTGCTATTTTGAGTGATTACTTGCTTGCCCTGTTCCATGTGGTGTTGAGCCTGGGAAATCATATATTCTTGATATTGTTGTTGAGGGGGTGAATAGTGAGACTCGTACTCTATTAGAGTATTTTGGTTTTTATGCTAGAACTGTTCATGAAGCTTGGAGTTTGCTTGAGTGGCTTGCATGTGATACACTTTATTTTGAGAATTCTTTTTGTGCATCTGGTTACTCTTACTCTAATCTTGTGCATCTCATGCTAGATTATATACTCAACCCCATTGTTTGCCTTCTTGTCCTTTATGTTGTTCTCCTTACCATGATGATTCTACATGCCCTAGTTTAGCCAGACTTGAGATTTTGATGAGGGCAATGCTTGAGCAACAAGATAAGTTAGACACTAGTCTAGAGGAAATACTTGACCCGTTTGAGGCATCTTTGCCAATTGTTGCTCCATCTTACCCTAGCATACCTAGAGACACTACTAATGGTGTCTCTACATTTCATGATGCATCCTTACCTTTTTGTCAGTCGACGGGGTTTAAGGCGAAGGAGTCCTATGGGTTTGATGCTAGGTATGATAATGATTTTTGTCATGAGTCAGTTGATACTATTGATGGAGAGGCTTGTGAGGGGGTTGTGGGTGGATTAGATCCTTCAAGCAAAGAATTTGGTGATGTTGTACTCCCCACTTCCCATGTCTTATTTCATGCTTCTACTCCTTGTTCACCACCTTCCTATTCCCCTAAGTGCCTAAATGAACCCGCTTTTGTTGAAAAGACCATATGTGTTCATATTGAAGTGGGCTATGTGGCCAAGGTTAATTCTTGTGATATGCTTGAGGGGAACAACAATGTTCTTGATTTGTCCATAGGTACAATACGAGGTACTCATTCCTCTCTTGATCCATATTGTTTATACCTAAAGGACTTGCCTAGAAAACTCATGTGGGCAACATATTTTGATTCTTTTGATTTTTCTAAGGCCTTTGATCTCTTTAAGAGAGCGATACTTACATTTTCTTCTATAAATCTTTTGTTGCTCTCTTATTTGCAAGCTTGTAATCCGCATGCTGAAGAATTTGACAAGCTTCTAAGTGCATTGACAACATCTGAAGTAATGGCCCCAGTCTTGAGTTCTTGATGGAGTGGTTGATGCTCCATTCGCCTCATTCTTGAAGAGGCGATAGTTTAGGTGCATCTAGCACCTAACCTGGTGAGATCTTTCCTTGTTTCCCCTTTTGCAATTTATTTGATTGTATTTGCATTGACGACAATGCGTTGTCCAAGCATGAGGGGATTTGTGTGAAAAATTTGTAATTTGTAGTCGTTGTCTTTGGCGATGTTGTATATAGTTTTTTTTTTTCCTTCTTAATTTTTTTAGTTTTTTCATTTATAAAATATTGCATCCACCTAGTTTCATTAATTAGATTCATACTTAGTTTTTATTCTCTTCTTATTCTTAGTTTTTAGTTTTTTTTTTATTTTCCAGGTTCGAATTTAATTTAGTTTTAGTTTTTATTTCGAGAAAAAAAATTCAAAAAAATCAGAAAATTAGAAAAATTAAAAAATTGAGGGAATAAGTCTAAGTTTTCTTTTAATTAGATTTAATCTTGAATAGCCCATTAGTGAATTAAAGTCATAAAAAGAGTTTGTTAAAGCTTAGTGAGTTGAGCATTGCATTTTGAAAGTGATGATTGATTGCTCTTTTATGATCTTTTGGTGTGAGTTTGGCATGTGCACATACTTGAACTAGGTTTGATTGTTCGGCGTAAACCCGTGAGACCACAAAGCCTTAAAATGACTAATCATTTTTATTAGTCTCATATTTTCCATGTGTGACTCATCCTTAGTTTCATTCTCTAGAACTTGCGATGTATCTCTTTGAAATTGCATTTTTGCTTGTGCATTGATAATATGATAAAGGCATTTTTGTATATATATGTAAGCTACAAAGCCAAAAAGCCACCCTTTATATGTTAGTATCCACTTTTAACCTTCTTTTAGCCTCTAATCACTTTTTCTTTTGATAACCTATATATTATAAAGCCTTGGCCAAATAAAAATTTCTTACCCTTAAGCCTATGCTTGGCGTGTTAGAGTGTGAAGAATTGGGTTGATTGTGGTGTTTTTGTGGTTTGGTTTTGTTGGGGATGTTGTGAAGTTGAACATCATGAGATTGCTTCCCATTGTAGCTTGATATGGGTTGAGTTGGAAATTTGCCTTACAATTGTATATATATTTGTTTTGAGTTGCAGTTCATTTTGAAAAAAAAAAATGAAAAAAAGCAAAAAGAGAAAAAAAAGGAAAAATAAAGAATGAAAAAATGAATGAAAAAAAGTAGAAATAAAGTGTTCAGTAGTTTGTTAGTTCATTTTCTTTGCTTTGAGGCGTTTTCCATTTGTTTTGGGATGCTTTATTCTGAATATAAGTGGTGAGAGTATATTTATATGGTTAATTTGGTGAGGTTTATGCTCCAAGCTTTGGCTTTTAGCTTCACCTTTCCCAAATTGTATTTCCACTTCTTACCCTTAACCTTAGCCTCGTTACAACCTTTTCAAAAGTCCTCTTGATTGTCATATGTGCATTGCATATTAGCGGTAGAGAATTGAGATTGTTTTGCAAGCTTATGGTAGGATGTTGCTTTGGATTGAGTATTGAGTGCACCTTCATTGTATTATTTATTTTCAAACACATGAGAGGAGTGATTCCACATTCCTAAAAGTGAGGTTGCTCTCAATTTGCCCTGTTTCATGCTTATACATGTGCTTGCTTGCTTCATTTGTGATTAGGGGGTGATTGATTTGAACTTGAGAACTGTAGTGCTCATGTAAATCTTTCCAAAGCTTTTCCTTCCCTTTTATATGGACTTTGATTCTCTTTTGGGGTATTCTAGATTAGATTTAGTTGATTGAATGATCCTGTTGATGCTTTCCTGATGAGGATTGTAAATAAAATCTTTGCTTTCATTTTGAGTCTTTTGTTTTGTTTTGTTTTTGAGTCTTTTGTCCCTAAGTTTTTATTTCTTTTATTTTCTTTTCTTTTGTGAGACTGGACTTGCTTGGGGACAAGCAAGAACTAAGCATGGGGGAATTTGATGAGGACATATAGTGACTATATATTGGGAGTATTTTGATAGTGAAATTTGGGGATTAATGTACTTAATTGATCTTTTATGATCTTATTTCGTTATCTTAACTGAGTTTTGTGTGTTTTGTTCAATTTGTGCAGATTAGTGATATGAACTCCAAAGCTCACATCCATTACTTGATTCATCACTAAAAGAGCTTTCTGAAGATATATTATAAGGTCAATTCCGAGTTGAGATGATGGAGTTATAAGTAAAATAGCAAAAAGTGTGCGAAAACTGATATATGTCCACTCTTTTGGTCACCATCATTTCCACAAGTATGCTATGACTTTGAGACTTATGCCAATGAAAAGTAGACTCCTAGAGCTTTCCGAAAAGTCAAGAACCAAGTCAATCGGACGTCGGACGAAGGAGATATGGCCGAAACAAGACGACCCAGAAAACTCCAGAACCAACACGACCCGTGTTTACATCAACACGGTCCGTGTTGGCCTCCAGAGAGCTCAATTTCCCCAGAAACCATCAACACGGCCCGTGTTGACACCAACAAGGACCGTGTTGGCTCTGTTTATGACGATTTGGCCGTTTCAACTTCTCTTAATGGCTATATAATCGTAGATTCGGCTGATTCATCCATCACCATCCACCTTCATTCATTTACTCCCATTCACCTTCTCTACCCTCATCCATCCCTTCCTCCACAAATCCATCCACATTCATCCTTAATTGAAGATTGAAAGTTTATTGGAGTTCGAAGATCGATTTTCAAGAAATCCATTGAAGTGGAGGAGCAAAAGTCCCAACCGACTACCATTCCGGCGAGGAACGATTTCCATCTCGGTTTACTTCTCTTTCTTTTAGATTTCATGCTTTCTAGAATAGATTTTGATATGTTTTGTGTTTTGAACATGAGTAGTGAGTAGTTTCTTTTAGTTTGGGGGATAATCCCTTTCAAGTTTCTCTTATGGATTGCGTATTGTTGGATTGAACAAGTATGTTAATTTAGTTGGAATGCATTTTATTTATCCTTTGATTTTGTATGTTATTGCTTTTGCTTGATCACCATTAGCATGAATTTAGATTGTTGAATGAAGTACCGAACGGAGAAATTCGATAATCGGAGCCCTTAGGATTAAACTGGTTTATGAAGTGAACTAGAGATAGAAGATTTTGTGATTAGGGGTCATTGGATAATTTAATATTTAACTTAGATAAAATTGACACAATAAAGAGTCCAATAGATCAATTTTACTAAGCAATCCGTTTCATTGCCAAAAGCTCGCTACGGAAGAATTTATGCGATTATCGACTCTAAAATGTACCAAATTAGTGACATACATGTTCATTCCACTTGTTTGATTCATAGAGTTACTTAGGTTTTATCCTCTAAACGTCTTTCTCATATTGATTTCATCTTGTGAATTGTGTGAATATTTGATTTATTTGACCTTTTTAGTGACTAGAACTAGAATTAGTTATTCTCAATCTAAAACTCGACCGATTTAACTATCACTTAGGAAGCTAGTTTGGTGTGTAGTTAGCAAAGTCCCTGTGGGATCGACCTTGATACTTGCTACACGTACACCCGTGCACTTGCGGCTTATCAGTTATTTTATAGGTTTTGACGTTTTACAATAAAACGAGATAAATGGGCAATTTTTTAGACTTTTTGGCGATTTCCCGAGCCGAGCCGGACCGAGAGCCGAAGCGGAGTTGACCCTGGAAGCCTTTCCCCAAGTTTGGTGCAAAACAGTGAGGTAACACCCGCTACGATCCTTGCAGCGGGCGTTACATGCCTTGGAAAGAAGGAAGCAAAAAGGGGGAAGAAAACAGGAGGGTAGCGCCCGCTACCCCACTGGTGACACCCGTTACCTCGGCTGGACAGACAAAGACAAGAATGCGGTATCTGACAAGATCCATCGCTTTGTCTTCAAGCGAAGAATCGCATGGCGGTCGCTACCTGCGCTCAAAGTCAGCTGTGGATTGTCAGCTGGGAGGAGGTAGCGCCCGCTACCTGCTGGTCCAGATGAAGATCGCACCTGCGGTCTCCAGGACAGCACCCGCTGTCTCTCAAATGCCCAAAATCGTCTGGGCAGACTCACTGAGACCGCACCTGCAGTCTCCCCTTTTTTTGCGCATTTCTTCGGCTTGAAACGACTGTGTTTTGCCCAACTGTTTTGCCTTGTATAAATACTCCTATTGACGATTTTCTTGGGGGGATTCTAGTTTAGACTTCTAACTTTCAGCTTTGTATTAGTGGATTTTAGAGAGAGATTAGTGAGAGATTAATCTAGGGTTTTGGTGATTTTGAGTTGTATTTGAAGATTTGGGGATTCAAACAATTGAGAGATTGTTGGATCATGCTTTCTATTGCTTTCCTTTGTTCATCAACAACATTTGATAAGTTCTCCTTTCCCTTAAACTCCTTTATTAATTGTTTTGCTAATTACTTTCTTGCTTGTTTAATTGTTCTTGCTTGCTTTTTCAATTGTTTTGCTTGTTTGTGATTGTTGATGTTAGAAATCATGCTTAGGGTTGGTTTGGATGTTGTTAGCTTAGTTAGTATCATGATTAATGGCTAGAAACCCTAAGGGTTAGGGGGTAATTAAGGGTGTGAATGGGTGATTAGGTTTGGGTTAGCAACATTAGTGAGTAATGAGTTTGGAAATCAATTTCCCACTCCTCCCCTTCCCTCAAGTGGGATGTATTTGGGTCCGAAAGCTCCGAATACATCCAACACTTGTGTGGAAGGTTGGAGTCGGGATAGTTAATGCTCACCCAGGAGGTTAACTAGGGAATTCCGTTTCATTAACCCTTCGGGTCCGTGATGGACTTTGGGGAAGTTAATCCGGACTATCCTTGAAAGAGGAAGCTCGGTGGGTATTTTCTAACGGAATTGCCACTTGATTCTCCCTCCTTATTATTTTCTTGTTGCTAAACCCATTTCCTCATCCCCATTTGCATCCCGAAAAGCCTCCGAAACCCATTTCCTTTCCTTGACCGACCTTAGCTTAGTTTTCTTGCGTTGTGACCCCTCTCAACCGATATCCTTATACCTTAGCAATCTTAACCCGACCTTAGACCAAGATTCTATGACCAAGGCCCCTCGCTCCCTGAGAAGAACGATAAAAACCGAGGTGTAACAAATCACGTTACACAAAATGGCGCCGTTGCCAGGGAGCCATCGCCCCTAGTTTTAGTTTCTTGTTTTTTGGTTAATTGAGTTTGCTTTCATGCTAGAAATAAGTTTATCCCAATCCCAATGAATTTGATGCTTCTTCATTTCTTATAGGAGTTTTCGAGTTCTAATGGGTGAAGCTCAAGCTGGTTCACCTCGTACCCTTCTATCATATGTCGTTCCATCATTGGGTACGGGAGGCAGTCCGATCACATTACCACCATTACCACCCGATGCTGTGTTCGAATTTAAACCTCACTTACTTGAAGTCTTCGAAAGAAACCCGTTTCATGGGGACGATGCTGCTGAAATTCCCATTGCTCATATTGACAAAAATTCAAGAACCGGATTAGTTTTATGCACATTCCAAGGATATCATCAGAGTATTTGAAGTTGAAATTTTTTCCTCTTACTCTTACGGGGAAAGCGAAGATATGGTTACAAACATGTCCACCTGGTTTTTATTCTTCAAGGGAGGCGCTTAAAGGAGATTTCCTTCATCGTTTCTTTCCGGCGGAGGAGACACACCGACTTCGAGCAGAAATTTTAAGTTTCAAGCAAGGTCTGGGAGAAAGTCTTTTCGACGCTTGGGGGGGATTTAAGAGTCTTCAACGACAGTGCCCTCATCATAATTTACCGGATTGGATGTTGCTTCAACACTTCTATCATGGGCTCTGTGGTCCTCTTAGAGAATCTATTGATAATGCATCCGGAGGGATGTTTTTGAAGAAGACCGTGGAAGAGGCCAATATTTTCTTACATGAGCTATCACAACACGCTCCTCATTGGGGAAGTGGCCAAATTTCAGGAGGTGGAGGCAATTTTTTGGAGGATAACTCGATTATAAAATTTCTTTTGTCCACCGTCTGTGAAATGCAAAAAGAGAAGTCGAATGCAGAGGCTTCTAATCAGTTGAGAATTGCCCAAGCCATGCAATCCTTTGCATCCACTTCTATTCCAAATGTTCATACTTGTGAGTTTTGCTATGGTCCACACCCTACCCAACAATGTGTAAAAATTCAACAATTGGTGCAAGTGAATGCTATCCATTCTTCCCACATCAACCAAGATCCTTTTCACATCACCAACCATCACCCTTCTACCTCTCAACCACATGAACATCACTCATTTATTCAAGAAGAATCCTTCTATCAAACCCAAAAAGATATTCCACAACCTCAAATTTCTTCACCACCCCAAGAATCCTCGATTGAGTTGATGCTTAAGCAAATCATTGAGAATCAAGAGAAGGATCTAGGTTACATCCGAAGTCTCGAACTTAAATTGGTTCAAGTCAACCTACCTCAATCTATACCTATCCAACCTCAACTTGTTCAAGAGGTGGAGGTGAATGCCATTACTTTATGGAGTGGAAAAGAAGTTGAGGGACCTGAGTTGATCGAGAAGAGATTTTCTTGTGAGAATGAGGGAGTTGTGGAGAATATAATTGAGGGAGGAGATATGGAGGTTGAGCAATCCGTTGATGAGGTGAAAGAGGATGATGTTGTGATTGGGATGCCTAATGATGAGGAAGAAGAAGATTTGGTGAAACCCAAGGAGATTGAGAAGGAGAGTGATCTTGATCAACCCACGGGGCAATTGAAACCATACTGACCACCAATTCCATTTCCCGAGAGGTTGGTTCAACACAAGAATGATGAGAAATTTTCCAGGTTTATTTTGATGTTGAAGAAACTTCAAGTTAACATACCTTTCCTAGATGCCATGACGAAGGTCCCTTCATTCAAGAAACATCTCAATGATCTTTTGACAAACAGGAGAAGAATCAAGGAGTTATCGACCGTTCATCTCACGGTTAGTTGCAATGCTATCATGGGAAGCAAGACTCCCGAGAAACTAGCCGATCCCGGTAGTTTCTCTATTCCATGCTTGATTGGGGAAATGAAGATTGATAAAGCACTTTGTGATTTGGGAGCGAGTGTGAGTATCATGCCTCACTCCATATGCAAGAAGCTCAATCTCGATGATTTGACACCCATGACAATCAATTTGCAACTTGCCGATAGAAGTATTAGAAGGCCACTAGGGATTCTTGAAGATGTCCCAATTCAAGTGGGAAGTTTTCTCATTCCCTGTGATTTTGTTATTTTAGAGATGGAGGAAGATTGGAATATACCCATTATTCTTGGTCGACCCTTCTTGGCAACCGCAGGAACTATCATAGATGTGAAAAGAGGTGGCTTGTCTCTTCATGTGGGTAGAGATCATATCGTTTTTGACATTGATCCTTCAAGGGTGAAATCCCGCAAAGAATCTCATTTTAAGGTCAATGCGGTGGTAGGCATCTTGGAGGAGTCCCAAAAGGAGTCTTATTTCATTGAAGTTGAGCCCGATGATTGGGGAGAAATCAAATATATAAAAGCTTCGCATCCAATTCCACATGAATTTGAGGACATCTACCATGATCATCCTCTCAAGATCATCCCATGGAGGAAGGAGATTTCTTTGAGTGAAACCTATGTTGAGTGCAACAAAATCAATGAGTTGATTTTCAAAGGTCCTAGGCCCGGTAAACCACCAAACACCAAATTGAAGTTACTTTCTACTTTTATATCTTCATACCCTACTAAGTTCTTGAGGAAGCAAGCTTCGTTTTTGCCTAAGGGTAGGAGATGTTGGAAAAGAAGAAGGAAGCGTTGGTGGAGGAAGCCAAAGAAAATGCTACTCGGATTTCCTAGATGGATGGCTAGACCACTAGATGAGTACCCCAAGTCATCCACGAATTTTTTTGAGAATCGTGGGAAAAAGAGGAAGAAGAATTGGTGGAAAAGGTTGATGATGTTTTTGGTTTGTGTCCCAAGGATTCCAAGAATCAAGTAAGTATTTAGGTCAAGCTAGGGACCTAAAACTAGCGCTCTATGGGAGGCACCCCATAATTTTTGAGGTTCTTCTTTCAAATTTCTAATTATTTTTGCATTTTTCTAATTTTGATCCTTTTATTCTTTTTAATTTTTCTTTTTAGTTTTCTTTAAGTTCTTTCTATTTTTCTTGTCTTTTGTTTTTCTTTATTTCTTTCTTTTGTAATTTGAGGAATTAGTTTTAGGTACAAAAGAAAAGTTTGAAAAAAAAAGAGAGGAAAAAGGAGGTGAAAAATAGAAAAAGAGTTGGAGTTGAAAAAAAAAGAAACTTGAAGTTGGAGTGAAAGAAGTAGTGTGAGTGAGTGAAGTTTTGAAAAATATATGAGTGTTGAGAGAGTTTGAGAGTTGGAAAATTTTTGGATTGAATGTGAGGAAGTATAGAAAAATGAGTGTTGAAGTGTGGAAGGTTTTAGGAGTTGGATTTTATTTGATGTTTGGAATTGTCAGCAAGAGAGTAGTAGGCGCTACCATCAGTGTAGCGGCCGCTATAACGCACAGCAGCAGCAGCAACCGCTTGCTCCAGAAGCACACAGCAGCTGCGGTGAAGGAGACAGCGCATGCGATGCGCAAGTGCACGACCAGCATCCTTAGTGCTCCATATGTCGCGCCCGCGACAGTGCCGGTAGTGCCCGCGACAGTGCCGGTAGCGCCCGCGACCTGACATTGTCAGCGATTTTAATCCGGCCCTAAAACCCATTTTTCCCTTAATTCTCTCATTTCTTTCCTCTCAAACCCGACTCCCTCTCACTCTAAACCCTAAAACTTGCGACAAAACTCATACCCACACCCTTGCATCCCTCTCAATCATCAATTCGACCCTCCTCCATCTCCATCTTCGAAATTCAACCCTAATTCTTCTCACATTCTTCTCTAATTTGCTGCTGAGGTTTCCGTTTCGTCCAGAAACCAGCCCAGGTGTGCGAATTCAGCAAGGAATTCACCCATCACTGTCACAAGTGAGGTAATCTTTCGTTTGTTATGTGAATTCAATTTTCTACTTACTTGTATCGTGTTGGGTTGTTGTGCCATTGCGTTATGGTTGTTAGCATACACACACACTTGCTTCACAGTTTCTATTCAAATTCACAACATTTCTACATTGTGCATCTTGTTTGTATGTTGTGTTTTTGCATTGTAGTTGTGTGTTGCGTTGCCACGTTGTCTTTGTTAGAATTTATACACACGAATAGCCTGCATTGAGCTACTATGCACGAATTACACACAATCTGGGTCGCTTGCTGTCCTTTATGCCCTTCAATTGATTTATTCTGCTGCTAAATTCTATCTCCACAGTCCACCATTAAGGTAATTCTCTGCCATTGCTAGTTTATTTTGATTTCTCAAGCTCATTTGGTGTGATCTTGTGTTGGCTTTTTCAATATTTTTGAAGATTAGGGCATCACAGTGAGCTTATGCGTTAATAGGTTGTCTATAGTCAGTTCTTTAGTTAGTGTCTTGTATATATTTTCGTTTTTGTTTTTTTTTTATCGTGCACGTGAACACTCATACTTCGATTGTTTTTCTTGATTATCTCTAACCCAAAGTATGATGTTTTCTTGGATCGCGGATTGAGTTGTTCTTTACTTGAAGACCTCTAGGTAACCTCTTTCCACACTCTTTGAACATGTATATCTTGATCCTTGTTGCATGCTTGATTTTCTTTTTAGGTGGCGAGCCCTTTTGAGTGTCTGTGTTGGGATTATTTTGCTGTTGGAGTCGTGTTGGCTCGGGTTGCCACCACTTTTATGTGCTAGCTATTTTTGTTTGTTTGTTTTTGTAGGTTCTCTACCCTTTTCTTGTGACACCTTCCCACAATGAGGACATTGTGGCGTTTTAAGTGTGTGGGGGAGGGGGGAAGGGGAGATATTCTGTTTCAAGGGTAGATTACCTAGCTTTTGTTTAGCTTTTGTTTTTGTTTTTCTTAGTTTTTGCCTAAAATTAGAAAAAAATTTTTGTGAAAAAAGAGAAAAAAGGGAGTGAAAAACCTTAAAAGTTTACGTTTTTGCTTTGTTTTTGTTTTTGGTTTCGTTTCTTGGATTTTGTTGTCAAAATTGGGAAGCCGTTCTTAATCTTTTTTAAAAGAAACCGGTTTGAACATTTTTGACCGTATCTTGGGCGATTGTCGTGACTCATTTTAATTAGATTCCTTTCATTGAGTGTCTAGCGAGATCCCTGATTCTTTTCACGTTCTGGTTGAAACTGGGAGACTCTGGGTATCAATTCCGAGCTTGTTTTCTAAAAAGAAAAAAAAAAAGAAAAACAAAGAAGAAAAAGAAAGAGAAGTTAATTCTCAAATAAATGAATTAATTGGTTCGTGTCGGTCGAACGACATTAACCAACATAAAGTTAGCGACCTACATGAGACCGGTATTAGCGGTAAGACGCTATTACCCCTTAAACCTCCTTCTATATTGTTCGCGATGAAGAGGTGTATGGAAAAGCCTGTGTTGGCAGAGTAAACCTCATTATGGGCCGTTCAACTCCCGAAAAGCTAACACCGACTTTTAAACTAAATTGAAAATGTTGGAAAACCCAATCCAAAAAGGAAGTTAAGTGTTAATAAAGTGAGGAGCCTTTTCCTTGCATCACCTGCGGCCCTCACCAAGTCAAGGGCGACCAAATGCGGGGGTGGACACCTCTTTGCTAATCTTGTTTTGCTTTGAAATAAGCTCGGGTGTGAGTCTTTAGGGTCGATCGGAATCAGTTAGAACCCACTAAGCACTTGTACACATGGGATTTAGCTTTACATGAGGTGTAGGGTACGGAAAACCTCTAAGATTGGCAGTTGCTTGAGTTAGGTGTATGTGAGATGCTCATAACGGTTCCTTTTGGAAGATTAGTATCGTTTTCTTGATTAAGATTGCATGATTCCTTGAAGCAAAGCTGTTTTCCTTTTCCTTTTCTTTCTTTGGTTTTGTTTTTCACTTTCCCTCTCTCCTTTTTCTTTGGCTTTTGTGGGTAGAGCCGCAACAAACCCTCACGAGTCCATCTCGTCCACCCGGGCTGCCGGGGGGTTCAAACGGCTTGGTGCATATGCTAAATGCACTTGTTTCCTCCCACGAAAGAGTAGTTGGTGTTTAGTTTTTCTTATTTGTTTTGTTTTGTTTTGCTCGGGACGAGCAAAAGTTTAAGTGTGGGGGGTGTTTAGCCCCAATTTTGGGCCTAAATATCAGCTTTTATCTTGGCCTTTTGACTCGCTTCCAGTCTATTTTCGTGCATTTTAGTATGTTTTTGGTTATTTTGTAGGTTTTGACGTTTTACAATAAAACAAGTAAAACGGGCCATTTTTGAGTCTTTTTGGCGATTTCCCGAGCCGAGTCGGATCGAGAGCCGAAGCGGAGTTGACCCGGGAAGCCTTTCCCCTAGTTTGGTGCAAAATAGTGAGGTAACACCCGCTACGATCCTTGTAGCGGGCGTTACATGCCTTGGAAAGAAGGAAGCAAAAAGGGGGAAGAAAACAGGAAGGTAGCGCCCGCTACCCCACTGGTGACACCCGCTACCTCGGCTGGACAGACAGAGACAGCAACTGCGGTATCCCGGACAACACCCGCTGTCTTACGAAGCGAAGAATCGCCTGTGGAATTTGCCAGCGTAGCGCCCGCTACCCTGCACGTAGCGCCCGCTACCCTGCGGGTAGCGCCCGCTACCTGCGCTCAAAGTCAGCTGTGGATTGTCAGTTGGGAGGAGGTAGCGCCCGTTACCCTCCAGGCAGCGCCTGCTACCTGCTGGTCCAGATGAAGACCGCACCTGCGGTCTCCCCTTTTTCTGCGCATTTCTTCAGCTTGAAACGAATGTGTTTTGCCCAACTGTTTTGCCTTGTATAAATACTCTTATTGACGATTTTCTTGGGGGGATTCTAGTTTAGACTTCTAATTTTCAGCTTTGTATTAGTGGATTTTAGAGAGAGATTAATGAGAGATTAATCTAGGGTTTTGGTGATTTTGAGTTGTATTTGAAGATTTGGGGATTTAAACAATTGAGAGATTGTTGGATCATCCTTTCTATTGCTTTCCTTTGTTCATGTACAGCATTTGATAAGTTCTCCTTTCCCTTAAACTCCTTTATTAATTGCTTTGCTAATAACTTTCTTGCTTGTTTAATTGTTCTTGCTTGCTTTTTCAATTGTTTTGCTTGTTTGTGATTGTTGATGTTAAAAATCATGCTTAGGGTTGGTTTGGATGTTGTTAGCTTAGTTAGTATCATGATTAGTTGCTAGAAACCCTATGGGTTAGGGGGTAATTAAGGGTATGAATGGGTGATTAGGTTTGGGTTAGCAACATTAGTGAGTAATTAGTTGGGAAATCAATTTCCCACTCCTCCCCTTCCCTCATGTGGGATGTATTTGGGTCCGAAAGCTCTCGAATACATCCAACACTTGTGTGAAAGGTTGGAGTCGGGATAGTTAATGCTCACCCACGAAAGTGGAAGGAGGTTAACTAGGGAATTCCGTTTCATTAACCCTCCGGGTCCGTGGTGGACATTGGGGAAGTTAATCCAGACTATCCTTGAAAGAGGAAGCTCGGAGGGTATTTTCTAACGGAATTGCCACTTGATTCTCCCTCCTTATTATTCTCTTGTTACAAAAACCATTTCCTCATCCCCGTTTGCATCCCAAAAAGCCTCCGAAACCCATTTCCTTTCCTTGACCGACCTTAGCTTAGTTTTCTTGCGTTGTGACCCCTCTCAGCCGATATTCTTACCTTAGCAATCTTAACCCGACCTTAGACCTAGATTCTATGACTAAGGCCCCTCGCTCCCTGAGAAGAACGATAAAAACCGAGGTCTAACAAACCACATTACATGGACTAGGCCTTGAACTTGAAAGACTTTGATCAACACATATCAACCTACAGTAAAGCATACTCCGCGATAAAACACCTGCACCTTTATGGTCATGCGCACACCTTGGGACTCATTAGTGCTCTAGAGAGATAGCCCAAATCTTTCATAGAGGGTGACCAAACCTTCACACTTACATATGTAATTTCATCAAGTTTATATCAATATAGACCACCACAAATGTGACTATGGAATTATTAAGAGCAAATTAGCTCATCCTTACATTTAATAGTCAGTGAATCCATCAATGCGTCTAACAAGCACCCCCCATAATGGACGTGGATTCATTGAGAGAATGATCTCAACCTTAAAACACTACTTAACACCATAGGGATAAGAATGTAGTGCACCTTGAAGATTAGTATAGTTTCACCAAATCATTGGTATCCACCATACTTTCTCAAGCCATAGGCTTAAGCCCTATCCCCCTCGATTCCTCGAGAATAACTCGTCTAGTCAATCCCTTAGTAAGAGGATCCACCAAATTCTTCTCGGGTCTCACATATTGCAAGGATATGACACCATGTTTTAGCAATCGTCTCACTGCACTGTGTTTAACACTGATATGTCTCCTCTTCCCGTTGTAGACATTGTTATGAGTCACTCCAATTTCTGCCTGTGAGTCATAGTGTATGGAGATAGGTGTCTCTTGGTTTTCCCGTAGTGGTACGTCTGCTAAGAGACCTCTAAGCCACTCTACTTCTTGGCCAGCCAACTCAAGAGGAATGAATTCATATTTCATGGTAGAGTGGGCTATGCAAGTCTATTTTGCAGACTTCCATGAAATAGCCCCTCCACCCAAGGTTACGTTACTAATAGAACTAACTTCATCATTATCAGAAATCCAGTTTACATCACAATATCCATCTACAACAGCAGGAAACTTATTAAAATGCAAACACCAATCAATTGTACATTTGTACCTCTAAGATACTTAAGCAAACGATGAAGTGCATTCTAATGTTCTTGACTAGGATTATGTGCATAACGACTCAATCTACTCACAACATAAGCAATATGAGGACGAAAAAAGTTCATCAAAAACATTACACTTCCTATAATTTTAGTGATGAGTGGTTTTTATATAGAGTTTTTAGAGCTCAAAACATATCTATTTCATGCCTTTTACGCCCGAAATTCAATATTTTTATATCAATTTCTGTGATTCTTTCACTTGGTCGCGAGATTGGTACATTTTGTAGGAAATATTGGAAATACGTCAAAAAAACATAGAAATTCAAGGAAAAATGGGGAAAATCCAAAGAAAATAAAAAAAGAGTTGAAGAGAAGAAGAAATGGAAGGAGTGACGGCCCAAACCGCCAAGGCCAGGCCCAATTTTGGGCGGAGCAGCAAGGCGCGGCCAGCGTTTGCAAAACGCGGCCAGCACCTCCTCCAGAGACTTCATGGGCTTCACAAACTGGCAAATGCTACCGGTGTTTTCCTAGGCGCTGCCAACGCCAAGACACGGAGAACATCCTTTTGGTACTAAACGCTGCCAACGTTTCTAAAACACTGCCAGCGTTTTATGCCCTAATCCAGCCCTATAAAAGAAATTGATGCCTGCTTTTTGAAGGATCGGTTTTTAGTCGTATTTTTCACCAGTTAAAAGAGAGAACTTTTAGAGAGATTTTAGGGTAGTTTTTAGATAGTTTCTTTCCAGTTAATTCTCAAATATTGTTATTAGTTTAGATTGTCGTTAGTGATCGAAGGACACGAAAGAGATCGATTCGGTGACACGAAGAGATCGATTCCACCAATTCGAACACCGGTTATTTCTGTTTTTCTTCCATGATTTCTAGTTATTGTTTAGTTTTTGTGATGTTTATTTTTAGCAATATGAGTAGCTAATTTTTTTTGTTTGAGGGATAAACTCGATGTCTATTGGTTGATTTTGAATGTAGTCTCGGTGTTAGGTTATCCTTTATTCGTTTAATCCGCGTATATTGTATGTCATGGTAAAATCAGGCTAACCGCCTTTTACTTGGTATTAGATTCATGATAATATGACGAAAGTTTGAGTCTTGAATTGGAAAAGCGTAGATCGAATATGTTAGAAAATAGTTAGAAATAATGATTCTGGCCTAGGGTCAATTATAATCAGTTCTTTATCTTTGATTGGATTAAATAGTTAGAAATAATGTTTAGTTTAATCACTGTAACTCACTTCGTATCGAAAGATCGATGTGAAAAGGCCTAGAAAGATTATAGACTCTGAATTATCTTGTTACCTACATCGGGATTGTTGATAATTTGACTGATTGACTAGAGTGGACTCCCCCGAACACCTTTTATCATTTGTGAAAAACCCTAAAAATTACTGCTTTCTTTGTTTAGTTTCTTAAATCATTACCACAAACCTTGGATCGACCTAACATTCTTTGTAGTGAACTAATTCAGTGCGTGGTTGAACGCAAATCCCTGAGAGAGAACGATATTTATTACTACACAGACCCATACACTTGCGGTACATAGACACCCTATTTAGTTTAGGTCTGTCATTTAGCATACTCAGATTGAGACACATTAGAACCGTTGTTCTTCTTTAAAGATATGCTGGAATCATAGGGAGTTCTAACACGTGTCACATCAACACAGGTTAAATTTCTTTAACACTTTCTCAATATAGTGTGAATGACATAAAGCATAACCAAAGTTGGTCATTCAAATTTTAATCCCTAAGATCACATCAGCTTCACCCATATCTTTCATTTTAAACAAAGAAGACAACATTTTTTCAGTTTCATTGACTATAAGCAAATTTGCTAAAAACCACTAAAGGGGTCTCATATTTTAGTCTAATAATTGTAAGGGGCCTATATCATGATAAATAATTGTGGGGTGACATTATTTTTGATGTAAATATTTAGGGGAGACATTCCGACCTATTTCTGACCATAAACGATGCAAAGCGGTGAGTTTTATGTTTAGGCGTGTTTTAAATTGAAATCTAATTGAAGCCTATAGTTAACTCTAACATATACAAGCAAATCACTTAACATGATAAACACACCTAAACATAAAACCCACTATTTTGTGCCATTTTTGGCCGGAAATTGGTCGGAATCTACCTCTTAAATATTTACATAATAAATAATGTCACCCACAATTATTTTTCATAATATAGGGCCCATAAAATTATTACACCAAAATATGAGGCCCCTTTAGTCATTTCTTGGCAAATTTGTATCAAAGATTAGCATGTCATCAACATATAAGCATATAAGCATACAATCTGATCTAATCATCTTTGAATAAACACAAGAATCAGATAAATTTGCTATAAATTCATTTTTCACAAGGGAACTATTAAACTTCTCAAACCACTGTTTGGAAGCTTGCTTTATGCCATAAAGAGATTTTCTCAATCTGCACACTTTGTCCTCCTAACCAGGCACGTCACAACTCTCAGGTTGGGTAATATAAATTTCTTCCTCTAAGTCACCATTAAGAAATGTTATCTTTACATCCATTTGGAGCACAACAAGATCAAAAATAGCAGCTAAAGCAATCAAAGTTCTAATGGTGCTTATTTTTGTAACAGGAGAATAAGTGTTAAAATAATCTATCCCTTTCTTTTGGTCAAAACCTCTAATAACAAGTCTGGTTTTATATTTATCAATTAAACCATCAAACCTCAACTTCTTTTTGAAATTCTATTTGCTACTAATAGGTCTGTAATCCTTAGGCATATCAGTTAATTCCAAAGTTTTATTAGACTCTAAGGAATCTATTTCACTTTTAATGGCTTCTTTCCAAAAAGTTACATCAATAGGCCTAATAGACTCCGCATAAGTTTTTGGATCTTCCTCAATCAGAAACACGGACACAAACTTATCGGCCAAGACATCCACATCATAATGATTAAAAATTTCCACTAGGAAAGTAGTAACAAAGTCAGGTCTAAAATCAGTTGCAGTTCTTTACCTCTTACTTCTTCTAGGTTTAATTTCCACATTTCTAACATTAGAACTAGAAGGAGGCAAGCTCACATTATCAGGCATAACATCAGGCACAACATCAGTTACCACATTAGGCACATTCTTCTTTAATGGAAATACATGCTCAAAAAATTCAACATCTCAATATTTAGAAATTGAATAATCACGTAAAGACGACATGGGACTATAAGTAATACTGGTTTGAGCATAACCAATGAAAAACAACATCAAAAGTCTTATGTTCTATATTGGTACGTTTATGACTAGGCAAATCAACTTTAGCTAAACATCCCCACACTTTCAAATAATTCAAGTTTGGGGCATACCCTTTCCAAATTTCATATGGAGTCTGGTCTATCTTTTTATGGGGAACTCTATTGAGAATAAAACATGCTGTTAAAACAGCTTCCCCCCCACATGTTATTAGGTAACCCAGAACTCAGAAGCATAACATTCATCATCCCTTTAATGGTACGATTCTTGTGTTCAGCCATACCATTTTGTTGTGGTGTGTAAGGCGCAATAGTCTCATGAATAATACCATTTTTTTTTTCACAAAAAACAGCCAAAGAATTCGAATCATACTCACCACCCCAATCATACATAAGTCTCTTGATTTTTTGGTCTAGTCCGTTTTCAACTTCTGCTTTATATTTTAAGAATAGCTCTTCAACCTCATCTTTAGACTTAAGAAGATAGACTTCAATATATCTAGAACAGTCATCTACAAAGGTGATATACCATTTCTTTTCTCCTTTGCTCATTGTGTTCTTAAAGACGGCTAAGTCTGAATGAACAAGTTCAAGCAACTGTGTTAATCTTGTAGTTACTGATTTAAAAGGTTTCTTGAAAACTTTCACCTCAACACAAAGATCACATTTAGAACAAATTTATGTGCTATCATTTGGAATTCATTTCATGATCTTTAGTCTATTTAGGGAAGCATAATTTATATGTCTAAGTCTACCATGCCAAAAATTAACAAACTTAGCAATAATAAGCAGAAATAGAAGCATTTCTATTTGCATCGGAAGCAACATTCAGAACATATAAGCCATCACTAAGATACCTCTTGCCAACAAATACCCCATTACGAAGAATAACAATTTTGCCAGCCTTTTGGTTCACATCAAAACAAGCAACATCAAGGAGGTTACTAGAAACTAAGTTTATACGAAGGGAATGGACATACAACACATTGTTTAAGCATAAAGATTTTCCAGAAGTAATTTTAAGAAGAACTTTTCCTTTACCCAATACGGCAGCAGTGGTAACATTGTCTATGAAGAAATGTTCACCATCAAGAACCTCCTCAAAATCATGCATCAGTTCCTTTTTGGTGTCAAAGTGCCTAGTTGCTCCATTATCCAGAATCCACTCGGTATTGTTGCTGACAGATTAGCCTCCACCATTACTGCACATAACACTTCAGAATCCTCGGTCAGATTAGCTTGATTCTGGCTAACATTCTATCCAGCGGGTTTCTGCTGGGCTTGATTCGCTCCCTTGCGCTGGTTGTACTTGTATACCTTATGGCAAGGTTTGCTAAAAACATAACAGAGAACCTACGACTTCTGAATTTTAGTGTTATGCTTTTTTAATTGATTCTAATGCTTAGACTGCTTCTTATCTTTCTTGTTCTTTCCTTTAAACATGTCCTTATTAGAGGGTACAAAAGATCCAACTAAATTAGCTTTAACAGAATTCAAAGTAAGAGAAGCCATCTTATCTTTCAAACAAGTTGCTTCCTCAGTTCTGATGTGGCTGATTAATTCTTGAAGAGTCAGATCCTTCTTCTTGTGCTTGAGGTGATTCCTATAATCACTGCAGGATGGTTGAAACTTTTCAATCAGCACATTCGCTTGTAATACCTCGCACATCTTCATTCCTTCATTCAAAAATTCAACACATAAGTTTTCATACACATGAACCTGCTTATAATAGGCCTATTATCTACAATATGGAATTGTGTTCGGTTGTGAGTTTTTATGGTTTTCTTGAGGTAAGGGTTGTCGGTCCACGAGGATGGGTGTTTAGGCTTGACGAGGAAATCAATTTGTGTTGGGGTTTTCTCAATGCGAAAAGCGGTAAATTATGTAAAGGAAAGCAAATTAACTATACTAGTATGGATTAAAGAAAGCAATAAAAGCATCAAATAAAGCATGAAATTAGGAAAACAATCAAAAGCATGAATGAAGAACTAGAATGAACAATGAACTTGGAGCAAAGAAATTATACCTTCGATGAACTAATCTTCTAATCTTCAATCTACACTTGGATTTCCCCCGAACAAACAAGAAATTGTGGATTGGATTATCAAGGATCCCCAAATTCTCACTAGAAAGTAGAATTGGTAACACTTGACCCTCCTCTTCAATAAAAATGGATTGGTTGTGAATATCATTAGAAAGCTTGAAAACAAGACATCAATGGCTTGTGAAAGAAGAAAGAGAGAGAGAGAGAGAGAGAGAGAGAGAGAGAGAGAGAGAGAGAGGGAGAAAGAGAGAGAGAAAGAGAGAGAAAGCTTGTAAACTTCAATGGAAACTTGCTTGAATTGAGAAAGCTTGAAGAAAGATTGCAAGAAAGCTTGAAGAACAATTGAAAACTTGAAGAACAATTAAAGGATTAAGACAAAATTAAAGAAAACAATTAAACCTAATTCTACTCTAATCCTACTCCTAAAACTAAATAAAAACTTAGCTTCTTGGTCTGAATTACATTGGGGTATTTATAGAAGAAGGAAAAATACAACCCAAACCCTAGAAATAGGACAGCAGGCGCACGCACAGGTTTCCGAAGAATTCGCAGGTTGCGGGCGTGAAAGCCTTGGTTGCGGGCGCGACCAGGCTCTGCCCCATTCCTTCATCGCTCATTCTTCAGTTATCGCGGGCGCTATCCCAATGGTCGCGGGCGCGACCTAGTAACGTCGCGGGTGCGACCCACGTCTGTTCGCTGGCCCTGTCTTCTCTCCGCAGCTCGTCGCGGGCGTTACCGACTGTGACTCGGGCGCGACCTTCTTCTACCTTTTTCCCCTATTTTGCACCAAAACTTGACAAGAGGTTCTCGGTTTGGTCTCGCCGCGGGTCTCCGCTCGGGTTGACTGGGGTTGGCTTGGAAAATCACTCGGGATTCCCTAAAAGCCTTAATTAAGCCTAAATTCCTTCTAACTCTTAATTTTCCTACAAAACACCAAATCGTCATATCTAATATATAAATACGGGGTTAGAACAAGCAAAAATACTCTATAAAAGAGAAGAATTCGGCTTGGAACGGGACCGAACAACACTCCCACACAAGGGTTTGCTCGTCTCGAGCAAACTAAAAACCCTAACTGACTTTCGCAGGAATCGCGGGTGCATTTAGCACATGCATCAAGCCCTTTAAACCCCTTGGCAGCCCAAATGGACGAGGAAGGTCTCGTGAGGGTTTATAGAAGTTATACCCATAAAAGCCAAAAAAAAGGAGAAAGGGAAAGTGAAAAACAAAACAAGTTTGAAAAGAAAGAAAAGAAAAACTTGCGTGTTCCAGGAATCATGTAATCGCGCAAAGAAAACGATGCTAATCAACCAAAAGGAACCATTATGAGCACATCAAAACACTTAACTCAAGATATTGCCAATCTTTAAGGTTTTCGATTCCCAAACATTTCATACCAATTTAGATCCTATGTGCTCAAGTGCAAGTGTTATTCTACTCGATTCTGATTGATCTAGAGCAAACCACATTCCGAGCTTATATCAAAGCAAAAGTATATTTAAGTGTCGTCCTCCCTCACTTATGTCGCCCTTGGCTTGGTGAGGGCCGCCGGAAACACAAAGGAAGACTTCACATTCATTACGATTCATTTAAGCGTTGGCCTTTTCAAATTAGCTCAACAAGATTGGTGTTAGTTTTTTCGGGAATTGAACGGCCCACAACGGGGTTTACCCTCCCAACACGGGTTACTCCATACGCCTCATCGTTGCGAAAACGAAGTGCTTAAGGGGTAAGAGCGTCGCACCGCTCATACCGGTACCATGTAGGTAGACTAACTTAACATTACAGTTTCCGATTTAATTAATTAGCTTTCACTTTTTCAACAAGCTCGGAAATGATCTACTAAAGTCTCTCAATTTCAAGAAGAACGTGAAAGAATCAAGGATCTTTATTAAGCATTTAACGAAGGGAATCTAAACAGATGAGTCATGACAATACTTGAACTAAGGTTGATAATGCTCATACGGGTTGCTTTCAAGGAGATTAAGAAAGTCTTCCCAACATTGACAACACTATCCAAGAAACGAAGCAAAAACAAGGGCAAAACGAAAACTTTAAGGGCTTCTCACTCCTTTCTTTATCTTTTTTCACACAAAATTTTTTCAAATTTTAGACCCAAACTACGAAAAACAAAACCAAAAGACTCAAAACTAGGTGATCTACCCATGAACAATGGAAGTATCACCCCCACTCCCACACAAAACTTCACAATGTCCCAATTCTGAGAAGAAGGGTGTCACAAATAAGGTAGAAAACCTACAAATACACACAAACAAGCAACTAACAAGCAAAAGTGGTGGCGACCCGAGCCTACACGGCTCCAACAGCAAAATATTCCCAACAATCACACTCAAGGGGTTCGCCACCCAAAAGGAAAAATCAAGCATGCAACATGGATCAAGATATATACACTCAAAAAGAGGGCAGAAAGAGGTTACCTCAAAATCTTCAATTAAATACAACTCTATCCGCCATCCAAAAACACCAAGCATAGGTTAGGATATACAATTTAAACTCATCTAAATGCTTAGAACTTGGCATGCAAGATTAAAGGAAAAATAAGAATATATACAAGACACTACTAACTAAGAACTAAAGATAAACCAAAACATTTACAAAATGAATCTCACTCTTTTTTTTTTTCTTTTCTTAGACTCAAAAGCCGGAATGCATACTACTCCCCCACTCCCACACAAAGAGGTTGCCATGTCCTCAATGAAAATAGAAGGAAGGTACGCGAGCACTCCAAAAGGAAAGAGAAAGAAACACACAAAAAGAAAATAAAAGAATAAATGAAATTCAACTCACTAGTTGTATTAACAAGAGAAGGGAACGATATTACCTGGTTGGGTACTGAGCATACCCAAACAATGAAATCTCAGAATAATCAAACTATCCATGGAGCCTCAGCCACTCCAGCTCACTTGAACACGTCGGGCACCAAGTCAGAACCATTCAACGCCCGGAGTATCAAGTCATGCATCCGTGAATGCATCTCAGAACGGTGTAGATAAGAGCACAATTTTAAAATTACATCAACAAACATTAGTGTTCTCAACAGTTTATCGAATGCCTTAGAAAAGTCATAGAAATTATGGAATGCGGGAATGTACACAACTTTCCTAGGCACCTTAAAAGGAGACATGAAACATGATTCCTCCCATTGACTTGTAAATGGACATTGAGTATGCAAATTAATGGAAGGGGGCAATACAACACAATCCTGAACATGCTCATGCACAGACTTTGATGCAAACAATGATTCAAACTCAATATCCATACAATTTTCGTCAAACACTGATTCCAAATCACAACTTTAATCCAAATAATCATCATAATCATCAATGGGTGATAAGAAAAACATAGGGTTAGACCACATCATAACACTCCCAATATCACAAACAGGCATACCTTCACCTTCTTCAATATCAGACTCATCAGAAGAACTATCAACATGGAAGACAAAGGCGCATCATTCAAATTAACATCGAAAGTGAAAGTGGAAGGCTCAGGATCTGGGGCGTGGCGCGGTGGGAGAGATTGATGGACTAGCTTGAGAAACTTGAATCAACAATCAACAAAAGCTTGACACCCCAAAAGGATTGGATATGACCTTGGATAAAGGAGATTCCACCACCAAAGGCCTAACACCCCACCATGACCATCATAAAGGAAGAATCCACCAAATGATCAATAAAGGAATGACTAGAAACACCACCATTAATCAATGGATAAAGTAATCTAGATTTTGAGAGAAAACTTAGGGAAACCCTAATCCATGCATAAGCATATTCATAATCATCAAAAGTTGTCTAGAAAAATGAGATAACAAGCTATTTATAATAAACTAGGAATTAGGCTAAAACAGGGCAGAAATGACGAAAATACGCGTCCGACCAGAAGAGCGGCTCGGGCGAGCAGATGGGTGGCTCGGCGGTAGCCCTCTGACCGCCTTCTGTCGGCGGCGAAGATGGGTCGTGGCGCGACAGAACGTTGGCTCGGGCGAGCAGACTTGCTCGAGCGGCGGGCCTTCGCCTTGGCGCCGTGACAAACAGGGCAGAATGGTGGCTCGGGCGAGCCACAGGTTGGCTCGGGCGAGCAACGCTTCTGGGCAGTTTTCCTTGCCGACTTCAAATGCGCATAACGTCTTCATCCGAACTCCGTTTTAGGCCCGTAAGATACCGTTGGAAAGCTCTCAGTATGTACTATAAGCTCCCAAAATTTGAGCCTCATCGGAGTTGTATTGAAGGAGTTATGACCCGAAACGTGAAGGCGCGCGCATTTCCAACCTCTGATCGTCTTCCCCCTTGCAAGTTATTAACTTGGTTACTTCCGAGACTTGATACCAACACGCCCTTCATTCCCGGGATGACCCAATCCGGTCCCGAGGCCTCCGAGGTCGTTGACAAGTCCCGAGCCTCTCCTTACTCCAACAAGGATGGCTCGCTGAGGCCACGATAGTGTGATGCTCACCACCGCCTTTTGTAAAGGTGTAACAATTCCCCAACGAGTGGGTGGCGGTTTTAGTCCGGTGATGATGGGTGGGATTTCATCGATCTTATCTTTAACCACAATCCGGCTATGAAAGCTTGGCACCGAACCCGACATCGAACCGTCTGGTTCATACTCCCCCTCTTGAAAAAGAGTTGCCCTCAACTCTTGGGGGTTAAAACCGAAGCACTCTTCATCAATCGTCCCCATGAAGCTCCGAACTTCCCGAACGCTTCGAACAAACAAGCTTGACAACCCACAATCTTCAAATCCCACAATGTACTCATCATCCATATGCAAGAAAGTAGAAGGAGGCTTGTCTTGTGGAGGTGAAGGGTTAAGGGGCGGTAGGGGATTTTTGTGTGGTGCTTGGGAACTCTCAATCTCACTAGGCTCACTACAAAGCAAAGACAAAGCAAGAGTGAGTTCGTCCTTGCCAAGAGTACACTCGTCCCATGTTTCGCTCATCATGAGAAGGTTCCTCAACTCACTTCCCACCCAAGTTTCGCTTTTGTGGGTTAATGGTGGTTTCAAAGGCATGGGAAAGACACGGTGTAGGAAACACCAAACGAGGGGCATAAGGGCATCAACATAGCTTCGGGGTAATGAAAGCAGCAATGGTGTAACGAACAATGACAGATTTGACATCCCAATAGACTTCTCGAGCGACCCAATGACGACCAAATAACATGTAGGACCCATTCAAAGAGTTCATGTCACTACGGCCAACATTCAAACAATATCCATTGAGGGATGACACAATTAACGAGCCCATAGACATTGGTGGAACTAGAATTATAGCTCCATCAAACCCAAACTTGTCACTAGACACCAAAGGATCACCAACATTCTTAACAATCTTCTTCAAGCGTAGAGAATTATCAAACTTCGACACCACGTAATCATCATATAACTTATCACGGCAACAAACACTCTCAAACAACCAATATCTTCCAAATAGCATATGCGATTTAATCAAAGACTCCAAAGTACACCCATCTTCGAATTTAATTAAAGAGTCTTGGGTTACCTCATCGTTCGCATTGAGAAGATCATAAATGACCAAGGCATGAGAGGTGTTGGTGACAATTTCATTGTTGCTTGGCTCCTCAAAAGGTGATGTTGAGATGGTCTTCGGAGCTTCTTGTTGGGGTTCTTCACATAGGACGAGAGGAAGGGCAAGGTCGACGTTCGCATCCTCCTCTTGGCTTGGAATTTTATCAATCTCACCATGTTCACCAAGAAGCTCAAGAGTTTCCCCTTCATTGGTCACAAGGACATTAATCCCGTTCATGGAACTTTCTTTTTCCTCAACCTTCTCGTGGCATGGGGATACAACGACATCGTTAATGGGCTCACACGGACTAAGGGAAGCTTCCTTGTTGGGCTTCAGAACGACCTTTGCTCGCCTAACTTCTCCATGTTCATCAAGTGATGAAATAGACTCACGGTGGACCTCTCGCTTGTAACCGTTAGGCAAGAATCGTCGATGCATCAATCTTTTAAGCCGTGCCCATGAAGTAACCTTTGTTCGACCCTCTTTAGCTCAATGTGCCTTGACATTCTCAAACCAAATGGATGCAATCCCGGTGAGTTTCGATCGAGCAATCTTGAAGGCATGCTCATCGCCATACCCCTTAGTTTCAAACTTCCTCTCCAAGATTTGGACCCATTCAAGATAGTCTTCCGGGCCGGTGAATCCATTGAATTCCGGAAGCTTGGCTTCGATAGCATAGAATTCATTCCATGGAGACTTCTCAACCGCTTCCCATCGACGATGGCGTCGAAATGAGCCTCTATCATCGTCACTCGACTCGTAGGGGGGAGGAGGACGGATAGGACTTCGAGCGAGTCTCCGATGTTCATCTCGGGATGGAACTTGATGCTCTGGGGCGAGGTTGTCCAACCGCGTCACAATGGCATCAAGAGTACGATTAATGGTGGAGAACCGTTCGTCATGGGTGGCAAGTCGGTTCTCGATAGCCCGAAGTCGACGGCTACTCTGGTGGCTTGAATTACCTCGATTGGAACCACTGTGACCATCCATTACGAGGGAAAGTATGGGACGGATTGTGTTTGGGATATTTTTGTGGAGTTTGGGGGGTTTTCTTGTAGTTGGCTTGTGTTTGGCTAAGGGTTCTTTGTGTTTTTCTCACTTGGGCATTTTATCGAACACCTTGTGTGCACAAATTTTCCAACTCTTCCTCAAGCTCCAATATGCATCAAAATCAACAAACACAATAGCAATAACAATTTCTCCAACACACTTGGAGTCACAAGGGATGGGGAACACCAATATTTCAATCAAAATACCAAAATCCAACAATAGAGAACTACTAGTATGAACAATGGAAAAAACTCAAGCTAGATGAAAAACCTTGAGCTCTGATACCGCGTGGCGCGGTGGGAGAGATTGATGGACTAGCTTGAGAAACTTGAATCAACAATCAACAAAAGCTTGACACCCCAAAAGGATTGGATATGACCTTGGATAAAGGAGATTCTACCACCAAAGGCCTAACACCCCACCATGACCATCATAAAGGAAGAATCCACCAAATGATCAATAAAGGAATGACTAGAAACACCACCATTAATCAATGGATAAAGTAATCTAGATTTTGAGAGAAAACTTAGGGAAACCCTAATCCATGCATAAGCATATTCATAATCATCAAAAGTTGTCTGGAAAAATGAGATAACAAGCTATTTATAATAAACTAGGAATTAGGCTAAAACAGGGCAGAAATGACGAAAATATGCGTCCGACCAGAAGAGCGGCTCGGGCGAGCAGATGGGTGGCTCGGGCGAGCTGGCCCTCTGACTGCCTTGGCCTGTCGCTGGCCAAGATGGGTCGCGGGCGCGACAAAATGTTGGCTCGGGCGAGCCAGCAGCTTGCTCGGGCGAGCAGGCCTTCTGTCCGCCTTGGGCGCCCGTGACAAACAGGGCAGAATGGTGGCTCGGGCGAGCCACAGGTTGGCTCGGGCGAGCAACGCTTCTGGGCAGTTTTCCCTGCCGACTTCAAATGCGCATAACTTCTTCATCCGAACTCCGTTTTAGGCTCGTAAGATACCGTTGGAAAGCTCTCAGTATGTACTATAAGCTCCCAAAATTTGAGCCTCATCGGAGTTGTATTGAAGGAGTTATGACCCGAAACGTGAAGGCGCGCGCATTTCCAACCTCTGATCGTCTTCCCCCTTGCAAGTTATTAACTTGGTTACTTCCGAGACTTGATACCAACACGCCCTTCATTCCCGGGATGACCCAATCCGGTCCCGAGGCCTCCGAGGTCGTTGACAAGTCCCGAGCCTCTCCTTACTCCAACAAGGATGGCTCGCCGAGGCCACGATAGTGTGATGCTCACCACCCCGCCTTTTGTAAAGGTGTAACAATTCCTGAAAACGAGTGGGTGAGCGGTTTTAGTCCGGTGATGATGGGTCGGGATTTCATCGATCTTATCTTTAACCACAATCCCGGCTATGAAAGCTTGGCACCGAACCCGACACTGAACCCGATACGGTTTAGGATCATAACCCATCGTGAATGACTCATAAATTATATCATCATCAAAAGCATCATTGTCACAAACCAAATTCAAACAATCATGAACAATCCCCAAAGAATTAAGCTCATCATCACAAGAATGCACATCAATGGACTCGCAAGAAAGGGTAGCTAATGCCTCACTAATGCAATGATTCTCAATGAAAGTGAATAATTCAGTATCAACCACACATTCAACCACAACGGATTCAATTTCACTCTCAACAAGATCATGCTCAAAACTAGGTCTGTTATAGTAGTCATCATCCTCATCATAATCATACAAAGAAGAATCAATACGCATTTCAGGACTTAAAGATGACGAATGATCTACTTCAACATTCGAATCAACCATTTGTGAAGAAAAAACTTCTACCCAAGTTTTAAACATGTGTTCAAATTTATCTGAGCATTCATTCAATTGCACACGCATCTCAACTTCCAATTCAGCATGCATATTATCTATTTCAACTTGCACACAAGGTTCGGAAGCATGATATGGATATTCGCAATGCACGCACAAAGGATGAGACTCAACAACATCACACGGGGGAAGATCATAAGAATTTTCCACATAACTCCCACCATAAGATTGATCATCAAAATACATGGGGTATTCACATGACTGTTCAGGCAAGGTCTCACAAAAATTTTCCATATACTCCCCACAACTAGATTGATCATAAAGATTTTGGGGGTATTCTTGATACGGTATGGCTAAAGTCTCGGAGGGTGGTGCATGAGGAAATTGGAAGCTAGAACTAACACTTTGTTGCTCAAATTCATAAGAATCCCTAGACAATCATTCAAGTAATTCCCATGCTTTTTCTTCCCCTAAAGCGGCAAACCCGTAATATTCTAAGAGGTTTCGGGTATCATAATTCACACCCTCATTCACAAGTCCAAACATATCCAATGTATCATAAAAGATACCATACAATTCACCTTGAGCATGATAGTCAAGCAATCTAGCAAAATACCTTCATAATATTTCATGCTCAAATTGGGGGAATTGGGGACTAGCCATACTTCTCTTTTTTTCTTTTTTTTCTTTTTTTTTTCTCTTTTTTTTTCTCGATATTCAATTTTTTTAACTACATTTTTTTTTTCTAGCAAAAATCAAGAAAGCAATAAACTATATACACACAAACCAATAACCTAATCTACCAAATAACGCCATCCCCGACAACAACGCCATTGTTCGGTTGTGAGTTTTTGTGGTTTTTTGAGGTAAGGGTTGTTGGTCCACGAGGATGGGTGTTTAGGCTTGACGAGGAAATCGGTTTGTGTTTGGGTTTTTTCAATGCGGAAATCGGTAAATTATGTAAAGGAAAGCAAATTAACTATACTAGCATGGATTACAGAAAGCAATAAAAGCATCAAATAAAGCATGAAATTAGAAAAGCAATTAAAAGCATGAATGAAGAACTAGAATGAACAATGAACTTGGGGCTAATAAATTATACCTTCGATGAATTAATCTTCTAATCTTCAATCTACACTTGGATTTCCCCCGATCAAACAAGAAATTGTGGATTGGATTACCAAGGATCCCCAAATTCTCACTAGAAAGTAGAATTGGTAACACTTGACCCTCCTCCTCACTAAAAGTGGATTGGTTGTGAATATCACTTGAAAGCTTGAAAATAAGACATCAATGGCAATTGAAGGAAGAAAGAGAGAGAGAGAGAAAGAGAGAGAAAACTTGTAAACTTCAATGGAAACTTGCTTGAATTGAGAAAGCTTGAAGAAATATTGCAAGAAAGCTTGAAGAAACTTGAAGAACAATTGAAAACTTGAAGAACAATTAAAGGATTAAGGCAAAATTAAAGAAAACAATTAAATCCAATTCTACTCTAATCCTACTCCTAAAACTAAATAAAAACTTAGCTTCTTGGTCTGAATTACATTGGGGTATTTATAGAAGAAGGAAAAATACAACCCAAACCCTAGAAATAACACACGGTAAGCCGTGTGAGTTTCCATGATGACCTTGGTCGTGGCGCGGCAGATCTGCCCCATTCCCCCGTCGCTCATTCTTCAGTTGTCGCGGGCGGTATCCCAATGGTCGCAGGCGCGACCTAGTAACGTCGCGGGCGCGACACAATTCTCACGGGTGCGACCCATGTATGTTCGCTGGCCCTGTCTTCTCTCCGCAGCTCGTCGCAGGCGTTACCGACTGTGACTCGGGCGCGACCTTCTTCTGCCTTTTTCCCCTGTTTTGCACCAAAACTTGACAAGAGTTCCCGATTTGGTCTCGCCTCCGGTCTCCGCTCGGGTTGACTCGGGTTGGCTCGGGAAATCACTCGGGATTCCCTAAAAAGCCTCAATTAAGCCCAAATTCCTTCTAACCCTTAATTTTCCTTCAAAACACCAAATCGTCATATCTAATATATAAATATGGGGTTAGAACAAGCAAAAATACCCTATAAAATAGAAGAATTCGGCTCGGAACGAGACTGAACAAATTGCAACTACTTGCCGATGACATACTTCTTCTTTCCAGCATCATTAGCGTCATACTTGATCTCGAGCATGTTCCATATGGTCTTAGCTTACTTGAAGCTGACGAACTGATCGAACAGTGGGTTGGGCATGTTGTTGAGAAGGTAACTTCGTGCGACTTTGTTGTGCTTTCTCTCGTTTCTTTTTGGTATTTTCATCCAGTGGAACAACTGGAGTTCTTAGGGTAGTAGGAGTTTACTCAGGATCATTTTTTGGAGGTGGAGCATTTGGATCTTCGAGATGAGGTGAGACAAAACATAATCAATCTTTAATTACTCAAGACAAAGCAATAATTTTAGGGACCATAGTTTGTAGTTGATTCCATCGAAAAGCTCAATTTTATAGATTTCAGGGAGGTCTTTGGTGGAGCAACCATTGATATTAATTGCTTTCAAATTGTAAGAAAAATACGAGTCAATGTTGTGGGAAATTACAAGAAATCTAATTTGTGGAACAATCATTGCTTTGAAAGTGGTTACGACCCGACCTCGGTGCCAATTGGAAATTTGGTTGCTCCCTCAAGTTAACTCAGATAACCCTTGGACACGTGCATTCCTGACCAAAGATTTGGAGCATCTAAACTGATTACCCAGAAAGAGAGAAAGGAAAGAAGAGAGGAGAGTTGTGTGGGCTGTGTGTTTTTTGGTATGTAAAACAGTCCAATCAAAGCTTATATTTATAGGGCCGGGAGAACTGACCATTGAAGAAGAAGAAACCGAAGAGACAATAACCATTAATGAGGGCAAGAATCATGGTGCAAATAAAGAAGGGCAGAAGACCAAGATGAATTAATGAAAGATATTAATTTAGTCAAACGGCTAGTTACTGTAAAATAAATGCACAAGATCTTTCCAAACAAAATCGACCCAAAAAGATAAGCTCACAACCCACGTCTAGCCCGGACCGGCCAGACGGACAGGGGCACGCGCATGCGTGTGGAGGCCCAAACCATACCCTCCTTCCTAAAACCCTTTTTCAAGTCAATTCAACACAAGCAGGGAAAGGGTGATATATAAACTCATTCTCAACTTCACTTTTCCTCCTATGTGGGACAAAGAAAAGATAGAAAACAAGAGAAAAAAAACACCTTGTAGCCATTAAAACTCGTCATCACATCCAACTCTATCATATCTCCATGCTTATATGGACAATTTCAAATATATTACTAACTAATATATTGTCACATTTATCTTCATATATTGTAACCGCATTCACATATTTTCAATATGCAATAAAATAAAATGTTAGTTATAGACTTACAGACATTAATTCTTTCAATCAAAAATATATTTACAGTTCAGATAATGATCCATAGTCTAATTATCTCTGTCAATGCACTGTGAAGCTTCATATTAAACCAACAATCCCGCATCTAATATCATTAAATTTTCAAGGAATTCACTAAAATGTTTGTATAATAACGTAATAAATAGCTGAATGAAAATACAATTAGGATTAAGAAAATATATTGTGATTAATTGTATAGTAACAAAATTCACCTATTTAAAAATATAATTTAGTTTTCTGTAAATAAAGATGACTCAATTAAACTTAGAAAAGTTTTCTTACTATTAAAGAGTCTATTGATTGCCCAAATACGACAATCAATACATGATATATAAAGGTCTTTGAAAAACAATATATAAGAAGTTTAAAAAAATAGATTGAAAACATGTTTAAATTTAGACATGCTTAGCAAAATAACACCACCACCACCACCACCACCACCACCACCACCACCACCACCACCACCACCAACAACAACAATAATAATAATAATAATACCGTTAATAATAGTGATAATTAGGAGTGGGCAACAGGCCTGGTTCGGGCCTGCTATAAATGGGCTCGGTCCGGGCCGGGCTGAACTTTTTTAGGCTACCCCTGTCAGGGGCGTAGCTAGAGGGGTGGGGGGGGGGGGATTAGTGTGAGCCAGCCCCCCCTAATGAATTAAAAAAAAATCAGATCAGTTTTCTTGTTTTGGGCCCGTTAAATTTAATACCCAATATTAGGTTATACCTTCTTTCCTCCCATTAAAAAAATCAGTTGCAATTGAATTTTGGAAGTTGAAGGGACATACCGAGACAGTGACGCAGACGGCAGTGTGTGCAAAATTGAAAATTCACAGTATTGGGTCAGAGGACAGAGGATAGAGGCACAGAGGCACATAGGGTTAGACTGGTCAGTGACAAAGACCTATCAGGTGACAAACTATCACGGGATCAATGCATCACAAAAGGTCTGATGCTTATTTCAAGTTATTTGCTTTACTTTTCACTCATTCACATTATTCATCATACAAATAAACGAACAATTGAATTATTAAGCATTTAAAAATAATTGTATTGGAGAATACTCTCACTACTCTTTGGGTGTGCTGGAAAGTGAGGAACAAAGTAGTCCATGGCGAGAAGAGGGGGAGTGCTCAGTTGGAGTGGCAGAGGGGCATGGATTTTGTCAAAAGTTTCAGGGAGGCGAAGAAAAAATTATCCGGCCATCAAGTGAGACTTGAATCATCTTGGAAGCCACCTCCCCCGAGTATCATTAAAATAAATTTTGATGGAGGAGTGTTGAAGGGAGTTGGCCATGGGTGGGGAATAGTAATCAGGGACAGCCGCAATGAGTGCCTTTTGCGGGATCGTACCAAAGTCTGGGTTGCTGCACGCCTGAAATTGAGGAAGCCCGGGCTGCTCACTTTGCAATCTCGAATGCCTGGCGACTACGCTACCGGAGAATCATGCTGGAGGGAGATGCCCTCAACCTTATAGTGAAGCTACAGAAGAATATTCGTCCACCGGCGGAAATCGGCTCTTTTGTTACCAGTATCTTAGATATAGCTAGTAATTTCAATTTTTATTCTTTTTCGCATGTGAAGAGAACGGGCAACAGGGTGGCTCACTGTTTGGCCAAATTGAAGCCCTATGATTTCTCTGTTAGATCATGGACAGGGGGGAACATTCTCCTGATAGTTGAGATATTGGCTCAGGATGCTTGTAACTCAACCATGGAATAACAAGTTGTTCTGTTGCCTTTGATAAAAAATAAATAAATAAATAAATAAATAAAATTATGTATTTGTTTATTAGTAGTACTTTACAACAATCATCATGTATTTGTGTTATTATTTGTTTATTCACTCATGCAGTCTTGTTTATACTATAGTTGATATTGAATTGTTTATTTGGTTTACTTTTCTCTATATATTGTAGTTGTACTTATTCATTATTTTATATGTAATATTGCTAAATTGTTTTAGTTAAAAATAAAAAAGGACTATTGTGTATTTATGTTCACTGATTAGATGCTTAATTTGTTAAATATATTTACACTGTTCACTTAAATTAATGAATAATTTTTTGTATAGATCAATTTAGGAATAATAGTATGTTTATTGAATTTATGAACTTTATTTAAGTTATTAAATTTTGTGTCTAATAAAAACATAATTATTGAATGGGTATTTTATGTAACGCCCCGGAAATTCAATTATAGAAAGTCAAAGTCAAACTAACGTTAACAGACAAAACTTAGCGGAAGATTTCAAATTTAGTTTGGGCGTCACTGCCGTATTCCCGAAGGAACACAAGGCGAGAAAGGAAAACACAACTGTCTGCTAACGGTAACTACTAACAACTCAAACAAACTTGAAGACATCATAACGAAAACAAAATAAAAAGATTCAAGAACTTCTAGACTCGTCGTCCTCACTTCTAATTCCCGTTCCCAACATTCAGATCTTCACCTGAAAACAAAACATTTCAAAAAATGAGGGGGAAATCTCAATAATGTCTACCCCTAACGTTTAAAACAATTTAAGTTCATTTCAATTCATTTTGGGGAGAGGGAACAAATCAAACCATTTCTCAAACCTTCAACCCTTAATTGTTTTCCTCAACCCATTCAATCCATATTTTAAGTCGCGGGCAGGATATCAAATCCCAAAAAGAACATCGCCTACCAAAGGCATCATAACAACTATCCTATATCAGGGATACAACCCTGATCTCCTGGCACATAACCCATACAGGCATCGAATCCTGATCTCGGGGTTATCACCCGCATGAATATTAGCCTCTCAAAGGCATCAAACAGTCGCCCATCAAGGGCATCATAATCTCTATCCTATATCAGGGATGAAACCCTGATCTCTGCACATAACCCATACAGGCATCGAATCCTGATCTCGGGGTTATCACCCGCATGAATATTAGCCTCTCAAAGGCATCAAACAGTCGCCCATCAAGGGCATCATAATCTCTATCCTATATCAGGGATGAAACCCTGATCTCCTGGCACATAACCCATACAGGCATCGAATCCTGATCTCGGGGTTATCACCCGCATGAATATTAGCTTCTCAAAGGCATCAAACAGTCGCCCATCAAGGGCATCATAATCTCTATCCTATATCAGGGATGAAACCCTGATCTCTTGGCACATAACCCATACAGGCATCGAATCCTGATCTCGGGGTTATCACCCGCATGAATATTAGCCTCTCAAAGGCATCAAACAACAACCCGCTTTATGTTTCCACTTTGAATTACTAATTCATTATTCACACTCATCTCGCAACTCTCAAGTCAAACCCAACCCAGATTATCAAAACGAATAATAAAACCGTTGATAAAAGACCATTTAATTTCCCAACTCAATAAAATCAAAGTACAGACAAATACAATCAGTTATCCAAAGCAGATGGTCACATTTCCACAAAAGTCCCCTTTCGGGATGCAAATTCTCAAAACAGATTAGAAAACATTAAAACACATTTAAAGAGCATCCCAGTGGGGATTAGAGCATAGACATTACCTGATATACTTCACAGCACAGCAAAAAGAAGAACACACTTGAGCTCGCTAACGTCTCGCACTAACTCGGCCTAGAATTAAGAATGATTATCTAATCAAAACGCGTTCTAACGAAGTTAGTATTAACTATCAACTACCTAACCCATCCCCTAGGAACTCTTAGGTTCCTATCATTTATGGTTTACACTTAACACATTCAAGGAACAAGTTCACACATAACATTTACTCAACAATTTTTCATAAATAAAAGCAAACAGAGGACAGATTATAACGTTCACATAAAACGGGTCACAACTCGACTTCCTGACATCCTATGGGTCTGGTTTAGGACTTTTCGGAAACCTCGGGATGTCTACTAAAACTCTTAAGTTGACAACTAAGCCCATATCAGCCGCGAAAGACTCTAAAAGTACCAAAACTTCCAACTGGTCCAGTTCCGACAGGTTCTGGTAAAACGACTATAACTCAAGCTATACAACTCAAAAGTCTGTTCCGCAAAACTCCTATGAAAGCTAACATCTAGGGGAATCTCTAGTCGAAAGGAAAACTATACTAATCGTGGTGACCCGATATTTAGGCACTAACAAAACTGTCCCGATAACGGTTATTAATTTAATTTGTTATTTCGGTTCTAACTTTCACCATTCGATCCCGGGGTCCTAGTTTGGGCTTAAAACAGTAACTAAGGTCCAAGGTAATTAGTTTAAACCATCTAAAGTCCAAACATCAAATTCCCTATCACTAATGCCAAAATATAACACATGAAACATTAACAACCTTATCCTACACATGAAATCTAAAACATACTATTTCAAGACCATTTAATTACAACATGAATGATTATAAAGTACGAATTTCTTAATCAAGAATCAAGAAAGGTTTTAAAGAACATGTGAATAAATTATAAAGAACATATAAACATTTAAACTACTAAACAAGAATTCCAACAACTAATTTCTTTATACAAGATTCAATCAAGAATCATAAATTAATAAACAAGAATCGAACTTTTGTAATTCAATCACCCTAACTTATTTAACAAGATTTAACATAAAATTAAACATGAATGAATTCTAAGAGAATTAAAGAACATATGAATACCTAACTAACAAATCAAGAATTAATCTAGGTAATTAAACTTTTTAATTCGTGCATACAATAATAGTGTCATCTAAAACCCTAACATGATTCTCATGAAAACAAAGCATCTCATATAGTCGAATATTAATAATTTCACTACCACTATTACAACCCTAATACACCAAATTAGAACATGAAATTACACATAATAATTGATACAAAAATTACAAATAAATAATACAATACAAGAACAAATTAATTACAAATAACAACTTAATAAAATTTACACCCTAACTACCCAAATTACAAGATTTAAAAACAAGAATTAATAATAATAATAATAATAATAATACTAAAAAAATATCAGAAAATAAGATAAAGAGAGAAAAGTTTGTAAAAACAAAATTAGGGTTTTACGCAAGGGTGGCTGGCGCTAGGCGAGGCGGTCGATCACATGGCGGCGTCGGTGAGGCGGCGGCGGCGATGCAGGTATTGGCGGCGACGAGGTGGTTGGTGGTTATGCAGGTGGCGCGTTGTCGGATGGTGGCGATAGTGAAGCGATCAAGCGGAGGAAGTGAGAAAGACAAAGCGAGGAAGGAGGTTCTTTGGCGACGTCCGGTGGTGGCGACTGGTGGTGCGGAGGTTGCTGGCGACGTCCGGTGGTGGCGACTGGTGGTGCGGCGTTCGCAAGGTGGCGTGGCAAGGGTTTGCGAAGACAAGAGGGAAGAGAGAGAAAGAGAGAAAAAAGAGAGAGAAAAGGTGGTTGCCGATGGTTGCGGGTGGTGGCCGGTGGCCGCATGTTTCTTTGGGTGGTGGGCGAGAGAGGAGAGCAAGGAGGGAGAGAGAGAGGGGAGAGAGGCTAGGGTTTGAGGTTGTTATTAGGGTTTTTGAGAGGAGGGAGGTTTTTATATCAGACACATATCTAGACCCAATTAGTCTAATACAGGCCCAACTATACTAATCCCACTCCTAATCCAACCCAATAAGAAAATCTGATTTTTCTTTTCTAAAAACAACTAGTAATAATATTAATAGTAATAAGAATATTAATACTAATTATCATATAATCACATAGCAAATAATATTCACGTAATTAATCACATAAATAATATTAACCAGCGGAAATTACTATTCTACCCTTGTTAGCCCCTCAACGGTCCTACGAGCTCAAGCGTTAGCATAAATAAACACAAACGAATAATAATAAATCACGAAGTCAAACCTAATTTATTAACGACGTTACGGTCAACATCTTTGGATTTTTCGGGGTTTTACATCATTACCTTCTTAAAAGAAGTTTCGTCCTCGAAACTTGAACTTAACCCTAACGGTCCGGTAAGAAAACTAACGGTTCTATTCCTCCTAAAACTCGAGGTTTTACAACATTACCTTCTTAAAAGAAGTTTCGTCCCCGAAACTTGACGCATATAGGCTTGGAACAAGTGAGGTACTTCTTCCTCATTTCGTCTTACGTCTCGAGTTGCTTAGTTGTGGTATGATTTGCCCATCGTACTTTCACGAAGGGAACTACTTTCCTTCGAAGTTGTTTTTCTCTGCGATCTAATATTTCCAGCGGTTGTTCTTCATAGCTCAAATCTTCTTGTAGTTGAAGCGGCTCAGGATCAATCACATGAGTTGGGTCTGGGACATATTTCCTAAGTTGTGACACATGGAAGACATTGTGCACTCTTGGAAGTTCTCCCGATAGCTGTAACTTGTAGGCAACTTCCCCAATGCGTTCCAAAATTGGGTATGGCCCGATGAATCTTGGTGTCAACTTCCCTGACTGTCCGAATCTCATAACTCCTTTCGTAGGTGACACCCGTAAAAACACGTATTCTCCCACTTCGAACTCTAGGGGCCTTCTCCTCCTGTCAGCATAGCTCTTTTGTCGACTTTGCGCTGCCTTCATCTTGTCTTGAATGATTCGAACTTTCTGAGTAGTGGCCTGTATTAGGTCCGGTCCGAGCGTTAGAGCTTCATCGATGTCTTGCCAACATAGGGGAGTCCTACATCTCCTCCCATATAAGGCTTCAAAGGGTGACATCCCAATACTGGCGTGATAACTGTTGTTGTAGGAGAACTCAATAAGAGTAAACTCGTCATCCCACGAGTCTTTGAAATCTAATGCGCATGCTCACAAAGATATCTTCGAGGTTTGAATAGTCCTCTCGGTTTGCCCATGATGGTTGGGTGAAATGCGATCGAACTTGAGCTTTGTACCAAACGCCTCTTGTAACTTTTTCGAACTGCATGGAACCTAGTGTCTCTGTCTGAGACTATCGAACTGGGCACTCCGTGTAACCTTACAATCTCCCTTACATAGGCTTGAGCTAGCTGATCTAGGGACCAATTGTTGGCGATGGCTAGGAAGTGAGCTGACTTGGTCAAACGATCTACAATCACCCATATTGCATTGTGTTTCCACCTGGTCCTTGGTAGTCCTATCACAAAATCCATTGATATCGAATCCCATTTCCACTCAGGGACATCTAACGGTTGCAGGAGTCCGGCTGGTCGTTGATGCTCTGCCTTGACTCGCTGGCATGTAAGGCATTTTGCCACAAAGTCTGCCACCTCTTGTTTCATATTACTCCACCAGAACATCTGTTTCAAGTCCTTGTAAAGCTTATTTCCTCCTGGGTGTACAGAATATGGCGTATTGTGTCCCTCTTCTAGAATCCTCCTTTTCAGCTCTTCCATATTGGGTATACAGATGCGGTTATGAAACCGTAATGTACCGTCTTCGTGGATCACAAAGCCAGGGGCTTTCCCTTGCAAAACTTCCTCCCGTATCTTTGCAAGCTGCAAATCCAGCTCTTGGGTCCTCTTGATCTCTTCCAAGAGGGTAGGTTGCAACTCCATGGCATTTAATACAGTTTTCCTCCCAGGTGTTACCACATTAATCTCCAATCTCCTAAACTCCTCGCACAACTCGTGCGGTACCATCATCAAGTGGTTTATAGCAGGATACAGTCTTCTACTCAAGGCATCAGCCACTACATTTGCCTTTCCGGGATGGTATTGGAAATTCACATCGTAATCCTTCAGGAACTCTAACCATCTTGTCTGCTTGAGGTTCAGCTCCTTTTGTGTAAAAAGGTACTTCAAACTTTGATGGTCTGTGAATATCTCGCAGTGTACTCCATAAAGATAATGCCTCCAAATCTTTAGCGCAAAAACCACTGCTGCCAACTCCAAATCGTGGGTAGGGTAATTCTTCTCATGCGTCTTTAGTTGCCTGGATGCATATGCAATCACCTTCCCCTCCTGCATGAGCACACAACCCAATCCACTATGTGATGCGTCACTGTAGATAACAAAACCTTCGTTCCCTTGAGGTAAAACAAGAATAGGGGCTGAGGTAAGTCTCTTCAACTCCTGGAATGCTTGCTCACATTTTTCTGACTACGTGAATTTTACTGACTTCCGAGTCAGGTTGGTCAACGGATTAGCAATTTTTGAGAAATCCTGAACGAATTTCCTATAATACCCTGCCAAACCCAGAAAACTCCTAACCTCCGTGGCATTCTTCGGTGTCGGCCACTTGGTGATGGCCTCCACCTTTTGGGGGTCTACTGCTACTCCTTCCTTGGACACCACATGTCCTAAGAAAGCTACTTGTTCCAACCAAAACTCACACTTCTTAAGCTTCGCATAAATCTTGTTGCTCCGTAGAATCGTCAATACTTCTCTCAGATGATTCGCATGCTCCTCTCGTGTTCCCGAATATACCAATATGTCGTCGATGAACACCACTACAAATTTATCCAGGAACGGCTCGAACACTCTGTTCATCAAATCCATGAAGGCTACCGGGCGTCAGAAGCCCAAAAGGCATTACCACGAACTCATAATGGCCATACCGAGTTCGGAATGCGGTTTTAGAGATATCTTCTTCGCGAATTCTTAACTGGTGATAACCTGACCTCAGGTCTATCTTAGAAAACGTTGTTGCTCCTCGCAACTGATCGAAAAGATCATCAATACGAGGTAGGGGATAACGATTCTTGACGGTAATCTTGTTCAACTCCCGGTAATCGATGCACAACCTCATGCTACCATCTTTCTTCTTCACGAGCGACAGTGCTCCCACGGTGACGTGCTGGGTCGGATATATCCCTTTTCTAGCAGCTCGTCTAGCTGAGTCTTCAACTCCTTCAGCTCTGCGGGCGCCATGCGATATGGGGCTTTTGAAACAGGTGCGGCCCCGGGCTCCAAATCGATGCAGAAATCTACCTCCCTGATTGGAGGCAGACCCGGAATCTCCTCCGGAAATACATCAGAGTACTCCCGCACTACCGGGATATTCTCAATCACAAGCTCTTCCACCTTGGTGTCAATTACGTTGCATAGAAATCCTTCACAACCTTGACCCAACAACCTCTTGGCCTTGAGGGCAGAGATAATCCGCACACTCTGAAGATGCCTATCACTCCAATGCACTACCTTCTTTCCGCTCGGTCCCATTAAGGTCACCTTTTGCTTATAACAATCTATCTGAGCCCTATACTTTGCTAACCAGTCCATCCCCAAAATAACGTTGAACTCCATTAGGTCAAACATATAAAGGTCGGCCTCAAACTCCTGTCCTGCTATCACTATAGGACATCCACCATATAACTCTCCACAACTAATGGTATCACCGGTAGGTAGGGCTACCGACATAGGCTTACTATTCTCCGAGGGTTTCATGTTAGCCTTCTCTACTATAACTCGTCCAACAAAAGAATCACTAGCACCAGAATCAAACAAAACAGAGATATTGTAGAGGTGGAGAGAGAAGGTACCCGTCACAACGTCTGCTTCATTCTCAGCCTCTTCTTTCCTCATTACGTATACCCGTCCTCCTGCGTTGCGCGGTGGTTGTTGTTGCGGACGAGGCGGGTTTGCTGGCCTTCCTTGGTTGTTTCGATTTCCACCGGAACCATTCCGGTTTTGTTGTTGTGGCCTTTGATTCCCATTATAGCCTCCCCGATTTTGATATGTTGTCTGCGGGGCTCTCCAATTCCCGTTATTCCCATGGTTTCCATTATTTCCACCATTATTACCCCCTGAGTTCTGTAAAGGGCATTGCCTGATGTGATGCTGGAGACTCCCACATTTAAAGCATCCCCCTTTTGCGGCTCCTGATCTACAATTCCTAGCATGATGGTCAGGTCGTCCACAAACCCCACAGATAGGTACATGGATTGGTCCACGTCCCGAAGGTTGGTTGTTTTGCCAGTTGTTGGGGCGGAACCTCTTTTCCTGATAAGGTTGAGGTGGGTTAAAACGGGGTGGCTCTTTCCTCTTTTGCCCATGTATGCCTAACTGTCGTTCCATGTCATTCATCACCCTTTCTACAGTGAGGGCAACATTCAACATGTTCTGATAAGACGTGAACTCCCGTGATGACATGCAGTCCTGGATCTTGCAATTCAATCCATCCCAGAAACGGTCCATCCTTAGCTGCTCAGTGGCTACCAAGGCAGATGCAAATCGAGATAGTTCTGTGAACTTTGAAGAGTAGGCGAGCACGCTAATTTCTCCTTGACGCAGATTCATGAATTCTTTTTCTTTTGCCTTCTAGAGGGAAATTGGGTAAAATCGATCCTTTAGCACAACCTTGAAGCGGTTCCAGTCGAAACCCGGTTCAGTCTTTATTTCTTTCACACTAGCCCACCACAAATCGGCCTCTTCCTTCAGGTGGTAAGCAGCAAAATCCACCCTTAACTCCTCAGGACAGCGGCTTGTGTCAAAAATCTTTTCAATCTCTCTAACCCAATCTTCAAAGACCTTGGGGTCAGCTACCCCTGTGTAAGTGGGCGGGTTGAAGCTGTTGAACCTTTGGAGAAGAGCGGAGGGATCATCTTCCCTCCCTCCTCCTTGTCGATCCACCACTTTCCTTAGTAGGTCCTCGTGTTTGCCCAACATCTCAATCATCAGCATGCTAGCAAGGTCGTTCCCCGGTGTTGTTGTACTCGACCCTGGTATCAAATGAGCCAGACGTTGGCGCGATTCGATCATGATTTGAGGGCGTTGTTCGGCTGCAGCTTGCGGACGCTCCCGAGTACCGTGGTCGGGTTGAGAACCGTTCATGTCTGACATCCTGATTCAAAGGGTCGATTTAGTCTACTTAAAGGGTTTTCCAACCCATTGTCTCAGCATCATACTAGAGGTAGCTACTTGGTCCGGTCTTCTCATAGGGTGCTAAACAATACGAAATTGTAATTCTATTTCACCAAGTAATTTCTTATGTCATCACCTTATTTCATGAATTTTCATCACATATTGAAAGGTCACACAAAACAGTATTTCTATACACCAATGTAATCATATGTACAATATTCTCCATCGGGACAATTTCCCAAAAGAAATAACATGCTAATATTCAGGTCATATCACAGTTCAAAAAAAAAAAACAAAATATACAAACGTAACAGCTATACACTAATACTCAACACATCGTAGCCATCCCACTCAAATGATCCTCCTGCATCGAGGGTTCTTCCTCGCTGAAACTGGAGTCCACTCAGGATCACTCGTCTCATCCCCCGAGCCCTCCTCGGGGTCTTCTCCTGTCCCCCGGTCCACCTCATCCTCCTCCTCGGGCGGAATCTCATGCTCGGGTTCGACGGCGAGTGCAGCCGTGACCCTAGAGGTTACCTCGGGCTCGGGATCCTGGGTGCTGTCCTCGGTGGGATCCTCCTCCGGATCCTCTTCAGGGTCATCCTCATGATCCTCACCGGTCTTTGAGCCGGGTTCACTGGACCCTCTCTACTCGGCGCATCCCAATCCGGCGATCCTAGAAAAGACCTCCGGATTCGATGCCCCGCTCTACCGGTACCTCGACACCAACAAAGACGGTGTGGTACCTCCTCCGAAGTAGGGGTGGCAAAGAACGACGCAAGATGGCCCCACCAGGGATCATCACGTAAGGTGAGTAGAAAAGCGTTGGCCTGAGCTTCCTCATTGCCCTGCAAGCAGGAGTTCGGGACACCCTTGGTGTACCGGTCGATCTCATCGTAGAAGTTTAGCATGTGGGTTCCCAAGTACCCACCAGGAGGAATGGGTGTGTAGCAGTGAAAGCACGGCGTGGGGTGCTGGTGACAGTGTGTGCGTTGTGCCATCCTACATAATCAATCATATTAGCAACACAGAGAACATTATATTCATAACCACGCAACTTTAGAAAGCATGAATCCCTTTTTCCCATCCTACACTCATCACTCCGAATTTAGCTTCCTAGGGTCCATCTAAACCTAAAGGACTCTGAGGAGCTACTAGGTCGCAACCCAGAGCTCTGATACCATTCTGTAACGCCCCGGAAATTCAATTATAGAAAGTCAAAGTCAAACTAACGTTAACAGACAAAACTGAGCGGAAGATTTCAAATTTAGTTTGGGCGTCACTGCCGTATTCCCGAAGGAACACAAGGCGTGAAAGGAAAACACAACTGTCTGCTAACGGTAACTACTAACAACTCAAACAAACTTGAAGACATCATAACGAAAACAAAATAAAAAGATTCAAGGACTTCTAGACTCGTCGTCCTCACTTCTAATTCCCGTTCCCAGCATTCAGATCTTCACCTGACAACAAAACATTTCAAAAAATAAGGGGGAAATCTCAATAATGTCTACCCCTAACGTTTAAAACAGTTTAAGTTCATTTCAATTCATTTTGGGGAGAGGGAACAAATCAAACCATTTCTGAAACCTTCAACCCTTAACTGTTTTCCTCAACCCATTCAATCCATATTTTAAGTCGCGGGCGGGATATCAAATCCCAAAAAGAATATCGCCTACCAAAGGCATCATAACAACTATCCTATATCAGGGATACAACCCTGATCTCCTGGCACATAACCCATACAGGCGTCGAATCCTGATCTCGGGGTTATCACCCGCATGAATATTAGCCTCTCAAAGGCATCAAACAGTCGCCCATCAAGGGCATCATAATCTCTTTCCTATATCAGGGATGAAACCCTGATCTCCTGGCACATAACCCATACAGGCATCGAATCCTGATCTCGGGGTTATCACCCGCATGAATATTAGCCTCTCAAAGGCAACAAACAGTCGCCCATCAAGGGCATCATAATCTCTATCCTATATCAGGGATGAAACCCTGATCTCCTGGCACATAACCCATACAGGCATCGAATCCTGATCTCGGGGTTATCACCCGCATGAATATTAGCTTCTCAAAGGCATCAAACAGTCGCCCATCAAGGGCATCATAATCTCTATCCTATATCAGGGATGAAACCCTGATCTCCTGGCACATAACCCATACAGGCATCGAATCCTGATCTCGGGGTTATCACCCGCATGAATATTAGCCTCTCAAAGGCATCAAACAACAACCCGCTTTATGTTTCCACTTTGAATTACTAATTCATTATTCACACTCATCTCGCAACTCTCAAGTCAAACCCAACCCAAATTATCAAAACCAATAATAAAACCGTTGATAAAAGACCATCCAATTTCCCAACTCAATAAAATCAAAGTACAAACAAATACAATCAGTTATCCAAAGCAGATGGTCACATTTCCACAAAAGTCCCCTTTCGGGATGCAAATTCTCAAAACAGATTAGAAAACATTAAAACACATTTAAAGAGCATCCCAGTGGGGATTAGAGCATAGACATTACCTGATATACTTCACAGCACAGCAAAAAGAAGAACACACTTGAGCTCGGTAACGTCTCGCACTAACTCGGCCTAGAATTAAGAATGATTATCTAATCAAAACGCGTTCTAACGAAGTTAGTATTAACTATCAACTACCTAACCCATCCCCTAGGAACTCTTAGGTTCCTATCATTTATGGTTTACACTTAACACATTCAAGGAACAAGTTCACACATAACATTTACTCAACAATTTTTCATAAATAAAAGCAAACAGAGGACAGATTATAACGTTCACATAAAACGGGTCACAACTCGACTTCCTGACATCCTATGGGTCTGGTTTAGGACTTTTCGGAAACCTCGGGATGTCTACTAAAACTCTTAAGTTGACGACTATGCCCATATCAGCCTCGAAAGACTCTAAAAGTACCAAAACTTCCAACTGGTCCAGTTCCGACAGGTTCTGGTAAAACGACTATAACTCAAGCTATACAACTCAAAAGTCTATTCCGCAAAACTCCTATGAAAGCTAACATCTAGGGGAATCTCCAATCGAAAGGGTTCGATTAAAGGACAACTATACTAATCGTGGTGACCCGATCTTTAGGCACTAACAAAACTGTCCCGATAACGGTTATTAATTTAATTTGTTATTTCGGTTCTAACTTTCACCATTCGATCCCGGGGTCCTAGTTTGGGCTTAAAACATTAACTAAGGTCCAAGGTAATTAGTTTAAACCATCTAAAGTCCAAACATCAAATTCCCTATCACTAATGCCAAAATATAACACATGAAACATTAACAACCTTATCTTACACATGAAATCTAAAACATACTATTTCAAGACCATTTAATTACAACATGAATGATTATAAAGTACGAATTTCTTAATCAAGAATCAAGAAAGGTTTTAAAGAACATGTGAATAAATTATAAAGAAAATATAAACATTTAAACTACTAAACAAGAATTCCAACAACTAATTTCTTTATACAAGATTCAATCAAGAATCATAAATTAATAAACAAGAATCGAACTTTTGTAATTCAATCACCCTAACTTCTTTAACAAGATTTAACATAAAATTAAACATGAATGAATTCTAAGAGAATTAAAGAACATATGAATACCTAACTAACAAATCAAGAATTAATCTAGGTAATTAAACTTTTTAATTCGTGCATACAATAATAGTGTCATCTAAAACCCTAACATGATTCTCATGAAAACAAAGCATCTCATATAGTCGAATATTAATAATTTCACTACCACTATTACAACCCTAATACACCAAATTAGAACATGAAATTACACATAATAATTGATACAAAAATTACAAATAAATAATACAATACAAGAACAAATTAATTACAAATAACAACTTAATAAAATTTACACCCTAACTACCCAAATTAAAAGATTTAAAAACAAGAATTAATAATAATAATAATAATAATAATAATACTAAAAAAATATCAGAAAATAAGATAAAGAGAGAAAAGTTTGTAAAAACAAAATTAGGGTTTTTTACGCAAGGCGCTGGCCAGGCGCGCGCGCCGAGGTCAAGGCGAAGGCGACGGTCTGGGTGACTGACGGCGACGACAGGGTGGTTGGTGGTTGTCTGGGTGGCGCGTTGTCAGATGGTGGCCGATAGTGAAGCAGTCAAACGGAGGAAGTGAGAAAGACAAAACGAGGGGAAGGGGAGGTTGCTGGCGACGTCCGGTGGTGGCGACTGGTGGTGCGGCGTTCGCAAGGTGGCGTGGCAAGGGTGTGCGAAGACAAGAGGGAAGAGAGAGAAAGAGAGAAAAAACAGAGAGAAAAGGTGGTTGCCGGTGGTTGCGGGTGGTGGCCGGTGGCCGGCGCGGCTGCTGGGTGGTGGACGGCAGAGAGGAGAGCAAGGAGGGAGAGAGAGAGGGGGGAGAGGCTAGGGTTTGAGGTTGTTATTAGGGTTTTTGAGAGGAGGGAGGTTTTTATATCAGACACATATATCTAGGCCCAATTAGTCTAATAAAGGCCCAACTATACTAATCCCACTCCTAATCCAACCCAATAAGAAAATCTGATTTTTCTTTTCTAAAAACAACTAGTAATAATATTAATAGTAATAAGAATATTAATACTAATTATGATATAATCACATAGCAAATAATATTCACGTAATTAATCACATAAATAATATTAACCAGCGGAAATTACTATTCTACCCTTGTTAGCCCCTCAACGGTCCTACGAGCTCAAGTGTTAGCATAAATAAACACAAACGAATAATAATAAATCACGAAGTCAAACCTAATTTATTAACGACGTTACGGTCAACATCTTTGGATTTTTCGGGGTTTTACATCATTACCTTCTTAAAAGAAGTTTCGTCCTCGAAACTTGAACTTAACCCTAACGGTCCGGTAAGAAAACTAACGTTTCTATACCTCCTAAACCTCGAGGTTTTACATTTTATCTATCTAATTTTTAAATGTTTAAATTGATCATAATTTGAATAGTTAATATAAGGAAAATTGGAATCTAATAAACCAAATTTTATATCCATTTTGATCTAACAAACTAAACTTATCTTTTTACTAGTGACATACTATACTTAATATTGTATTTTTTTGAATGAACCTCCACCACTTTCCAGTTACCGGAAAAATGACGTGAAATTTTTTGTGCTGAGGTGAAGTGTTTTATATGATAAAAATAAAGATAAATTGAAGATGGCTTGTGTTTTTATGATAAAAATAAAGATAATTAAATTCATATTAAGGAGGTTTTTCGTTTTTTTTGGGGGGGGGGGATCATTATTGTTTGGGATGGGGTTTAATTTTACTGAAATTTTTTTAAGGGGGAAATGGTGAGTTAGATTAGGAGAAGGCTGCCAAGTCATAAAACACAAGCCATCTTCAATTTATCTTTATTTTTATCATATAGAACACTCCACCTCAGCACAAAAAATTCCACGTCATTTTTCCGGTGACCGGAAAGTGGTAGAGGTTCAATCAAAAAAATGTAATGTTACATATAGTATGCCATTAGCAAAAAGATAAGTTTGGTTTGTTAGATCAAAATGGACATAAAGTTTGGTTTATTAGATTCCAATTTTCCTTAATATAATCTGTATTTTATAATTTTATAGGTCAATAGGATCATGTCAAAAAGAACAATTGATTCCTTTTTTAAGAAAAAAACGAAGAATGTTGTTCTTGAAGATAATACACAAAGTGATGAGGTGGATGCAAATTTAAACGAAGATCAACCTAATTTGGATAGCGAACAACCACAACCTTCCTGTAAGTCTCCTAGAATTGAACATGAAGTTTCCGATGTAAATTCTTTGGTGCGTGATCTAGGCTGCGTAAACCAATTGATAGTTATCCTATAAATGAACAGGAGGAAAAACGAAAGACATATATGAAGTATGGACCTTTTCAGCCTTATCAAGATGAGTATGAAGCGACTGGTTCAGAAAGTCATCCTCGTTGATTTAATTATCATTGGTTCGAAAAATATATCTGGCTAGAATATTCCCCTGAAACAAAGGCTGCTTTTTGTTTTCCATGTTTTATCTTTGCAAAGAAGCCAACTGGGAAAAGAGGATCTGATACATTTACTGTTAAAGGCTTCCGAAATTGGCAAAAGGTGAATAGAAAAGATTGTGCTTTCCTTGCTCATATTGGAAAAGGTTCGAATTCAGCTCATAATTTTGCAGTGAGTTGTTTGAATAATTTGAAGAATAAATCATGACATATTGAAAGCGCTGTTGTGAAACAAACAACAGAAGAAGTCTTGAGCAATAGGTTGCAGGTGAAAACTTCAATTGATGTCATTCGATGGTTGACATTTCAAACTTGTGCGTTTAAGGGGCATGACGAAAGCTTCGATTTAGAAAATCAAGGGAATTTTCTTGAGCTGATGAAATTGTTGTGTTCATATAATGACGAAGTGAGGTATGTTTTAAAAAATGCTCCAAAAAATGCCAAGTATACATCTCCTGAAATTCATAAAGAGATCCTACATGTCTTTTCTATGAATATCCAGATTGCAATACGTGATGAAATTGGAAATTCTAAGTTTTGCTGAATAGTGGATGAATCTAGGGATGTTGCAGAAAGGGAACAAATGGCTATAGTTGTGAAGTTTATTGATAGAAATGGGTATGTACGAGAAAGGTTCTTGGACTTACTACATGTCAAAGATACAACTTCATTGACTTTCAAGAATAAGATTTGTGAAGTTTTGTCCAATCACAATATTAACATTACAAATATTCGAGGACAAGGGTATGATGGGGCTAAATAATTTTTTTATAGTGGGGGCCAAGTTTCAAATTTACGTCATATAAAATAAATACTAAAATTTTTTATAGTCATGTATTCTAATAAATTAAGAAATAACCACATAATATGATAACCAATGTAATTGATGATGGAAAACATACATTAATTTTAACTTCATTGACTCTCAAATATTTTATATGACATTACAAATATTACACTAATCCAATCAAACCCTCAAATCCCAGCAGTGATAGAATCTCATAAATCAATTGAAGCAAATAAAGGAGTGATTTGGCAAACACCTTCAATTTTGTTGACAATTGAGGCCAATAAACTCATCAAAATTGCAACTTCAACCTAAACCCTAAACAAATCAACTTCAAAAAAATTGATGAGAATTAAGACCAAAAGATTTCATCTTTCTATCGTGAACTTGCGATCGGGAAAGTGAGGAGAAGAAGGTAAAAAACGAATTTCCAGTAAACTTATGTTTATAGGGTGGGAATGCGTGGGAGGTGAGGGCATGAGGGGAGAAATGGAGTCCTCCTGACTCCTGAGATGTGAGAGGATGAGCTTCAATTTGGGTTTAGGGTAGGATACTGACCTGGTTTGGTTTACTTTTCAGGCCCGCTAAAAACCCGCGGGGGCTCGTGAGATTAAATAAACGGTTAGGCCTGTTTCAAACATACCCAATTTAAATTATAAACGGGCAGAGCCCGGATATTTAAGCCCGCCCCATGGGCCCAATGGGTACCCTCCCCATTGTCTAGGCCTAGTGATAATGTAACGCCCTGTAAATTCAATTATAAAATTAATAGTCAAAGTTTAAAGTTGACTAGCACTTTAGCGGAAGTCTCAATCTTTAATTGGGGTCACTGCCGTATCCCCGCAGGAATACAAGGCAAGAAGAAAAACTAACAACTATTCGACAACTTTTAAACCAAACTAAACAACCTCAATCCTGAAATCAAAACTCAACGTTACTAACTTCAAGTCTTTCTGAATTGAAACACAACATAAATAACAATTGCTAAACATGTCATTCCTCACTTCTAATTCCCGTTCCCAACATATAGATCTTCACTTGAAAACAAAACAATTACAAACATGAGGGGGAAAACTCAATAATGTCTACCTTAACTGTCAAAACAAGTTAAAGTTCATTTCAAATCATTTAAGGGAGGGAGGGAACAAGTCAAACCATTTCACAACTCATTTGAATCCCAACCTGGAAGTACAAAGTTCTTTTTCCCCCTAACCAAAGCCACTTCATGTTTTATTATGCGGGCGAGATACCACATTCCTTAAAGTACCTGAACAATAGAATAACAGATCCATCGTCTACCACAACCATTAATCAAAACATTCGAGATACCACATCTTTGCCTACCACTGACATTAATCATTCGCCTACCACAGGCATCAATTATTTGCCTACCACAGGCACTAATAAATATGTATCCTATGTCAGGGAAGATAACCCTGATCTCTTGATCCATGAACCTGCAGGATACCATATTTTGGCCTCTGGGTTATTCCCCAAAACCCGTTTATTGTTCCACTTTCAGTTATTAGTATCCTATGCATTCTCATTTAATAGTTCTCAACTCAAACCCGACCCAAGTGATCAAAACCAGTAACAAAACCACTTATAAAAGACCATCTCAATTTCCTCAACTCATAAACCAACAACCACAAACAAATAATCAAAACAAACAGTCTAAATTTTTCACATAAAGTCCCCTTCATTACCTGAATAATTTTCTAAAATAGATTAGAAATCAACAAAAACACTTAAAGTGCATCCCAGTGGGGATTAGGGTATAGACATTACCTGAATTTCTTCACTTTACTTCCACGAACACACTTGAGCTCAATAAAACGACGTGAACTAGCTCGTGCCTAAAACTGAATAATTTTCTATAATTAAAGCGTGCCCTTCGGAGTTAGTATTAACTACGTTCTACCTAACCCCCCTAGGAATACCATAGGGTTCCCGTCATTCATGAGTTAACATTTTGAACTACTCAAAACATCTTTCACATAAACACACATTAAGAAATTTACAATATATTTCACACTAATAAAAATACAACTTCATTACTACTTTACCATTATTAACTAATTTTTATTAACTAGTAATGCTTTAATAATCAAGAATCATAACAACTAATTTTTTTTTCAAGATTTATTCAAGAGATGAAATTAATGACATAAATAAACACAACTTCATTACTACTTTACCAATATGCATCATAAGTCAAACATAATTTTACTAAACCAAAATTGAGCAATTCAACTGCTCTAATTCATTTTATTATTTCAAGCATACAACTCTAATAAAATCATAAACATTAAAACTCAACAAAACACAAAACTAAATTAAACAAACACAACCCTAAGTCAAACAAAACCCACACTAATGATTTAATAACTGTAGAATCTAAACCCTAGTCTTTATTTTATTCCTTCATGCATACATACAATTCTTTAGTAAAATATTAAACAAAGAATATACTTAATTACTCAAATCAACATACATCATAACTCAATACTCAGCAATGAACGCATATTTACATATAGAACTAACTCTAATTCATGCATATAATAACATTAATAAACCCTCAACATGCTTTATATATAATTCTCAGCAATGAAGACTTTCTGTCCAAAATACCTATCTTCCTCTACCCTGTCACGCGTCAACCGAACCCCGAGCCATCGTCTTTAGACCACCACGATGAATCCCTGCTGTCCCTGTGTCATAGCCTTCACCGTCACCATTTTTTCTCGCTTGAAACCAATAGTCGTAGCCTTGTTTTGCCCCTGTTCCACCATTGTCTCATGTCTCTCCCTCTGGTTCTATTTTTTCCTGTTTGAAGAACAAAAAGGGTAGGAGAGGGAAAGGCCAAATAGCACCACTAACTATTTATTCCCTTTTATTACAAACCCGATTATACTTAGCACATACCTCATTTTATTTGGGTAATTTCCTACTTAATAATTGCTCCAAATTATTTTACTAATTATTATTTTAATATACTTATTTACAAATAATGTCTTCTTATAGTTTTTGTACATGTATTTATGTATAAAGTTGGAGTATTTTTCAATCGATTTGGCTTATCCTCCGTAAACCCATAAATGCGTAGGTGAATCTATCCGGAGTTAGGTTCTCCATGGTGTTCAATTGGATTTGTTTTAGTTTATTTGACTTTTTTCTTATGTAAAAAAAAAATTCACACAAAATGTTTGACATGACAACCTATTACCCCTACAAAAAACATCAAATTGATCAAAATTATTTTCTTGGTCAATTGTACTTTAATTGATGGCAACACCTTACTGAAAGAAAATTCTCAAGGGTAAGTCCTTTTCTTGGGCAACATTATTGATTCATTTTTCCTTATATGTTCTCATAGGGTAAAATGTACTTTGATTGATGGTTACACCTTACTGAAAGAAAAATACATAAAGGATAAATCATTTTCTTGGGTAACACACAAAGTAATTTTTTCCACGGGGTAACACACAAAGTAATTTTTTCCACACACACACACAAACACACATACACACACATACACACACACACACAGACACACATATAGGGATATTGGATGATAATATACCGGCCTTTGGGGGTATTGGATTGTAATATACCGACCTTTACTATTGAACAACAAAATCCCTGACTTTTATACATTATACTTAACTTGACTAAGGGGGTGGTGCACCAGTTTTCGTGATGATGTGGTGGGCGAAAGGAAAAAAACCGGGCCCATCTCAATAACCCTGTTAACCTATTTGTTTTTCTTAGTAACCCACGTTAAAAAATCAGCCCTAGCACAATGACAAAGGGGGAGGTGAACTCGTCTTCATGCCGATGTGGCACACAACTAGCAAATATCTTGTAACATGAGTTACTGAGAAAAACAAAGGGGTTAACGGGATTATTGGGTTGGGGCAAACTTGTTTCCCCCTGCTAGCCACGTCAGCACTGAGACCACTGCACCACCCCCTTAGTTACTATTGGTGTAATAATCTGACCAAGGTATAAAGGTCAGACATATTGCAATCCAATAATAAAGTTCAGTATATACCATCCAAAAATCCTATATATATATATATATATATATATATATATATATATATATATATATATATATATATATGTGTGTGTATATATATAATGGGTAAGTGTAGTCCAATCTATTGCCCATAACATTGTTCGAATTGGTAAGGTAAAGAAGAAAAATAAAGGATAAGAATAAAATTTGTGGTAAGTAAGTTAGTGGTGGGGTAAAAAGATTTTATTTTTAAAATTTTGACTTTGATTTGATTGTTTTTTAGAAAATCCTATATATATATATATATATATATATATATATATATATATATATATATATATATTAATGCTTCCCATTCTGAGATTATAATTGCAGGTACTTCATCAGATGTAAAACGACAGCTGCTAGAATGTACACAGTTCAGGGAAGGACAACTTCCTCTAAGATACCTTGGTGTTCCTCTCAAACCAACGAAGTTAACAAAAGACGATTGTCAGGTCTTGATTGAGAAAATTTGTGCACGAATTAGAGGATGGGCTGTCAACAAGCTTACTTATGCTGGCAGGGTGGAATTGATCAATGGCATTTTAATGTCAATACACTCTTATTGGGCACAAATCTTTTTTATCCCAAAGTTCGTGCTTGATCAAATTGTGAGAATCTGTAGAAACTTCTTGTGGGGAGGTAGCCATAGTCCACCAGTTTCTTGGAGCAAATGTTGTGAGTTTAAGCATAATGGAGGACTTGGTATTCGAGATATATATAAATGGAATCATGCGGCCATTGGTAAACACATTTGGAATATTGCGCTGGGGAAAGACTCTCTTTGGATCAGATGGGTGCATCATATTTACCTGAAAAGATCGAATGTTTGGAACTGTATTCCTTCCCAAATAGTTCTTGGTATTGGCGACATTTTCTGAAAACTAGAGATTACATTATTTCTCCTGGTTTTTCTGGAGACTCATATTCTATTTCCAAGACTTATTATTACTTGAACATGTCTAGTATGGAGCCTACTTAGACAAGATTGATTTGGAACAAGTGGAGGATACCGAAGTTCTCTTTTGTGTCTTGGTTAGCTGTTCAAGAACGGTTGTTGACTTCGGACAGATTGCAAAGGTTTGGCTACTCCTTAGCTTCTAGATGCTGGTTGTGTGAATCTGAAAATGAGAATCATAGCCACCTGTTCTTTCAGTATTCCTACAGTATGGGGGTTGTGGATATGATTGCTAAAGAGTTTACTGTATATCTTCCTTGTGGCCAAAACTGGTTAGGGGATGCGATGAGTAGAGGATTGAGATCAGAATCTCAACATCAAAAATTATTCTTGTTATACACGGGTATTATATATCACATTTGGCAAGAAAGAAACAACAGATCGCATAATGTAGGAAGTAAGAAAGTGGAAATTCTAGCTAAGACTATCATAAGGGATTGTATAGCTAAATTGCAAGGGGTGTTTGTATTTTGATTTTGAAATGTGTTGAAGATTTGGTTGTAGTCTCTGGGTATGCCCGGAGTAATTTGTACCTTGATTCGGTTATATATATATTTTGATTTTGAAATGTGTTGAAGACTATCATAAGGCTCTCTCCTTTTTAGCCAAATATATATATATATATATATATATATATATATATATATATATATATAATTTTATTATGTATTTGGCTATATGTTCTCATATGGTGGATGTTTGATCTTATACTAATAAGTATATTACAAATGTATAGAAATAATAATAACTTTTATTAATATGTAACTAGCAAATATAACTTTATACAAATAATAAATCAGTTTTGAATAAGAATATATGTTTAGATTATATATACTTAAACTAGAAAAATTTTAAACTTTTACTTGTATGTCTCGTAGATAAATACTCAAATTGATTGGAATTTAATACTAATTCAGCATAGTTGTTGAAAGTGATGAAGACGCCGGCTAATCTATCAAAATAAATAATAAATGAATAAATACAGTGGTTGACACGTTGTTTGTCAAACAATTCTCCAGTTCCATGTCGCACGGCAAATGCACCATTTAGTTAATAGGTCAAAATTAAAATAATAATAATTTTCTTCTCGCTAGAGTATGAATTTTTTTTGACGTGATGGCATGTCTTTATGCCTTGATCACGACATGGCTACCATTTGCTTCCTCTAATTGTTGGTCTTGCTTAATAATAAACATTTGAGAAGGACCAAAAATATTATTATTTGCAACTTTGAAAACCAAAGATAGGACCCCTCCCCACACAAGAAAGAAAAATTCCAAAGGCTGTAAACCTTTTAAACAGGGCCGGCTATTAGGATCCCTTTAAAACTTGCATTTTCACACACATACACACACCCGATTATTATTTGTGGCCCCCTTTTTACTAATGTCACCTACTTTTTCATAATAATTTCCAATTTCATCTCTGATCCTCCCAATTTCACTCTCTAACTTCTCTCTAATTTCTCTCTCTAATAATAATAATAATAATAATAATGATAATAATATAAATGATAATAATAATAATAATAATAATAATAATATTTACAAAATTAATCGAAAAAACCCAACAGACATGGTTGCCGCGTGAAATCTTATATAAAATGGGTAAGTGTAGTCCAACCTATTGCCCGCCACATTGTTTGAATTGGTAAGATATAGAAGAAAAATAAAGGATAACGATAAAATTTGTGGTAATTAAGTAAGTCAGTGGTGGGGTAAAAAGATTTTTTTATTAAAGTTTTGACTTTGATTTTTTAAAAAATTGGGCAGACAACCTAAGATAAGGTAAGTTAGATAAGGATAAAACTAACTTATCTCTCTAAAGAACATGACCCTTAAACCAATATATATAAAAATGTAGTGTTCTCCTAATAGTATAGATAAGGACTCTCTCTATCCCAATTAATTTATCTCGTTTACTTTTTCATGGTTTTCGAGACAAGACATAATATTAATTTGTCACGTTGATCATAGCAAGACTTGTAATATTACATTTATATAAAAATATTTTTTATTAAAATATAATATTGATAGTCTTGTATAATAATTAAATATAAAATTCAATTAATTAAGTCAAAATTAAAAAATTTTGATCTCATTAATCAAACATGGATAATTTATTTAGGACGGAGGGAGTAATTTAAACACCAAGTTCTTCCTAATGAAATATCTCGATTAAAAATTTTATTTGGCCAATTACGTATATGCGGTTAAGAGATTCATAGTTTCAATATCAAAAATCTTCATCTTGCACCTGTAAGCAATGATTCATGTTCTAAACAACCAATGATCTAAGTTTAAAAAAAGATAATTAATAAAATAAAGCAAGTTGGTTTCCTTCGTCCGGCCGCTCTACACATTACTCGTTTCACTTCATTCGCATTCAAAGTCAAACTTCATTCTTAATTTTTTTATTTATTTATAATAGTTGGAAGCCAAAAAAGTTATAAAACATCATAGATATTACATGTAAAACAATAAAAATAGCAGGAATAAAATTCAAAAAATAAACTGCAACACCTAAAGACAACTACCAACATCAAAGAAACTATCTAGAAAGCAATTCACTTTTTCTTTTGGTAAAATCTTTAACCCACAAGTCTCTCTCACCAAAGTTCTCTTCCAGTCAAGTACCCTTTTAAGAATTTGGACCATGATAACCATCTTGACTCAAGATGGTTCTTAACTATCTTAAATTGTTCATATTTCATATTTTTGTACCTTTTATTAATATTTTCTTTAATAATTATATATATTTAACAATTATAATAATATAATACTTATTAGCTAGGTCAAAAATTATAATAATAGCCTAATTTTATCAATCATAGTAGAAAATGCACATTTTATATTAGTTTCATATTTATGAAATAAATATAAATATATAATTATTTTTAAATTATTTATAAGTTATAGTAACCCTGAAAATAATGAAACATACCTTTAGAATGACTTAAATACACTTACATTTAACTTTATTAGTGATTTAGAAGAAATAAATATAAATATATAATTATTTTTATTAAGAACCATCTTGCGTCAAGATGTTTATCATTTTGCTAATTTTTATGTAACTAACAACTTGTAACTAACAAACCAAAATAACAATATTGAAATTAAATTTATTGTAACAATTAATTAAATTACTCAAGTAATTATAGATGAAGTTCAACTATAATAACCATATTTATTAAGATATAAATAAATAAACAATCTGATTCATAGATTAAAGTGTGATCTCCATTTCGTCATCTGTTTTATTAATAACAATTATAGCTAGAGATGGTCATGAAGAGCACTAAGGTAATAGTAGTGCATGACAAGTTAGGTATAGTATGAGAAAATATTGGAAATCAAAAGGAAAGTGCATGACAGGGGAGGAACTACATTTTCATTAAAATTAAAAAAAGGAAGAATAAATTAAACTAAATATGAGGGCATCATGATATATGAATACCCAAAACTGGACATCTGCATAACCTTCTTGCATTGTTGTTGATGTCAAAGTGTGTCTAATAAGAAAACAAGACAGCCAAATATGGCTCCTTCTCCTTCTCCTTCTCCTTCTTCTCCTTCTCTTAGAATCCCTCTCCTCCTCATCTCTTTCTCTCTTTTCCTTGCCATTTCTGCCCATGACGGTGACAATGGGTTGCACAAAGGCTGGAGAAACATCCACCCCCACCCGCACAAGCACCATGACGAGCCTGAACCCGAACCTGTACCCGTACCTGCACCCGCACCTGCACCCGAAGCTGAGATTGGTCTACAGTTCGAGAATGAGAAGCTCCGACTGGCTTACATTGCCCTCCAAGCTTGGAAGGCTGCGATGATATCCGACCCCAACAACTTCACCGGTAACTGGGTTGGCCCAGATGTTTGTTCCTACAATGGTATATTCTGTGCGGTTCCACCCGGTTCCGGTTACTACGCACAGAGAACCGTGGCTTCAGTTGACTTGAACCATGCTGACATTGCCGGTCATCTCCCCGATCAGCTTGGTTTACTGTCTGACTTGTCTGTCTTCCATCTTAACTCCAACCGCTTCTGTGGAACCGTGCCTAAGACATTCGGTTCCATGAAGCTGTTGTTTGAGTTGGATGTAAGCAATAACCGGTTTGTGGGCAAGTTTCCTTCGGTTCTCCTCTCCTTGCCTTCTTTGAAGTACTTGGACATCCGGTTCAATGACTTTGAAGGCCCCATCCCCCCAGCGGTTTTCGACAAACCTTTGGATGCCTTGTTTTTGAACAATAATCGGTTCCGCCATGGGATCCCATCCAACATGGGCAACTCACCGGTTTCCGTTCTTGTCATGGCTCATAATGACCTTGGTGGCTGCATTCCTAGCAGCATTGCCAAAATGGGTAACACCTTGAACGAAATCATCCTCTCCTATGATAATCTCACCGGCTGTTTACCTCAGGAAGTTGGATTGTTGAAGAACGTTACCGTGTTTGACGTAAGTTACAACAATTTGGCTGGTTCATTACCTTCTAGTATTGGTAATATGGTGAGCCTGGAGCAGTTAGATGTGTCTCATAATCGCTTCACTGGGGAGATCCCTGACTCCATATGTAAACTTCCTAACCTCCAAAACTTCACTTACTCGTTCAACTTTTTCACGGGTGAGCCTCCTGTTTGTGCTGCCGATGGCACTGCTAATTGTATTACAGGAAAGGTGGGACAAAGGTCCTCGGATGTTTGCTCATCACCTTTGGCTCAACCTGTGGATTGTGATTCCTTTGGATGTAATCCTAAAAAGGACGTTCCTGAGCCAAGTAGGATGGCATCAAAGACTTTCTATAGGCAGCCACCACCACCAGCACCTGCTGCATGGGGAATGGCTTCTAGGACAAGGTACCGCTCCCCTCCACCCCCTGTTTCTTACTACACACCCTCACCACCTAAAGAGGACTGCCATACACAACATCCACCACCAACACCTACATACAAAGATTTGGTACCTGGGAGTTATTACTACTTCTCACCACCACCCCCACCTGTCTACTTTTACCAATCTCCTTCTTCACCACCATCTCCCCCATACAAAGCCTCACCCTCAGCCCCAACCTACGACATCAAGCCATCCCCTTCACCACAGCCATATCAATCACCTTCCTACCAAATGACCCCAACACCAGAGTACCCAGAATACAATCAAACTTCTCCCACAACCCCATCTCCACCCCCTGCAGAATCACCAGAATACCAGCCTTTGCCATCCTGCGATGAAACTCAACCATCCTCCTACGAAAGTCCTGCCCAATCATATCCAACACCACCCTATGAAATGGAGCCCACAACCCAACCTGCATCTTCCTACGTCGACGACCAATCATCTTCACCAACTGTTTCAGGAGAATCCTATGCTTCTCCTCCTTCCATCTACTGATCACAACGCATAATGACTCGCCTTCAACACCAGCTGTAATATTTTGGTTACCATTTTATTTCATTTGCAACACTTTTGTGAAAACAAAAAGATTATTCAAACGGGGAGGAAACACGGAGGAGGACTATAAATTTTATACATTCTTTTAGTTATTGTTGGATGAGTGCAGAAGCTCTAGCTAACCGAATACATCCATCGTCTGGGTTGTCGTTCGTTTTTCTTTAATGTCTCGTTTTCACCAACTTTTGGGATTTGTCCGCCTTCTTTAGCAATAACATGCATGCATAATCTTCTTTTATTTAGTTTGTGTTATATATACATATGTTCGACTACGAGCAAGAACCAATGTTGTGCATAGTTTTAAATTGAACTTTGTACAAACCAAGTTTGTTTATTTTATATTCAGTTCATGGTTGCGACATTTAATTTATAATTTATTCAATATTTTGTCATTTCTTTTTCTTAATTCTTGTTTCATGACAATGCTGTTTGACTTTTTCTTCCCCTAACTTGTGTTGTGGATAGATTGAATCTATGGCCAACTTTAGATACAATCACAAATCCAAATACAATTTGTAATACCAAAATGATAAATGTCTTGGGCGAGACACATATTAAATGTATTGCCATTGTATAAAACCTATATATATATATTTGTAAATTAAATTGAAAAAAAATTACATGATTGACTTCTATAACTATAAAAATATATACAAATGGTATAAAATCACACATTTATCTATATTTTTTAAAATATGCCCAACGGATGAGTTTCATTCGTTAGAGTGTCAACTTTAATTGTTGGCAAATTTCAAGCTTCTTATAATTGATAATTAATAATATTTTTCAAAAAAATTAAGATTAAAAGTGATAATAAGTATTAATTTCATAAGGAGCAAGACACTTAAGCAATGTCTTGCCCAAGACACATATCATGTAAAGGGACTCTTTGATTTTTATATTATGATTAGAATGTTAACATGCTACAATTCTACTTTGATGTCCCTAGATCGAGTCTCTTTTAGTTTTATTTTTTTTATTAAGGGGCTCTTTGACTTTTTCTAAACCCCTAAAATAACCCTAGAGGGGGAGGGTAAATAGGGTTGTATAAATTTCTGCAACTTAATTATCAACATAAAGAGTTAATAGCACTTTTATAAACTGAATAATACTTCTTCATTGATGAATTTAAAGTGCTAAAAAGAGAGGAGGTTACAACTCGACACTGTTAAGGATCATAAGGTCCTTAACAAAGCTTACAAGGACAGAAGCTTCAGTGATAACTTCTGCAGTAAAGGCCTCACAGTTGAGGCAGAAAGAAATGATTCAACTAACTAAAAGGAGAACACTCCCTCACTTTTAGCTACACGACCAGGAGGTCCTCACCAGTTATCAACCAACTAGTTACACTACTCACCACTAAAACCCTAGTGGTTACACTCAGAAACCTTTCACTCAAAGGTTCTTACAACTCAGAAAACTTAGAGAGAATTCCTACATACGATTTGCTTGCTTCGAAATCGTTATTTTGTGAAGAGAATGACTTCTCTATTTATTCTTGGATCTTCAACGGTCTCACAACAACTTTCCTTGTGCATTTGATTATTTCAATCTTTGGAGGCGGATCTTCAATCTCTTCAATTTGGCAGTTATCTCTTCCTCTTGGATTTGGATTCTACAATAGGATAAAATCAGTTAGAGATCATGAGATATATATAAATATCAGGAAGATATGAAATATATATATAATAAGAAAACTTCTCTGATTTTATGTCTTCAAAATTTGTCTTTCAATCAAAATATCAGCGGCTACTGTGGAGGTCCTCAGTGTAGTGGAGGTCTTTGAAATGAGCAGGGTTTCTTCAATCTCCCACTTTTTGTTTGAAAGACAAAATTTGGTTTGTGGTCCTTTTGCATAGATACATAGTATATAACGGAGCAATGCATGTAATATATAACTATATTTAAGCAGGTAATTGTTTGAACACTAAGTTTGCAGATTCTAGTTTAGTAAGTACAGGCCAAAAACTTAAATCTCCCCCTTTTTGTCTTTCGAACATAAAGGAAACAAGAGATTACACAGCAACAAAAAAAATGTTTGGCCAAAAAGTTTTGCAAAAGTTGGAGAGGGGTATGGGAAAACTAGTCATAAGGAGGGACAGAGGATGAAACTTCAGAAGAGACATTGATGGCAGGCACAAAAGGAGGGGATCGGATTGAGGCCTCAGGAGAGTTTGTTCCTGTTGAACTAGGTCCCTCAAACCAGTAGTGACATTTGTGCTCACCAGTAGGGAGGCCTTGAGAGCGCCATGGACATCCTGGAGGTTTTGGACCTCGTCAGTGCGGAGGGCATCGATCTACTGTTGAAGGAGGTCATACTGCGACTGCATGGAAGGGGAGGGCTCATTGGAGGTATGAGCAGATGAGGAGGCCTAATTGACCTTGAGGTTATCAGAGTGCATCCACTGACCATAAGAGTGGACTCGGTATCCCAGAGTTTTGAGCAAGGCACAATTTATGGTAGAGACAGAGATGGAGACTTTTTCCTCCTCAGGGAGGGGAATATGGACAGCTTTGAAGAGATGATGGAGGATGTTACAGTAAGGCAGTGGACTATATGAGCTGGAACCGGCTTTGACTATGTGGTTGAGAACGACCTCACCTAAATCCGGATGACAATCATTAAGGACATTTAGCAAGAAGGTAGCACAGGGATCATTGATCGTTTCTTTTGAAGAACCTCAGGAAGAATAGATCGGACAAGGATAAAATAGAGGCATCGAGCTTTAGATTTGAGGTTCGTGGATTGGGGGTACTTTGTAGTGGTGGCATTACAAAAATTAGTGAGAAGTTCTTGACGAGCATCAGAGATATCACAAAGTGCAGGTTTGGAGGGATCAGGAGTGACACGAAGAATGCGTTCAAGGGATAGAGGACTAAGATGGATGTCTCGGCCAGAGACAATGGATTTGTAAATAGGTTTGGAGGAGTTTGGGGAAACATTCTCGATGTTTGCATAGAATTCAAAGATTAGGTTTGGATAGCAGAAATCGTCCCCTTGAAAGAAGATGTCACAGTTGAGGTCAGACAGAGTGGAGACGAAAGGAATGTTAGTACCTTTAAGGTAAGAGAAATCGACCCGTTCACAGTGAAGAAGGGGTCGGTTTTTGACATTTTCCAGCCGCTGCTTGCGGAATTCTTGAGATGTGATTGTGACAGGAGCAGGATGAGGGATGATAGTAAGCCCATCAGATGAGGAATTGGTTAAGGCTGTGTCAGGTACCAGCTGAGGTTTGCTGGATCGGAGGTGTTTGGCAACGCTAGAAGGGTTAGTAGAACGTGACGAACGTTTGGTCATGGTGAGAGAGGGGAGGAAGATGAGTCTATGTATGTTTCTTGAAAGAGAGAGAAGAGAAAGAAACTGTAAAGTGAAAAGGTGAAAGTGAAGGAGAAAAACTGGTGGGGAAGGGGTTAAATAGACGTGATAGGATGTTGGAGATTGTGAAGAGATAGACGGCGTGAAGGAGAAGATGGTGGTCAGTTTGAGAGATTAGAGATAGAGAGAGGCGGTTGAGATGACGACGTGAAAAAATGATGTGACGGGTGATTAATTGAGGAAGGTGAATAATTAAGGAGAGAGAGGGAAGGGGGGGAGGAGTTCTCGGGAAGGAAAAAATTTTGAAAAGGAGAGGGAAAAGAATTTGAAAATCAAATTTGAAAAGAGAAAGAATTTTATGGAAGGAGTTAAGAAAGAGTTTTGAAAACCCGAGAAAGGGAAAAAACAATTTTCAAATCTTTGTCAAAGAATCAATGACTGAGCAATATATAGAAAATATAGTCAGCACATTGAGGAGGCCAATTTTACTGTGAGAAAAGTGATGACCAATATGATGAGGACATCAGATGATTGATGTGAAAAGAACCATACCTGAAAGATGAGGTCCTCAGTAGTGGGCTCCCCCTCAGTTGATGCATGGGGAGGTTGGAGGTCCTCAGAGGGTGCTTCCCCTCAATGGTTGCCAGAGATTTAATGGTCTATTTGAAGCATACCAAGTTCATGTCGGATGAAAGTGAATTGGTCCTCTGGCAGCGGTTTGGTGAAAATATCAGCTAGTTGAAGATGAGTTGGAATAAATTCCAAGCTAATATGACCTTTTTCCACATGATCAAGGATGAAATGATGCCAGATTTCAATATGTTTGGTCCATGAATGTTGCACAGGATTTTTGGTGATTTGAATTGCACTCATGTTATCACACTTGATGGGCACATTTGTAAAGTGGAGACCGAGGTCCTCCATTTGATATGTGATCCATAAAATTTGGGCATAGCATGATCCTGCCACAACATATTCAGCCTCTTTAGTAGAGAGTGCTACTGAGGTCTGCTTCTTGGATTGCAAGGAGACAAGTGAGGCTCCAAGCATTTGACAACCTCCAGTGGTACTTTTTCTATCAATTTTGTATCCGACAAAGTCAGCATCGGTGTAACCACAGAGATGGAGGTCTGGCTGTCGGGGGTACCAAAGGCCTAAACTTTTGGTTCCTGCAAGATAACGCAAAATTCTCTTGACAACAGAGAGATGAGATTCTTTTGGGGCGCTTTGAAAGTGCACACATAAGCACACACTAAACATAATGTCAGGACGACTTGCGGTAAGATAGAGAAGAGAACCTATTACACCTCTATATAACTTCTTAGAAACAGGCTTACGTGTGAGGTTTGAATCAAGCTTGAGAGTGGAGGACATCGGAGTTGAGGAGTGCTTGAGATGTTCAAGTTAGTACTTTTTTAGGAGCTCCGCGATGTACTTGCTTTGATTCAGGAAGATGCCCTCAGGAGATTGCTTGATTTGTAACCCTAGGAAAAATGTTAATTCTCCTACGAGGCTCATTTCGAATTCAGCACTCATGAGATGAGAGAATTCATCAATAAGGGATGAATGAGAGGCGCCAAAGATGATATCATCAACGTAGATTTGAGTGATTATGAATTCACCATTCATTTCCTTGATGAAGAGTGTTTTATCAACTTTTCCTCTGGTAAAGTCGTTTTGAAGGAAAAACTTGTTGAGGCGCTCATACTAGGCTCTTGGAGCTTGCTTCAGCCCATAGAGGGCCTTATGAAGACGGAAGACATGATCTGTATGTGTGGTGTCCTCAAAGCTTGCTGATTGTTCAACATAAACTTCTTCAGCTAGATCTCCATTGAGAAATGCACTTTTGACATCCATTTGGTGTAGCTTGATATTTTTGGCGGATGCAAAAGCAAGGAGGATCCTGATAGCCTCCATACGAGCAACGGGAGCAAAGGTCTCATCATAGTCGATTCCTTCTTCTTGACTGTAGCCTTTAGCAACCAACCTGGCTTTATTTCTAGTGATGGCGCCATTTTCATCCAGTTTGTTTCGAAAAACCCATTTGATACCGATGACTGGATGATGATGAGGTCTGAGAACTAGAGACCAAACTTTTCTTCTTTTGAATTGTTTAACTCCTCTTGCATGACATTGATCCAGCTTGGATCCAATATGGCCTCATTATGGTGTTTTGGCTCAATCTGTGAGACAAAGGAATTAAAGGCACACAAATTTTTTAAGAGGACCTTGTGCATATACCTGAGTTAATATATGTGAGGAGATTATCAGCTAGATGAGCTGCTTTAAACTTGTATGTGATCTCTAGTTCTGAAGGAGCCTGAGGTGAGGGCTCTTGTGGTGAGGGTTGCGATGAGGAGGCCTGAGGAAATGATGAGGCCTGAGGTGACGATGCAGCCTCGGGTGTAAGGACAGGAGATGGTGAGGCTTGTGGGTTGTTTTGAGTATGAGGGACAGGAGAAAGCATAGGGGGAGGCTCATCATGACTGTTACTAAGTGCAGATGTTTGTTTGACCCACTGATGCAGCCTCATCAAAGACAACATGGATACTGTCTTTTATAGTCTTTGAGGATTTGAAGTAGATTATGTAAGCTTTGCTTATAGATGAGTATCCAACAAAAATTCCTTCTTCACTTCTAGCATCAAACTTGTTGGTTGGCCTCTTTCCATTGATGTGAACAAATCGTTTGCAGTCAAGGACCTTGAGTTGGCTGTTGTTTGGAGTCTTCCCTTTAAATAACTCATAAGGAGTCTTTTTCAGTATGGATCTGATAGTACACCGATTCAGGATGTAGTTTGATGTGTTGATAATTTCAGCCCATAGGAACTTTGGGAGGTTGTTTGCACAGATAATTACTCTTATCATGTCTTCCAAGGTACGATTCTTTCTTTCTACAACTCCGTTTTATTGAGGAGTTCTTGGTGCGGAGAAATTATGAGTGATTCCTATTTCTGCACAAAATGCTCCAAACATATCCTTGTTGTCGAACTCCCTTCCATGATATGTCCTTATAGCTTTGACAGAACTTCCTGTGAGGACCTTGAGTTGTTTGTAGAGCTTTGAAAAGTTCTCAAAGGCTTCTGTTTTACTTTTCAAAAAGAAAACCCAGGTAAATCTTCAAAAATCATCTGTTATGACAAGGATATAAGAACTACCTCCAAGACTTTTGTAAAGGATAGAATCGCAGAGGTCCATGTGTAGGAGGTCAAGGCATTTTGAGGTGGTCACAGACTTGAGAGGTTCGAAGGATGATCTGGTCTGTTTCCCTTTAGCACATGCATCACAAACCCGATCTTTCTCATAATTATGAGGCGGGAGACCTCGAACTAGGTCTGACCTATGCAACTTTTGTAATATTTTCTTGCTAACATGACCTAGGCGGCGGTGCTAGAGCCATGTTTCCTCAGTCCCAGCCTTAAGGCAGGAGAGGTCCTCTAAAGACTCACTTAGATCTATAACATAAACATTATTCATGCGATTTCCATGCAAAATGATTTGATGAGACTCTGAAGACACTACACATGCATTTTTAATCAACACTGACTCTATTACCTTTATCACAAAACTGAGAAATACTAAGCAAATTGTACTCTAGACCCTCTACAAGATATAGATCATTTAGAGAATTGTTGAGGTCCTTACCGACCTTCCTAACGCCAAGGATCATGCCTTGGCTTTTGCCTCCAAATGTAGCCTTCCCTGTTTTGCTGGTTTTCAACTCGCAAAATTTGGTTGGATCTCCGGTCATGTGGCGAGAGCAACCGCTGTCCAAATACCATAGGTCGTTGTGAGTTTTGAAGCATACCTGCATCAGAAGAGATTATACCTTCCTTGGTTTTTGACAGATAAGTTGTGACGCTAGGTTTAGGGATCCAGATTTTGCCTACTTGAAAGAACCTTGAGGATTTAGAGGGCTTGGGTGAGGTGCTGCGAGAGGGCTTTTGAGTATGGGCAACTGGACAATTTTTGTGATGTTGCTTTCTGTGAGGAGTCAGATTTGGAGCGGGAAGAAGAGGTCCTCTGGGAGGATGATTTGCAGGAACTTTTGTCAGAGGATGAGATGAGAGGGGAGGATTTGGTGTAGAGAGAACTGGTTTATTTTGGTAAGGATGGGAATTAGTGACTACCTTATTGGATAATTGAGTGATGGTTTTGTAGCAGTCTTTGACCTCAAGATAGTATATTATTTTCTGTAATTAAGAGGTCATTTCGAGAGTTCAAGCTTTTTATGGTCTCACTCAGATTTTGAACATGCTTGGTAAGATGCTTGACTCTTTCTATCAGAGATTTAGAATATTTAAAGAGATGCACTAATTTATGAGCAAGATGTACTGAAGGAAGATTGAGGAGGTCATCAATATTTACCTCATTTTGAGATGAGGTCGCATCTGGATCCTCATTGAGTTGGGTCGTCAGGAAGACATTTGCAACCTCTTCAACATCAGTGTTTCCTTCACTTGAATCACTGTCACTCCAGGTTGCAAGCATTGCCCTACGATGTTGTTGTTTGGGCCTTATATTTCTTCTGTTCTTGTTCTTTCTGGCGTGAGGACAGTCTTTAACCAAATGCTCTATGCTGCCACAACTATAACAGGTAAATGGATCAGATTCTTCTTTCATTAAAGCCTTACCTCTTGCCTTTCTGTTTTGTCCATCTTTGATGTAGCTTCGAAAGGTTGGATTTTTCTTGTACAATCTTATAAACCCTCTTGCTAGCATTGCCATTGTTTCTTCCTCATCTTCATCTGATTCACTATCAGATTCGCGTGTTGCTTTGAGGGCAATCCTTTTTGGTCCTGGGAGGTCACTCAGTTGGATTTCATCTGCCAACAGTTTTCCAATGAGTTCTTCCAGTTTGAGGGCCTTGAGATCTTGAGCTTCTTAAATGGCTGTAACTTTTGGACCCCATTTTCTTCTTGGCAAACGTCTGAGGATCTTCCTGACTTGTTCCTCGTTGGAGTAGTTCTTTCCAAGTGACTTGAGGTGGTTGGCGATGCTGCTGAATCTCTTGTACATTTCTTCAATAGTTTCATTTTCTTCCATTTTAAAAGCCTCATACTTCTGGACTAGAATGTCCACTTTGATGTCCTTTACTTGGCTTGTGCCTTCGTATGAGGTTGTCAAGTAGTCCCAAACCTGTTTGGTATTTTCACAGTTAGAAACACGTTCAAAATCATTGGAATTCAAACTGCAATAAATTAGGTTTAGAGCTCGAGTATTTTTCTTCAATGGTTCAAGCTCTATAGCCGACATCTCGGATCTTTTCTTTGGGACATCCTTGTAGTCATTATCTTTCTTCGTAGGAGTGGGAAAATCTCCCTCAGTAACTACAATCCGTAAGTCTTCATCTTGATCATTGAGGAATATTTCCATCTGTCTTTTCCACATGCTATAATTTTCACCAGTAAGAAGTGGAGCTCTTGTCCACGAACGTCCTTGAGGAGCTTGTTTGTGTTGATAGCGGCCATGATCTTTTCCATCAGTGGTTAAACTCATAAATTTGTGGACCCGCTTTGATACCAATTGAAATAACTCTAGAGGGGGGAGGGGTGAATAGGGTTGTATAAATTTCTGCAACTTAATCAACACAAGAGAGTTAATAGCACTTTTATAATCTGAATAATACTACTTTATTGATGAATTTAAAGTGCTAGAAAGAGAGGAGGTTAAAACTCGGCACTGTTAAGGATCATAAGGTCCTCAACAGAGCTTACAAGGACAGAAGCTTCAGTGATAACTTCCACAGTAAAGGCCTCACAGTTGAGGCAGCAAGAAATAAATTTACTCACTAAAAGGAGAACACTCCCTCACTTTTAGCTACACGACCAGGAGGTCCTCACCAGTTATCAACCAACTAATTATCTACTAACCACTAAAACCCTAGTGGTTACACTCAGAAACCTTTCACTCAAAGGTTCTTACAACCCAGAAAACTTGGAGAGAATTTATACACACGATTTGCGTGGAAATCGTTACTTTGTGAAGAGAATGACTTCACTATTTATTCTTGGATCTTCATCGGTCTCACAGCAGCTTTCCTTGTGCGTTTAATTATTTCTATCTTTGGAGGCGGATCTTCAATCTCTTCAATTTGGCAGTTATCTCTTCCTCTGTGATTTGGATTCTAGAATAGGATAAAATCAGTTAGAAGATCAAGAGATATATATAAATATCAGGAAGATATGAAATATATATAATAAGGAAACTTCCCTGATTTTATGTCTTCACAATTTGTCTTTCAATCAAAATATCAGCGGCTACTGTGGAGGTCCTCAGTGTAGTGGAGGTCTTTGAAATCAACCTCGTATAACTTCTTCGCTACTGCACGTCAATCATTGTCCAGTTCCTTCTTGTCGGTCACCAACGTTCTTTCGGCGTTGTTCACACATCTCCAACCACCGAATTCTCATCCTAACAGTCGTTCTCGCACACGTCACCTATTTTTTTTATCAGATGTGTTAACTAGAAAATATACAATCTAATAAAACAACCAATTTTGTAACTTTTTTTATTTTATGAAAAAATATATGTATAAGAATCAAGTTATCGAGTAATCACATGTTTTTCATTAATAATTGAAGGCCATTAAATGGCTAAAGTTCACATAAGAAAAATGCTACGAAGATCAGGAAAGACAACAAAAATAGCAAAAGAAGACAACAATACATAACCCACAATTAAATAATATACAATCAAGTGCCCCATAATAATCAAACTATGCATTTAGATTACATGGCCACTCCAAAAAAAAGAAAAAAAAATCAAATATTATGCTTTTTTTTCATTTTAGCATTCTTTTTGGAGTGCTCTACAACTGCAAGTTGAATCACTAATGATCGTCATACCCAGGGACGAAGCCAACTCAGAATGTGAAGGGCGCGAAAATATTAACTAAATATATGGGAGTATATATATGAATGGGTTGAAAAATTAAAAATTTAATTAAATAATGATAAATTGGCAATATAAAACAACAAACTATGAAAGCAAAAATTTTAAAAATAAAAAGAATAAAAGAGTATCTAATAGATATGAAAGAATATGATTCTATTTGTGGTAGATAAAAAATGACAAAGAAAACTAATACATCAAGATTTAAACACAAGACCTTTGACTTGTTAAGATATAGTCTTGCCAATTACACTATCAATCACATATGTTTGTTTTGTCTCAGAATATCTACAAATTTTTATCTGGGTCGGGGGGGGGGGGGGGGGGATAGCCCCCTCTTGCCCTAAGGGAGCTCCGTCCCTGGTCATACCACAAATCTTTGGAATAGAAGATAATATCTCAATGTAATTAGGGTACATATATACTATCACGAAATAATCAAACACCTCTTAATTGACTATAATATATACACACACACACACACATACACACACACAAAAAATAGCCTAAGCTCCCAAGTAGCGTGAACCATTCCAATTATTTTCACATGGTATTAAAACCCATAACTTGAGATTGTTTTTTCTCATTTTTTTCCCAACAAAAAAGGCAAAAACACTCAACATTTCTCACAGTTTTCTAAACCGTAGTGTAACTTCTCTGTTGTGACACATCAACCGTCATCCATTTCCTTCTTCCTAGCCACTAGCACTCTTCCGGCGTTCGTCACACATCTCTGGCCATCGACTTCTCCTTCCGGTGGACGCTCTCGTACCCCTCACCTTTTACGTACTTGAAAGATATTATTTTGAGTGTTGTTTTCCCCAGCTTTTCTCGCTGATGCACTTCTCATTGATCTCCCGCGTCTCGCTATTGCCATTTTAGTCATTCGTCATGTGTCCTTTGCAACTCCATCAGGTGTTCTCCTTTTCCCGTGGTCCTCCTTCAACCATGACAACACCTCTAAATCCAGGCCCAAATCTCTGCGAGTCACGCCTCCGTTTGCTACTTTACTAGTCATCGTCAACACTTTTGGCAACAACTCCTCTCTTTCCACTCCCTCTAGGTTCCCTCTGCCGTTACCACCGTCCTTGACCTAACCTATAACAACCTTTCTTTCATCTTGTTATCTTTCTCACACCGGGATTCTTATCCCTCACATATTGGTCTCCAATCTCGACACAATACTTGCTATGCTACCACTCCTCCATTAGCCTACCAAATCGAGTCTCCTGTCGCCCGTTGCCCATCATACGCCACCCCTTTGGCCCATTTATTGGACAACACGTATGTCTGAGGTTTCTTCCTATTCTACAGTTGGTAATTCTAGCTACTTTCCACATTATCACCATTCAAATCTTATGCATTCTGGAGATTATCCTTGGTTATGTGCTTCCATAGGTTGTCACGGTTTTCCCCCTATGCACCCTAGTGGAAAATTAATGTCAAAAACTAATTTTAGAAAAATTTGATGACTATTTGTCTTGGAAAACCCAATTTGTGTGATTTCTTATTATGCATAAATTACATGGGTGTTTTTAGAAGGTATTACTGTCCAACCTACCAACATAACCTTGCGTATGCTTTATAGTTAGGTACTCTGGATCAACTTATTCGTTCATGGTTATTTGTTACTATTTTCAAGGATAACTTGACTGAGCTCCGTAACTTGCCTAATGCTCTTCCTAATTGGCGATGTATTGAATCTTGTTTCAACACTACTAGTCTAGTTCATGCTATGAATCTTATGCAATCATTAATAAATCTTTCTAAGCCTGGCACTCAGTCTATGGAAGATTATCTTACGGGTATTAAAACCGTTGTTGATTCTACTTCCTTAATTCAGTCACCTGCCCCTAAATTAAGCCCATTTAGTACATGCTTGATGGCCTTGATGATATCTCTGATAATTTTGTGGATACCTTACTCTAGACACTGGATTTTGGCAAATGAATACATAGCATATCTATATAAATGAAGCAGAAATAAAGAAGAAGAAGTCGGCCGACGAGCTAGTTCAGACATCGGATTTTAGCATAGATTTTACACTTTTAATGTAATTTTATTATTTCTTTTTTATATATTTTTAGTTATAAGGTTAGGAAATTAGAAAATAAGGGAAGTCAAGCCATGCAAGCCATGCAAGTCACATCCCAAGAGGTCCCGAGATCAAATCCTCACAAAAACACTCAAAACAACTCTCAAAAGCTAAATAGCACATGCCATCTTCGTCCAGTGTGAACCTCCTATTCCATAGGGTGGTTGACTTCACACTCCACCGTCCATGCATGAATGGACGAAGCTGGTGCCTCCCCCTAGCGTAGTGGCCGCCCGGCCTGCACACACCGACCACACGTGGTCAATTGACTACGTGCTGCCGTCCATCTCCATACACTCCACCTACTGCCTAGTGATTTGCATTGTTGACTGCCACAGCCGAGGTGAATGCATGTGCATGTATATGCATGTATTCTCCACCCTCTACTCCTCCTATAAATACTACTCCTCTCCAAGCCAAACTCACCAACTCATTCACTCATTCTTTTCCTACTTTCTCATCCTCCATCTCTCAATTCTCTCATTTCTCTAATCTCTCCATCCTTATCATTATTCTACCACCTTTTTTCCTATCACCTTTCCACCATTTTCTTACCATCCTAATCTCTATATATTCACTTTCTTAAGCTTATAATCCATACTCTTATCCTATCATTCCTCCTCCCTATATAAATCTTCCATAAAACCCTAAAAACTCCATAAAAAGCCTATCTTTCTACTATCCCAAAAACCCCACAAAAAGAGCCTTTTTATCCCCTTTTCCATCCACTTCTCCATCTAGTTTTGGCACTAGTTTGGAATCTTCAAGAGGGTGATTCAAGGCATTCAAAGGAGCTACTTCAAAGGCTAGGCAAGGCTTCCCTAAAGAAAGGTCACACTGTAAGCTTTTAATTGTTTACCTTTTATGTAAATAAAGTGTACATGTATTGTCTTTCATTCTTATTTGTTGCATGTTCAATGAAGTAATTCTATAAAGTATTCATTCATTTCCCTTCCAAACTTTATCAAAAGCACATTTTAAACTTTTAGTAGTGTCTTTCCTTTTGTGAGAGGCGAACTCTTAAAGTTTACTTTTTGAGTTCGTAGCCTTACCCCCGAATCCATTCTTGGGTTACGCAGACAGAGTCTTTTTCTTTATTTTCTTAGTTTTTCTTGGCTTTTCTCTTTAAAAAGTCGGGTGGCGACTCCAATTTCGAACCAAAACACATCGATGATTGCATAAACAATGGTACATGGTTTTACAATGTATCGATGAAACTTTAAGGCATTGTTCTTATATTTCTAAATAATATTTGCATAAATCACCCTCTTCCGAGCCTAACATTTAAATAAGCAAATTGGTTAAATTTAGAAGAGTTTGGAACAAGTGGATGTTCACTCTTAAAGGTTTAGTTCAAGGACTCATAAAATGCATAAGTAAAGGAAAAGTGATTTTCAAAGTATTATTCATGAAATGTACGATTAATTCCTTAAAGAGTTTTCAAAGGTTAAACTCCAGCACAAATCATCAAATCACACCCCAATCAAACGTGGACGTTCGGAAGCCCGAACGACGAGAAAAAATGTCCACAGGATTTTTGGCGACTCCATTGGGGAATTTTTCTAAAGTGGGTAAAACTTGAAAAAAATTTGTGTGCTTTAAATCTTTTGGAAGGAAAATGAATTTTTACTTCATATTATTAAGTCATTCCTTTTAGGCATAATGCATTGCATATACCGGGGCACTCCCTTGACATGTAATATGTCGTAGGAGCACATAAATCGGTGGTATTATACTTTTTCTCTTTAAAACCATAAAAAAACCCATGGGATGCCGGACCGGCCATACTCAATTGGTGCACTTACACCGAGAGAGCATTGGTCACCACATCCACTCATGCATCACTCTACGAGGTCTCCACTCGAGCCTCCAAGAGCAACACCCCACACATTCAAGTAGCCTTTACAACAAGAATGCACTGGGGCGAGTACATGAGCCGCTAAGCCTTATCCAGCCAATAAACCCTTTTGTAGATAGAGCCTTGGTCTAGGATACCCCTTTGTTCATATGCATGCTATGTGCTATGTGTTTAAATTCGTTGTAAAGGGTCGACCCAAGTTTAGGAATGTTGTTCTAGTCCGTATAATAGTCATTAGGCTGAGAAGAGTCATGTTTACCAACTAAGAAGTTTAACCTCAAAAGATATGGTTAACCCAATGGTTGAGCCCATTTATCTATAAAGGTTGGTCCTCTTTGTTCAGAAAGTAAACTCAACTCGCCTTTGATGATTCTATATGGCCCTTTACGACATCTTCTTAACAAAGGTCCAATAAACCTGCTTAAAAGTCCAATAAAAGAAAACGGGTAAAGTCTTAGACTGTGTAATAATCATCGGGCTCGAGTAAATTAATATCGAGTTAATTATTGAATCCATCATACTTATGGTCGGCCCGTGGTTAGGCCCAACCATATTGAATTTGGCAATTAAGTCCATAAACTAATTACAACTCGCCTGTTGTTGGTTTTATCCTGTCCTTTACGATATCCGCTTTCCTAAACAAATAGAATAAAAAATGTATAGAAAAGTGTCGGACTGTCAGTCCTGTCGATCATTATTCTAGTGCGTGTAATTAGTCAGCATGGCTCGAGTTGGTCTGTGTAGGTAGTCCAAGTTATGGATTCTCCTTAAACAGTCGGCCTGTGGATGGGGCCCATTCGAATTGAGAAACACTGACTTGTACTCCCATACTCGGTCCTGATTCACCGTGTTTGGCTTTATTCAGCCTGTTATAATGATCAGTTGTCCTTAGGGTCCATGTAGAGTCAAGTCCGTATAAATTAAATAAAGTGTGTTGTAGACTATGTGTAAATATGTGCAGGTGTATGTGCATGCGTATGTGTCTGTGCATGTGTTTGTGCATGTGTTTGTGCATGTGCATGTGTTTATGCATGTGCATGTGCATGTGTATGTGTTTGTGTTTGTGCATGTGTACGTGTATGTGCATGTGTATGTGCATGTGTTTGTGCATGTGTATGTGTATGTGTATGTGCATGCGGTTGTGCATGTGTATGTGTTTATGCATGTGTATGTGTTTGTGTAACCACGTGTTTGAGTTTGTTGAGTCTGTACCATGTGTTTAAGTTTGTCGAGTCTTTGCGATGTGTTTTGAGTCTTTGTTAGGTTTTGGTTAACACGTGTTTTGAGTCTTTGATAGGTGTAAACATGTGTTTTTGCGTGTTGAGTCTTTGTTAGATATAAATGTGTGTTTGTATTTGTGTTTGTTGTGCCTTCATTGGACTCGGACCTAATTTTGAGATATTGTTTTATTCCGCGTAATAATCGTTGGGTTTGAGAAGAAATGAATTTATAAACTCGATTAATTAACCTTAAATTTTATGGTCGGCCTGGTTGTGAGGCCCATCCGTTTCAAAGGTTAACTGGCCTTGTTTATCGATTCATTTTAACTCACCTTTGATGGTTTTATTCGGCCCTTCTCAGTATTCTCTTATTTTGGGTCCATAGAAAATGATTAATAATAAAACAAAGTCAGTGTGTGTTGTTCTAGCCCGCGTAATAGTCCCAAGGTTAGAGAAAATAAAATTATAAACTTGATTATTAAGTCTAAAACATAATCCATGGTCGGCCCATTGGTAAGCTCATCCATGTTGGGTTTAATGATTGAGTTTATAAGTTTATTTTTAACTCACCTTTCGATGGCTTTATTCGGTCCTTTACGACATCCACCTTTCACGAGTTTAAATAACTATGTCGAGTCTTAAATAAAAAAGTGTGTAAATAGAAGTCTGTCTGTCAGTGTGTCGGGCATTATTCTAGTCCGCATAATAGCCAAGTTAGCTTGAGTTAACACAAGTTTGTTAGTTCAAGTGACGGATTCTCCTTAAAACGGTCGGCTTGTGGTTTAAGCCGAGCCGAATTGAGAAACACTCACTTGCCCTTTCCAACTTATGTCAACTTGCTATGTTTGACTTTATGTGACCCTTTATAATGCTCTTTTTGTAAAAAGTGTTGTTGTTTAGAGTCATATAGAAGTTAGAACGCGTAAAACTGTGTCATAGTTAAGTCGTTTCCTAAGTCAGTGTATAGGTGTCTTACACGTTACGAGGTATCATATATGGTCTAGTAGGCTCGAGTCGTAGGTGAGTCTTTTCTTGATTCAACATGTATCTGTCAATTTTAGGAAGTTCAATGTAAACCCAAGTCATGGGTGAGTTTTTGTTTAGAGTCAAGATTTAAATGTCTTTCGGTATCTTTAGAATGTTTGATATAGAGTCTAGGTCACAGGTGAGTTTTTGCTTTAAGAGTCAGGATATGAGCGTCTTTTTCTTTAGAAAGTTCCATATAAGGTCTAGGATGAGTCTTTGTGTCAGCATCTGCATGTAAGTGTCTTACATTCCTTAGGAGGTCTCATGAAGTTTTGTAGGGCATACAAACCCAAGTCATGGGTGAGTCTTTGTTTTAGAGTCTGTGTGGAAGTGTCTTTATTTCATAGTCATTGCTTGGAGTCAGCAAACGCGTGTCTTTTATTTTTAGGAAGTCTGATGTAAACCCAGGTCATGGGTGAGTCTCTATTTGAGTCATCGTGTGTGTGGGAGTCTTTTCTTGAGTCAACGTGTCTCTCATTTTTAGGTTGTCAATTGTAAACCCGTGTCACGGGTGGGTCCTTTTCTCGAGTCCGTATGTAATTGTCTCTCATTCTTTAAGAATTCTCATAAGCAGGTCTTTGTCTAGAGACAGTCGGTCAGCATGTAAATACCTTTCATTCTTTATAAGTCCACTTTAAACCCATGTCATGGGTGAGTCTTTTCTCATGTTGGCATATCATGTGAGTGTCTCTCATTCTTTAGGAAGTCTAATGTAGGTCCATGTCATAGGTTAGTCTTTAAGGGTCAGCATGTAGGCATTTTGTAAAGCGGTTTTGTAAGACCTCGATTTTGTCGTTCTCTCTCAGGGAGCTAGGGGCCTTTGCAAGAACTAATCGACTTTAGGATGAGGTTTAGGATCAAGATAACAAGGGGTTTATGGCGAAAACAGAACAAACTCAATTACGGTTCAGTCAAATAGGAAACAATAGGTGTCGGGAGATTTCAGAATGCAAACGGGAACAAGGGAAAAGGTTTTGCAACAAGAGAGCAAGAAGGAAGAAAATCAAGTGGCAATTCCGTTAGAAAAATACCCACTGAGCTTCCTCTTTCGAGGATAGTCGGGATTAACATCCCCAAAGTCCACCACGGACCCGGAGGGTTAATGAAACGGAATTTCCTAGTTAGCCTCTATCCACTTCCATGAGTAGAGTACTAACAATCCCAATTCCAACCTTCCTACACAAGTGTTGGATGTGTTTGGGGACTTTCGAACCCAAATACATCCCACTTGAGGGAAGGAAAGGAATGGGAAATTGATTTCCCAACTAATTACTCACTAATATTTGCTAACCCAAACCTAATCACCCATTCACACCCTTAATTACCCCCTAACCCATAGGGTTTCTAGCCTCTAATCATTTTATCTAACATGCTAACAATAATAATAACTTCATTCATGCTTAGAAGGATATTCAAAACAACAACAACAACAATCAACAAACACCAAGTATTCTAATAACAAAAACAGAGATTAAGAAGTAAATGATGAACTAAACATAGTAAGAGTTGAGAAATGCTCATTAATTTGATGCCAAAGGAAGATGCTCCAAAATAATATGAATCCAATGTTCCAATAATAAGACAAGCCTTCAAAACTTCAATAGAAATCCAATAATATCCAGTGCAAGAACAATAATCCAAATATAAACTCTCACTAATCACTAAGGAATCACTCTAATTGAAAACTAAAATGTTGCTTAATGTGATAAAAGTTCCTCTCTAATCTCTCTAATCCCTCCTAATCGATCCCTCTCAGCTAAAAGACCTAATAGTAATATATACAAGCTAAGTTAGTTACTCGAAACTCCTCACTTCACTAAGCTGAAAAAATGCGAAACTGTAGGGGACAGTAGCTACGGTCCTGCGTAACTTCTACAGATTTCTCTCTTCTTCGCAGCACCGTAGGCACGTTAAGTCATGACCGTGGGTACAGTCTGACGATTTAGGTCAGGTGAAACTTCTCTCCTTCGCACCGTCGTAGGCACGGTCTTCCAAGACCGTGGGTACGGTCTCACTCGGGCACTTCACCTGCTGCTCATGTCTTGCACCCACCGTAGGTGCGGTCTTGAGACGTGGAGTGCAGTCCAAGCTCGGCCACATTGATTCAGCAAAGTCTAACTTTTGATCCTCTTAATATGTCTGGCCTTCTCGCTTCCTTCGCCTTTGCCTCGACCATGACCCGGGAAATCTTGGGATTCCCAAAGTAGTTACAAAATGGCGCTTTTTACCATGTTTTGAGTAAAAATACTAGAATCTAAAAAATAGCCAAAAACGTATTAAAAGATATAAAATTAGACCATGAAACAAGTCAAAAGTCTAAGGATTTAGGCAGTATTTAGACACAAAATTGGGTCTAAACACCCCCCCACACTTAAACTTTTGCTCGTCCCGAGCAAAACAAGACAAAAACTACCTAGACTAACACAAACTCCTCTGTCGTGGGAGAGAAACGAGTGTATTTAGCGTATGCACCAAGCCCTTTGAACCCCTCGGCAGCCCGAGTGGGCGAGATGGACTCGTGAGGGTTTGTAGTGGCTGTACCCACACAAGCCAAAGAAAAAAGAGAGAGGGAAAGTGAGAGCAAAACTGAAGAAAACAAAAGGAAAAAGAAACAAAAGCTTCGATTCAAAGGATCTTGCAACCTTAATTAAGAAAACGTTATTAAGCCTCCAAAAGGAACCGTTATGAGCATCTCACAGACACCTATCCCAAGCAAAAATCAGTCTTAAAGATTTTCGATCCCCCTACACCTCATGCCAAGCAAAACTCCTTGTGCAATTGTGCAAGTGGGTTCTACCGAATCCAAAAGACTCCAAAGACTCATGTCCGAACTCAAAAACAACGAAACAAACAAGGCATGAGTTGGCCTTCTTCGCATTCGGTCGCCCTTGGCTTGGTGAGGGCCGTAGGTGATGCAAGGATAGGCCCCACACTTTTAGAAGCACAAACTTTCTTTTCTTTTTTTGGTTGGTTTTACCAACGAAATTGCTTTTTCTTTTCTCTTTTTTTTTTCTTTTTAAAAGTCAGTATTAGCCTTACTTTCGGGAATTGGACGACCCAAATATGGGGTTTACCCTCCCAACACAGTCTTTTCCATACACACCTCCGTCGAGAATTCAATATGGGAGGAGCTTAAGGGATAGTAGCGCCGTACCGCTAATACCGGGCCCGTGTAGGTTGCCTAAGTGTATGGTGGTTAATGTCATTCAGCGACACGCCCCACTTAATCCGGTTATTGTAGCTTTTGCTTTCTTTTTATTTCTTTTTGACTTTGCTTTTGCTTTTGCTAAATAGGAAAGAAGAACAAGGTCGGACACAAACCCCTAGAACCTCCCGGTTTCAACCAGAACGTAAAAGGAATCGGGGGTCTCACTAGACACTCAATGCAGGAAATCTAAGAAGGTACCCGAGACAGGGTCGAAAATGCTCCGACCGGTTTCTTTTAAAGAAGATTAAGAACGGCTTCTCAATTTCGACAACAAGATCCAAGAAACAAAGCAAAACAAAGCGAAAACGGAAACTGAAAGAAAACTTTTAAGGCTTTCACTCCCTTTTTTCTCCTTTTTCACACAAATTTTTTTCAGATTTTAGCCTAAAAAGAGCAAAAAGAAAAAAAAAATGCTAGGTGATCTACCCTCGAAACAAAAATAACTCTCCCCCCACACTTAAAACGCCACAATGTCCTCATTGTGGGAAGGGTGTCACAAGAAAGGGTAGAGAACCTACAAAAAGCTAGAAAACAAAACAACTAGCAAGCAAGTGGTGGCGGCCCGAGCCCACAAGCTCCAACAACAAGATAAACCCATCAAGCACATACTTAGGGGCTCGCCACCAAAAGAAAAATCAAGCATGCAACATGGATCAAAGATATAATAGACTAAAAGAGAGTGGAAAGAGCTTACCTCGAGATCTTCAAATAGAAACTCTCTCAATCCACGATCCAAAAAAACCAAGTATAGGGTTAGGATAAGCAAATTTAAATGTCCTATATACTTGAGCCTTGGCATGCTAGATTAGAAACAAGAAAAAGAAACTAATAACGAAAGGAAAGAAAATTAACAAAAACAAAGCATGGGTTACCTCCCATATAGTGCTTGTTTTAGGTCCCTAGCTTGACCTTATACCCATTTGATCATTGAAAGTCGTGGAGTGCAAGATAGGAACATCTTCCATCTCTTCGACCATTTCCTCTTCCTCCGTTTCCAGCATTTCCCTATTTTGCAAACATGAAGGTCAAAATGATTCAACCTGTTTGTAGTTTACCTCGGGGAAAAGAGAGGCAAAGACTTCTTATGTATCCTCCACCTTCGTTTTCTTCTCTTCTTCCAACATCTCCCAACCACCATAGTGAACCAAGCAAGTTGCTCCTCTGGGGGTCGAATCAGGTGAAATAGATGAGGAGGCAATTTAAACTCCACCTTAGTTGGTTCCCGGAGTTTTGGAGCCTCGGGAACAAGCACGGGTTGATGATGGTCATCTTCTTTCAAAAATTCTTCTTTCTTCTCAACCCTTTCCTTGAATTCTTCTTCAATAACATAGTTCAATGTGATCAGGAAGTACTCAAACTCCACTTGGGGAAGAGAAAACTTTAGAGATGCCGCATCGTCGACGATAAAATCTTGAACCTCCATACGTTCTAATAAAGGTTCCTCCAAGGGAACATCCTCCACCTCTCTAGTATATGCCCCATCATTAAGATTAGTGAGAAAAACAACCTCACTACCATCGGGCTCCACTTGGATAGGCTCAAGAAGGATCTCTTCCAAAGGACACTCACATGAAAGCTCAAAAGTATAAGGCTCTATTAAGTACCCATCTATTTCCTCATTGAATTCTCCCTCACTCAACTTTTCTTCATTCTCAATTTTGGCCTCTTCAAACACCACCTCCCTTGCTTTATTCATCTCCAACTCACTCTCTTTCTCTTCTTCTCTCAAACATCCCTCCTCCACAAAATTTGGTACTATGGCTTCCCCTTCACTCCAGAGGTTAATAAGATTCACCGGTACCATTGGGGTAGGTTGAGTTGAGGTTGGATGGGGACGTGTTTGAGGAATATGGTCTTGCCGAGCCATTTGGGCCCATTGATTTTCAATGTTCTCGAGGCGAGCCCTATCATTCTCCTGGTTTTCAACAATTTGCTTCAGCAACTTCTCTATGTTGGACTCTTGAGTTGGTAGGGATTTTTGAAGTTGAGGGGTAGGTTGGTGATAAATGGGTTGCCAAACTTCTTGATTTTGGTAATTGGGTGAGAAATATTGGATGTTTTGGGTGGAGGGTTGGGTCTCTTGCATGATTCCCAATTGGTTGGTTGCTCCATTAGATACCATATTCTGTTGCATCTCTTGGACGACGCCCATAAGGAGTTTGATAGTAGGTTCATTCTCCAAGAAATAGCCTCCACTTCCTGAACTCCGGCGGCTTCCCAAGAAGGTGAATGTTGAAATAATTCATGAAAGAAGACATTTTCTTGATGCTCGGTCTTCATAAGGAACATTCCTCCTGATGCAATGTCAATCGACTCTTTAAGCTCGTCTTGAAGCCCAAGGTAAAACTGATGTAACAATAACCAATCCGGAAGAATGTGATGTGGACATCGCCTTTGAAGACGTTTGAACCTTGCCCATGAATCGAAAAGATTTTCTTCCGACTCTTGCTTGAAGTTTAAGATGGCTTATCGAAGCCTATGCGTCTCATCGGCCGGAAAGAAATGGTGAAGAAAATCCCGGCTCAATGTGTCCCAAGTAGTATAAATGCCGGGTGGAAAAATGTCAAGCCACATCTTAGCTTTTCCTCCCAAGGTGAGAGGAAAAAGCTTCAGCTTTAAGAACTCCGAAGATACCTCTGGCAGATGCACAAAACCAATCCGATCTTCAAATCTTCTAATATGATCAAAAGGATCCTCGAAGCCATCTCCATAGAATTGGTTTCTCTCAAAAGCATCCAGTAGGCATGGTTTGAACTCAAATGTTGCGATGGGTGGTAGTGGCGGTAGGATGATAGGGTTGCCTCCCGTACCCAATGATGGAACGGAATATGATAGGAGGGTACGGGGTAAACCAACTTGACCCTCAGCCATTAGAACTTGAAAACCTCCTACAAGAAATGAAGAAGCATCAAATTCATTGGAATTGGAATAAACTGATTTCAAGCATGAAAGCAATCTAAACTACTCTTAACCAAAGGAACCTAAAGCTAGGGGCGCTTGCTCCCCGGCAACGGCGCCATTTTGTGTAAAGCGGTTTTGTAAGACCTCGGTTTTGTAGTTCTCTCTCATGGAGCTAGGGGCCTTTGCTAGAACTAATCGACTTTAGGATGAGGTTTAGGATCAAGATAACAAGGGGTTTATGGCGAAAACAGAACAAACTCAATTACGGTTCAGTCAAATAGGAAACAATGGGTGTCGGGAGATTTCGGGATGCAAACGGGAACATGGGAAAAGGTTTTGCAACAAGAGAGCAAGAAGGAAGAAAATCAAGTGGCAATTCCGTTACAAAAATACCCACCGAGCTTCCTCTTTCGAGGATAGTCGGGATTAACTTCCCCAAAGTCCACCACGGACCCGGAGGGTTAATGAAACGAAATTTCCTAATTAGCCTCTATCCACTTCCATGAATAGAGTACTAACTATCTGAATTCCAACCTTCCTACACAAGTGTTGGATGTGTTTGGGGACTTTCGAACCCAAATACATCCCACTTGAGGGAAGGAAAGGAATGGGAAATTGATTTCCCAACTAATTACTCACTAATATTTGCTAACCCAAACCTAATCACCAATTCACACCCTTAATTATCCCCTAACCCATAGGGTTTCTAGTCTCTAATCATCTTATCTAACATGCTAACAATAATAATAACTTCATTCATGCTTAGAAGGATATTCAAAACAACAATAACGACAATCAACAAACACCAAGTATTCTAATAACAAAAACAGAGATTAAGAAGTAAATGATGAACTAAACAGAGTAAGAGTTAAGAAATGCTCATTAATTTGATGCCAAAGGAAGATGCTCCAGAATAATAAGAATCCAATGCTCCAATAATAAGATAAGCCTTCAAAACTTCAATAGAAATCCAATAATATCCAGTGCAAGAACAATAATCCAAATATAAACTCTCACTAATCACTAAGGAATCACTCTAATTGAAAGCTAAAATGTTGCTAAATATGATAAAAGTTCCTCTCTAATCTCTCTAATCCCTCCTAATAGATCCCCCTCAACTAAAAGACCTAATAGCAATATATACAAGCTAAGTTAGTTACTCAAAACTCGTCATTTCACTAAGTAGAAAAAATGCGAAATTGCAGGGGACCGTAGGTACGGTCTATGGGACCGTAGCTACGGTCCTGCGTAACTTCTGCAGATTTCTTTCTTCTTCACAGCACCGTAGGCACGGTAAGTCATGACCGTGGCTACGGTCTGGCGATTTAGGTCAGGTGAAACTTCTCTCCTTCGCACCGTCGTAGGCACGGTCTCCCAAGACTGTGGGTACGATCTCACTCGGGCACTTCACCTGCTGCTCATATCTTGCACCCACCGTAGGTGCGGTCTTCAGGACCGTGGGTACGGTCAAGCTCGGCCACATTGATTCAGCAAAGTCTAACTTTTGATCCTCTTGATATGTCCGGCCTTCCCGCTTCCTTCGCCTTTGCCTCGACCATGACCCGGGAAATCTCGGGATTCCCAAAGTAGGTACAAAACGGCGCTTTTTACCATGTTTTGAGTAAAAACACTAGAATCTACAAAATCACCAAAAACGTATTAAAAGATATAAAATTAGACCACGAAACAAGTCAAAAGCCTAAGGATTTAGGCGGTATTTAGACACAAAATTGGGTCTAAACACATTTGCATTTTAGGAAGTCTCATATAGATTTTAGGACATGCAGACCCATGTCGTGCTAAGTCTTTTTCTTGAGTTGGCATATAGAAGTCATGCACATAGAAGTCTTGCATCCTAGGAAGTCCCATGTAGGTCAATTAGCATAGTCAAACCCATGTCCTGAGTGAGTCTCTCTCGAGTCAGCATATAAGAATCTTTCATTTTTAGATAATTCCATATAGATCATTTAGGTCAAACATGCATTAGGATGGGTTTTTCTTCATTTGTCTAGCGTCAAGTCAAGGTCAAGGCCTAAGCCAACAATACAGGGAATTTTGGGATGACGTGAAATTCTGTAATTACAATAGATCCGGGGACATGACACAGAGAATTGTTGGACTTTGAAGAATAAGATTGAGGACATTATCCATTCAGGGAAAACTGCTTCTACCAAAAGCAGCACTAAGGGCCAGATAGAACATGGATTCCCCAGATGAAGACAGGGAGGGCACATCATCAAGGGAGCTTTAGAGTTAGCTACATTCTTGGTTTTCAAGCATTTTATTTTCGGAGTCTGTTGGAGTAAAGAGCCAGTTCTTGAATTTAGTTACTCTTGTTTCTATTTGTTCGAATAGAATTTCGTGCTTGTGCTTCTGATTTGAGTTGAAAAGTTCTCGTCCATTCACCATCCTCACAAACCAAGTCTGACAAATTCAGCTTCTCTTATCTCTCCGTCTTTGTCTTACACCTCGTTCCCGTCCTTTCATTTCCTTGAATCCAGGGTTAGAGAGGAAAAGAGAAATTAAAGAAAAAAAGAGTGATAAAAAAAAGAGTGAAAAATTATAGAGTGGCCGGTTTGAATACCTCATTGAGGCAAATCGGGCAAAAGTAGAGAATGAAATTGATGAGAAAAGTCAGCCTGTACCCTCATCCAGTAGGCTAAGTAGAAAGAGATAGTGTTGTCAGGAAAGACCAAGTCCAATAACCTCTCTAAAGTGAACACTCCTCATTAGGAATGCCGTAGCTTAACCAAATGTGCTGAGGACAGTGGGCTTCCACCCAGCCTTCATTTCACCAACCACGTTACCCTCATCTTTTCTTCCGATCTCGACTTGCCTATCACTTACATGTCTAACCTTTCCATCTAACCTCAACCTTTCCTTTGCTTTCACCCATTAACCAAATCCAAAAGGTATGTATGACCAAAGGAGAATAGGGAGGTGACCCATGAAGAAGTTCGAAAAAAATTAGAACCGAAAAAAGATGAGAGAAAAGAAAAAAAAAGAGAAGATGAGAAAGATGGCAAAAAAAAAAAGAAGGAAATGGAGGAAAGCAAAACAAACAAAAAAAAAAAAACAAAAGGGAAGAAGAAGAAAAGGGGGAAGAATAAGAAGTTAGAAGGCAGAAATAAAGAGTTATGCACACCAGAAAAATCCCATGAACCTTTCCCATCTCAAACCTTTCTTATCTCGAATCTTCACCTCATAAAACCTTTTATACGCCTTCATAACCATCCATAGCTTGCCTTCATAACCATATTTTCGAACCTTTAAGCCTTCCTCGAGTCACTACCCTTTCAAAGTTGCGCTTAAAGAACTACGTCTGGCTTGATTCCATCTTGGATACGTAGGAGAACCTCTTCGAGGCCCGGCCCAATATTTTTCACTTTAGAGAGTTTCGTCATTTAATAAATTGGTCTTTGAGAGAATAAAAAAAAGAGAGAATAAAAAGCTAGTCTGAAAACCCACTTGGGCGGGCTAGGCAAAAGGAGAGGAAACCCTGGATTCTATCACTTCTTTCGTCTGACTTGGACATCATTCTATTCCCATGTTCTAATCCTTTTCCCAAGAGATGATGTCTACCCCATTTGACCATCTCTTCACCCATTCAAGACTCCATCATCCTTAAGTGTCTCTTTATCTCCATGTTCCAACCTTTTCCTAAGAGATGATGTTTATCCCGTTTAACCATCTCTCCTTCATTTTTAAGGCACTTCATTCTTAAGTGTCTCCACATCCCATTCATTAATAATACCTCTCCCATAATCTCTTTCACCTAACACTTTCTAACCAACCTTTTTAGCCTTTTCATCTCACCTCACCCATTGAGAACTTTTCAGCTCAATCATTATTGCAAGTATGAGGTTCTGTTCTTAATTCCCACTCTCAGCATACCTGAGTGCGACTAACTTCTCAACAAGAGCAAAAGTCGTCCACATCATATTAACGACTAACTGGCAACTACATGATCATGAACAGACTCAGAAACAGGCTACTCTAAACTGGGGGCTCGCGCGACCCTTGTGACATCATTCAAGACATTTATCGGAGAAAGCTTCTAAGAGGGACACCTACTCCCTATCCTTCAACATCCTGGATCTTCATTCTCATTGTGTCCTAGTAGTCTAAAAAAAAAAAAGAGAGAAAAAAAAATAAAAGAAAGGAAAAGAAAAAAGGAAAAGAAAAGAAAAAAGAAAAAAAAAAAAGAAAAGAAAAAGAGAGGCTAACATGAAAACCCTTTGGGTGAGTTAGGCAAAAGGAGAGATCGACACTCGCGACTAAGGACATACCGGACTTCCATCAGTGTAGCATCAGAAGCAATGCCTGCTTCCATTCTATGGTCTTCATGCATCATATCGTCAGTTCACCAAATTGGGGGCTTGCAAATCCTCAAGTTGCTCTCCAAAGCAAGACAGTATCTTCGAGAGTCTACGCCAGACTGGGGGCTTGTCATACATCATCATAGATTTGCAAGCAATCGACGCCATCTACGTGAGCATCCAAGAAGCACATCCTTCAAGCCTAGCACGTTCGCGATTTTTTCCTTGTCCCCTGTACCGAGATGTTCCTCATTCTGAATTTTCCTGAAATTCCCGACAAGTGGCCTTGATCCTTAGGAAGACATTGTCTTAGGAAAGCATTGTCCTAGAAAGTTGTTGTTTAAATAAAGAGTCAGGGGGTACCTGCATATAGAATTACATGTATAGAATCATAAAGCGTCATGTGTGTGCCGTGTCTAAGCATAATAGGTTTGCATTGCATCCATCAGTTGTGTCGGAGTCACATTGAGTTAAGTTTATCATGCTAGAGTCAGTTTGTCATGCATAAAGTCCATAGTCATGCATAAGTGCATAAATACTTATGTCAAAAAAATGCATTGTTTGTGTAAGAGTCTAGTAGACTAGTTGCATGCATACCTGCATATCAAAAAAAAAAAAGAAGAAAAAGAGAAAAGAAAAAAAAAAAAAAGCAAAGAAGTGCCATATCGTTCCTCCAGAATGCAACACTAGGGGCTGGTTAAGCCCAAACCCCATCTCATTCAGACCGTTCGATATGTTTTCTATCACTAAGAGCAAGATTAGAGCAACATCTAATCCAACTCTTGAAGGTCAAGCTAGCGTCCAATCAAGTCATAAATCGATTGTCCGACAAGAAGGACAAAATCATCTTCATCCGCCAGACACGGATGGCGATTGTCCGACACGAAGGACAAAATTCATCTTCATTCGCCAGACACGAATGGAGATTGTCCAACACGAAGGACAAAATCTTTCTCAGCTAGACATGAATGGAAATTGTCCGACACGAAGGACAGATTCCTTATCTGCCAGACCCGAATGTCACCTGTCCAACACGAAGGACAGATTCTTCACATAGCTGATACTGATCAAAGGCCGGCCAAAATTCAAGAATCCCTTCCCCTAGTGAAATTTTGGCATCTATGCGCTTAAAGCAAAATTTGAAGTATTGTCTACTTTAAATTCAACTTAAAGTGCTAAAACAAGCAGTAGCCTGCAAGTCGTTTCAACTAGGGGTGAGCAAAATTTCCGGGACACCCGGTCCCATCCCGGTCCCGGTGAAATCCCGGTCCCGAAATTTCGGTCCCATTGAAAACGGGACCGGGAATGGGATTAAAAACAAAGTTCCGGTCAATTACGGGACCGGGAGTGGGACTTAGCCTCAGCTCCCGGTCCCGGTCCCGACTTTCGGTCTTAAATAATATATATAAAAAAAATATATATTCCACTGAGCTGCCTGGGCAGTGGACACGTCACTTAGTCAACCACAATTTGATCATCCACAATTTGGCCCAATACTTAAGCCTACACCCAATCAAAACCCTAAATTGCCATTCACTACCTCACTGGATTGACGTGTTCCAAAAATTAATTGCAGTGCTAAAGTGTTCAAAATTTGAAAGTTTTATTTTAATAATTTTCTATGTTGTTCTTTAAGGAAATGAGTCAAAAAATAATTACAAATAGATTTGAAAACCGAGACTAGAAACTCCCGGTCCATTTCTCGGTATCGGTAGGACTGGGAGTGGGAGCAAAATCTTGCTCTCGGTCACAACCGAGACCGGGACCGGGACCAAAAACTTGCTCCCGGTCACAACCTGGACCGGGACCAGGGTAGCTAAAATGACCGGGATCCCGGTTCCGCTCACCCTTAGTTTCAACGAAAACATGCTATAAAAATAAGCTTGTAGAAGAAGTAAAGCATACTGAGGTATAAAAACAAGAAGAAGGACAAGAAAAAGCTCCAATTTTTTATCACAAGAGTGCGACTCACACAACCACATGTCATGCCCTCATTTGCCTAGGCTCAAGTCTGATCAGCCTTGGGGCTATCTACCATAATTGCAAGCAAGTTGGTCTCTTACATGGCCTGCAAAAGCTGGAGTGAATGCAAAGATTCGTCTCTTCTCTCTAGTGTCCGGCCGACCTAGGGAAAGAAGGAGCCTTTGTCTTTTCTCCATACTTGTTGTTAAGGGCCTGAGTGAATGCGAAGATTCCTCTATTTTCTCTAGCGTCCGGTCGACCTAGGGAAAGAAGGAGCCTTTGTCTTTTCTCCATGCTTGTTTCCAAGAGCTCAAGCTTGTACATTTTCAAGGAGGAGCACGGCTAAGTGTTCCCGACAAAGAGGGGTAGTCTTCTCAAAGACTGGAGCATCAAGTCCCCAAATAAAGAGCATTTTCCCAATGATCATGCTGACATAAATTGAGGAAAAGAAGAGTCGTCGGCATCACGTTCGACAAAGTCTCCAGGCATTGAATTGCCACCGAAAATCAAAATCAGAGCCACCGGCAGAGTTCGGTGCAGTCTCAGCAATAAGAGTCGTCAACATCAGCTCCGACAAAACCTCAAGAATAAGAGCCACTGGCATCGCATCCAGAGAAGTCTCATCGGCATTGAATAATCATCATCATCATCATCATCATCATCATCATCAAAGGCTTCCAGCCTCGCATCTGGTTAGTCTCGGCATCTGGCCTCTCGTCCAGTTTATCATCATCATCAAAAATCGAAAAATAGGGTAGCCCATCGGCGTAAGTCCCCATTAGCATCAGAGCCACCGGCAGAGTTTCGCTAAAGTCTCAACATCAGGACCATCGGCAGAGTTTTGATGCAGTCCCTTTAGCCTCCAGCGTTACGTCTGGTTAATCGGCTTCCAGCCTCGCCTCTGGTTAGTCTAGGCATCTGGCCTTGCATCCAGTTTGTCATCGTCGTCGTCAAGAAAAACCCAAAAACAGGGTAGCCCATCGACGTAAGTCCCCATCAGCATCAGAGCCACTGGCAGAGTTTCGGTGAAGTCTCAACAACCAGGGCCATCGGTAGAGTTTCGATGCAGTCCCAATCCTGAGCTACCGACAGAGTTTCGGTGAAGTCTCAACCCCCAGGGCCATCGACTTCGCGATCAGTGAAGTCCCTCGGTATTGAACATGCCAACAATCATCAACATCGACACCGAGAAAGACTGGAACCGACACCAGGAAAGACTGGAATGACACTGGGAAAGACTAGAAAATCAACATCAAACCCCAAGAGCCATTGGCATCACGTCCGATGAAATCTCTCCAACAAGTAAGGCGTCATTCTCTCTTGAGATCACCTGTCGGCGCAAGTTCGCCAGCCGCGACATAGGACTTAGCTTCCAATTATCAGCCCACACTCTACAGTAGGATACCTCAAACGTCCGAGATCACCTCAAGTAAAGCATCATTCTTGCTCGAGATCATCCCCGACAGAGGCGCACGCCGCCCACAACCACGATGCAGGACTCAGCTTCCAAGCATCACCCCAGACTTTGCACTCTACAAAGTCATATCTCCAGGCTTTGAAATCCAAAGTCATATCTACAGGCTTTGCAACCCAAAGTCATATCCTGACCGGTGTCCATCAAATCAAGTCTACTTTGATTTTCTTCCTATCATCTGACTCAATCTAAATGGGGGCTATCTGTAGACACCGGATTTTGGCACATGAATCCATAGCATATCTATATAAATGAAGCAGAAATAAAGAAGAAGAAGTTGGCCGACGAGCTGGTTCAGACATCGGATTTTAGCATAGATCTTATACACTTTTAATGTAATTTTATTATTTCTTTTTTATATATTTTTAGTTAGAAGGTTAGGAAATTAGAAAATAAGGGAAGTCAAGCCATGCAAGCCATGCAAGTCACATCCCAAGAGGTCCCGAGATCAAATCCTCACAAAAACACTCAAAACAACTCTCAAAAGATAAATAGCACATGCCATCTTTGTCCAATGTGAACCTCCTATTCCCTAGGTTGGTTGAATTCACACTCCATAGTCCATGAATGCATGGACGAAGCTGGTGCCTCTCCCCTAGCGTAGTGGCCGATCGGCCTACACACACCGACCACACGTGGTCAATTGACCACGTGCTGCCGTCCATCTCCATACACTCCCCCTATTGCCTAGTGACTTGCATTGTTAACTACCACAGCCGAGGTGAATGCATGTGCATGTATATGCATGTATTCTCCACCCTCTACTCCTCCTATAAATACGACTCCTCTCCAAGCCAAACTCACCAACTCATTCACTCATTCTTCTCCTACTTTCTCATCTTCCATCTCTCATTTCTCTAATCTCTCCATCCTTATCATTATTCTACCACCCTTTTTCCTATCACCTTTCCACCATTTTCTTACCATCCTAATCTCTATATATTCACTTTCTTAAGCCTATAATTCATACTCTTATCCTATCATTCCTCCTCCCTACATAAATCTGCCATAAAATCCTAAAAACTCCATTAAAAGCCTATCTTTCTACTATCCCAAAAACCCCACAAAAAGAGCCTTTTTATCCCTTTTTCCATCCACTTCTCCATCCACTTTTGGCACTAGTTTGGCATCTTCAAGAGGGTGATTCAAGGTATTCAAAGGAGCTACTTCAAAGGCTAGGCAAGGCTTCCCTAAAGAAAGGTCACAATGTAAGCTTTTAATTGTTTACCTTTAATGTAAATAAAGTGTACATGTATTGTCTTTCATTCTTATTTGTTGCATGTTCAATGAAGTAAATCTATAAAGTATTCATTCATTTCCCTTCCAAACTTTATTAAAAGGACATTCTAAACTTTAAATAAGCAAATTGGGTTAAATTTAGTAGAGTTTGGAACAAGTGGATGTTCACTTTTAAAGGTTTAATTCAAGGACTTATAAAATGCATAAGTAAAGGGAAAATGATTTTACAAAGTATTATTCATGAAATGTACGATTAATTCTTTAAAGAGTTTTTCAAGGTTAAACCTCAGCACAAATCATCAAATCACACCCCAATCCAAACGTGGACGTTCGGAAACCCGAACGGCGAGGAAAAAGGTCCACACTTACTGATCTCATGTTTAGGCCCGTTTTAAGGCATAAATTACGCTTCCAACTTCCATATTTTCACTCGGTCCCAGGTTGTTTATGTGTGTTTTTAATATGTTTTTCGTTATCTTTGATAGGTACTTAGTAGATTAGAATAAAACAATACAAGGAAACAATTTGAGGCAAAATCGAATCCCAGGAAGAAACCCTAGTCAAGTCGGGCTGAAAACCGGAACGAAAAAGAGTCAAGTAAGGCCAAAGTCTTATAAACTTAGTGAAAGCAGGTCCGTCACACCCACTACATAAGTGGTAACGACCGCGACAAGGGCATTCCACAAGATGCCAAGGACCCCAGTTCTGCCGCCCCCGCTACAACTCCCGTGCCACTCGTGACGCCAGAAGGAAGAAAGTGAAGGATGGGCCAGCAGGCTGCGACACCTGCGACGGGTATGGTAACGCCTGTTATGCCCACACGGAGAAAAAGGAGAAAAGGAGGAAGCGTAGGCAGGTCGCGTCCACAACCTAGCCATCGCGCCTGCTATTCCCAGCAAAACTCACTTTTCCTTCCTTTGCTGATTCGCCCGTAGCGCCCGTAACCAAGCCTATCCCGCCCGGGACAACACTAATTGACGACATTTATGCTCAAAACAACTCCATTTTTGCCCATTTTGTACCCTTGTATAAGTACTTCGTTTAGTCATTTCAACATTAGTCTTTATCATCTTTTGCTTGTTTTTATCAGCTTGTTGGGTTTTTAGTGATCTATTTCCTAAACAGATAAGAATTAATTGGCGAACTATTCATAACAATTACCAAACAATCAATCACTCAGGAAACAGTACGACTACAGCGGCTTAGTATTATATCTGATTGGTAATTCGGCTGAAGAAGAGGTTGACCTTTGAGATTTAATGTAGAAATCCTCTAATGTAGGTCAACACAACACTCCAGGAACTCGATTGTTAGATCGATCCGATTGAGACTAATCTCAATCTAAGATGCACAGTGTTTAGGGTATTTTGTAGATTGTTTTAGGAAACGATAAAGATAACTATTAAATTAGGAGATAGAGGAACTCGAAAAACCACCCTGATGTAGCATCCCAAAAATTATTATTATTGCTATTATTATTATTATTATTATTAATGTTATTTTTATTGCTATGATTTAATTACTATTATATTATTCTTATTATTCTTATTATTATTATTATTATTATTATTATTATTATTATTATTATTATTATTATTATTATTATGATCATCATCATCATCATCATCATCATATATTACTATCGCCCTAACAAAATGGAAGCAATGTACATATTATTTGCATACGATAGTAATTAACATTCTTAATTGGCGAGTTTTGTTTAGAGTACCACAAGATTTACTTTATCTAATTGTTGCTTGCGTTATTGTTAGAATTAACGTTAATGGTGTGGGAGTTCTATTTTAATTGTAACTTGTTGGTAATAAGTAAGGTTAGAGGGAAGACTTGATTTTAAATATCACCATTATATGTCACTCTGATGTTAATCATTCTTGGGATTATTTTCCACGTTTCCATATTCCAATGCGTTAAATGTTTTAATGCCATAACGTAAATGATATGAATTTTTAACATTCTTGATTAATAAAGTTTAAGTCTCAATTATCTAAAAACATCCTACCATGTTACAACCATGGACAAAAAGAAAACACAACGTATCAACTTCAACCCTTTTTAGTGTATTTGTACTTCACTTTCAAAGACCATAAGATCATAATCATATATCATATATTATATATATATATATATATATATATATATATATTTCTGGGTACAAAGGGCGAGGATTCCATTGAGGGTATTTGGGAAATTTTTAATTAATTATATTTATTTTTTAAAAAAATCATATATTATTAATTTTGTGCAGTAATGTATATATGTTTGAATTGATTATTTACATATTAATGATACATGTACGAAATAATTATCATAATTACTTATAATTCCATATATAATGTAAATAGTTTTACTTTAAATATTAATTACTTCTTTCTCAAAAATTTAAAAAATAATTAGATTCATGGAATTAAAAAAAAAGTAGTACACTGGTATTATTATTGATCACTTATCAGTTTATACAATAGTCATTGAAGTGTATGAATATATGACTCATTAATAATAAGGAAGCTGAGTCAAACCTATCATTATTTGATCATTGTTATATATTTTGTAACTTATGCTATTATAATTAATTGATAAATATTACTTAGTGACGGTTGTATCAAAAATAGATCAAGTAATTCATATTTAAGGCCTCATTTCTAAAACTTAGGGTCTGTTCGGCAATAGCGTTTTATATAGCATTTAGAGTTTTGATTGGTCAAAACTCTATGTTGCCTAATTTTATCTGTTCAGTAAATTAGCAGATGATATCAACAATTAACGTTTTACCTAGATTTTTCTAAACGTTACTCTGAGAAACGTTTACCAAGCAGTTACTGTTTCCATTCTTTTCTTCCAATATTAACCCTCATGATTGTTGCTTTCTGTTAGACCTGGCTCAGATACCCTTGTGAGGTTCTGATACCAGTCGTTAGGATCGAGGTAAAATATAAGGCCTAGTATTTGCAGCGGAAGAAAAAATTATCAGGATGTAAAAATTGAGAAGAAATATAACAAGATCAGTGATTAAAAGATAGAGAGTATAAAGACACACGATTTACGTGGAAACCCAAATCGGGAAAAAACCACGGACGGCTACGGAGCAATAATCCACTAGTATAAGGGGGAGATTACAAGAGAGATCCCAAGGGGCTATATAACGCAAGGGGATCGACGGCCAGATCACAAGGGGTTAATAGCACACGCTATATAACGCAAGGAGATCGATGGCAAGATCGCAAGGGGTTAATAGCGCAACGGGATATACTGAAGATAAACGAGCTCTCTGAAGGACTCTCATAACCTAGGGATGGGTAGAGGTGAAGAATGCTCTGTGTGTGTGTTTTTCGTATGCCATAGGTGTATAGGTTGATAACAACCTATATTTATAGGAAAAACTTCCTATAAACCTAACATGACTCCCACTTCAATTAGATTTAGAATCTAATACAATTAGGAAACCTAATATAATAAGGAAACCTAAATAATATCTACTACAATTAGAAAACAAATAATTGTGAGATCAAGAGGCTGATTTTGGGCCATAAACCCAACACTTTCAATGCATGTCTTTCAATGCATGGTATCTAACACCTTCTCCATGATCATCTTTGTTAATCAATTTTTTTATGGAAAACCATTTGTTAATCATTACTGCTTTACTAATTTGTTTATAGAAAATGTTTTCCCTAATTTAGTATTTAATTGTAGAGTTGAAGTAAATGTAGTTATTCAACATTTCATTTGTAGTTAATAATAATAATGATAATAGCAACAGTAGTAATAATAATAATAATAATAATAATAATAGTAATAATAGTAATAATAGTAATAATAGTAATAATAATAATAATAATAATAATAATAATAATAATAATGGTTGTAGTTTGCGCGTTGTTGTCATTTTACATGCACCATATAGTGAAACCGCTGATTTTACCGAGCACTTATTTTCAAAAGTTTAGTTCAACAGTTATTCGCTAACAACTAATATATAGCAGCTATCCGCTACTCAAACAGTTATCCGCTACTCAAACAGGGCCATAGTCTATTATAGATTAAACACTCACTCTTCCCCCAAAAAAAGTTTTACATTCTTTAAAAGTTATGTTTGAGTTTTGTATGAGTAATTGGTTTGTTAATTATCTTGCAGGTTTATGTCCAATTAATTCAAAAGAAATATATAAAGTGAATGATTCAAGTAGCCAAGGTAATTTCTTTGATATTATAACAAAATTTTAGCAAAATTTTAGCATACGTCGACCCAACTCTACTTTTTTTATCATAGAATTTTTTCCTATAAGGTTTCTAATGCATGCGTATGTTAATTTCATGCATATGTGTTCGGTCATGTTTGATATCTGATGAAAATCTTTCATATAAGTTTATTCATTTAAATCTTCCTCTTAAGTATTATGCTATTTTTTTTTTTTTAATATCAATCAAATAACTAAATTTAACATGCAACTATTTTGTACATATTATTCAAATTGTAAATTTTCTTTTTCTACCATTTGTAAAAGATGAAGACTTGCATACATGTATTCCTATGTTCCGAACAAAGCCAAGAAAAATATCTAAATATACACTTAAAAATAATCACGTTTCTTTTAAATTGAATAGATAACAATACTTAAAAGGTCGATTACATTCATTCAATCTCATCTCACAAAAGGTAGGAATAAAAGTAATTTTTGAAACTTACTTTCTTTATTAAGCCTTTTTCTAAAATATTTAAACATATAAGAAATAAAAAAAGAAAGAAGTCTTGGTTTTATAAAATTGCATTGCAAAAGTTCTAAAGAAAGAAAATGTATCCCAAGAATGTTATATAATCTAAAAGTCATACACATAATAAGCTTTTTTTATTGATAAACATAATAAGTTATATATGAGTCAAATAATATTTTAACATTGATAAAAATTTTACTCCATAACCATCAATTTTTTTTCTTTTTTCGATTATTAAGAGCCACAAGGTTAGAAAGTTCATAAACAACAGCAAACAGCAAACAAAACATCAAACAATCACCACCAAAAGAGAAGGTTTCAACCAAACAACTAAATAAAATTAACACAGCAAGGACTTTCACGATCACAACAGCCTGGAGAATCCATCTCATCTCAATCACGCTGCAAGGTCAAAAACTTCAGTTTGATGGGTCATCATAAAAACATAATTTTTAAACTCATTCGAAGGTTTTAGAAACAACTATTCATTACCCTTAATATTTTTTTTTTCAACACCACACTAATGGTTATGTATTGAAAATGTTGAAATTTCCTATATTTACCTTAAAGTCCGCAATGAATTAAGCTTATTAATATACCTACTAATTCTCATAATCTTATTATGAAAACCCTAACTTAGATTACCAATAAACATTATCAACACAAATAATTTCCCCTGATTTTATACGTTAGGCTTTTTTAGCTCAAGTTTCATCTAATTATAGAGATGATTAGAAGATTATAGTCAAAATTTTGACTTCAAAGTACAAACTTCTTGGAAAGTATATAATGATATATCAGCCAAGATATAGTGCTAATCAGTGTGAAGCTATTTTCGAACACTTTGTTGAGTGTGAAAATTGTCAATTTGTTACTGTAGAATATTATGATATGCATGGGTTAATCACTTAATCTTTATATTTTTGAAAAATATTATAATATTATATATATAATTATTTATATACGTTCTTATAAGCTATGCCTTCAACAATATGTATATTTTATCATTGTCCCGTGCAACGCACGAGTTTAAGTACTAGTAGTTACTGAAGTTGACTAAAGTATCATTACCTTGGTTAAATAAATAGTTACTGAAGTTGTGTTCAAGACTTTCTCTATTAAGGTACAGTAAATGTCAATTCCTGCAAATTGTTTATTCATCGAATATTGAAAGAAAAGTATTTTTAATTGTTTTAAAGTTATTTTATCAGATGCCCTAATCATTGTTCATTGTTCATCGTTATCGTTCGGGTGATCACCTCGGCCATCGTACCCGCGGTCATGGTTTATTGTCCCTTAAAGGGAATCATTGTTCATTGTCACTTAAGGGAGTTATCGTTCATTGTCCCATTCAAGGGAATTATGATTTATCATTGGGCTATCCACTTTATTTTCCCTCTCCCTCATTTCAAAAATAAAATGATTTCATAAATTAGCTTTTACATAATTGAGTTTATTGTACTGAGATTCCGTTCTCATATTTTCAAATATATTTTGCTTTCAGGTGATCAGTAGCTTGTGGGGATTCTTGATGTCATGTGACGCTCACCTACAGTTTGACCTAAATAAAAATAAGTCTTAGGGATTCACCTTCCAGAGTTTTCACTTCTTTGTGAACTTGTCTACATTTGAGTAGACAATTATTTTATTTTTGGAATTTGTTAAAAATAACACTTGCTAATTTTATATTGATATTGAAATTAAATTGGCCTTACGTAGTCTTACACTACGCGACATAACAACTCGATTAATATTATTGGTATTTTATATTGATAATACATCTCATTTAAAATATATATATAAAAAGTAGATTTGTTACAGTTGGTATCAAAGCTTAGGTTATAAAAAGAAAAAAAGAAATAGGTTTAAAAAGATAAATATACGCGGGGGAAGGGAATTTTCTATTGATATACGTTTTTCTGAAATATTTTCTTAGTGTTAGACTAATATTTTTTGTTCTTTTTCTTATATGATCTGTAATTGATGGTTCATGCACTTCAATTTTATTTTATTTTAATCTATGGAGGAGTTTTAAATCCGCCAAATATTATTGATTCTTATAGAAAAAAAAAAACTATTCTCATTCATATGTATGTTTGAATATTGCAACTTATATCTTGAGAGAATTATTCCTTTAAATGTTCCAGGATGTCTTGTGATCATCCACTTAATGCAGACACCACAATCCCTATCAAAGGAAACGCCAGATTTAAGGGAGATCCTACCGATGACCAATTTGCTAAGTTGGATACAAGAACTATGGCTTTTATGATGGAAAAATTACTTGCTAGTAGGAATACAGAGAGGGAGGAAGATCCTTATTCTAAGGTATTCCAAAGAATTGGGTCTCATCATCCTCCAACATACAATGGAGCGGCAGATCCTATCATATTAGAGAATTGGATCAAGGCATTCAATAAGCTCTTTGTAGCTATGAAGTGTCCAAGTGAGCAACAAGCAGGTATTGCAAGTTATTACCTGACTGATAAAGCTAATCTTTGGTGGGATACCCAAAAACATTGCTTGGATGAGGAAGGATTTCGTAAGAAAGAAAAAAGAGTCATGAATTTATGTCTCTAAAACAGAGAAAAATGACTGTAGTGGAGTATGTAGCGAAATTCATGGAGTTGGCTAGGTTTACACCAGACCTAGTACCTAATGACCAAAAGCACATGGAAAGGTTTGAGGATGGCCTTGACCTTGAATTGCAAAGGCAACTAGCTATCTTTCCTGCTAAGTCATTTCAAGAATTATATAATATAGCAGCACATGTCGAGAGTGTGAATCGTATGGTTGATGTAAAGAGGAAACAGACCCAACAAAGAGATAGTCAACAAGTGGAATGGAGAAACCAAAATTTCAAACAAAAGTCAGTCCCTTATTCTAATAAGAATAAGAGGCCTTAAGGGAAAGTTGTAAACATCTCTTCAAGAGGCCAGATCGTGAGATAAAGCAAGCTTATAATGGACCTCCATGCAGTTTTTGTGGACTCAAGAACCATTCAGTGGAGAAATGTCGCAAAAAGCTGGGGTTATGCTTATGGTGTGGAAGTTCTGAACATCCTGTGGCAAACATACTCTCCAACAGCTAGGAAGCCTGCTCCTAAGAATGAAAGTGCTTAAGCGAATCATTGTAAGAAAAACTCCACCGCCATCAACACTGATGGAAGGGTGTATGCTTTGACCTGTCAAGAAGTTGAATCTTCTGGTATGGCAGTCATTAACACCTTATCTTTTAGCAATATGCCTATACTTGTTTTATTTGATTCTGGTGCTACACATTCATTCATTTCAAATAAGTTAGTTGTTAATTTATTTCTTTCTCCTAAAGAAGATTTTCACGGATTATATATTAGTTTACCTAGTGGAGGAAATGTGTTGTGTCCCAAACTTTACCAAAATTATTCCATAGAGGTTGGAAGAGAGACCCTTAAGGGAGATTTAATTGGGTTTGAATTGATTGAATTTGATGTGATATTAGGCATGGATTGGTTATCGAAACATAGGGCTAAAATATACTGTAGTGAACGAAAGGTTACCCTTAAGAGTCCCACTAAGGGGAAAATGGTTATTTATGGAGATGGAGCTCAAAATAAAGTCTCTATAATATCCATGCTTAAGGAAGAAAAGATGTTAGGGAAAGGATGTGAAGGGTTCTTATGTGGAGTAGTAGATACCACCAAGCAACAATCTGCCATATATGACATACCTGTGGTCAAGGACTTTCCAGTAGTTTTTCCTGAAAATTTATCTGGGTTGCCACCTGAGCGCGAGGTAGAGTTTGAGATAGAGTTGGTTCCTAGAGCCACCCCAATTACCAAAGCTCCATATCCCATGGCTCCTGTAGAGCTAAAGGAGTTGAAAATTCAGTCAGAAGAACTCTTAGATAAAGGTTTCATTAGACCTAGTGTGTCATCCCGGGGAGCCCCAGTACTATTTGTAAAGAAGAAAGATAGAAGTATGAGATTATGTATCAATTATAGGGGGATAAATAAGATCACTATTAAGAATAAGTATCCTCTTCCAAGGATCGATGATCTTTTTGATCAACTTCATGGTTCCTCGGTGTTTTCAAAAATCGATCATAGGTCTGGATATCATCAGTTGCGAAATATGGCTGAGACATTCCTAAAATAGCTTTTGCACTCGTTATGGTCATTTTGAATTTGTGGTGATGCCTTTTGGGATAACAAATGCTCCAGCCAAGTTTATGGACCTAATGCAGCGGGTTCTCAAACCATATCTTGACCACTTTGTGATTGTGTTTGTAGATGATATCTTAGCGTACTCGAAAAATGAGCAAGAGCATGAAGATCACTTAAGAAAGGTTGTTGGATTATTAAAGGACCATAAGTTGTATGGTAAGCTCAAGAAGTGTGAATTTTGGTTGAAAGAGGTGTCATTTTTGGGGCATGTGATTTCTAAGGAGGGGGTTATGGTGGACCCTCAAAAGATTAAGGCAACTATAGATTGGCCCACACCCACCAACGTTACAGAAGTTCGAAGTTTTTTGGGTATAGCTGGGTACTACAGTAGGTTTGTGGAGAATTTCTCATGCATTGCAAGCCCACTGACTAACCTAATGAAGAAAACCACCAAATTTGAGTGGAGCGCAGTTTGTGAATCAGCTTTCTCTGAATTGAAGAAATGCCTTACAGTTGCCCCTATTTTGGCCTTACCTTGTAGTGGTGAGGGTTTCATTATATACAGTGATACTTCAAAGAAGTGTCTGGGTTGTGTACTCATGCAAAATGATCGATTCATAGCATATGCCTCATGAAAATTAAAGCTTTATGAGGTCAACTACCCGACCCCTGACCTTGAGCTGACTGCTGTTGTGTTTGCTCTTAAAATGTAGAGACATTATTTGTATTGTGTCCCATATAAGAGTTATACCGACAACAAAAGCTTGAAATATCTTTTCACTCAACGTGAATTGAATATGAGGCAAAGTCGGTGGCTGGAACTCATTAAAGACTATGATTTGGATATTCAATATCAGCCTGGAAAGGCAAATGTAGTGGCTGATGCATTAAGTAGAAAATCTTTCCATGGCCTAAATGCCCTCACTAGTGTCCCTATGTTCAAAAGGATCTTGAAAGGCTAGAAGTTAAATTCTTGATGAGAGATGTTAAAGCTAGACTTATGGTACTGAAAGTACATTCCACTTTGATAGATGATATTGTTCAAGCTCAAGACTCAGACTCTATGCTAGTAAAGTTAAAGGAGGATGTGAGAAATGGGAAATCTCCAGGCTTTGCTGTACACGAAGATGGCTCATTGAGATTTCATGAGCGCTTATGTGTCCCTAACGGCAATGATTTAAAGGAGAAAATCTTAAATGAAGCGCGCCAAATCCCATATTGAGTTCATCAATGAGGTAATAAAATATATAAGGAACTTCGACAAAGATTTTGTTGGAGCAATATTAAAAGAGAAGTGGTAGACTTCGTGTCCAAGTGCTTAACCTGTCAGCAAGTCAAGTTTGACCATCGACGACCAGCAGGGGAGATGACGTCATTGGAAGTTCCAGTGTGGAAATGGGATTCAATATCCATGGATTTTGTTATGGGGTTGCCCCGAACTCAAGGAAATAACTCAATGTGGGTGATTACTGATCGATTAACGAAGTCAGCTCACTTCTTGGCCATTAAGGAAACCTGGAAGGTCGAGAAGTTAGTTATACTGTAGACTAAGGAAGTGGTTAGATTACATGGGTTCCTAAGGATATAGTTTCTGATCGTGATTCTCGATTTTTATTACGAGTATGGAATTCTCTTCAAAAGGCACTAGGTACAAAGCTTAACCTTAACACAACTTGTCATCCCGAAACGAATCGACAAACAGAAAGGACTAATCAAACGTCGGAGGATGTGCTTCGTACGTGTGTGCTAGATTTTCAAGGTACTTGGGAAGAAAATTTGCTCCTAATGGAATTCTCTTACAATAATAACTACCATGAGAATATCAAAATGGCACCCTTTGAGGCACTATATGGGCATAAGTCTCCACTTTGTTGGAGTGATATTGATGAAGCTCTAGTTATTGGTCTTGAGTTGATTCAAGATGTCGTTGACAAGATTAGAATAATTCAAAATCATATGAAAGTTGCTCAGGATAGGCAAAGAAGTTACGCTCAGAAAAGGCGTAGGCCATTAGAATTTACAGTTGGTAACAAGGTGCTTTTAAAGGTATTCCCTTCACGAGGTATTGTAAGATTTGGAAAAGTGGGAAAGTTAAGTCCTCAATTCATTAGACCATTCGAAATATTGGAACAAGTAGGCCCAGTGGCCTACTGTCTTACATTACCACCTGAACTCTCCAAAGTTCACAATGTTTTTCATGTGTCCCAGCTACGGGAGTATATTCCTGATCCTACCCATGTGGTTCGTCATGACAACGTCTCACTGTCTGAGAATTTGACTTATGAAGAACAACCCCTTAAGATTTTGGACCGTCGAGAAAAACAATTGAGAAATAAATCAATACCCTTGGTCAAAGTCTTATGGGCCAATCACACTATGCAAGAAACTACATGGGAAACCGATGCTCACATGCACGCAAAATATCCTCATCTTTTCTCATAAGGTAAATTTATGGGAGAGTAAATATCAATGCCTGCAAATTATTTATTCATCGAATATTGAAAGAAAATTATTTTTAATTGTTTTAAAATTATTTTATCGGATGCCCTAATTATTGTTCACTATTTATTGTTCATTGTTATCATTGGGGTGATCACCTTGGCCATCGTACGCGCGCTCATTGTTTATTGTCCTTTAAAGGGAATCATTGTTCATTGTCCCTTAAAGGGAGTTATCATCTATTGTCCCGTTTAAGAGAATTATGGTTTATCGTTGGGTTATCCACTTACTGTTCCCTCTTTCTCATTTCAAAAATAAAATGATTTCATAAATTAGTTTTTACATAATTGAGTTTATTGTATTGAGATTTCATTATCATATTTTTAAATATTTTTTGTTTTCAGGTGATATGTAGCTTGTGGGGATTCTTGATGTCATGGGACACTCACCTAGAGTTTGACCTATATAAAAATAAGTCTTAGGGATTCACCTTCCAGAGTTTTCACTTCTTTGTGAACTTGTCTACATTTGAGTAGACAATTATTTTATTTTGGGAATTTGTTAGAAATAACAATTGTTAAATTTGTATTGATATTGAAATTGGCGTTGCGTACTCTTACACTACGCGACATAGCAACTCGATTAATATTACTGGTATTTTATATTGATAATACATCTAGTTTAAAATATATATATAAATTTGGGTTGTTAGTTGTTACACCTGATATCTCTCTGGAAGTCTAAAACAATTCATTCATAAATCTCTTAGATAGACTTCCTATTTATAGTGTTGGGTGGCTTGGAGAAGGGGTTAACAATACCCTAGTAACCAACATCTCTTAGAACAGCGTCTGACGCCCAACACGGTCCAGAGTTCACCCAACATGGCGGATCGCGTTGTGTTGATTTCTCTAATAAATCAACTTCTAACACTTTCAAAATAATACTTTATTATTTTAGGCTATATACATTGTTCCAAGGCACTGACTTGTGTGACCCATTAGGACCAAATAATATAGTTGTAATCAAACATATTTAGTTACCAAATATGGAGTTCTCTAGCAAGACATATAATAACTGTATTATTTTGGCTTAAACTTTAAGTATATCGAACATCGTCGGGACATTCCGAACAATCTCCCACTTGTTCCACTAGTGTTCAATTCCTCGAATTTCTTTGTCTCTTACTATCTTAGATTCGGATAAGGTAAGCTAACATTATCCTTAATCATGTAAATCCAAATTTTCCTTGATCTCTGAGTTAGACTCTGAAAAGTAGATGATCATCTGTTGATCCATCTGAGCTTGGCCAAGCATTTTCAGTCTAAGCTCATCGAGTCGCCAACGAGACAACTATCCCTAATAGGGAGGATAATGCCATCTTGTTCAAATACAAATTCTCACATGCTCCAACTGTAACCCTGACACCGCCTTTATGGCATCTAGTTACGAAAGTCGTTGGACACGCTCCAAAGTAACAACAAACCACGTAGTTTACGTAATGAACTTAGGATTTAGGAATTATCCTTGAGCGGTAAGTGCTCTTATGACATTCACAACTTAAAGAGCTCCCACTGCGGGTCAGTTCGGTTGTTGTACTCAACATTACCCATATGATTGATTTATGATGTCTCTACACCACTATGATCACAAAATTTGATCATCACCTCAACCCTTGTAGACACCGAATTTCGTACCGACAATTTAGCATAAATATTGTAAAATTAAATGGCCCAAATAAAAATTAGCATGCAAACGAAACCTAAAACCAACAAGAAAAACACAAATTGTTCTAGCCCAATCTGTTCCAGTCCAGCCGACAAAAATACCCTGACCCGCACGAAAGTAAAAATGTTAAAATTTGTCAAACTGTGCTCTAGACCAGGTGCCTACACCGGCCTGAATCGGACCAGATCAATCTCTAGGTCGGCCGACCTAAGGAAGCTTTTGGAAAACTATGACACGCGCGTTTCACTGATCTACTTCCCCCTTTTCCACGAAATTGCAATATACTCCTATATTTCCATACCGAGGCCAGCTGGCCTTGGCTTTGGTAGGGACCAGATTTCATCCCATGATTGCGGAATCACCACATTATTATTTTATTTCACTATATAATTATTCTCGAAATTTTCATTGTTCGCAAGCATTTCCCCCTATAAATAAGAGCATGCCCCCTTTATTTTCCGAACCCCAAATTCTGCCGGCCTATTGACACTAGCAGTATTCTCTATTATTCCCTCCTCCTAAAAATCTCTTTTGTTTGCATGCTAATTGTCAAAAATGTTAGATTATCTTTTTGTTTTCTTTCATTATTACTCTTATTCTTGTATCAACATGTAACCCTGAATAATTGATACTTGTACAATTTGTAACATTATTTACATAAAAATGTGTGACATAATAGTATTCCTGTGAAATTATACAAATTCCTCCTTCTTTATATCTTCATTTGAATTCAATTCTAGTGTAGTCTTTTTATTAAGTTTGTTGTTTTCCTTGAAAAGCGACTGGTGATTCTTTTAATTGTATTTTGCCTAATTTGATTCGCATAATTCCTTTATTCGCATATTTGATCCGTTTTGGATTTGGACATTAATACATTAAACATCGAAGTCGAGAAGTTAACCGAGACAGACGCGAAGACTAGTTGGCTTAGCTTTGTACGTCCATAACCTCCGTCGTTGGCTTGTTGACTGTCTCAGTTACTACCCTGACCCATCGAAGGCCAACTGGCTTTCGGCCTTCTGTTTAGATGAATTAACTTTCAAATTAATTACCTTGATCAAATATTCGAATCAGTGAAATTACCAAGTCAAATTCACAAAATTAAATTTTTTTAGAATTGTTAGTATTTTAATTTAATCCTTATTTAAAGATTAAGTAACCTTAGTCGACTCCCAATTGAAGTAGCACTTTGAATAAATTTCCTAAACGAGAATTTTTCGAGGTCTACAGATTGGCGACTCCACTATGGACTTAAACTTAAAAAGAGGGTAAAACTTGAAAAAATTGACTTTTTGTGAATTTATAAAACTGAGGAATTAATCTATTTCACAGTTTTACTATTTTAAGGATAATTGCATATCATGCTACTCGGCTTTTATGGCAGGGGAGTACCAAAACATTGGTTAGGTTAAAACCTAGGTTTTTATCCCGAGAGCAGGTGGTCACTACTTATGGGGTGCACTTACACTGCCAAGCATTTGATATCTCCTCTCACCCATGTTATACTTTAAGACTTCTTTGAAGTCAAAAGAGCAACACTCCACACACTTTTCCTATTAATTTCATATAGGGAAAGTGCACCGAGGCGAGAACATGTGGTACCCTATCTTTTCCCTAAACTTAGCAAACCTTAAACCTAAAACCATAGTTTAGCTAATCATTCATTTGTATGCTTTGTTCATTTGTATGCTTTGTAACTTCATGTATAGTTGTAATTTTTTTCGAGTTTGTTTGAGTCATAACCAGTTAAACATCATTTTAGCCCATACAGAGTCACACAGACAGAGGAGAAGAATAGCCTGAAATGGACTCAAGGCCAGTTGGCCTTGTGTAAACGCTGAATTTTGTCGTAGTTCAGCTTTGTAATTATGTAATTTATTTTGAGCTTTTTTTTATTTATTTTAGTTTAGAAAAATGCCAAGAATTTTGAAATGCAAAAAATGATAAAGAAATGAAGGAAAAACCATCACAAAAAGGCCCAACCCAAACGACCCAATCTGAACACCGCACGCAGGTGCAGTGCAGGTCTAGGTACATCCGGCCCTCATACCTGGTAGTATGCAGGTGGGTTGTACCTGACCAGAACTGCATCTGCACGCCTCAGTAAGCGTGCCAACCTCGGGAAGCGTGCACTTGGGTTTTTTCCTAGCCTAGCATACCGGCAAGTATTTGACCGGGTCACGCCCGACCCGGGTTACCTCGGGAAGCGCGCTGACCTAGGGAAGCATGCAGCTAGGCGCCTCCAAAGCCCACCATGCCTACAGGTATTGTGGCTGCTGCCCTATCATTTTTACTCTAATTTCTACCCCGATTTCACCTATAAATACCCCATCATATTCCATTCACCCTTTACACCGAAGTCACCCAAGCATATTGACACTAGGTGATTTTTCTCTTCTCTCTCCATTTCATTCACTTGCATCAATTACTTGACATTTTACTTTCTTCCTCTCTCTTCTTCCTTCTCTTCACGTTATTGTATTGAACATGATTAAATAATAAACTCGGCCAAATTAACGTTGGATGCTTGTAAATGTAAGTTGTACATATTCTTTTTCTTGTTCTTTATTTACTTATTTCTCGCATTTAATATTGCATTGTATGTAACTAAATAATATCAATTACACTAATTAATTCTCCATTTCTACTCTTTTTCTTTAATTAACCGGTTTATTAGAGTCCGTTAGTTGAACAGGCGAATTAGGGAATTTTTATTCTCGAATTCGTAACCTTACCCCCAGATTCGAATCTCATGGTTCGTGGTTTGTGGAGTCATTAATTTTGAGTTTATTAATTCTCGTATAAAAATTAATTGGCGATTCTTTGTTTAATTCTATTATTTTGTTTCTTTTGGCTCTTTTAAATTTTATTTCAATTTTAGATTTTCATGTTCAAAATGAAAATGAAAAATTGACAATATAAAACCAAATGTGTAAATAGAGGAACCTCGGGAATCGTGCCCGAGCCTTAGACCAATAGAATGCCTCTAGGTATTCCGGCGGTCTGTTGGTTCGGGCCTGATCCCCAGCCTCGGGAATCGTTCCTGAACCTCAGACCAACAACATGCCTCCAAGTATTCTGGCGGTCTATTGGTTTGGGTAAGATCCCCAGCGTCGGGAATCGTTCCCGAACCTCAGACCAACAGCATGCCTCCCAGTATTCTGGCGGTCTGATGGTTCGGGTTTGATCCCCAGCCTCGGGAATCGTTCCTGAACCTCATACCAAAAGCATGCCTCCAGGTATTCTGGCAGTTTGTAGGCTCAGGTCTGATCCCCAGCCTTGGGAATCGTTCCCGAGCCTCAGACCTACAACATGCCTCCAGGTATTCTGCTAGGTCTATTGGCGCGGGTCTAATCCCGAGCCCCTCACTGGCAGCATCCCTCCAGGTATGTGACCCAGCCAGTGGGTTTTGTTAAGATCCCGAGACACTTTGGTTTGCATATTTTCTTTTTCTTTTTCTCTTTTCTTATTTTCTGATTGAATATAATTTTTTCATTTCTAAATAAAATTCAAGAAAAATTTTCATTTGAGCATAATAATAAAGGAAAATTAATCAATGGAAAATTCAATTAAGTCTCCTCAAAGAAAAGACACCTCTTTCGACTCGTCGTACACCGCGTGGGACACCATGGGGATTTTCTCGGGTCCCACACCTTGATGTCCCACAAAGCCCATTGTTCTAGCCCAAGAAGTCAATTGATTGGCCCAACAAGAGCTGAAGGTCTGCTGGGCTTGACGCCTGACAAGGCCCATTGCTGTCTATTTGGCTACCCGAGTTGGTCTTCCGACCCGGTTAGCTTGTTGTTGACTTTGTCCAGCCCTTTATGATACCCTGCAATCTGATGCTTATTGTATCTGTTACTTGAATTTGAGCCCAATGAAATAATGATAACGTTATCACTCGATCCAAATAAGGACCCAATGAGTGTCTATTTTGCCAGTCGTCATGCTAAGCCCATATAGATTTAGGTTATTGATGTATAACTGATGCAGATCTCCATCAGTCATACAAACCCAAAATGTGGGTGAGTCATCCTTATGTCGGCATATAGACATCAAGTCCATGTAAAGCCCATGTAGGTCCACTAAGGCATGCATGCATTGGGTAGTTAGTGTCAGAGTCATTTTTGAACTTCTAACTGATTTCCATACAGGCAAGATAGCTAGCATCTTGGGGACCGCGTTCGTGATCCGTTATCAGGCCTACTCATTCCAAACCCACTCTATATTCCATTAATTCAACTCAATCTTCATGAATCCACGATGGTAGAAGAAGTCAACAACAACCTCTTCGAGGAAGACCCTGCATCTTGGAGTGCCATAGCTAACCAATTCGATGACTTATACGATAAGGTACACAAGTTGATCTTCTTCAGAACTAATGAACAAGAGTAATAAATGGAAAAGAGACTTAATGAACACTAACAAGTCATGAATGACATGCAACAAGCCATAATTAAAATCAGCAAGAAGTTTGGTCTTAAATCTGAGAAGGAAGAGGAAGAAGCCCAATATGATGAATATGAATCTGAGGCTGAGGGTGGTAAACCTCCTCAACAAACCAATACCGAGGCTCGAGCTCGTTGAAGAAAAAGAAGGCTAGCAAGCCCACTGGCGCTACTCCCTTGGGCAAGCCCAAAACCAAGGCGTCTTCAAACAACACCCATTCCAAAAGTGATGACTTGCGGTGAAAACACTCGAAGATAGACGGAACGCCCTCACTAAAATGATGAGGGCCTCTTAACAAGATTGATGAGGGCCTCTATACCACAGTTTTCTCATCAATTCTAGATTATGAATCCAAGGAATGATATCACGCACTACCGTCCCAAACCAAGGCTGATTGGAACGAATTGTTCAAGGCTTTTGTGGGCCATTTCGGCCGCATTTAGAAGAGGGAGGTCAATGTGGACGACCTGACGACCATGAAGCAAAGGGACGATGAGCCGTTCCTTCATTACTATGAAAGGTGGCACACCAAATTGTCTCAAATTTGCGAGACCATTCCGGTAAGGATGCAATTGACCACCTTTAAGCAAAGCCTCAAATCGAGCCTGGCTCGCTACATAAGCCATCAGTTGATCAAAGAATTTGACAATCCAACGGACATTTGTATGCAACTGAAAGAGTCACACAATGAAAAGAGTATCGTGACACTAAGTTGGAAAGAATCTAGCTCCAAAAGGAGGACCAATAGCATGCCTAGAAATCCTCCAAAATATGTTGAGACTAATTCCATCAAACGCAAAACGAGACCTTACACGCCTTAATACGAGACCTATCCCCATCTTGATTTGACATATACGTAGGCGTTTGAAAGGCTTGTAAAAAAAAGGCGTCATTGAACTACCTTTATCAGGAGGTGAGCCCGAGAACAAGCTAAAGAGTTGGGATGCAAGTAAGTTCTGTGATTATCACGACTGTAGGGGTCACGACACTGAACGTTGTTAGACCCTAAAAAATAAGACTGAGGACGTGATTGAGGCTGAGATCCTTCTTCTCCCAAAAGGACAACAAAAGCCTAACTAGAACAAATATCCTTTAGAAGCAATCAATGGGAAATGGCAGCACCGCATAACTGGAATTAGCTAGGGTCATAGGTTTTGAGCATTATGTGTCCGATCAATAAGGAGTAGCGTTGAGTCAGTCTTTGATATGTTTTTTCTTGAATTCAATAAAAGGGAATTCATTTGGAATCTCGTGCTTGCACTTTTAACCTGATTTAAAAGGCTCCATCACCCATTCAATAGTCTTGAAGTCCAAGTCTGACACATCCATTTGTCATGACCCTACAATACCTTCCCATTCATCAAATTCACCATCTCGTGAATCCAAGGTTAAAATAAAAATAATAAAATAAAGGAAAAGAGAGAAAAAACAAAAGAAAAACAAAAAATCGTAAAAAAGAGAAAAGCTAGTCAACAGTCATCAAGCAGACTGGGAAGAAGAAGAGAAGACCAAAATCTCAAATCCCTTGAAAATGGATATCTCTATGCACAGAGATTTGTAGCTTGAAAAAAAAAATGTGTCTGGGACAAGGGGCTGATGTTGTGCCACTCGAATCAGCCATCGCCAACACAACCGTTTTTCCCTCATCAGATCACCCTCCTTCACATCGCCTTCAAACCCTTAACCTTCACCAACCCGGTCATTCTTCTCATGACCATTTCCTGCCTACCTTGAAACCAAAAGGTGTGTTGTAACTAATATCATAAAAAAGGTGAATATGAGTCAACTCTATGAAGAAGAAAAAAAATGAAAAAAAGGGAAAGAAAAAAAAAAACAATTCCTAGTTGGTCCACAGACATGGGTTGGCAAGAGTGGCATGACACTCATGTCCCTTAAGCAATTTGTTTGCGTATGGAAAAACTTGTGCTGGTAGAGTAAACCCTGTTTGAGTCGTCCATATCTCGAAGCATACCAACAAAAAAAGGAAAAGGAAAAAAGAAGGAAAAAGGAGGAGAAACCAGAGGCGGAAATGACAGTAACGTACACTTGAAAATCCCATAAACCTTCTAAATTGTTCTCAAGCCCCATGCCCCAAACTTCCATATCGTCATCACGCCTTTGCATTCAGCAATCTTGCTAAACCTTTAAGCCTTCATACCATCCTGAAGCCTAGCTCACCAAGCCCTCCTCAAGGCACCAACCATATGAAGCTGCTCCTTATGAACTATGATTAGCTTGATTCCATATCGGATACATAAGAGAACCTCTTGAGGCCCGATCGCTACAATTCACTTAATGGAGCATCCATTGTCCAAAAGTTTGGTCTTTGAGTGAAAGAATAAGAGGGGCTAACTTGGAAACACGTTAAGGAGGGTTAGGCAAAAGGAGAGTGAGAGAATAAGAAGATAGCCTGAAATCACATAAGGGTGGGCTAGGAAAAAGGAGAGGAAACCCTGGATTCGAAAGTTCGTTCACATCACCATCATCATAAATCCTCAACCTTCTTTCCGTCAGACTTGGATCACCTTCGTATCTAAATAACCACCGAGCCATCTCTCTTCCTGTGACCCTTTCTAGCCATATAGCTTTGTTGAAACTTGATCATTTGTCCATCACACCATGCCCAAATTTGACCTTCGCGTCCCCTATTCCAAAATTCCTTTTTTCACCAACTGCCTCAATGAATCCGTTTGACCATCATTAGACTCACCCTTTATCACTGACCCATTTCACCCTTCCATACCACTCACCCGGAGCTCGTCAATTTGGTCATTAGTGCAAATACATGATTCATTATCTAATACCCACTCTCAACACACCTGAGTGGGGGATTACCCTTCAACTGAGAGGGAAGACCGTTTACCTCAAGATGTCGGCTATCCTCGATCATAGTTCGCCAGACAGGTAATTTTCTAAACCCATATCAAATTTCAAGAAAATTGATGTTTTCACGTGCTTTTGCTGGATAAATCATTACAAGTCGGTTGCCCGACGTTCACAACAAGACAGACATACCAACATCATACATCGGTTGTCAGTCATTTATAGCAAGGGGGACTCATCACTATACATCGATCATTGAGTGTTAATAGTACAATTATACGTCGGTCGCTAGGCGTTCACAACAAGGCAGACATATTAACTTCATACGTTGGTCGTCGGGCGTTTGCAGCAAACTGAACTCATCAGTATACGTCAATCATTGGGCGTTAACAGTACAATGATATATTGGTTGCCAAGCGTTCATAACAAGGTAGACAATCTAACATCAACATTATATGTCGGTTGCTAGGCGTTCACAACGATGTAGACAATCTAGCGTCAACATTATACGTCGGTCGTCACGCATTCACCGCAAGACGAAATCATCAATTTTATATGTCAATCATCGGGCATTCATAGTATGATGTCACTCCTTTGATAGCAAAATTATTAAAGTTACTTTGATCATTGTCTTACATAGACTCCATCAAAGTCGGGGCTATCTGTAGATACCGGGTTTCGTACCGGAAATTTAGCGTAAATATTGTAAAATTAAACTGACCAAATAATATTAGCATGCAAAATAAACGCAAAACCCACAAGAAAATCCGAAATCGTTCTAGCCCAATCTGTTCCAATCCAACCAACAAAAGTACCCTGACCCGCACAAATGTCGAAAAGTCAAAATCGGTAAAACTATGCTCTAGGTCAATAGGCCTAGACCGGTATGAACCGGACCAGATCAATCTCTAGGCCGACTGGCCTAGGGAATTCTAGAATACTATCACGCGCGCGTTTCATTGATCTCCCTCCCCTTTTCAGCGAAATTACAATATCCTCCTTAGTTCCATACTAGGGCCAGTTGGCCTTGGCTTTGGAAAGGAATAGATTTCATCCCGTGATTGCGAAATCACCACCTATCAGTATTATTTTATTTCACAATATAATTATTCTCGAAATTTTCATTGTTCGCAAGCATTTCCCCTATAAATAAGGGCATGCCCCCTTCATATTCCAGACCCCGAATTCTGCTGGCATAGTGAAACTATCAGTATTCTCTATTATTCTCTCCTCCTGAATTTCTCTTCCCTTTTCATGCTTATCGTCTAAAACGTTAGATTATCTTTTTGTTTTCTTTCTTTATTACTCCTATTCTTGTGTCAACATGTAACCCTGAATAATGTGTGACGTAATAGTAATCCTGTGAAATTTACATAAATTCCTCCTTTGAATCTTCATTTAAATTCAATTCTAGTAGAGTCTATTTTCGAAAAACACGAGAGTTTGAGAGTTTTCTAACTCTTAGACTCATAACCTTATCCCCGAACTTGGATATCAAATTCGTAGGTTGGAGTCTTTTATGCGTTTTATGTATTTTGGACCCTAAAGTATAGGGTAATTTATTTTCTGGACCTTTGGTTTTAAACATTAATTTTTTAAACCCTAAAGTTTGTGGCTGAATAAAAAAGGACCTTAAAGTTTGTTGGTTGAAAAAAAGGCCTGTGCCCCATTCTTTTTGTGCTTCCCATGTTTGAATTTTCTTTTCCAATTAGCGCCAAACTTAAGGACTAAGGTTAAAATTGATATTGAGGATATAATATACCTCTCTTATTTATGTCGGAGCTACTTAGACCCCTAAGTACCCTAGGTCTAATTAGTTCTGACATGAATAAGAAAGGTGTATTATAGCCTCAATATCAGTTTTAACCTTAGTCCTTAAGTTTCGCTCCAATAACGAGAAAAAATTCAAACATGAGAAGAAAAAAAAAAAACAAGACACGAGCCTTTTTTCAGTCAACAAACTTTAAGGTCATTTTTTATTCACCCCATAAACTTTAAGAGTTTAAAAAATAAACATTGAAAACCAAGGGTCCAAAAAATAAATTACCCATTTCGAGGTCCAAAATGCAAACAACCTGTCTTTTTATTAAGTTTGTTGTTTTCCTTGAAAAGCAACTGGCGACTCTTTTAATTGTATTTTGCCTAATTTAATTCGCATAATTCCTTTATTCGCATATTTGATCCGTTTTGGATTTGGACATTAATACATTAAACATCGAAGTAGAGAAGTAAACCGATACAGACGGGAAGGCCAGTTGGCCTAGCCCTGTCCATTACCTCCTACTCTGGCTTGTTGACTATCTCAATTACTAGCTTGACCCAGCAAAGGGCAACTGGCTTTCGGTGTTAGTCTTGCAACTGGTTCCATTCGGCCTTCTGTTTAGTGAATTAATTTTCAAATTAATTACCTTGATCAAATGTTCGAATCGGTTAAATTACCAAATAAAATTCACAAAATTGCAATGCTTGAGAATTGTTAGTATTTTAATTTTATTTTTATTTAAGGATTAATCAACCTTAGTCGGCTTCCAATTTAAGTAGCACTCTGAATAAATTTCCTGAATGAGAATTTTTCGGGGTCTACAACCCTACATGCTAATTGTTATGATACTGTCACTGTCCCTACGCGATAATACAATTATGAACTAGGTCGACTATCGACCAGGATCAACCTTATCAAGTTCACTTAATGGGATTTCAGAAATCAGACCTCATCTAATTTCCCATTTTGAATTCGCTAGCCCTTTTGGACATTTACAAAATTCTAAACCACAATTGATGTAAACCTTGAATCTTATTCTTATTGATGAATCAAAAATGTCATAATTCATGAACAATTCATGTAAACTTGATTTGTTCACATTCCGGAATGTGTTTAATACCTATTGCCCATGCATGACCACAAGTTTTAACTATAATAGGGGTTTAGTCCACAATAATAATGAACCTTGCACATTTTTATACCATCTCCACTAACGACCTTTCATATGGGGTGATATCTCAAGAACTCATGTTTGGATTCGTACTGAGCTTCAGTTCCTTTGTGTGAGTGATGGCTCCTATTGTTGGGTTTCAAGTTATCTATTTCCTAAATAGATTCAGATTAATTGGCGGAATAATTATAACGATTATAAAACAATGAATCACCCAGGAAGGAAACAATTGCAGAGCTAAGTAATTATACCTGATCATCAATCCGACTGATGCTGATAAGTCGTTTTTATATAGAGTTTTTAGGGCTCAAAACATGTTTATTTCATAATTTTTATATCCGAGTTCCTCTATTTTTTTGTCAATTTCTGTGATTTATGCACTTTGTCGCGAGATTGGTATGTTTTGCAGGAATCAATGGAATTATATCAAAAAGCATGGAAATCTAAGGAAAAATGGGAAAATTCAAGGAAAATAAAAAAGGAGTTGAAGAAGAAGAAAGGAAAGAAGAAGAAACGACCCAAATCAGCAAGGCCCGGCCCAGCTTGAACGAATCAACAAGTCGCGGCCAGCGTTTCCAAAACGCGGCCAGCGCCTCGTCTAGAGACTTCAGAAACCGAAACATAGCAAAATGCTACAGGTACTTTTCAGGCGCTGCCATCGCCAAGACACAGATATATCCCAACTTTGTACTAAACGCAGCCAGCGTTTTTGGAAACGCTGCCAGCATTTTGTGCCCTAATCCAGTACTATATAAAGGGTTCAAGTATGTCGTTTTGGAAGAGTGGAAAAATTATCAGTTTCAGCGTAGCTTTTAGACGAAAGTATAGAGAGCTTTTTATGGTAGATTTTAGATAGTTTCTTTCAAGTTAATTCAAAAATATTGTTATTAGTTTAGATTGTTGCTTGTGATCAAAGAACACGAAAGAGATCGATTCGGGTGACACGAAGAGATCGATTCCACAAATTCGAACACAATTATTTCTATTTTATTTTCATCTTTCCTTGTTATTATTTAGTTCTTGCATTGTTTACTTTTAGTAATATGAGTAGCTAATTTCCTTTGTTTGGGGGATAAACTCGATGTCTCTTTGTTGAATTTGAATACAGTCTCGGTGTTAGGTTATCCTTTTATTCGTTTAATCTACGTATATTGTATGTCATGGAAAATCTGGCTAACCACCTTTTACTTGGTATTAGATTCTTAATGACATGACGAAAGTTTAAGTCTTGAATTGGAAAAGCGTAGATTGAATAGGTTTAGAAAATATTTAGAAATAATTATTCTTGCCTAGGGTCAATTTGTAATCAGTTCTTTATCTTTGATTGGACTAAATTGTTAGAAATAATGTTCAGTTTAATCACTGTAGCTCACTTCGGGTCAAAAGATCGATGTGATAAAGCCTAGAAAGATTAGAGACTCCGAATTATCCTGTTACCTGCACTGGGATTGTTGATAATTTGACTAATTGACTAGAGTGGACTCCCCTGAACGCCTTTAATTAATTGGTTAAAACCCTAAAAATTCCTTCTTTCTTAGTTTAGTTTAGAAAACTTTACCACTACCCTTGGATCGACCTAGCATTCTTTGTAGTGAACTAGTTCAGTGCGTGGCTGAACGGAAATCCCTTAGAGAGAACGATATTTATTACTACATAGACCCGTAAACTTGCGGTACACGCACACCATATACTTTTAGGTCTATCAGGTTTTTGGCGCCGTTGCCGGGGATTTGTCCCCCCAACCGCCATTGGACGAACTCGCCCTAGGTGACTAGGTTATTTATTTTTTGTTATTTTCTTTGTTTTCTTTTTATTACTCTTGGTGTTCATGTTTTTGTCTTTTTCAGGTTTATGGAAAAAGAATCCTCCTTCGAGTACGATACCGAGATCGAACGAACACTTCGAGAGAAAAGGAAGAGAGCTATACTGGAGAAAGAACAACAAGAAAATCAAGAAACAGACGTAGAAGAGCAAGAATCGGAAAAGGAAGAAGAGATGGGAGAATAGCGACCAAGGACATTCAGGTAGTATCTGACTCCCAATGTCACCAACCCACAATCAACTCTCAATGTTCCCACTATCCAAGTGAATGATTTTGAACTACGTCAATCTTTGATAGACCTGGTGTCAAAAGCACCATGCCATGGACTGGCAAACAAAGATCCAAACCGACATCTGTGACTTTTTCGTGAAGCTTGTGACACTTACAAGGCCAACAATATATCGGAGGACGCCATCAAACTGCGTCTCTTCCTATTCTCGTTGGAAGGCAAGGCATGGGATTGGCTCGACACACTTCCACCAAACTCGATCACAACCTTCGATGAACTCGCCAGCACTTTCGTGGTGAAGTACTTTCCTCCAAGCAAACTCACCAGCCTGAGGAATCAAATTTCAACATTCGCGCAAGAGCCTGATGAGACACTGTACGATTCTTTGGAAATATTCAAGGACATTCTTCGACAATGTCCTGAGCACGGATGCGAACCATGGGTTCTAATCTAATCATTCTACAATGGAGCAAGCGAGTCAATGAGAGGAAGCATCCTATCAGCAGTCGGAGGTAACATCATAGACAAAACCATACCAGAAATCAGGACTCTGATCGAGAATCTAGCAAACAACTCACGGCAGTGGTCAGAACCCCGCCCTAGAGTGGGAGGTAAGCTAGATATTGATACTCTTTCACTATTAACTACTAAACTTGATTCTTTAGTGAAAAAAATGGACCATCAAAACTCGCCTACACCCTTACTTTTATCATGTGATTCTTGTCATTCGACCTATCATGCAACCCCTGCTTGTCCTATGGAAACAATCTGTAATGACCAAACCCAACAGGTTCACCATGTCGACCAAAGACCAGACCTAGAAATTTTCATTGTTCGCAAGCATTTCCCCTATAAATAAGGGCATGCCCCCTTCATTTTCCAGACCCCGAATTCTGCTGGCATAGTAAAACTATCAGTATTCTCTATTATTCTCTGCTCCTGAATTTCTCTTCCCTTTTCATGCTTATCGTCTCAAACGTTAGATTATCTTTTTGTTTTCTTTCTTTATTACTCCTATTCTTGTGTCAACATGTAACCCTGAATAATTGATACTTGTATAATTTGTAACATTATTTACATAAAAATGTGTGACGTAATAGTAATCCTCTGAAATTTATATAAATTCATCCTTTGAATTTTCATTTAAATTCAATTCTAGTAGAGTCTATTTTCGAAAACACGAGAGTTTGAGAGTTTTCTAACTCTTAGACTCGTAACCTTATCCCCGAACTTGGATATCAAATTCGTAGGTTGGAGTCTTTTTATGCGTTTTTTGTATTTTGGACCAAAAGTATAGGGTAATTTATTTTCTTGACCTTTCGTTTTAAACATAAATTTCTTAAACCCTAAAGTTTGTGGGCTGAATAAAAAACGACCTTAAAGTTTGTTGCTTGAAAAAAAGGCCTGTGCCCCATTCTTTTTGTGCTTCCCATGTTTGAATTTTCTTTTCCGATTAGCGCCAAACTTAAGGACTAAAGTTAAAATTGATATTGAGAATATAATATACCTCTCTTATTTATGTCGGAGCTACTTAGACCCCTAAGTACCCTGGGTCTAATTAGTTCCGACATGAATAAGAAAGGTGTATTATAGCATCAACATCAGTTTTAACCTTAGTCCTTAAGTTTGGCTCCAATCACGAGAAAAATTCAAACATGAGAAGAAAAAAAAAAACAAGACACGAGCCTTTTTTCAGTCAACAAACTTTAAGGTCATTTTTTATTCACCCCATAAACTTTAAGGGTTTAAAAAATTAACATTGAAAACCAATGGTCCAAAAAATAAATTACCCTATATTTCGGGGTCCAAAATGCAAACAACCCGTCTTTTTATTAAGTTTTGTTGTTTTCCTTGAAAAGCAACTGACGACTCTTTTATTTGTATTTTGCCTAATTTAATTCGCATAATTCCTTTATTCGCATATTTGATCCGTTTTGGATTTGGACATTAATACATTAAACATCGAAGTAGAGAAGTTAACCGAGACAGACGGGAAGGCCAGTTGGCCTAGCCCTGTCCATTACCTCCTACTCTGGCCTGTTGACTATCTCAATTACTAGCTTGACCCAGCAAAGGCCAACTGGCTTTCGGGGTCAGTCTTGCAACTGGTTCCATTCGGCCTTCTGTTTAGTGAATTAATTTTCAAATTAATTACCTTGATAAAATGTTCGAATCAGTTAAATTACCAAATAAAATTCACAAAATTGCAATGCTTGAGAATTGTTAGTATTTTAATTTAATCTTTATTTAAGGATTAATCAACCTTAGTCGGCTCCCAATTTAAGTAGCACTCTGAATAAATTTCCTGAATGAGATTTTTTCGGGGTCTACAACCCTACATACTAATTGTTATGATACTGTCACTGTCCCTACGCGATAATACAATTATGAACTAGGTCGACTATCGACCAGGAACAACCTTATCAAGTTCACTTGATGGGATTTCAGAAATCAGACCTCATCTAATTTCCCATTTTGAATTCGCTAGCCCTTTTGGACATTTACAAAATTCTAAACCACAATTGATGTAAACCTTGAATCTTATTCTTATTGATGAATCAAAAAGGTCATAATTCATGAACAATTCATGTAAACTTGATTTGTTCACATTCCAGAATGTGTTTAATACCTATTGCCCATGCATGACCATCAAGTTTTAACTATAATAAGGGTTTAGTCCACAATAATTGCAATGAACCTTGCACATTTTTATACCATCTCCACTAACGACCTTTCATATGGGGTGATATCTCCAGAACTCATGTTTGGATTCGTAGTGAGCTTCAGTTCCTTTGTGTGAGTGATGGCTCCTATTGTTGGGTTTCAAGTTATATATTTCCTAAATAGATTCAGATTAATTGGGGAATAATTATAACGATTATAAAACAACGAATCACCCAGGAAGGAAACAATTGCAGAGCCAAGTAATTATACCTGATCATCAATCCGACTGATGCTGATAAGTCGTTTTTATATAGAGTTTTTAGGGCTCAAAACATGTTTATTTCATGCTTTTTATATCTGAATTCCTCTATTTTTATGTCAATTTCTGTGATTTATTCACTTTGTCGCGAGATTGGTATGTTTTGCAGGAATCAATGGAATTATATCAAAAAGCATGGAAATCTAAGGAAAAATGGGAAAATTCAAGGAAAATAAAAAAAGGAGTTGAAGAAGAAGAAAGGAAAGAAGAAGAAACGACCCAAATCAGCAAGGCCCCGCCCAGCTTGAACGAATCAACAAGGCGCAGCCAGCGTTTCCAAAACGCGGCGAGCGCCTCGTCTAGAGACTTCCGAAATCGAGACATAGCAAAACGCTACCGGTGCTTTTCAGGCGCTACCAGCGCCAAGACACGGAGATATCCCATCTTTGTACTAAACGCAGCCAGCGTTTTTGGAAAAGCTGCCATTGTTTTTGGAAACGCTGCCAGCGTTTTGTTCCCTAATCCAGTACTATATAAAGGGTTCAAGTCTGTCGTTTTGGAAGAGTAGAAAAATTATCAGTTTCAGCGTAGCTTTTAGACGAAAGTTTAGAGAGCTTTTTATGGTAGATTTTAGATAGTTTCTTTCTAGTTAATTCACAAACAAAGGAAATTAACCGATTCGGGTGACACGAAGAGATCGATTCCAAAAATTCGAACATAGTTATTTCTATTTTATTTTCATCTTTCCTTGTTATTATTTAGTTCTTGCATTGTTTACTTTTAGTAATATGAGTAGCTAATTTCCTTTGTTTGGGGGATAAACTCGATGTCTCTTTGTTGAATTTGAATACAGTCTCGGTGTTAGGTTATCCTTTTATTCGTTTAATCTGCATATATTGTATGTCATGGAAAATCTGGCTAACCGCCTTTTACTTGGTATTAGATTCTTGATGACATGACGAAAGTTTGAGTCTTGAATTGAAAAGCGTAGATTGAATAGGTTTAGAAAATATTTAAAAATAATGATTCTTGCCTAAGGTCAATTAATAATCAGTTCTTTATCTTTGATTGGACTAAATTGTTAGAAATAATGTTCAGTTTAATCACTGTAGCTCACTTCGGGTCGAAAGATCGATGTTATAAGGCCTAGAAAGATTACAGACTCCGAATTATCCTGTTACCTGCACCGGGATTGTTGATAATTTGACTAATTGACTAGAGTGGACTCTCATAAACGCCTTCAATTAATTGGTTAAAACCCTAAAAATTCCTTCTTTCTTAGTTTTGTTTAGAAAACTTTACAACTACCCTTAGATCGACCTAGCATTCTTTGTAGCGAACTAGTTCAGTGCGTGGTTGAACGCAAATCCCTTAGAGAGAACGATATTTATTACTACATAGACCCGTACACTTGCGGTACACACACACCATATACTTTTAGGTCAATCAGGTTTTTGGCGCCGTTGCCGGGGATTTGTCCCCCCAACCGCCATTAGACGAACGCGCCCTGGGTGATAGGTTATTTATTTTTTGTTATTTTCTTTATTTTCTTTTTATTACTCTTGGTGTTCATGTTTTTGTCTTTTTTAGGTTTATGGAAAAAGAATCCTCCTTCGAGTATGATACTGAGATCGAACGAACACTTCGAGAGAGAAGGAAGAGAGCTACACCTGAGAAAGAACAACAAGAAAATCATGAAACAGACGTAGAAGAGCAAGAATCGGAAAAGGAAGAAGAGATGGGAGAATAGAGACCAAGGACATTCGAGCAGTATCTGACTTTCAATGTCACCAACCCACAATCAACTATCAATGTTCCCACTGTCCAAGTGAATGATTTTGAACTATGTCAGTCTTTAATCAACCTGGTGTCAAAAGCACCATGCCATGGACTAACAAAAGAAGACCTAAACCGAAATCTGTGACTTTTTCGTGAAGCTTGTGACACTTACAAGGCCAACAATATATCGGAGGTCACCATGAAACTGCGTCTCTTTCTGTTCTCGTTGGAAGGCAAGGCATGGGATTGGCTTGACACACTTCTACCAAACTCGATCACAACCTTCGATGAACTCGCCAGCACCTTCGTGGTGAAGTACTTTCCTCCAAGCAAACTCACCAGCCTGAGGAATCAAATTTCAACATTCGAGCAAGAGCCTGATGAGACATTGTATGAATCTTGGGAAATATTCAAGGACATTCTTCGACAATGTCCTGAGCACGGATTCGAACCATGGGTTCTAATCCAATCATTCTACAATGGAGCAAGCGAGTCAATGAGAGGAAGCATCCTCTCAGCAGTCAAAGGGAAAATCATGGACAAAACCATACCAGAAATTAGGACTCTAATCAAGAATCTAGCAAACAACTCACGGCAGTGGTCAGAACCTGGCCCTAGAGTGGAAGGTAACCAAGATATTGATACTATTTCACTATTAACTGCTAAACTTGATTCTTTAGTGAAAAAAATGGACCATCAAGACTCGCCTGCACCCTTACTTTTACCATGTGATTCTTGTCATTCGACCTATCATGCAACCCCTACTTGTCCTATGGAAACAATCTGTAATGACCAAACCCAACAGGTTCACCGTGTCGACCAAAGACCAGACCTAGAAATTTTTATTGTTCGCAAGCATTTCCCCTATAAATAAGGGCATGCCCCCTTCATTTTCCAGACCCCGAATTCTGCTGGCATAGTAAAACTATCAGTATTGTCTATTATTCTCTCCTCCTGAATTTCTCTTCCCTTTTCATGCTTATCGTCTAAAATGTTAGATTATCTTTTTGTTTTCTTTCTTTATTACTCCTATTCTTGTGTCAACATGTAACCCTGAAAAATTGATACTTGTATAATTTGTAACATTATTTACATAAAAAGTTTGACGTAATAGTAATCCTGTGAAATTTATATAAATTCATCCTTTGAATCTTCATTTAAATTCAATTCTAGTAGAGTTTATTTTCGAGAACACGAGAGTTTGAGAGTTTTCTAACTCTTAGACTCGTAACCTTATCCCCGAACTTGGATATGAAATTCGTAGGTTGGAGTCCTTTTATGCCTTTTTTGTATTTTGGACCCTAAAGTATAGGGTAATTTATTTTCTGGACCATTGGTTTTAAACATTAATTTTTTTAAACCCTAAAGTTTGTGGGCTGAATAAAAAAAGGACCTTAAAGTTTGTTGGTTGAAAAAAAGGCCTGTGCCCCATTCTTTTTGTGCTTCCCATGTTTGAATTTTCTTTTCCGATTAGCGCCAAACTTAAAGACTAAGGTTAAAATTGATATTGAGAATATAATATACCTCTCTTATTTATGTCGGAGGTACTTAGACCCCTAAGTACCCTGGGTCTAATTAGTTCCGACATGAATAAGAAAGGTGTATTATAGCCTCAATATCAGTTTTTACCTTAGTCCTTAAGTTTGGCTCCAATCACGAGAAAAATTCAAACATGAGTAGAAAAAAAACAAAACACGAGCCTTTTTTCAGTCAACAAACTTTAACGTCATTTTTTATTCACTCCATAAACTTTAAGGGTTTAAAAAATTAACATTGAAAACCAAGGGTCCAAAAAATAAATTACCCTATATTTCGGGGTCCAAAATGCAAACAACCCGTCTTTTTATTAAGTTTTGTTGTTTTCTTTGAAAAGCAACTGACGACTCTTTTAATTGTATTTTGCCTAATTTAATTCGCATAATTCCTTTATTCGCATATTTGATCCGTTTTGGATTTGGACATTAATACATTAAACATCGAAGTAGAGAAGTTAACCGAGACAAACGGGAAGGCCAGTTGGCCTAGCCCTGTCCATTACCTCCTACTCTGGCTTGTTGACTATCTCAATTACTAGCTTGACCCAGCAAAGGCCAACTGGCTTTCGGAGTCAGTCTTGCAACTGGTTCCATTCGGCCTTCTGTTTAGTGAATTAATTTTCAAATTAGTTACCTTGATCAAATGTTCGAATCAGTTAAATTACCAAATAAAATTCACAAAATTGTAATGCTTGAGAGTTGTTTGTATTTTAATTTAATCTTTATTTAAGGATTAATCAACCTTTGTCGGCTCCCAATTTAAGTAGCACTCTGAATAAATTTCCTGAATGAGAATTTTTCGGGGTCTACAACCCTACATGCTAATTGTTATGATACTATCACTGTCCCTACGCGATAATACAATTATGAACTAGGTCGACTATCGACCAGGAACAACCTTATCAAGTTCACTTAATGGGATTTCAGAAATCAGACCTCATCTAATTTCCCATTTTGAATTCGCTAGCCCTTTTGGACATTTACAAAATTCTAAACCACAATTGATGTAAACCTTGAATCTTATTCTTATTGATGAATCAAAAAGGTCATAATTCATGAACAATTCATGTAAACTTGATTTGTTCACATTCCGGAATGTGTTTAATACCTATTGCCCATGCATGACCATCAAGTTTTAACTATAATAAGGGTTTAGTCCACAATAATTGCAATGAACCTTGCACATTTTTATACCATCTCCACTAACGACCTTTCATATGGGGTGATATCTCCAGAACTCATGTTTGGATTCGTAGTGAGTTTCAGTTCCTTTGTGTGAGTGATGGCTCCTATTGTTGGGTTTCAAGTTATATATTTCCTAAATAGATTCAGATTAATTGGCGGAATAATTATAACGATTATAAAACAACGAATCACCCAGGAAGGAAACAATTGCAGAGCCAAGTAATTATACCTAATCATCAATCCGACTGATGCTGATAAGTCGTTTTTATATAGAGTTTTTAGGGCTCAAAACATGTTTATTTCATGCTTTTTATATCTGAATTCCTCTATTTTTATGCGAGATTGGTATGTTTTGCAGGAATCAATGGAATTATATATAAAACCATGGAAATCTAAGGAAAAATGGGAAAATTAAAGGAAAATAAAAAAGGAGTTGAAGAAGAAGAAAGGAAAGAAGAAGAAACGACCCAAATCAGCAAGGCCCAGCCCAGCTTGAACGAATCAACAAGGCGCGGCCAGCGCCTCGTCTAGAGACTTCAGAAACCGAGACATAGCAAAACGCTACCGGTGCTTTTCAAGCGCTGCCAGCGCCAAGACACGGAGATATCCGAACTTTGTACTAAACGCAGCCAGCGTTTTCGAAACGCTGCCAGCGTTTTGTGCCCTAATCCAGTACTATATAAAGGGTTCAAGTCTGTCGTTTTGGAAGAGAGGAAAAATTATCAGTTTCAGCGTAGCTTTTAGACAAAAGTTTAGAGAGCTTCTTATTGTAGATTTTAGATAGTTTCTTTCTAGTTAATTCACAAACATTGTTATTAGTTTAGATTGTTGCTTGTGATCGAAGAACACGAAAGAGATCGATTCGGGTGACATGAAGAGATCGATTCCACATATTCGAACACAATTATTTCTATTTTATTTTCATCTTTCCTTGTTATTATTTAGTTCTTGCATTGTTTACTTTTAGTAATATGAGTAGCTAATTTCCTTTGTTTGTAGGTTAAACTCGATGTCTCTTTGTTGAATTTGAATACAGTCTCGGTGTTAGGTTATCCTTTTATTCGTTTAATCTGCGTATATTGCATGTCATGGAAAATCTGGCTAACCGCCTTTTACTTGGTATTAGATTCTTGATGACATGACGAAAGTTTGAGTCTTGAATTGGAAAAGCGTAGATTGAATAGGTTTAGAAAATATTTAGAAATAATGATTCTTGCCTAGGGTCAATTTGTAATCAGTTCTTTATCTTTGATTGGACTAAATTGTTAGAAATAATGTTCAGTTTAATCACTGTAGCTCACTTCAGGTCGAAAGATCGATGTGATAAGGCCTAGAAAGATTACAAACTCCGAATTATCCTGTTACCTGCACCGGGATTGTTGATAATTTGATTAATTGACTAGAGTGGACTCTCCTAAACGCCTTTAATTAATTGGTTAAAACCCTAAAAATTCCTTCTTTCTTAGTTTAGTTTAGAAAACTTTACAACAATCCCTTGGATCGACCTAGCATTCTTTGTAGCGAACTACATAGACCCGTACGCTTGCGGTACAAACACACCATATACTTTTAGGTCTATCAGGTTTTTGGCGCCATTGCCGGGGATTTGTCCCCCCAACCGCCATTGGACGAACGCGCCCTGGGTGACTAGGTTATTTATTTTTTGTTATTTTCTTTATTTTTTTATTACTCTTGGTGTTCATGTTTTTGTCTTTTTCAGGTTTATGGAAAAGAATCCTCCTTCGAGTACGATATCGAGATCGAACGAACACTTCGAGAGAGAAGGAAGAGAGCTATACTGGAGAAAGAACAACAAGAAAATCAAGAAACAGACGTAGAAGAGCAAGAATCGGAAAAGGAAGAAGAGATGGGAGAATAGCGACCAAGGACATTTGGGCAGTATCTGACTCCCAATGTCACCAACCCGCAATCAACTATCAATGTTCCCACTATCCAAGCGAATGATTTTGAACTACATCAGTCTTTGATCAACCTGGTGTCAAAAGCATCATGCCATGGACTGGCAAACGAAGATCCAAACCGACATCTGTGACTTTTTCGTGAAGCTTGTGACACTTACAAGGCCAACAATATATCGGAGGACACCATCAAACTGCGTCTCTTTCTGTTCTCGTTGGAAGGCAAGGCATGGGATTGGCTCGACACACTTCCACCAAACTCGATCACAACCTTCGATGAACTCGCAGAATTTTCGTGGCGAAGTACTTTCCTCCAAGCAAACTCACCAGCCTGAGGAATCAAATTTCAACATTCGCACAAGAGTCTAATGAGACACTGTACGATTCTTGGGAAAGATTCAAGGACATTCTTCAATAATGTCCTAAGCACAGATTCGAACCATGGGTTCTAATCCAATCATTCTACAATGGAGCAACCGAGTCAATGAGAGCAAGCATCCTCTCAGCAGCCGGAGGGAACATCATGGACAAAACCATACCAGAAATCAGGACTCTGATCGAGAATCTAGCAAACAACTCACGGCAGTGGTCAGAACCTGGCCCTAGAGTGGGAGGTAAGCAAGATATTGATACTATTTCACTATTAACTGCTAAACTTGATTCTTTAGTGAAAAAAATGGACAATCAAGACTCGCCTGCACCCTTACTTTTATCATGTGATTATTGTCATTCGACCTATCATGCAACCCCTTGCTTGTCCAATGGAAACAATCTGTAATGACCAAACCCAACAGGTTCACCGTGTCGACCAAAGACCAGACCTAGAAATTTTGTTGAAAAACCTTCTGTCAAACCAGCAAGAACAAGCAGGGACCATTAAAAGCCTTTTGGAAAAAATATAGACCTTGACTCACCAAGTGACTTACACTTACGATTCTTCCGCACCACTTACCGGTGGCACATCCGGACACTGTAGTGCTTTGACCCTTAGGAGTGGGAAACAATTGGACGAGCCTAGGCGAAAGCCACCTGAAAATACATCAACTGAATCGCTTCCAACCAGTAGCACTCCTAATAAGGACCCTGAACTAGAAAGAGAACCTCCTTTAGATGCAACTCATAAGGAAAGTAAAAAGAAGCAAGAGGAGCCACCAGCAGCTAACCAAAGAGTCTATGTACCCGTATTGCCGTATCCTGAAAGGTTAGTTAGTACGAAACATGATAAATAGTTTGGGAAGTTCATGGAAATAATAAAACAACTTCAGGTTATTATCCCATTCAACGAAGTGATTACGTAAATGCCTACTTATGCAAAATTTCTCGAAGATATCCTTAGTAACAAAAGGAAGTTAGAGGAACATGAGATTATAGCCCTAAATGACTATTGCAGTGCTGCCATATAAAACAAACTGCCTACTAAACTTAAAGATCCAGGTAGTTTCACTATTCCTTGCGAAATTGGCACCCAGCACGTTGACCGCGTGCTATGTGACTTAGGATCCAGCGTCAATTTGATGCCTTACTCTATATATAAGAAGTTAGGGATAGGTGAATTAAAACCTACCACTATTGCACTGCAACTAGCCGACCGTTCCATCAAATACCCAGTAGGTGTTTTAGAAGACATACCCACTAAGATAGGAGAGATCTTTGTCCCTGTAGATTTTGCTATTTTAGAGATGGACGAGGACTCACGAACACCCATCATCCTTGGTAGACCATTCCTAGCAACCTCAGGATGTTGTGTTGATGTTAAAAATGAAAAAAATGACCTTTAACGTGGGATCGAAAAAGATTGAATTCAATCTGAAGCATGCTACAAAATTTCCCTCTATGTTTGATGATTGTAATTTGATAGATTCTATTGGGGAAATTGTCACTAACGTATCTTCTAACGATCAGTCAAGTGATCCACTTGAACTATGTTTGCTCAATGATTGCTCAGTGCAGGATGAAGAGGATGCCATAGCCGCTTACACAAAGCTATTGGATGCTGCACCTGAGGTAACAAGTGAGCCTAAGGAGAAGTACGACCTGACCGACAATTTTGATAGCACGGAACAAAAAGCTCCTGAAGTGGAACTGAAACCGCTATCCCGTGATTGTGAGTTCAACCTTGACGAATGAGAAAACATCCTCATTACTGGAAGTGCTGCGAACTCATCAAAAGGCAATTGGGTATGTCATCGACGATTTGAAGGGGATACACCCTTCCTTCTGCATGCATAGAATTCTCCTCGAGGAAGATTATAAACCTTCGGTGGAGCATCAAAGAAGACTCAACCCAAATATGAAAGAGGTAGTGAGGAAGGAAATACTAAAACTCCTCAAGGCGGGGATAATTTACCCCATTTCTGACAGTGAGTGGGTTAGTCCTATTCACGTAGTCCCGAAGAAAGGAGGGATGATTGTGGTTAAGAATGAAAAGAACGAGGTAATGCCTACCAGGACTGTTACCGGATAGAGGATGTGCATTGACTACAGGAAACTGAACAAGGCTACCAGGAAAGATCACTTCCCACTTCCATTTGTAGATCAAATGTTGGAGCGTCTAGCAAAAAACTCCTATTTTTGCTATTTAGATGGATATTGAGGATTCTTTCAAATTCCAATTCACCCTAAAGACCAGGAAAAAACGACCTTCACTTTTCCTTATGGAACCTTTGCCTATAGAAGAATGCCTTTTGGCTTGTGCAATGCGCCTGTCACTTTTCAAAGATGTATGATGGCAATCTTTGCCGAATTTATTGAGGATATTGTGGAGGTGTTCATGGACAATTTCTCTGTATATGGAACCTCATTCGACCTTTGCCTGCAGAAATTGAAGCGGGTACTGCAAAAGTGCGAACATCCACCTGCGAAACCCAAGAATGGATCTGGGGGTAAGGCTACGAACTCGAAAAGTAAACTTTAAGAGTTCGCCTCTCACACAAGGAAAGACTCTACTAAAAGTTAAAAAATTTGCTTTTGATAAAGTTTGGAAGGGAATTGAAGGAATACTTTTTAAAATTACTTCATTGAACATGCAACAATAATGTAACAGAAGATAAAAAGTACAAATATACACTTATTTACAAGAAAAGATGAACACTTAAGGGCTTACATTGCTACTTTATGGGAAAAGACCTTGCCTAGCCTTTGAATGCTTGATGAATCCTCCTTGATGCCTTCCTCTCCAAGTGCCAAGATAATGATAGAAAAGACGATGAGAAATGATAAGAAAGAGGGTCAAACTGGAGTAGTGAGAAGGCTATTTTTGTGGTTATGAATGTGTTTAGGCTAGGGTTTTAGGTGAAATTTGGGATGGATGTGGTGGGATATGTATTTAGGTTCTTTGTGATGGAAGAAGGATGAAGATTATGATGGTAAGGTAGATGATGGAAATGGGTAAGGATGGTAGTAGAACGAATAAGAAAGTATAGGTATGAGAAGTATAGATTTGAGAGAGATTAGAGAGTAGAGAGAATAGAGAAATGGATGAATAGAGAGGAGGTGAATGAGTTGGTGAGATGACGAAGAAGTGATGATTTAATAAGTGAATTGGTGAGTGAAATGGCTTGGAGAGGAGTAGTATTTATAGGAGGAGGAGGGAGTAGAGATACATATGCATGCATGCACTCACATAGTGATCTCCGAGCTTGTGCAGAATACCAAGGCAGAAGGGGGGTGAACTTGGAGTGGACGGCAGCACGTGGTCAATTGACCACGTGTGGTTGACGAGTGTTGGCCGGTCGGCCACTACGCCAGGGGGGAGGATCCAGCCTCGTCGATGCATGCATGAGTGGTGTGAAGATAATCTACATAGGGAAGCTACCCTTCATACTGGACTGAATGATCATATTTTATTTAACTTTTGAGAGTGTTTTTGAGTGCTTTTATGAGGATTTGATCTCGCGACCTCTAGCTCTTGTTTGTAGGGTTTGCATGGCTCCATTTTTATATAAAAATATGTGCATGTAGCTAGGATGGACTACATGTGATCATGCATGTAGCTTTAAGTGAACAAATGCATGTACAATGCATATATTGATCGGCTCTCTTTTTTCTCTTACGCTCTTCCTTTTATGTTATTTTATACGTCAAAATCCTGGTGTCTATAGGAGCCCCCACTTTGATTGAGTCCGAGGATAGGACGAGAATCAAAGTAATCTTGATTTGATGGACACCGGTCGAGGATATGACTTTGGGATGCAAAGCCTGAAGTGATGCTTGGAAGCTGAGTCCTGCATCGTGGTTGGCGAATTTGCGCCGATTGGTGATCTTGAGCAAGAATGATGCTCTACTTGAAGTGATCTCGGACGTTTGATGACATCCTACTTGACATGATCTCGGACGTTTGATGGCATCCTACTTGAAGATGTGGGCTGACACTTGGAAGCTCGGTCTTGTGTTACGATTGGCGGACTCGCGCCAATAGGTGTTCTCAGGTAAGAATGACGCCTTACTTGTTGGGGAGACTTCATCGGGCGCGATGCTGATGGCTCTTGGGGTTGATTTTCTAGTCTTTCCAGTGTCGGTTCCGGTCTTTCCCGGTGTCGATGTTGAGGTTTGTTGGCATGTTTGATGCCGAACGACTTCATCGATCGCGAGGTTGATGGCCTAGGGGTTGAGACTTCATCGAGGCTTTGCCGATGGCTCAGATCGACAAAGATCAAACTCACGATGGCTCAGTTGTCGAGATCGCATCAAACTCGCGGTGGCTCAAGATTGATGATGATGATTATGATGATGATGGCAATTTAATGTCGAGGGACTTCACTGGTCCTGGCCCTTATTTCCGTTCAAAAAATGCAAAAATAATTTTTGTCAGTTCTGATGAATTTTAAATTTTGATCCGGGAAACTTACCTCGGGTTGCGGCTATACAACCATGGGGATTTGTTCCCTTTTGGGGAATGGATACTTCTTTTTGAAAAGAATACAATCTCTTGTTGGGCACACCTTATGCTTGACCATGCATGGCTTTGGGAAGGAGCATGTCTTTGAGAAGATGACAAAGGAGGAGGAAGACAAAGGCTCCTCCTCACGAAGGCTGATCGGCCTATGCACTTTGGGAAGGAATCTTTTGGCTCGTATGAGGCAGCTTTTGCAGGCTATGCAGGAGACCATTCAACGCAATAATTGTGGTTGGTCTTGTAGGCCGATTGGCCTCTACTGGGAACCAGTGATGAGCTGACACGTGGCAGTGAGAGCTCATTCATTTCGCCTATAAATGGGGTTCAAGCTCGGCATTCTTTCATCATTCATAGCCGGTTTCCTTCTTCTTGGTTCTTATTCTCTCTCTAAAAGTCATTTTGGGTGTTTTTGAATTTCTTCACGAGAGTATGAATTTCTTTCGGAGGGGCCGCAGACGTGCTACTCAGCTAGTGGTTCAAGATGAGCATGCATGGTTCTTTCTAGCAGGGACTTCGTTCCGGCTCAGTTGGTCTTTCGCCAAGATGAGCATGCATGGTTCTTTCCTTCTCATAACTCGGTATGTTCCTCCAATCTTCATATGGCATGTTTTACCTTTACAGTTACTTTGCATGCTATTTACTACAAAACTTTAAGTTGAATCCCAAAGCAACATTAGCTACTTTGAATTTTGTTTGAAGTACTTTACACCTTAGATTCTTCTTTTGAAGACTCCTTCAAGACATGTGGGAGTATTCAAGGTGTAATAACCTTGTCCTTCCATGCAAAGGTGGGAGCATTTTACTCGAGTGTCGTGAGGGATGCTTGTTTTGGCCCATTTCTAGACTGCTTGAGGGCACGGAAGATCCGTAGCAACAAGAGGACATACGGCCGAGCTATCGTAGAGCGTTTCTGGGATTCCACGAACTCGTTTCACCTCCCAATCGGAGATATGATGCTTACTCCTTTTGACTTCGTGACGATTACAGGTCTTAGCTGGGGCGGCCAACTACTGAGTTTAAGAAGGATGTTGACCCTCGCGTTCATGTGCTTTTACAACCTTTTATCACGCTGGCGGGGTGAATTGGCGGCCTGCAGTACTCCATCTGGCGGCCGTTATAAAAAGCGAAGGATTTGGGAGCCTTCCTCTTCCTCAGCGTCAATTTATTGTCCTGGTGCACTTTATCAATGCAACAATTTTTGCAAACCGTGGAGACACAATCACTCTCTCTTGGGCGCATCACCTCCTGAATTTCGGCGAGATGAGACTTTTCAACTGGGCAGCTGTTGCTTATGCCCATTTGGTCAGGGGATTGCGGGTTGCTTGCCACCCACCGGTTGTGACACAATGGCGCGTACAAGGGCGACGGAGGCTAGGAGGCTTAACCTGGGGAGCAACCTTTGGTGAGTCTTGGAGGTATGCTCCAAGATTTTTCTATTTAGAAATTTGTAAGATGCAAATTTCTTTTTTTCTAAGACCTTTCCCTGGTGTGCGGGTGTGGGTTATGGCCTATTTCCTTCCTGCAGTTGGTGGGACCAACAATGGTGATATGCGCGTTCCGGCTGCTCGGCGATGTTTAGAAGCATCAGGATACCATCGGTCAAAATTCGTTTTTCAAGGACCTGAACGGGCTTAGAAGGATTATTGACAACCTCAGACCGGTATGTCTTGCATTTTTCCTTTTGTTACCGTACTTTTCTCCTTTCGGGCCTTTGGTGATGACTGCTGCTACAGGAGGACATTATCCGGTTCCCATGGAATGGATATAACGCGGAGGACCTTCACTATGATATTCGCCTTGCCAGGGAAGCAAGTGAGCGTCGCTCATTGTTGGAGGGTCCTTCTGGTCCCACCTTCTATTTGGGGGAACGCTTCTTCTTTCAACATACTGGGGAATGGCCTCCCAGAGTTCCCATGGATCCTCCTGAGCTTATCTTTGATAGGCAAGCCTTGGCGGCGGATGAAATAGCTCGCCTGATGGCTAGTGAACCAGCGGACAATTTTGTGGTACCGACGGATGACTTGGAAGAAACGGCTCTTCAGCATAGAGGACGCCTGATGGCTAGTGAATTTCTGGCATCCTAATGATGCTCGTCCTTCCGTAGTTGGGAGGATATTATGATCCTCTTTTGGACCAGCATGCAGAGGAACCTGATCAGGCGGGCGATGAAAATATGTTGTTTGGATTTATCCCACTCGTGCCTAACGATCATGAAGTGTTACAGTTCTTTGATGCAAATCCAGTAGGTTACATTCTTGACAACCTTTTATTCTGCATCATTGATTCTTATGGATCTTCCTTCCGTGCAGCAAGCGTATGCCCATATCTGCATTCTGTTGAGGGAAGGCATCACGGCTCGGGAGTTCATTGATCAAAATTTCGAAAATGGCCAATATCGAGGTGCGATGCCAGTTGCTGGGGATGAAGACAGTGAAACTCACTCCCTTGTGAAGACGTCCTCCTCGCCACTCTTCAGCAGGAGAAACAGGTAGTAGAAGTTTGCGCGGAGATCCAAGGGCAGGACCATCTAGGCGCAGGGATCAAAATCTGATGAGTGTACCATGCGATCCCTATGTCAGCTCTTCGCGGTGAAGGTCTCCTGATATCCTGGAGCTCATGGTGGAAGACTGTTCGGAATCTAGTGGATTCCAAGTTTCAATGGAGAGAGTTCCTAGTCCATGGGCGCCTCAGTATCATGCTCAATCCATTGTCCCTTACAGCCAGCCCCCTGGCTTCAGCCAGGGTTATCCAGGCTCTGGTTTTCATGGTATGCCTTCTAGCCAATTCCTATCTGGTCCTTCTGATACTCAAGACGACCGGGCACGACTTTTGTCGGATGCGGTCGCCTGAGCTTGTTCGGTAGCGGTAGCTTCGGTAGGAACTTTTAGGCATTGCGGCAAGGCTTTCCCTTCTTTTTCTTTTCTTTTTCTTTCTTTTTTTCATTTTTTTTTTGCAGTGTAAAAGAAGTGCCATGTAGTAAAGAAATGCGTAGTTAAATGCAATCAGGCAAACTCGATTTTATGTGGTTTTGACTCTCTAATGATGCGACATGCAAGCTCCCATTTTTATTTATTTTAGGTCAACCTCTGACTGTTTACAAAGGAGAAATAATAAAAAGAATAATGTAGAATAGAAATTACAATTTCTAAAACTAAAAGAGGAAAATAAAATTACATTTTTACACTAATAAATAAAGGAAAAAATAAAATACTGTGCAAACACGTAGAAACCCATGCACAAACGCGTCCGTTTGCCTCTGGATGCATGCACGTGGGTGTGTGAACTCACAAGCGAGTTCATCCCCTCTGTGTAGTGGCCGGTCGGCCTACACGCGGTGCCAGGCACCGTGGTTCATCCGAATGCGTGTTGCCGGATGCCATGTACATTCCCCTTCATCCAGTTGAGCAATCGCACCGATGTAACTGCTATATTTAAGCTTGCCTTGTCATTTTGAGATTTCCTCCCAATCTTGCTCCCTTTCAAACTTTCTTCTCCAACTTGCAATCATGGCCTTCGAAAGGAAACTCAACTAATGGATGAACACACTTACCAAACCCGAAAAACGGCTCCTCACTTACTACAATTTGTCCCTAATTTTGAGCTTAAAGCAAGTGAAAATCGACTGGGTGTTCCTCAAAGCGGGCCTTACCTTTTGGGGCCCTAAGTTCCATGTCTTTCGCTTTTCTTGGAACGAATTGTGCCCTCTTCCTGAAGAGTGTGCTTGCATGTTCAAGTTCGACCTTTATGCTCCACCAACAACTCCTTCCCTTGCTCACAACCATCGTGAAAAATTCGAGCAATTAACGAGGTTCAATCATCGAGCATTAGGACACATCTTGGTCGGCAACAAGGTTGATTTGCAAGCTCTAGTGGAAATCTTCCAATCACTTGAGGCGCTTAGACTCAACCCGGCGTTGCGAGTGCGAGGTTTGGTCTTTTGCATTCTTTCCGAATTTTTATTTTATCGCGGTGATTTGGGTTTTGCACCTATCTCTCTCATGCATGTCGTAGATGAGATGTCCTAGGGTTATAATCCTGCTCCAATGATGATTGTTGAGACACTCCTTGGTCTCGATTCATGGGCTACAACGCAGACCTTTCGCGGAAGTCCTCTCGCTCTTCAAGTGAGTATCGATACCTCTTCTTTTTCTTTTGTTCTTTCTTTTTTCTATATTATATATATATATATATATTTTCAGTTTGCATGGATTATCCGAGTAATCCATGTGGAATCATGTGTCGATTTTTCTCCCTTTTTTTTGTCTTGGTTGTAATATTTTTTTTTTGTGCAACCAAAATTCTCACTTTCCTTCTTTCACCTGTAGATGTGGCTTATGGAGCATTTAGACATGGTCTTCTCTCCCATCACCTCTACGAAACTAGCGAAATTTGGCCAACGGAAAAGGAAGTTCGACACCCGCCGCAATTTTGATGAGTGGGTCGTTTTCAATGGTGGAAAGTGCCATGCTTCTCGAGCACACTCTCATAAGACGGCCCACCTCACTATGCTTGGCCTTACGGGGCTGACATATTATTTCCACGATCGAGTCATGCGGCAAATGGGGCATCTTCAAGATATTCCTCTTCCTCCGTGCGAAATTCCCTACCTTACCCATCTCCAAGGGTCGGTGATTGAATCATGGATCAAATATTGGAAGAAACGGGCTGGAAAGGAAGCGCCTGCCCCTAACCGAATCTCCACTACTTCGACGGATGCCTATCGTAGCTGGCTCGCTACTACCATTGGTGCTATCAAATGGTGTGAAAGAACGTCGCGTTCACCTTTCCATAACACCCCAAAGCTGAAGAGCATCATCGTGGCTAACGAACCTGGGTCGGGACCTAAAGAAGAAACGTACCTAGACAAGGAAAAACAAGCAAATCCGACCGAATGAGCACTAATGAGCCTACATCGACTCCACCTCAACTAGGACTAGACTTAGTACCTAAATAAGTAGGATGGAGAGAAAGAAATGAAATGAAAGAAATGCGTGTGCTATATATTTTTATTTATTTGATGCTTTTCCTTTAGAAAATTGATAAAACAAAATGTATTAAAAAGATGTAGTCCTTTCATTGATATGAGAAGTAAAGTATTACATTTATGTTTTACAAGAATTAACACAAGCCATGTTCTTCTTCTTCTCGCCTTCTGAAAACATAACTTCAGCTGCAACACTTTTATTCTCTCCTTTTACTTAACTTGTCCCAAAGGATTTTCAAGTTAGTCTCTCATTTTTTCCTTTTCCTTTTTTTTCTTTCTTTATTTTTTTCCACACTCTTTTTTTGCCTCACCTGCCTCAAAAGGTTTTCAAGTCAGCCTCTCATTTTTCTTTTTTTTTTTCTTTTTTCTCATAAGCAAGTGGCCTATTGGCAGTTCGGTTGCTTGCTTTTATAAGATAGTTCATGTCTAAGTAGCTAAGGATACCAACCCTTAGGGGCTTAAACATAATACCTTTTCAACTGATCCAAGTTTACAGGTTGAGTGAGCTCCTCTCCCTCGGGCGTGGCTAATCGGGCGGTGCCGCATGGAGTAACAGAAATGATGACGTAGGGACCCTTCCAGTTTGGGGCAAACTTGCCTCGAGGATCCTGAAGTGCTGCTCTCATTTCTTACAACACTAGATCTCCTTCTCCTAAATCCCGATGTTTGACTTTTTTATTGAATGCCCGGGAAATCCGACTCTGATAAAGCTGGATGTTATGTAAAGCACAGACTCGTCTTTCATCCAACAAAACCAACTCCTCATACCTAGCTCGGGCCGATTCGGCCTCAGGGATTTGACTTTCAGCAATGATCCTTAAAGAAGGAACGACAAGTTCTACTGGCAAGACTATTTCCATCCCGTACACCAGAGAGTACGGCGTAGCTCCAGTTGCAGTCCGAATTGACGTTCGATATCCCCATAGTGCAAAAGGAAGCTTGTCGGGCCAATCTTCTTGATGATTTTTACCATAGTTTTGTTTACAGCCTCCACCGCTCCATTGGTTTGTGGCCGATAAGGAGAAGCATGGTGATGTCGGACTTTGTACTTGGCCAAAAGGGCTGCAAACTCGCCCATGAAATGGCTCCCGTTGTCACTGATCACCTCATGTGGCACCCCGTATCTACAAATGATGTTCTTCAGCATGAACTTGGCCACATGCTTCGAAGTGATTTTCGAGTATGAGGCAGCTTCTACCCATTTAGTAAAGTACTCCACAGCTACCAACACGTATTCATGTCCTCCTGTGCCTTGGGGTGACACCTTCCCTATAATGTCGATTCCTCATACTGAAAATGGCCAAGGTGAGGCCAAAGTGATCAAATAAGAGGACGGTTGATGCTTGAGATCAGCATACTCTTGACATTTTTTCCATTTCCTCACAAATTTGAGACAATCGGACTTCATAGTCGACCAGAAATACCCTGCTCTTTGGATCTTCTTAACCAACATTTTATCGTTCATATGCTGTCCATACTCTCCTCCATGAGTGGATTTCATGAATTCTTCTGCCTCCTCCTTATTAACACATAGGAGGTTTATCCACGTAGCAGTCTTCTTGTAAAGACGATCCTGAATAATGCAATATTGACAGGCCACTAACCTGATAGCCCTCCTGGCTCGACGCTCTGTATTTGGTGGGTACGAACCATCTTTCAGAAATGCATAAATATCAAAGAACCATGCATCAATACTGACCAAGCCGATCATTAGCTGTTGATAAGCAGGACAATCTCTCCTCTCCACAGTCATTGCTAGGGCCTGATCCTTTTCTGGCATAGCTACCATGGATGAAAGCTTGGCTAGCGCATTAGCTAGCTCATTGTAACCTCGCGGTAGATACTTAAACTCAATATGGTTGAACTTCTCAACCAGTTTGGACAAATGTTGCTGGTAAAGTGCCAAGGATTCGCTCTTCACCTTCCATACACTAGTAGCTTGATTGACGATCAGACTGGAGTCCCCAAACACTCGTAGCCTTTTAATTCCCATCTCCAGGGCCACACGCAAGCCCAAAATGCAAGCTTCATACTCAACAGCATTATTAGTAGCTTCAAAGTCAAGTTTGACCGCCAAAGGAAAGTGTATGTCTTCGGGAGAAACTAACAGAGCTCCGGCCCTGCATCCCATTTGATTAGCAGCACCATCAAAGTATAGATTCCAGGTTTCCTCTTCAACTTGAAATATTTGTTCATCACTAAACTCCAAGCCCCTAGTGTCAGGGCTTCCTGTAGGAAAATCAGCTAGGCAATCAGAAACTGCACGCCCCTTTATGGATTTCTGTGGTCGAAAATGCAGATCAAAATCGGGTAACATGCAATCCTGCTGTTGATAGTAGGCTGTTCCATGATGTACTTTACCGTATTACATGCTGCAATCACATACACGGTGTGTGAGAGCATATAGTGGCGAAGCTTCTTTGTAGACCATACTAATGCCAATGCTATCTTCTCAATCTCCGAATAGCGAGACTCACACCCCAAAAACTTTTTGCTGATGTAATAGATAGCTCGTTCGAGACCATCGTTTTCTTGTGCTAGCATAACGCCCAGAGCGCTTGTACTGATGGTGAGGTAACGCAACAATGGTTTCCCGGAGATAGGCGGGACTAATACTGGTGGATTGGTTAAGTCGGCTTTAACCTTCTCAAATGCTGCCTGACACTAGTCATCCCAGGGGGTCGTTGCTCCCTTCTTCAGCTTCTTGAATAATGGTTCACAAGTCATTGTGAGCTTGGAGATGAATCTGCTCAAATATTGCACTCGCCCTAGGAAACCACGAATCTCCTTTTCTGTCCGAGGTGGAGGTATGTCTTGAATTACTTTAATCTTGGATGGGTCAACCTCTATCCCGCGTTGACTGATGATATAACCCAGTAACTTTCCCGAAGTCACTTTAAACGCACATCTTTGTGGATTCAATCTCATGTTGTACTTGCGAAGCCTAAGGAAGAACTTGTGTAAGTTAGGAATGTGATCCTCACGCTTTTTTGATTTGACAATCTTGTCGTCAACATATACCTCAACTTCTACATGGATTATGTCATGTAGCAGGGTAGTGGCGGTACGTTGATAAGTAGCACCAGCGTTCTTTAGTCCAAAAGGCAAGACAGTGTAACAGAAAGTTCCCCACGGAGTGGTGAATGACGTTTTCTCCATATCTTCTTCAGCCATTTTGATCTGGTTGTAACCAGCATACCCATCCATGAATGATAACAGCTCATGTCCGCATGTATGATCAACCAAAACATCAATATGTGGCAAAGGAAAGCAATCCTTTGGGCTAGCTTTGTTCAGATCTCGAAAATCAACACACATTCGAACTTTTCCGTCTTTCTTTGGCACCGGCACAATGTTAGCTACCCACTCCAGGAATTCTACTGCCCTGATGAACCTGGTTTCCAACTGCTTCTTAATCTCACCGTGAATTTTGTCCGACCACTCACCCTTCATTCTGCGCGGTCGTTACTGTGCTGGCTTAGCGTCCGGGTAGAGCAGAATAGTATGTTCAACAATCTCCTTGTCTATTCCGGGCATGGCTTCGTAAGACCAAGCGAAGACATCTATGAACTCCCTTAAAAGCGGGGTGAACTCCTGTTGCTCCTCCAGGTTAATGATTTGCCAATTCTCAATTCTCGGGGGTTTCAGGCGTCTCCACATTGATGGCGATGGTTTCTTCAACAGTTGCCATGTGGTTCTCATGGTCGTTCATGGCTTGCGTTAATTCATTAAAGTCTTTTAAAGGTTCAACATCAAATTCATAGTTATTAGCACAGCAATTAAAGGGTACATTTATTGTTAATAGCATCGACCTAGGTCACTTTGTGGCAATCTCTATCAGCAGAGATCATGGTGCTTGGGTCAAATTCAGAGTTGGACAACACGGCAACCGACGAGTCCACCCCTTTTTTCCTTTTTAACAGATTCTTGACCGAATAATAGACCGAACATACTTCCTCCAGAAAGATGAGTCCACCCAAGAGGCGACTGCTCATTTGTCTTAGGCTTGACAACTTTCTTCGGTGAGACATCACAGTCGTTGAAAACTTCTAATCCGGGGAGACGAATACCATTAATATACTGAGGTTCTGGGAACCCATACCAAGGGAAATCATCACCCTGCCTTATGAACTCCCCATTCAGGGTTAATGGATATGGCTTAGTCTCCATCAGCGTAGGAGAATGGAGCTGGTTTCTTTAAAGAGCTAACGCAATCTTGGCAAGATGAACCTCTTGATTAGTTGGTTTATACCCCAAACCAAAGCGACAGGAGTAAGTAGAATGTAGAAAACTGCGGCGCAACTCTGTCTAGCCTCTTCCCTAAAGACATCCTCGGTAAATACCCTTGTCTTCTCATAATAGCATGGATTTTCAGGTTGGAGTAAGGATCGAAGTCAAAGGGTGCTTCGTCTTGTATAGCAGCGATCATTTCAAAGTTGTGAAGTTCCACATCAATAGAGGTGTGCTCTACTTCCAATGCTGGTTGTTTGGGTTGGAAAGTCCCAGAAATTGCCCCTCCTGAAAGGGTGACCACCTGATTGTGTATGACCATCTTCACCTTCTGATGTAATGTTGAAGCCACGGAGTTACAGTTGTGTAACCATGGGCGTCCTAACAGTAAGTTAAAAGCAACAGGAATATCCAAAACCATGAATTCCACATTCTGAGCAATGTGGTCAAAGGTGATAGGTAACATCACAGTTCCTAATGATTTCCGAGGGGTATTATCATATGCCCGATGTAACACAACATCTTGAGCCAGTTGACTCTTTGGACCCCTAACTTGGCAGCAGTTTGCCTAGGACAAGCATTCACAGCGGAACCATAATCCACCAAAATTAATGGAATCACTTTATTAGAGCAAAGTGCAGTTAAGTACAAGGCTTTGTTATGATTCGTTCCAGACACAGGTAGATCCTCATCACTAAAGGTAATGGCACCCTGGCTAGCAGCGACATGTAAGACTAAAGCTTCTGGAGTTGTAGAGGTAGGAATGATGGCATTCTGGAGAGCCCCTAGTACAAGCTCTCTATGCGGCTTAGAAGCACATATCAATTGCCAAATCGACACATTCGCCATAGTCTTCTTCATTTGTGTAAGAATAACATCTTCAGGAGTAGCAGGTGCTTCCGTTCTCGTAGGATTTGTATCTGATGAAGGAACCACAGGCTCAGCCCTTGTCTAATTATGTCTTCCCGACCTAGTTCAGAATGCAGTACTAGGTGAAATTTCTTCTTCCTTATCGGACCAAAAATCATCATTAGGATCCTCTTCGCACACGTCCTCTTCATCACTAACCAAAATACCATTCACAGTAAAGGCTGTCAAATCTTCAGGAAGGAGTGCAGGTGCTCCTTCGTTGGTGATACATTCGGACGGATCAAAAGTGTTCTCTCCCACAAAAATGGCAAGATTCGGGAGGGGATTGCTTTTGTTGTTGGGTTTATTTGCAGCTTTGGGCAACTGGATTTTGTTTGATTTTAGCAATCGGTCTAAACACCAGGTTACGGATCAAACGACTTGTTGGGACGGGGATCCAAGCTAGACTCGGGTCTCCTATGTTGACTACAGCAAAACCACACACAGTTCACAGATTGACCTTTTATTAACCCTAAAACCTGTCCTGATGAATGCATGACCTAATGGACCTACATGGAACTTCCTAATATGTATAATCTATATGCTGACTGGATGAGGTGACTCACTCGGGACATGGGTTTGCATGACCATAACTCTACATGATCCTAAAGACTATTTATCATCATAAACTGCCGGATAAAACCAAACACAGCGAGTCAAGACCGAGTATAGGAGTACAAGTCAATGTTTCTCAACTCGGATAAGCCCCGTCCATAGGCTGACCGTTTTAAGGAGAATCCGTAACTTAGACACCCTACTTGGGCCGACTGAAGCCGTACTGATTATTATGAGGACTAGAACGATGATCAACAAGACTGACCGCCTAACGTCTTTCTATTTTATTTTTATTTTAATCTATTCAAAAAATTACTAAGGGGTACCCTAATTTTTGGTGAATTGTTTTTCTCGTAACCCAACTTTTAAAAACTAATTTTGGGGTACCCTAACTTTTAGAATTAGAAATAATTAGGTGAATTTCCGGCCAATGATTTGAATTCACCGGTGAGTTTTAGGCGGGAAATTGATTAAGTGTTTTTGTGGATGAAAATGCCCTTTGTTTTTGTGGACGAAAATGATTTGAATCAATCGGAGTTTCACCGGAAATTCCCCTAGTAATTTCTAATGCTAAAAGTAAGGGTACCCCAAAATTAGTTTTGAAAAGTTAGGGTACCAAAAAATTGTTTCTTCAAAAGTTAAGGAACCTCTAAGTAATTTTTTGTAATCTATTTGTTTGGGAAAATGGGTATTGTAAAGGACTGGATAAAACCACGCAGGTGAGTTATAATTAATTTATGGATTTAATTAATAAATATTCCAACATGGATGGGCCTGACTACGGGCCGACCATGTGATGGACTCAAAAATTAACTCGATAAATTGATTTACTCGATCCTGGTGATTATTATGCAGTCTAAGACTTTACCCATTTTCTTTTGTTGGACTTTTAAACAGGTTTATTGGACCTTTGTTGAGAAAATGTTGCAAAGGGCCATGTAGAATCATCAAAGCGAGTTGAGTTTACTTTATGAACCAAGAGGATCAACCTTTATGGATAAATGGGCCCAACCACTAGGTTAACCATAATTTTTGTGGTTAATTAGCTTAGTTAGTAAACTTGACTCTTCTCAACCCAATGACTACTATATGGACTAGAACAACATTCCTAAACTTAGGTCAACTCTTTACAACGAATTTAACCACATTGCACATAGCATACATATGAACAGGGGGTATCCTAAACCAAGGCTCTATGTACAAAAGGGTTTATTGGCTGGATAAGGCTTAGCGGCTCATGTACTCGGCCAGGTGCATTCTTATTGTAAAGGCAACTTGAATGTGTGGGGTGTTGCTCTTGGAGGCTCGTGTGGAGACCTCGTAGAGTGATGCATGAGTGGATGTGGTGGCTAATGCTCTCTCGGTGTAAATGCACCAATTGAGTATAGTCGGTCCGACATCCCATGGGTTATCTTTCTTGTGGTTTAAAAGAAAAAGCCTAATACCGCCGATTTATGTGCTCCTACGACATATTACATGTCAAGGGAGTGCCCCGGTATATGCAATGCATTATGCCTAAAAGAATGACTTAATAATATAAAGTAAAAATTCATTTTTCTTCCAAAAATTTTAAAGCACACTAAACTTTTTTCTAGTTTTACCCACTTTAAGAAAACTCCCCGGTGGAGTCGCCAAAAATCCTGTGGACATTTTTCCTCGCCGTTCGGGCTTCCGAACGTCCACGTTTGGATTGGGGTGTGATTCGGTGATTTGCGCTGGGGTTTGACCCTTGAAAAACCCTTTAAGGAAATCAAACTCACATTTCATGAATAATATCTTGTAAAATCACTTTCCCTTTACTTAGGCATTTTACGAGTCCTTGAATTAAACCTTTAAGAGTGAATTCCAAACTCTTCTAAATTTAACCCAATTTGCTCATTTAAATGTTAGGCTCGGAAGAGAGTGATTTATGCAGATATTATTTAGAAATATAAGAAAGAAAACCCTAAAGTTGCATCGATACATTGTAAAATCATGTTAACCATGGTTTATGCAATCCTCGATGTGTTTTAGTTTGAAATGGGAGTCGCCACCCGACTTTTTAAGGGAAAAGCCAAGACAAAACCAAAAGGAAAGAAAGAAAGACTTCACCTGCGAAACCCAAGAATGGATCCGGGGGTAAGGCTACGAACTCGAAAAGTAAACTTTAAGAGTTCACCTATCACAAAAGGAAAGACTCTACTAAAAGTTTAAAAATGTGATTTTGATAAAGTTTGGAAGGGAATTGAAGGAATACTTTATAAAATCACTTCATTGAACATGCAACAATAATGAGACACAAGATAAAAAGTACAAATATACACTTATTTACAAGAAAAGATGAACACTTAAGGGCTTACATTTGTTACTTTATGGGAAAAGACCTTGCCTAGCCTTTGAATGCTTGTTGAATCCTCCTTGATGCCTTCCTCTCCAAGTGCCAAGATAATGATAGAAAAGACGATGAGAAATGATAAGAAAGAGGGTGAAAATGGAGTAGTAAGAAGGCTCTTTTTCTGGTTATGAATGTGTTTAGGCTAGGGTTTTAGGTGGAATTTGGGATGGATGAGGTAGGATATGTATTTAGGTTCTTTGTGATAGAAGAAGGATGAAGATTATGATGGTAAGGTAGATGCTGGAAGTGGATAAGGATGGTAGTAGAACAAATAAGAAAGTATAGGTATGAGAATTAGAGATTTGAGAGAGATTAGAGAGTAGAGAGATTAGAGAAATGGATGAATAGAGAGGAGGAGAATGAGTTGGTGAGATGAGGAAGAAATGGTGATTTTATGAATGAATTGGTGAGTGAAATGGCTTAGAGAGGAGTAGTATTTATAGGAGGAGGAGGGAGTAGAGATAAATATGCATGCATGCACTCACATAGTGATCTCCGAGCTTGTGCAGAATACCAAGGCAGAAGGGGGGTGAACTTGGAGCGGACGGCAGCACGTGGTCAATTGACCACGTGTGGTTGACGAGTGTTGGTTGGTCGGCCACGACGCCAGGGGGGAGGATCCAGCGTCGTCCATGCATGCATGGACGATGTGGTGTGAAGATAATCTGCCTAGGGAAGCTGCCCTTCATACTGAACGGAATGATCATATTTTATTTAACTTTTGAGAGTGTTTTTTAGTGCTTTTGTGAGGATTTGATCTCGCGACCTCTAGCTCTTGTTTGTAAGGTTTGTGTGGCTCCATTTTTATATAAAAAAATGTGCATATAGCTAGGATGGACTACATGTGATCATGCATGTAGCTTTAATGCATGTATTTATCGACTCTCTTTTTATTTCTTCCACTCTTCCTTTTATGTTATATTATGCGTCAAAATCCCAGTGTCTACAATGGTACAAAAAGGAGTAGTCTTAGGACATGTGATTTCCAGCAAAGGAATTTCAGTGGACAAGGCCAAGGTTGAAGTAATTGAGAAACTTCCCCCGCATGTGTCCGTGCAAGGTATCAGAAGCTTCCTAGGGCATGTGGGTTATTATCGACGATTTATCAAGGACTTTTCAAAAACAGCGAATCCTCTTACGATCCTACTTGCCAAGGACGTTCCATTTGAGTTCAATGAAGAATGCTTAGCTGCTTTTCAAAAATGGAAATTGGCTTTGGTGTCTGCACCCATAACACAAGCACCAGATTGGGATCTACCTTTTGAGATAATGTGTGATGCTAGCGATCACGCTATAGGAGCAGTACTAGAGCAAAAAGTTGATGGAAAACCTTATGCCATTTACTACGCTAGCAAAACTCTTGATGGAGCCCAAGTGAATTATGTGACTATTGAAAAGGAGTTTCTAGCAGTGGTATACCTAGACAAATTCAGACCCTATTTAATCAAGTCTCAAGTCATAGTCTACACGGATCATGCCGCCATCAAGCATTTAATGACAAAGGCTGATCGAAACCCCGTCTCATTCGTTGGCTGCTATTGCTTTAGGAATTCGACATTGAAATTCGAGACAAGCCTGGGCTACTAAATGTGGTGGCCGACCATATTTCAAGGCTTCAATCTAATTCTTTAGTTAAGGATGACCTACCAATCAATGAGTGGTTCCCTCACGAACAACTCTTAGCCATAAATCGACGCTCAACTCCATGGTTCGCAGACTATGTGAACTATCTTGTTTGCGGTGTTCTCCCACCTGATTTAACTTATCAGCAAAAGAAGAAATTCCTTTCTGATGTTAAAAGATATGTTTGGGAGGAACCACTATTATACAAACTTTGTGGCGATGGTATTTACAGACGCTATATACCCGAGGAAGAAGTGCGAAATGTGTTATTCCATCTCCATGCCACCCCTTTCGGTGGACACTTCGGACCCGACAAAACAATAGCCAAAGTTCTTCATGTAGGTTTCTACTGGCCCACTCTCACTAGAGACGTGAGACGCTATGTCATATGTTGCGACAAATTCCAAAGAACAGGTAATATATCCAGGAGAAACGAGATGCCCCAAATGGGGATGTTAGAAGTCTAACTATTCGATGTATGGGGAATTGACTTCATGGGCCCGTTTCCCCCATGCTACAAGAAGCTCTACATATTAGTCGTTATGGATTATGTCTCTAAGTGGGTGGAAGCTATAACATCTCCAACTAATGACACCAAACAGTCATCAAGTTCCTTAAAAAGAACATCTTTTCTAGATTTGGGACCTTAGGGCGCTCCTTAGCGACAATGGGACCCACTTCTGCAACCGACCCTTAGAATCCCTCCTAGCGAAGTATGGGGTCAAACACAAGGTAGCAACACTTTACCACCCCCAAACTAGCGGGCAAGTCAAGCTTTCGAATAGGGAAATAAAAGCATTCTTGAGAAAACTGTTAATAGATCAAGGAAAGATTGGTCCTTAAAACTCGATGATGCGTTATAGGCCTACAAAACCGCTTTCAAAACTCCTCTAGGCACCACACCCTATAGGTTGGTATTCGGGAAAGCTTGTCATCTCTCGGTCGAGATCGAGCACAAAGCATTCTGGGCCATCAAAACCCTCAATTTCGATCCCAAGATGACAAAAGAAAAGAGAATCGTGCAGCTTCAAGAACTCGATGAATTACGGCAAGAGGCGTACGAGAATTCCCGAATATACAAAGAAAGAACCAAAACTTGGCACGACAAGCATATTATGAGAATAAGATTCCAAGAGGGTGACATGGTGCTCTTGTTCAATTCAAGGCTAAGGTTCTTTCCCGGAAAACTGAACAAGAACATGAACAAGGGTGACATGGTGCTCTTGTTCAATTCAAGTCTTGTTCAATTCAAGGCTAAGGTCCCGACCATCTTGATTTCAGTTTTCTGGGAAAGAACATTAGCCTTGAATTGAACAAGAGCACCATGTCAATTATATCTTTCAGTTTTCCGGGAAAGAACCTTAGCCTTGAATTGAACAAGAGCACCATGTCACCCTCTTGGAATCTTATTCTCATAATATGCTTGTCGTGCCAAGTTTTGGTTCTTTCTTTGTATATTCGGGAATTCTCGTACGCCTCTTGCCGTAATTCATCGAGTTCTTGAAGCTGCACGATTCTCTTTTCTTTTGTCATCTTGGGATCGAAATTGAGGGTTTTGATGGCCCAGAATGCTTTGTGCTCGATCTCGACCGGGAGATGACAAGCTTTCCCGAATACCAACCTATAGGGTGAGGTGTCTAGAGGAGTTTTGAAAGCGGTTTTGTAGGCCTACAACGCATCATCGAGTGGGGAGGAATAGATGGTGCTCTTGTTCAATTCCTCCCCACTTTTTTATTTATTTCAATTATATCTTTCAGTTTTTATTCCTTAGAAATTTTTATTTTGTTGTTTAGTAATTTTTCTTTTTAGTGTCTAAAGGAAAAGAAGAAATTCAGTAAATTTTTTGGCTATTATTGAAAATATTATTTCTAACCTAATAAATTTTCAGTTGATAGATGTTTGTAGGGAATTTTGGTATGTTAAATTGTAGGGAAAATAAGAAGGAGAAAAAGGAAAGGGAGAAAACAAAGCAACATTGGCCAAGATATCGAATAAAAAGCTTCAGGTGGCAAAACATTGCCAGCGTTTTATAAACGTCGCCTCGTCCAGAAAGTCTAGGTAAGTTTATTTCGCAAAACGCTGCCAGCGCTTTGAAAACGCTGGTAGCGCTTTGTTCGTTTTGCCCAGAATTTCGCCCGCCTTTTGTTTTAATCGGCCTTCCTCCTTTTCTTTTCAATTGAAAAATTTTCTCCTTCTCTTTGCCCTAAGCCCCGATACCCGTCCCCCCCAAAAAACGCTACCAGCTCCCACTCCCTCCTTGCTATCGACCTCGCAGGCGCACCACCACCACCTTCCACCTTCTTCCCCTCACTTCTTCTTCTCACTTGCACTCTCACACTTTGAACTTTCAAGTTTCGCTACTCTTCTCACTACAAATTCAAGGTATGAATTTCTCAACTCTTTCTTTTATTCTTTGGATTATATACTTCAATTGTGGTATAACTTGGATGAACTCTTGAACTTCTTGAGTAATTTGTTGAATTTATACCATAAACCATGTCCTTGATTCAAGTCTCTTGTCTAGGTTTGATTCTTGGATTGAATTCTTGATTAGGGGTTAATTTGAGTTGTTGATTTTGATCCTTATTGTTCCAGAATTGAGTAACTTATGATGTTGGGTGTATTGTGAGAGTAATGTGATGATTAACTTGAGGAAATTAGGTTTAGTTTTTGATGGTGATTGTGTTGTGGTGCTATGCTCTGTTTTTGGTGTGGTTTTAGGTTAGATTTAATTCAATTTCAACTCTTAGTGTCAAATTAAGCATGGGGGAGATTTAGCATTCAGTATATACATTATGGTCATGCTTATTTGATACCTAGCGTTTATCTTTGGTGGTTGTATTGATTTTATGAATGTTTTTTTTAGATGGTAAGGACCAAAAATCTAAGCTTCTTCGGACCTCCATCGGGCGATGATAATGGAGCCGGAGGAAGCCGAAAGCGAAAGGCTACGGCCGCAGAGAAGGGAAAATAGAAGGCTACACCTTCCGGAGACTCGAGTAGCTCGAACACCTTCAACTTCGAATGGGAGATCAAGATGAGGTATGATTCTCTCTCCCAAAGAGCCCTCATCCCCACCAAATACACGTGTGAACCTTTCTTGCAAAACTGTGGCATGTTGGATGATGTAATGTGGTTGTTAGGACGTTGTCATATGACCAACATTGCTAGACTCGGCAAGCCGACCTTTAGGGGGATCACCTTAGAATTCTTGTCTACCCTTGTAGTGAACCTCCAAGGGAGGGATGGGAGCATCCGTTTCCAGCTTCTTAGTGTGGAGAGGACAATGACTGTGTCCGAATTTGCCCGAGCTTTTGGCTTACCTGAACGTACATGTCGGGATTCGTCCCTCATAATTATAGAGTGGGATGGGAAGGATTTCTTCCATAGGATTTCTTGTGTTGACAACTGGGACCCTAGCAACACACCTTCATCCTTAATAAGGAACCTCGTGATGAGGTATGTACACCACATCCTCTCTTGCGGTATCTTCGGGAGACCCGGTAGCTCAAACAAAGCTACCCGAGCCGACTGTTACATGTTGCACTCCATGCTCCATGTCGACACATACGCCGACCCTGCAGCTATGCTTGCTCATCACCTTTTGAGTGTCGCTACCTCATCCAACAAGGGAATCGCTATAGGGGTTATATCACGCACTTAGCACGCCAATTCAGCTTTAGACCGCCCAGGAACCCCACCGACCTTGTTCCGGGTAGCATGATTCTGGATGGAGAGCAGTGCAACTCTTTCGGTTTATCCCAACAACGCTAGGTTTCTTGTACCTCACCCTCATATCTCACCTCAAGTTGTCGAAAACCTACTTTGGATGCCACCCTTTCCTGAATTTGATCCCGAGCCTGAGCCCGAAATCCACTCTGACCCCCAACCCGAGCAACCTCATGTACACTATGAGGTGCGCCTTCGCGGCCTCCAGAACTCCATTGACCGGATTGAGCAACGTTTGAACGAGTTGCGGGAGAGTTGTTCAGAGTATGGGGATCAGTCTGACTTGCGTTTCGACCGTCGTGATGAGTCAATCACCAACCTCACCGGCCTTATCCAGGCCATGTTTGATCAATCCTTACCACCACCATCAGGACCGAGCCATACCAACCCTTCCCCACCGACCGAGGATCCTTGATCCTTTACCTACCCTTACCCTTCATCGTTGTCTTCTGCATAGAAGACAATGCAAAGTTTAAGCATGGGGGGGTGTTGTATATTTCACTTCTGTGAATATTTCTTCTTGTTTCTCTATTTTTTTGTTTATTTTTCTTTTATTTTCGTCTTTCTTTTTCTTGTTTCATGCTTATTTTTCAACTTTTAGTGTGATTTTCTTATTTTTGTGTGTTTCTTTTATTTGCTTGTTCTTAGTTTAGTGTGCTTTCTAGTTTTTAGCTTGATTGTTTTCTTTTATTTGAGCTTTTAGTTGTGTTTTCCTTAGTTGTTTTCTTTTAATTTTTTCTTTCTAGCTTTCTTAAGTTTTTCTTTTAAGTTTTTAAAATTGCATGCATCCACCTAAATTGCTTAGTTAGTAGCATATAGATTTTTCTTTTATTTCTTTTCTTAGTTTGTTTCTTTTTCTTTCTTTTGCATCCACTTTATTTGAAAATCCAAAAAAATTCAGAAAATTAGAAAAAAACCAAAAGATCATAAAAGACTAGAAAAACAAAAAAATATAGAATAGGACTAGGATTAAAATCGGAAACACCTTCGGTGATGATTTGTAAACCCTTCTTACTTTCAGTTTAGCTTGCTTCGCTTAGAAAAGTATGGATGAGATCTCAAAAGTTTTTGAAACCTTTTCCTTCAAATCTTCTGATTTTGAGACAAGTTACGAAAGTTGTATTTGACTGCTTTGACTATCTTAGAAAGTATAAATATGCGTGCCGCAAATCTTTGGGCTAAGTTTAGTTGATTGAGCCCCATCCCGTGAGTCCACATTACCAAATTTTTGAATTGATCACTTTTATCAATTCCATGATTTCCTAAGTGACTCCACCATTAGTTGCATCTCTAGAACTTGTTTTGCATCTTGCTCAAGACTACATATTTGCATTGCACGCTGTGACAAATTGATTAAGGCATTCGTTTTCTGTTAAACTACATAGCTAAATAGCCTTCCTTACATTATATTTACCGTTCTTTTTGCCCCGCCTAGCCTTTGTTTATCCTTCTTATATGATTGAACCCTGACAATACAAGAATTGGCCTATAATATTCCTTATCCATTTGCCTTGCTTGGTTGAGTGAGATTCTGTCGTTTTTTTTGAAGAAACAGTTGGTGTGGTATGCTTTGAACGAAATGTGAAGTTTGGGAAAGTTTTGTGCTTATTGATTAAAGTTGGGAGAAACTGAAGGTCCCACCTTTCAAATAATCGGCGTTTGGGTATGTTGTTCGTACATTATATTGAGGTCAAAGTTATAATTCCATGATTTTCTTCTCTACAATCACCCACCAAAAAGAAGAAAAAAAAGAGGTATAAAATAAAAAAAAAAGAAAAAGAGTTCCAAAAGAAAAGGGTGATTAGAGAAATTCAATTTAAAGTTTTGAAAGCTTTGACCTGGTTGTATTCAGTTGAGATTTTGATAATGATGAGGGTGAAAGGTGAAATTCCTTGCATACATTAAGCAAGAAGGAGAGTTGAGAGTGATATATTCATTGGAAATCAATCCAAGCATGAATCTAAGCTCCTCATTCCCAAATTTTACCTGCTCCTTACCCTTAACCTAAGCCTCGTTACAACCTGGAAAAGGCCTTTTGATTGTCACTTGTGCATTGCATACCAGTAGTTGAGAGCGAGGTTCTTACGAAGCTTATGGTAGTTTGTTTCTATTGGTCTGAGTATGAGAAAAACCCACATACATATTCAAATTTGAGTGATTGAGTGTTCTTATTCTTTCCTATATGAGGTTTGCGCTTTTTGATTGACTTACGTCCATAACTAACCGCGCATATTTGCATTATTCTTGAGACTGTTGTTTTCCCATATAAGTGCTTGTTCTCTCCTTTTTGGTTTCGAAAATTTCTTCCTATCCCTTTTGAACTGAGTTTTGCTCTTGTCCAGACTGATCTTAGCGTTTGCTTGTTGAATTGATATGTTCGAATGGTTAGCTTGAGGGGGTGTTAAAATTTTGTTCTTGTAACCCTATCGAAAACTCCTTCCGCTTCTCTTTTACTTCTTAAGTTCTGTTTTTCCCTATTTGAGCCCTAATCCTCCTGTTTTCAATTCTGACTTGCTTGGGGAAAAGCAACAGCTAAGCATGGGGGGATTTGATAAGTCGTTTTTATATAGAGTTGTAAGGGCTCAAAATATGTTTATTTCATGCTTTTTATATCCGAATTCCTCTAATTTTACGTCAATTTCTGTGATTTATGCCTCCCTAGCACGACCAGATTTGACAGCTGCAATTAGTCATCCATGATAACCAGCATCGGCATAGTGGGTCTGGCCCAAGGAAACAGATGGCCCAGCCCAGGTGACAGGTTATGGCAGCCCATTTGCTTCCTCTTGGGCCTGGATTTGGTGTTTGGGCCGGTTTTAAACCATTATTAAAATATTTCAGTGTAATTTCGAGTGTTTAAATAAATAAAAAACGGATTTGTAAATAAATAAAAATATCCTTGTTTAAGGATTAAGTAACCTTCGTCGGCTCCCGATCACTTAAGTATCGCATCACGGATAAAAGGATCAAATGATCCCTTTTTTCCGGGATCCTACAGATTGGCGACTCCACTGGGGACTTAAACTTAAAAAAGAGTGTAAAACTTGAACAAATCGAATTGATTTGAAATTGTAAAAGAGAGAAGTTGATTTATTTCGCAGTTTTATTATTCTTTTTTTAGGCATTCTTTGCATACCGGGCCACTAATCGGGTCTTTTGACACGTTAGCACAAAGGCGACGGTTCAGGTAATAACTAGGATTCTCCCCCGAGAGCTGGCGACCACTACTTATGTGATGCACCCTACATCGCCAAGCCTTTAGTCTCTCCTCTCCCCATGTTATACTCAAAGGGCTTCCTTGAAGTTCGTTGAGCAACACCTCACGCTCTTTACCCACAAATCTTTTAAGGTAAGGTAAACCGAGGTGAGAACATGCGGTAGGCCATCTAACCCAACCATAGAATTCAATGAATGTAGAACCTTGGTTTAGGGTGCCCCTCATGTTGTAGGCTATGTGCTATCTGTTTTCCTTCCCCTTTTCCTTTTTGTAAAGAGTCGACCCTAGTTTGGAGGTTTCGTTCTAGTCCATATAAAATTGATTGGGTTGAGAAAATGATTATTTATTGATTGACATAATTAACCCAAGAGGCATTATGGTTAGCCCAATGGATGGGCCCATTGATGTTCAAGGGTTAGCTATTTTAATTAATAAATAAAAATTGACTCACCTTAGATGATATTATATGGCCCTTTATGAAATTCTCTTAATGAAGGTCCGAAAAAAATTTAAAAGTCTAACAAAGTTAATGGATAACGTTTTAGACTGCATAATAGTCACTAGGCTTGAGTAAATTAATTTATCAATTTAATTAATAAATCCATCATATTTATGGTCGGCCCGTTGTTAGGCCCAACCATATTGGATTTGTCAATTAAGCCTATAAACTAATTATAACTCGCTTATTGTTGGCTTTATCCAGTCCTTTACAATGTCCGTTTTCCCTGAGTAAAAAAAAACAAATCTTGTTGTATGCTTTGTGTAAATATGTGTCTGTATGTTGGGTCTTCTTTAGAGTGTGACCTAATTTTGAGATATTGTTTGAGTCGGCATAATAATCATTGGGTTTGAGAAGATGTAAGTTTATAAACTTGATTAATTAACCTTAAATTTTACAGTCGGCCCAATGGTGAGGCCCATCCATTTTAAAGGTTAATTATCCTTGTTTATCGATTCATTTTAACTCACCTTTGATGATTTTATTCGACCCTTCTCAATATTCTCTTACTCGTGGTCCAAAGAAAATTGATTAATAATCAAACAAAGTCAGTGTGAGTTTTTTAGCCCGCATAATAGTCTCAAGGTTAAGGAAAATAAATTTATAAATTTGATTATTAAGTCTAACAAATCCATGGTCGGCCCCTTGTTAAGCCCATCCATGGTTGACTAATAATTGAGTTTATAGTTCTGTTTTAACTCGCTTTTTGACGGCTTTATTCGGTCCTTTACAACATCAACTTTCCTTGAGTTAAATAAATAAATGTGTTGGGTCACAATAAACAAAAAAGAGTGTTAGTGTGTGTAACATTATTCTAGTCCTCATAATAGCCCACATAGCTTGAGTTGTCTGAGTTGTTGGGCCAAATTACGGATTCTCCTTAAAACGGTGGGCCTGTGGATTAGGCCCATCCGAATTGAGAAACACTGACTTTTATCTTTCAACTTATGTCGATGTTTAGTCCCATTTTTGGGCCTAAATATCGCCTTTTATCTTGGTATTTTAGCTCGATTCCGAGTCATTTTCGTGCTTTTTATCGTGTTTTTGGTTATTCTGTAGGTTTTGGCATTTTACAATAAAACGAGGCCAAATGGGTGGTTTTTGAGGTTTTTTTTGGAGATTCCCGAGCCAAGCCGTGCCGAGAGCCGAAGCGGAGCTGACCGGGGAAACCTTTTCCCAAGTTCTACTGCTAAATAGTGAGGTAACACCCGTTACGATCCTTGTAGCGGGCGTTACATGCCTTAGAACTAAGGAACCAAAAGGGTGGAAGAGCCAAGAGGGTAGCCCCCGTTATCTGACGCGTGACACCCGCTATGCTTGGCTGGACAGAAGGAGACAGCAGCCGCGGTCTCCCAGACAGCACCCGTTGTCTCATGAAGCGAAAAATCGCCTGGGGGATTTTGCTGGGGTTGCGCCTGTTACCCCATAGGTCGCGCCCGTAACCTCCCCATTTCTGCGCATATTTTCGGCTTGAAACGGCAGCGTTTTGCCCAACTGCCTTGCCTTGTATAAATACTCTAATTGACGATTTTCTTGGGGGAGGATCTTCGATCCCATTCTAGTTTGAGACTTCTAATTTTCAACTTTGTATTAGCGAGTTTTAGAGAGAGATTAGTGAGAGTTTAGCTTGGATTATTATAGGGTTTTTGGTGTTGATGAAGTTTTGGGGATTCCGTTTCATTAATCCTTTCTATTGAGAGATTGTTGGATCATCCTTTCTATTGCTTTTCCTTGTTCATTTCCAGCATTTTGATAAGCATTTTCTTCCCTTAACTCTTTCATTAATTGTTTTGCTAATCACTTTCTTGCTTCTTTAATTGCTTTGCTACTTACTTTGATTGCTTTGCTTATTTATGATTGTTTGATGTTAGAAAACATGTTTAGGGTTGGTTTGGATGTTGTCAGCTTAGTTAGTATCATGATTAGTGGCTAGAAACCCTATGGGTTAGGGGGTAATTAAGGGTGTGAATGGGTGATTAGGTTTGGGTTAGCAATTTTAGTGAGTAATTAGTTGGGAAATCAACTTCCCACTCCTTTCCTTCCCTCAAGTGGGATGTATTTGGGTCCGAAAGTTCCCGAATACATCCAACACTTGTGTGGAAGGTTGGAGTCGGGATAGTAATGCTCACCCACGAAAGTGGAAGGAGGTTAACTAGGGGATTCCGTTTCATTAATCCTCCGGGTCCGTGGTGGACTTTGGGGAAGTTAATCCGGACTATCCACGAAAGTGGAAGCTCAGTGGGTAATTTCTAACGGAATTGCCATTTGATTCTCCCTCCTAATTATTCCCTTATTGAAAAACCCATTTCCTCATCCCCGTTTGCATCCCGAAAAGCCTCCGAAGCCCATTTCCTTTCCTTGACCGACCTTAGTTTTCTTTCCTGCATTGTAGCCCCTTTCAACCCGATTTGCTTACCTAGTAATCTCATCCAGACCTTTGACCTAGATTCTATGACCAAGGCCCCTCGCTCTTTGAGAAGAACGATAAAAACCAGTTCTAACAAAAGCACTCTACAGTTGACTTGCTATATTTGATTTTATCCGGCCCTTTATAATGCTCATCTTGTAAAAAGTGTCGTTGTTTGTCTTATGATTATATAGAGGTTATGACCCGCAAACCTGTTGTTTCCTGGGTCAGTGTATAACTGTCTTACAATGGTCCTGGATGAGTCTTAGTTTTAGAGTCCACATGTGAATGTCTTTCAGTCTTTAGAAAGTCTCACACAAGGTCGTGTCATATGTGAGTCTTTTCTTAAGTCAATATGTGTGTTTTGTTTTTAGGAAGTCTAAACCCGGGTCATGGGTGAGTCTTTGGGTTATGTCATAAGTGATTCTTTTCCTTAGTTAATGTGTTTTGGTCTTTTTTTAGAAAGTCTAGTGTAAACCCAGGTCATGGGCGAGTCTTTGCTTTAAAGTCAGGATATGAGCGTCTTTTTCTTTATAAAGTATTATATAATGTCCAGGATGAATCTTTGTGTTAGTGTCTGCATATAATTGTCTTGCATTCTTTAGGAGGTCTCATACAGGTTCCCATGTTATGGATAAGTCCTTTTCCAGAGTCAACATATGAATGTCCTGCATTATAAAAGTGCCATATAGGTCTAGGTGAGTCAGTGTCTTGAGTCATCATGCAAATATTTGTCTTTTTATTAAGAAGTCCAGTGTAAACCCATGTTATAGGTTAGTCTTTCCAGGTCATCATATATGCATTTGCACTTTAAGAGGTCTCACATAGAATTTAGGACATGTAGACCCATCTCGTGGGTAAGTCTTTTCCTTAAGTCAGCATGTAGAGGTCTTGCATCCTAGGAAGTCTTATGTAGGTAAGTTAACACATTCAAACCCATGTCTTGGGTGAGTCTCTCCCGCGTCAGCATATAGGCGTTTTTCATCTTAGGAAGTCCATATTGGTCATTTAGGTCATGCATGCATTGGGATGGTTTGTTTTCTTCTTTTGTCTAGTGTAAAGGTCAAGGCTTGACCTAACCATGAAGGGAATATTTGGATGACGGGAAATTCTGCAACTACCATAGATCCCGAGGGAACAACATGGAGAATTGTTATACTTTGGAGCACCTGATCCATTCAGGGAAGCTGCCCCCACCAAAAGCAGCATAGAGGACTAGACATAACATGGATTTCGCATGCGAAGATAGGAAGGGTATGTCAACAAGGGCTTTAGAGTTAGCAAGAGTCTTGGTTGTTAAGCATTTTATGCTCAGAGTCTGTTAGAGTCAGTTCGTCATTTGTTTCTTGAATTGGGTTGCTCATGTTGCTTTTTGATCAATCGTGCTTGTGTTTTTTACTTGAGTTGAAAAGTTGTCTTATTTATCCATCATCCGTACAAACCAAGTCTGACAAAATTCAGCTTCTCTTATCCTTCCATCTTTGTCATATACCACGTTCCCATCCTTTAGTTTTCTTGAATCCAGGGTTAGAGAGATAAAGAGAGAAACTAAAAAAAAAAAAGAGTGAAAAACTATAGAGTGACCGGTTTGAAAACCTCATTGAGGCAAACCGAGCAAAAGGAGAGAATGTCATCAGGAAAGACCAAGTCCAATAGTCTCTCGAAAAGTGAACGCTCCTCATTGGCGCAGCTTAACCAAACGTGCCGAGGACAGGGGGGCTTTCGCCTCACCTTCATTTCATCACTCACATTATCCTCATCTTTTCATCCAATCTCGACTTACCACCTACCAATCACATCTTTGACTTCTCCATCAAACCTCAACCCTTTTCAAACCCTTAACCCAATCCAAAAGGTGTGCTATGACCAAAGGAGATAAGGGGTTTCAGTAGATTCATCTCAAAGTTCACCATAACCTGTGAACCTTTGTTCAAGAAGTTGAAGAATAGAAGTAAAATAGAATGGGACGATCAATGTGAAGCTGCTTTTGAAATCAAGGAGTATTTACAGCATCCATCGGTCCTCATGCCTCCAGTACCAGATGAGCCTCTACTCCTTTATCTTATAGTAACCAACAACGCAATGGGGGCTATGCTAGCCCAAAAGATAAAAGGTCAAAAGAGCGCCATCTATTACTTGAGCAACTCCAGTATTTGCCTCAGAAACCCATCAAAGGGCGGGTTGTTTTGGATTTCTTGGTCGCTTCACCATCACAGGAACCGCCAAGCACTCACTTGGAATTCCCAAATGAAGACATTTTCCTTACAAATGAAGATATATGGAAATGTTTTTTGACTAGGCTTCCAATCAAATGGGTTGTGAATTAGGAGTACTATTGATCTCTCCAGAAGGGGCACATATTCCTATATCTGTAAAGCTGGATTTTGACGCTACAAAGAATGTCGCTGAATATGAAGCATGTGTAAAGGGTCTGTAGGTCGCTTTGACCCTAGGGATATGCCATATAAAGGTCTCTGTGGATTCTAGCCTCATCATCAATCAGGCTAAGAATACGTGGAAAGTTCGAAATGAATGCCTTATGGCATATCAGCAAAAGCTTTGGAACTTGCTGACCAATTTGAGCAAATTAGCTTCCAATACCTTTGAAGAGATAACAATGAATTGGCGGATGCTTTAGCCAAGCTACCTTCGATGATATCGATCCCATCAGGCACGCTCCAGCTACCTGTAATAGTAGAGCGGTAGTTTAAACTAACATATGTCTGCAATATGGAGACACGAGAAGAAGAAACTAAGGAATGGTTCCATGATATATATAATTTTATTTGGAAAGGCGAATATCCAGCTGAGCTAGATGCTTGAGGACAACGGGCAATCAGATCTTTAGCAGCACAATAGTGCTTGATCCAGGATCGCTTGTACAAGAAATCGCTTACAGGCATCAATTTGCTAAGCATCGATGCTAAAATTGCAAAAGAGGTTATGGCTACTGTTCATGGAGGAGTATGTGGATCTCACATGAATAGGCGCATGCTAGTGAAGAAGATCCAAAGAGCTGGTTACTTTTAGACCACCATGGAAGCGGATTGCTTGGAGGTCGTTCGAAGATGTCACAATTGCCAATAGAATGCCAACTTGCAGCATCAACCTTCCTCGTATTTGACTATGTTGACATCTCCATTGCCATTTTCAGTATGGGGTATCGACATCATTGGCAAGATACACCCAACAGGAACAGGAGGACATGAATGCATATTGGTTGCCATCAGTGGAGGCAGCCTCTTATGCCAAACTCATCCAAGCAAGTGGCCAAATTAATCTTTCAAAATATGATATGCCGATATAGAATGCGTCATGAGATCATTAGTGACAATGGAAGTCATTTTCGGAAAAAGTGGAGACCTTGCTTGCAACTTACCATATTCAGCATCACTAGTCTTCACCTTATCGACCTCAAGTTAATGGAGCTGTAGAAGGGGCAAAAAAAACAGTGGCAGGAATCATCAAGAAAATGGTGGTTACTTATAAAGATTTGCCTTATGGGGATACCAAACCACTATACAAACTGCTACAGGTGCAACACCATATTCATTGGTGTAGGGTATGGAAGCAGTCCTGCCAATTGAATTAGCAATCCCTTCGCTACGAATAGTGGCAGAAAGTCAATTTCTAGAAGCAAAATGGGCTATGGCAAGGTTCGAGGAGTTGATGTTGATGGATGAAAGCAGTTAAGGGCATCAAAGTAGGATCACTCGAGCTTTTAATAAGAAGGTGAAACGTCGCTCACTTCAAGTAGGTGATTTGGTGCTTAAGGAAATGAAGACACCTATACGAGACCCAAGGGAAAAATTAAGCCTAATTAGAAGGGTCCTTATATGATCAAGGATATTTTTCCAGGAGGAGCAGGTCGACTTGCTACTATGGAAGGAAGAAAGAAAGAAAAAAAGGGGATTAGAGGAGAATAAGAAGTAAGAACGTGAAAATAAGAGTCATGCACACCTCAGAAAATCTCATCTTTACCTCATCATCCATGCACCTCAGCCTTCTATAACCTTCACAAACCTTTCATATGAACCCTCAAAACCTTCATAACTATTAAGCTTTCCTCGAGGCAGTATCCATCAAAGTTGCGCTTAAAGAACTACGACTGGCCTGATTCCAACTTGGATAAGTAGGAAAACCTCTTTGAGGTCGGGCCACTACAAGGAGCATTCAGATAAAAAAAAGAGGCTAGCCTGAAAACCTAACAGGGCAGGTTAGGCAAAAGGAGAGTGAGAGAATAAGAGAGGCTAGCCTGAAATCCCTTCAGGGCAGGTTAGGCAAAAGGAGAGGAAACCCTGGATTTCATCATCATCATCAACCCTCCATTCACCATCATCAACAACCCTCCATCTTCCATTCGTCAGACTTGGACATCATTCCCATGTTCCAACCTTTTCCTAAGAGATGATGTCTTACCCCATTTGACCATCTCTTCACTTTTTCAAGACACAATCCTTCTTGGGTGTCTCCCTATCTCATTCATCAATAAACTCTCATCTACCATCCCTTTCAACCCTTTCTCAAGAGATGATGTATATTCCATTTGACCATCTCTAATCCCCTTCAAGGCATGATCATTCTTAAGTGTCTCCACATCCCATTCATTAATAAACCATCGTCCACCGTCTCCTTCCCCAAACACTTCCTAACCAACCCTTTCATCCCATCTCACACTCCGAGGACTTTCAAGTAAGGCTTACTTCTCTGCAAGAGCAAAAGCCGTCCACATTAGATCAGAGACTAACTAACAACCACATGAACATAAACATACTCAGAAACAAGCTACTCCAAACTGGAGGCTCGCACTACCTTTGTGACATCAGTCATAACATTTATTAGAGAAAGCTTCTAAGAGGGACACCTACCCTGCATCTTCATTCTAATAGTAGTCTCACAAAAAAAAAGGAAAAGAAAAAAAGAAAAGAGGGGCTAACTTGAAAAGCCGTTGGGCAAGTTAGGCAAAAGGAGAGTTTGAGACTCACTACTAAGGACGATGCCTCCTCCTATTCTATGATCTATATGCATCATCTCGTCAATCCACTGGGGGCTTGTAAATCTCCAAGGTGGTCTCCAAAGCAGGACAGTGTCATCAAGAGTCTACGCCAAACTGAGGGCTTGTCATACATCAACATACATTTGCAAGCAATCAAGGTAATTCAAGAAACGCATCCTTTTGGCCTGTTACCTCCATATTTGTTCCCTGTCCCATGGATCGAAACATTACTCATCCTAAAAATCTTTGTCTAAATGTAAAGTCGGGGGGGGGGGGTTGTCTGCATGCATTGCATGTATAGATGCATAAAAGCATCATATGTGTATCTTGTCTAAGCATAATAGGTTTGCATTGCATCTATAAGTCGTGTCAGGGCCGCATTGAGTCAGTCTGTTGTGCATTGAGTCAGTCTTTTGTGTCTCAGTCAGTCTATCATGCATTGAGTCACTCTGTTGTGCATTGAGTCAGTTTGTCATGCATCAAGTCAGTCTGTCATGTATCGAGTCAGTTTGTCGTACATAAAGTCGATAGTCATGCATAAATGCATGAGTGCATGACTGCTTGTGTCAAAAACAAAACAAAAAATTGCATTGTTTGTGCAAGAGTTTAGTAGACTAGTTGCATGCATACCCGTATATCTGAAAAGGAAAAAAAAGAGAGAAGCAAGGAAGTGCCACATTGTTGCTCCAGAACGCAACACTGGGGGCTGTTTAAGCCCATATGCAATCTCAATAAGACCGGTCGACATGGTTTCCTGTCACTTAGAGCAAGATTAGAGCAATCTCTAATCCAACTCTTGCTGGATAAGATAACATCCAGTTAAGTTATGCATCATCAGCCAGACACTAATGGCACATGTCCGACATCAAGGACACAATCTTCACTTGACTAGTACAGATCAACTACCTGGCAAATTCAAGAATCCATTCCTCACAGTGAAACTTTGGCACCTATACGCTTGAAGTAAAATTTAAGGAAAATAAGGGTCATCGGCAGAGTTTCGTTGAAGTTCCTTGGCATCAAATTGCCATCATCAAATCAAAAAAATCCAGAGTCCCCGGCAGAGCTCGACACAGTCTCAGCAATAAGAGTCATCGACATCGGGTTCAACGTAATCTCAAGAATAAGAGCCACCGGCATCGCGTCCAGTGAAGGCTCGCTGGCAACAAAAATGTCATCATCATCAAAAAGACCAAGGACAGGGTCGCCGGCAGAGATCGGCGTAAGTCCCCAACATCAGAACCATCGACATCGCGATCGGTGGAGACCCTCGGCATAAAACATGCCAAACAACGACACCGGAAAAGACTAGAACGACACCGGGAAAGACTGGAACGACATCGGGAAAGGCTGGAACGACACTGGGAAAGACTAGAACATCAACGTCAATCGTGACACAGAACGATGCTTCCAAGTGTTAACCCACACAGTCCAAAGTTGCCGGCCCAAAGCTCGTGGCCCAAGGTTTTCCGAGGCTCATAATCCTCTTAGGTAAAAATTTGAACCAATAATCCCTCTTACATGTCAGAAAAACTAACACTGTGTTTTCTTGTAATTTTTAGGTCGCCGCTAAAAGGGACCATCCACCATCCGGTTGCCGCATAAAAGAGCACCAACAGCAGTCTTCCGACGGTTGCCATCTATAGGCTTCCGACGACATCGTGAGCAGCAATCGTCCAACGGTTGCCACCTAAAGGCTTCTGACGACACCATCACCGACATCTTCAGTCGTCCAACGATCGCCAACTAAAGGCTTCCGACGACATCATCAACATCAGCAGCAGTCGTCCAATGGTTTCCACCTAAAGGTCTCCAACGACATCCCTATCATCAGTCGTCCAACGGTTGCCACTTAAAGGTCTCCAACGACATCACCACCATCAGTCGTCTAACAATTGCATCCTAAAGGCCTCCAAAACCTTAGTCGGCATCAGTCGTCCAACGGTTGCCACCTAGAGGCCTCCAACGACATCATCAGTATCAGTCGTCCAACGGTTGCCACCTTAAGGCCTCCAACGGCATCATCAACATCAATCGTCCAACGGTTGCCACCTAAAGGCCTCCAACGGCATCATCAGCATCAGTCGTCCAACGGTTTCCACCTAAAGGCCTCCGACGACATCACCAAGTTTAAGTCGTCTAACGGTTGCCACCTAAAGGCCTCCGACGACATCACCAACATCATTCGGTCGCCATATAAAAGAGCACCGACAGCATTCCTCTTCAAGTCAGGCAGACAACATCTCAGGCTACTTTGACCTTCGTCGTATTCGGACTCGATCAAAGTGGGGGCTCTCTATAGACACTGGGATTTGCACCGACACGATCCTGACCCGTCAAAACTCAGCAAGTCAACTGGGTTGGACACCAAAATGGTCATTAGGCCCATGGAGTTGGCAAAATAAGCCCAGCAAAGCAAAGCGGGCTGCATAATTACAATATAACCTTTGAGGGTTATAATAAATCACAAACGGCCAGACAAATCGGCCCAAAAGCGCCTCCGGATAAGACGTCTTCAAAACGCGTGGGGGTTTTAGGCTGCCCAGAGCGCGTTGTTTTGAGCAGTCTATGTTAGTGATCCGTGTGATGTGTTTTAAAACCCGAGGGGGTTTTGTTTCCAGAAGCTAGCGCCAAAAATCTTGATCACAACCCCATGATTTTAGCCCACGTGAACTTGACTTTCTGCTTGACTTTTTAAAACCCGCGGGGGTTTTGTGCTTGCATGGATTGCATGGCATGATTATTGGGGTATGCTCCCTCCTAAAACCTCACCTCTTCACCTATAAATACCCCCTCCATTTCACCTTCACTCCATCAACTAACACCATTATTCTACCCAAATGATCATCAACTACCCTCATCTATCACCCTTACTCTACCCAAATTTCCACTATCATCATCATACCAAAACTCTCTCAAAACTTCATCTCTAATACTCCCATAAAATCACCACATCACTACTCTCATATTATCCTTTTACTATCCTTACACTCATCATTCCATCCTCCAAGTCAAGGAAAAGTCAAGGAATTCGACCATTGCGTCCGGGCATCTAACATCAAGAGAGGTTTGCTTTCGTTGTTATTTTTGTTGTTTTGATCATGTAATTTGTATTTTAATTCCCCTACATGTACGTTATTATGTAAAACCTTTCTTTTAACATTTGCATGATTGAGAATATAATTTGTGAAATTAATTAAACTTCTCCTCGCTCTTTTTCATTTCAATGTCGATTTTAGCAGAGTCTGTTTTCTATCAGGAGGATTCGAGAGTTCTTATAATTCTCAGATTCGTAACCTTACCCCCGAACATAGAATCGGGTTTCGTAGACTTGAGTTATTTCATTTTACAGTTTGTCCGTTTCCTTAAATCGGCTAACAACTCTTTTATTCTTTTATAACCCGTTTAATTATTTAATAGTTGAACTTGCACTAGAATAATAAAAAAAATGGTTTAACATCTTCCTCTCATCCATTCAAGGTTAAAACCGAGAGAAATTGGGCCAGGAATCAATAAAACCCCCGCGGGTTTTATTGGTTCCAACTCCCTTTCTTTGGCCTAAGGAAACAGATGGCCCAGCCCAGGATATGTCAAAACCCTCGCAGGTTCTGGCGGCCCGTTTGCTTCCTCTTGGGCCTAGATTTGGTGTTTGGGCCGGTTTTAAACCATTATTAAAATATTTCAGTGTAATTTCGAGTGTTTAAATAATAAAAAACGGAGTTATAAATAATTAAAGTTTCATCACCCCGAAAACAAATTTCGAAAATAAAAATATCCTTATTTAAGGATTAAGCAACCTTAGTCGGCTCCCGATCACTTAAGTAGAGCATCACGGATAAAAGGATCGAATGATCCCTTTTTTCCGGGGTCCTACACAACCTTATAGCCATCTTCACATAAAACCCTCCATCCAAGTTCCAAGTTCCAGATCAAGTCAAGGGATCATCCTCCAAGCAACTTTAACCAAGGTTTGCTTGTCATTACCATTGAGTTTAATCATGTATTTTGCATTTTAATTCTTTTATTTGTACATTGTTTCTTTATAAAAGAAAACGTCTTCGTTTTATATTGCATGATCAAGAATGTAACTTTGCGAAGTTAATTTAACTTGTCCCCGCTCTCTTTCATTTCAAGTTTGATTTTAGTAGAGTCTTGGAGCGCTCCGTCGCGTGTGAGGGCATTGATATTAGCTTGAATGGAACTTGGAATCATCAATCGAACAAATGCTTGAGCACTACAGGTACTTGGATATGATTTTGGATAAAGGATATTCCACCACCAAAACCTAGCACCCCACCATGACCTTCATAAAGGAGACATCCACGAAATGATCACTAAAGGAATGACTTGCTAACACCACCATTAACAAATGGATAAAGTAAGAACAAGATTTTTGAGAGAGAAACTAGGGCAAAACCTTAACCATGCATTAGCATATCATTCATCAACATAAACTATCTTGGAAAATAAGCTAAGGGGGTATTTATACTAATGGGGGGGGGGGTAAAACAGAAAATTACAATGATTGTCCACAAAACATGCGTAGCAGCAGGGCCTTCCTGGGTGCAACGTGCCTGGCCAGCGTGATAACGCGGGCGAGACGCGCCAGGTCACGGGTGCGGCCTTGTCCTGCCGACTTCCTTGACTTTGCCAATCAAAGTGTCGCGGGTGCGAAGGGGAATGTGGCGGACGCGACGTTGGCGACACAGCAGCAGTAGTGCTTGGCAGAGGAAGGTCGCGAGGGAGACCAGTTGTGTGCTAGGTGCGACGCCCTTGTCCAGCGAGGTAACAGGTGCTACGATGGTGTGGCGGGCGCGATCATGCAGCTCCTCATCCCAGGACAGTCTGGTTTTTCCCCGAGGGCCGGGATCCCACTTATAATGGATGCCACACCCAAAGATGATCTGTTTTGCTCATGTTCTCGGGTAGGGGTGTGGATAGACTTGAAGGCCATGGATTTTGAGGATCAGACCCCAGCCCGGTATAACTCCATACTCCCCTTCTTGAAAAAGATTTGCCCTTAACTCTTGGGGATTTTGAGGATCAATTTTATTAAGTGACCGAAATACCCTTACTCTTCTTCTTTAAGGGAATTTCTTAAAAATGGAAGAACAAGGGTATTTCGGTAACTTAACCAAACTGATGACAAAAAAAAACACATAATAATTTCTAACTCAAAAAGTAAGGGTACCCCAAAATGAGTTTTGAAAAGTTGGGGTACCTGAAAAACATTTCATCAAAAGTTAGGGTACCTCTGAGTAATTGTTTGCATTCAATGAGTTCATATCACAACAACCAACTTGCAAACAATATTCATTGATGGACGACACACACGTCGAGCTCTTAAAATGGGTTGGACTAGAATCAAGGTATCTTCAAACCCAAACTTGTCACTAGACACCAAACGAACACCAAGATTTCTAGCATTCCATTCCAAGCATAGAGAATTTTCGATCAAGGACGTCACACGCTGTGGACATTTTTCCTCACCGTTCGGGCTTCCGAACGTCCACGTTTCGATAGAGGGTGCGATTCGCTGATTTGTGTTGGGGTTTAACCTTTGAAAATTCTTTAAGGAAGTCTATCATATATTTCATGAATAATATTTTATAAAATCACTTTCCCTTTACTTATGCATTTTATGAGTCATGGAATTAAACCTTTAAGAGTTAACATCCACTTGTTCCAAACCCTTCTAAATTTAACCCATTTGCTCATTTAAATGTTAAGCTCAGAAGAGAGTGATGTATGCAACCATTATTTAGAAATATAGGAAAGAAAACCCTAAAGTTGCATCGATACATTGTAAAATCGTGTTAACCATAGTTTTTGCAATCCTCGATGTGTTTTAGTTCGAAATGGGAGTCGCCACCCGACTTTTTAAGGGAAAAGCCAAGACAAAACCAAAAGGAAAAGAAAGAAAGATCCCGCCTGCGAAACCCAAGAATGGATTCGGGGGTAAGGCTACAAACTCGAAAAGTAAACTTTAAGAGTTCGCCTCTCACAAAAGGAAAGACTCTACTAAAAGTTTTAAATGTGCTTTCGATAATGTTTGGAAGGGAAATGAATGAATAATTTATAAAATTACTTCATTGAATCATAGAACAAGAATGTAATATATAAGATAAAAAGTACAAATACACAATTATTTACAAGAAAAGAGAAAAACACTTACAAGGTTACATTGCTACTTTGTTGGGAAAACTTTGCCTAGCTTTTTGATGCTTGATGAATCCTCCTTGATACCTTAAAACCTTCCTCTCCAAGTGCCAAGAGGATGATAGAAAAAAGGATGGAAAAAGATGATAAGAAGAGGGGTAGAAAGAGGGGAATAAGAAGGTTTTTTTGTAGTTTTGGGATGTGTTTAGGCTAGGGTTTTTTGTGGAGTTTTGGATGGATAGAATTGGATAAGTGTTTAGGCTTTTTGTGAAGATTATGATGGAATAGATTAGAGGATGGATAATATATGAATATGAGATGAAGGTGAGATGAAGGATATGATAAGAAGTAGGGAGAGTATAAGAGAGATTAGAGAGAGACTAGAGAGAGATTAGAGAATGAGTAAAGAGGGATGGATGATGAGAGAATTGGATGATGAGTTGATGAGTGAATTGGTGAGTGAAAATGACTTGGAGAGGAGTAGTATTTATAGGAGGAGGAGGGAGTAGAGATACATGTATGCATGCATTTATCGAACCTCTTTTATTTCTTCCGCTCTTATTTTTATATTATTTTATGTGTCAAAATCCCTGTGTCTACACACGCTAATCATGCAACTTATCACACCAACAAACATTCTCAAACAACAAATGTCTCCCAAAGGTTATGCACAACTCAGCCAAAGACTTTATGTCGCAACATCCAACATCCAAGCAAGATCATAAATGACTAGGCCATGAGAGGTGTTGGCGAAAACTCCGTTGTTGCTTGAATCCTCAAAAAGCGATGTCGAGATGTTCATCGGGGCTTTTGTTGGGATTCTTCCGTTAGGACGAGAGGAAGGGCAAGATCGATGTTTTCATCCTCCTCTTGGCGTGGAGCTTCAACAATATCGCCAAGGGGCTCACATGTATCGAGGGAAGGGCCCTCGTTAGGCATGAGATCGACCTTCGCTTGCTTAATTCTTCTTTGCCCATCAAGTGATGAAATTGGTCCATGGTTATCCTCACCCCATTGTCGTCAGACTCTTTCAAGGTATGCGGGAGCATTCAAGGTGTAATAATCTCATCCTTCCATGCGAAGGCGGGTGCATTTTATCCGAACACTGTGAGGGATACTGGCTTTGGTCCTTTTCTAGATTGTTTGAGGGCATGGAGGATTCGCAGCAAGATAACCTATGACCGAGCTATCGTGGAGGTTTCTGGGACTCCACAAATTCTTTCCACCCCCCATTGGGGAGATGATGCTCACTCCTTTTGACTTTGTAATGATTACAGGTCTTAGCTAGGGCGGCCAGGTGCTAGAGTTTCGAAAGGATGTTGATCCTCGCGTTTATGCGCTTTTGCAACCCGTTACCGCATTGGCGGGACGAATTGGCGGCCTGCGATGCACGCATCTGGTGGCCCTTATGAAAAGTGAAGGATTTGGGAGTCTTCCTCTTCCTCAGCGTCAGTTCATTGTGTTGGTGCATTTTATCAATGCAACAATTTTTGCAAACCACGGAGACACAATCACTCTCTCATGGGCGCATCACCTCTTGAATTTTGACGAGGTGAGATTTTTCAATTGGGCAGCTGTTGCTTACGCCCATTTGGTCAGGGGAATGCGAGTTGCCTGCCGACCCACCGGTTGTGACACAGTGGCGCGCACAAGGGCAACGGAGGCTAAGAAGCTCAACCAGGGGAGCAGCATTTGGCGAGTCTTGGAGGTATGCTCCAGGTTCTTTTCCTTTTAGAAATTTGTGATGTGCAAATTTCTTCTTTACTAAGAACCTTTCCTGGTATGCAGGTGTGAGTTTTGGCCTATTTTCTCCCTGTAGTTGGTGGGACCAACAACGGCGATCTGGGCATTCCAGCTGCTCGACGATGGTCAGAAGCATCAGGCTACCATCGGCCAACATTCCATTTCAAGGATTTGAATGGACTTAGGAGGATTATTGATAACCTTAGACAGGTATGTCTTGCATTTTTTATTGTTATTTGCCTTTTCTTCTCTCGAGCCTTTGGCGATGACTTTTACTGCAGGAGGACATTGTCCGATTCCCATGGAATGGACATAATGCGGAGGACCTTCATTATGATATACGCCTTGTAAGGGAAGCAAGCGAGCGCCGCTTGTTGTTGGAAGGTCCTTCTAGGCTCACGTTCTACTTAGGGGAACGCTTCTTCTTTCGACATACCGGGGAATGGCCTCCAAGAGTTCCTATGGATCCTTCCGAGCTCATTTTTGATAGGCAAGCCTTGGCGGTGGATGAAATGGCACGGCTAATGGCTGGTAAACCAGCGGTCAATTTTATTGTACTGACTGTAGAGCAAAAAATTTAATAACATAAAATAAATTAAATACATTGCCCACACAATCTCCCAACATATTTTTGTATATATCGGTTTATTATTTTCTTTGAGTACAACTCTATTCAAGAGGATAAACCTCCTTAATTACGTCCCTGTTTAAGAGACCACCTTTTGATTCCGACTCGCTTTGTTTAACTGTTCTTTCCTTCTTTTGTTTTATTTTAGTCGAGGTAAATTTACACGTCAACCTTTATTTTCGACCCATAACTTAATTGCATCAGATAGTGGCCGGATAGGCACCTTCTAGGAAGGGTACTACCCATACACATTCTTCATGTGCAGGCTAGGGGGAAAATTTGATTTAGTTTGGATTCGGGTTGCACTCACTATTTATTGTGAGCTGCCTACGTACCCCTTTGGAGGAATCAAACCGATCGTAGTTTGTTTGGGAAATTTTAACATTTATTTGGGTTGTTTAGGTTAAATTAATAACCATTATTTTTGACCCATTTTGGTTATTTGTTCGGCTAAATAACCGAAATAGGGACTTGAATTTATTACGGAATTTTGGCCAAGTTGATATTACAGCCTTTCCGTAATTTTTTATTACTTTCCGACTTAGTCCTTCATGGGGTCGGATAGTTTAATTTGACTTGTCGATTGCACCCATAAGCATATTTATTTTTATGGGCTTCCTACGTACTCTTTTTGAGATCAAATCGACGTAGTTCTAGACCCATTTTGAATCTACAGCTCGAATAAAAATTCGAAAGAAAATTTATGAGCTTGGAATTTTTTATTTGGATAAAGTTTAGTCCATTTGACGGAGTTGGGATTTAGAAGGTATAATTTTGTGGAGTTTGGATTTAACATGTTTCGGTTACAAAATGATATATTATGTAACCGTATAAGGCTATATAAATTTGAGATTTGGCTTTTAAGGAAAGAGGAGGGAATTTTTGTGAGCTAGGATTTGTGTTTGGCTCGGATTTGGTCCCTTTGACAGACTTGAAATGTAGCCTGGATCATTTTGTACGTGGGACTTGCATTTGGCCAGTTTCAAGTTACGAGAAAAATGTATCATATAACCAGGAGTCATTATATTTTGAATTTAGCCCTTTTAGGACGGTGGGACGAAATTGAGAGCTTGGACTTTGTGCCTAGCTCGAGTTTTGTCCATTTACGGGACTTAAAATATAGTAGGAAAAAACCTACAACAGAGCTTACTCATTTTGGTTACAGGAAAAACATTTCGTAACCACAAGTTGCAAGAAACTTTAAATTTGGCCATTATAACATATGGGGAGAATGTTTGAGATTAGACTTTTGTCTGACTCATATTTAGTCCGTTTGGCAGACTTGAGATTTGACGGGGAACTTGTTATTACAAGTCACATAAACCCGAATCTGGTCCTTTTAAGAGCGAGGGGAGAATTTGTGAGCTCCGAAATTTATAATGGGTTTGGTTTTTGGGTCATTTGGTGGACTTGGCTGTTTGACAGGACAACCTGTCTCTCTGAACGGATGACCAGTTTATTTGTTTAGGTCACGTAACAGAAGATCAAAGATAGACATTTTGGGGTTTTTTCGTAAGAGCGGGACTTTTTGTGAGCTTGGATATTTTTAGTTGGCTCGAATTTTGTCCGCTTGGAAGATTTGGGAATTTGACAAGGTCAGTTGACATTTTTGTGGAGCTTGGGTGATTTGGTTCGCGACGTAACCTGACCATCTTTTATTTGTCCCTCGCAAAAATAAAATGACTCGAGTATTCACCGAAAAATATAATTTGACAATTTTTAATTTGTGACTGAACCCGAAATATTTAATCGGATATCCTAGGTACCATTATTGGATCAAGTCTACGTAGTTCTTGGCCAAATTTGACTCGAGATATAATTTTACGGGGATTTTGAATTTGTGACAGAACCCGGAAAAAATTAACGTCGGGTTTCCTACGTACCCTTGATGGGATCAAGTCAACGTAGTTCTAATATAAAATTTCAAGATATAATTTTCTAGCAATTTTAAACTTGTATCTATTCACTCATTTTATAGACATGAGTTTGCGTAATAATTAATGAGTAAAAGAAATATGAGTAAGTGGTATGTCAGAATGTTTCATGCTGAGGCATTTGTTCAAGTGAAACTCCTCCCCCTTTATCAACTTGTTATTTACTTGTTGTAGACATACAAGTCAGTAGAAAAGCTCTTATTTTGCATGTGTTTGACGAGTTATTGCTAAAGATTTGAAAGCCTAAGCTCATTTCCTTCGCACTAATCGGACAAGTTTGTAGTGTCCGATTCTATGACAGCTGTTGACGTAGGAGATACTAGGTGTCAATTTTTCTACCAATTCAGTTCACCCCTCGTTGCCAGTCGGCAACATCCCATTCAGAAGGCCATGTTTTCATTCACTTTTTTTGGATGACCAAACAGAAGGTAGCTGGTGGTCATGAATGTAAATTACCAAGTAGCTCTCTATTTCTTCTATTAACCCACATTATTCCATTTTAAGGGGGACTAATGTCTTGCTTCATGCCAATCAGGACCCATGTATTTCCAACATTAAACCAAAGATCATATCAAAGACAAAGCCTTCAGTTACTTAGTTTTGTCATAGTTTTATTATTTGCCTTTTTTTTTAGATTTTTACTTGGGTATGTTCCGATGATCTTTGACATGAAGTATTATCTTTCGCCTCATATTTTGACAGGAGCTAAGCCAATTTGTAAATCACTGACCCATTCCAAATTGCTTCAAGCCTTCCTTGCTCCATCAATTTTTTTGTTTTCTGGGAGATAGACATTTGGGTAGAGGCCGAAAATGGGTACGTATGTACCCATTTTCACGTCAAAAACATACCATATTTCTTCCACAGTTTTTCATTATAAGAGACAGGCAGGTTCGGGGGTCGAAATTTCACGGTTCCAGCCGGGGCCGGAGTCGCCAAAGACCCATGGTTTATGATTCCAGCGGAAATCGCGACCCGACAGGATCCACAAATAGAGATTCCGACATGAACCAGGATCCCGAAAGATCCGATTTTTATGGTTCCGAAGAACCAGGATTCCTAAGAATCCGATTTTAATGGGTCCTGAGGGACCCGAGATCCCGAAAGATCCGATTTTATGGTTCCAAAGAGCTAGGATTCCTAAAAATCCAATTTTGATGGGTCCTTAGGGACCAAGGATTCCTAATCCAATGAGTTTACGATCTGACAAGATCGAGATTTTGGTTCGTGGTGTACGACATGAACTTGGGACACCGTGGTTGATTTGTTGGCTGTCTTCGAAGGGGTTGGAGCTTTCTTGTGACTGGCTTTGGAGTTTAGCCATGGGAGGAAGGAGATAATTTTTGATGAAGAACAATCCTTTATGGGACTTGACACGGGTAGGATTGTATACCTTGAACTGTTACCCTCGTCTTGTAGTTCCTAGTTCTTCACTCTACCGTTCTCTCTGGTTCCTCAAGCTTTTTCTGCAACTGTTTTTTTTCTTCACCCACCAGGAGCCAACCTCTTCAATTCTCTTAGTTATCCTCTTTATAGAGGAAATAAGGAGCAGTTGTTTTTATCGGTTGAAACAAAAAAAAAAAAAAAACCAATGGGGCATGGGAAACATGGGGGGACATGATGACACCACCACACCAACTAATAACTCCTTTTTATTTCATCAACCATAAAATGCATTTCCCCCCTTTTTGTTTAGGAAACTTAATAAAACATATTAACCTCCCCCCCCCCCCCCCTTTTTGAAGGTTAATAGTATCATCAACAATGTTCAATGAGACTCATCAGACTTCAATTTGGAAGTCATCACGTCCACTCTTTTTTTTTTTCTTTTAAAATTTAATTTATATAAATTATATTGTACCATTTTTTTTTTGTTATGCACTTATATGTATTTATACATGTATTACATGATATACATACACGAATCATACTTTGAGTGTAATAACATAATTTTTAGTAACTATAATTTGGATTCTTTTGAATTTGTCAAATTTTACGTCCAACACCGATGCCGACCACTAGTGATGAAGATAACAAGGGTAACTGCTATGTGAGCTTGCCACGTTCTGGGAGCTCGTCAAGACGTCCTCCTCGCCACTCTTCAACAGGAGAAACAGGTAGTAGAGGCTTTCGTGGAGATCCAAGGGCAGGACCATCTAGGCGCAGGGACCAAGATCTGCTGAGTGTGCCACGCGATCCTTATGCCAGCTCTTCGTGACGAAGGTCTCATGATATCCCGAAGTTTATGGTGGAGGACTACTCAAAATCTAGTAGATTCCAAGGTTCAATGGATAGAGTGCCTAGTCCATGGGCGCCTCAGTATCATGCTAAATCCATTGTCCCTTATAATCAGCCCCCTGGCTTCAGCCAGGATTATCCAGACTCTGGTTTTCATGGTACGCCTTCTAGCCAATTCTTGTCTGGTCCTTCTGGTACTCAAGATGATCCACAGCCATGCAACTTTCAGGAGCTTATTGGTAGCGGCGGTTTCGGTGGGAACTTCTAGGCATTACGACAAGGCTTTCTCCTATTTTCTCTTTTTCCCCTTTTTTTTATGTAATGTAAAAGAAATGCCATGTAATAAAAAGAGAATGCGCAGTTAAATGCAGACACGATTTTAGGTGATTTTGACTCTCTAAAGATGCGACATGCAAGCTCCCTTTTTTATTTACTTTTAGGTCAATCTCTGACTGCTTACAAGGAAGGGATAAAAGAAAATAATGTACAAAAGAGTTTATAATTTCTTAAACTAAAGAAAAATAAAGTTACATTTTACATAAAAAAAAGAAAACAAAACAAAAACAAATAAAACACGTAGCAAACCGTGTTTTCTGCATGGGTGCATGCACGTAGGGGTGTGAACTCTCAAACGAGTTCATCCCCTCTTCTTGGTGGCCGGTCGGCCTTCACACGGTGACAGACACTGTGGTTCATTCGGACACGTTGCTAGATGTTGCCTACATCCCCTAGGGTCTGATTGAATAGCCGTGTACAGTGCATTGCCGAGGCTATATAAGCATGCCTTGTTGAGAATTCACCACACTCTCATTTCCTCTCAATCTACTTTCTCATTGCAATCATGGCTTTCGAGAGAAAACTTAACTTCTGGATGAATAATCTCACTAAACCTGAAAAACGACTCCTCACTTACTACAACTTATCCCTTATTTTGAGCTTAAAGCAAGTAAAAATCGATTGGGTATTTCTCAAAGCGGCGTTAACCTTTTGGGACCCTAAATTCAATGTCTTTCACTTCTCTTTGAACGAATTGTTCCCCTTTCCCGAAGAGTGGGCTTGTATCTTTAAATTTGATCTCTATGCTCCGTCAACAACTCCTCCTCTTATTACAACTATCGTGAAAAATTCGAGGAATTGGCGAACTTCAACCATCGAGCATTAGGACACATTTTGGTGGGCAACACAGCCAATTTGCAAGCTCTAGTGGAATTCTTTCAATCACCAGAGGCGCTTAGACTCAACCCAGCGCTGCGAGTGTGAGGTTTGGTCTTTTGCATTCTATCAGAATTTTTTTTTTATCATGGTGGTTCGGGTTTTTCACCTCTCTCTCTCATCCATGTCATAGACGAGATGTCCCGGGGTTAAAATCCTGCTTCGATGATGATTGTTGAGATCCTCTTCGGCCTTGATTCATGGCCTACAAAGCAAACCTTTCGCGGAAGTCCCCTCGCTGTTCAAGTGAGTATCGACACTCTTTTCTTTCTTTTTTGTTTCTTTCATTTTTTTGATATTATTTTTCTCTGATTTTGCATGGATCATCCGAGTGGTCCATGTGGAATCATGTGTCGATTTTTATTTTTTTTCTTTTTGGTTGTAATATATATTTTTTTTGTGCAACCAAAATTCTCACTTCCTTCCTTACTTGTAGATGTGACTTATGGAGAATTTAGACATGATCTTTTCTCCCATCACCTCTTGGGAACTAGCCAACTTTTGCCAATGCAAAAGAAAGTTCGATACCCGCCGTAATTGTGATGAGTGGGTCATTTTTCTCAAGAACCACAAGGAAATCCGCTTGTGGGTTCAATGGTGGAAGATACCATGCTTCTCGAGCCATTCTCGTAAGGCAGCCCACATCACTCTGCTTGGCCTCACGAAGCTCACATACTACTTCCCTGTTCGAGTCATGCGGCAAATGGGGCATTCTCAAGACATTCCCCTTCCTCCGTAAGAGATTCCCGACCTTACCCATCTCTAAGGGTCGGTGATTGAGTCGTGGCTCAAATACTGGAAGAAACGGACTGAAAAGGAGGCACCTGCCCTTAACCGTATCTCTACTACTGCAACGATGCTTATCGGAGCTGGCTTACTACTACTATCGGTGCTAGTCATTGGCGTGAAAGATCATTGCGCTCACCTGTTCGGGACACCCCGAAACTGAAGAGTATCATCGTGGCTAACGATCCTGGGTCGGGTTCCAAAGAAGAAACGCACCCAAGAAAGGAAAAACAAGCTAGTCCGACTGAATGAGCACTAATGGGCCTATACCGACTCCGACTAAACTAGGACTAGACTTAGTACTAAAAAAGGAGGATGGAGAGAAAGAGATGGAATGGAAGAAATGTGTGTGCTTTGTATTTTTATTATTTGATTCTTTCCCTTTTAGAAAATGGATAAAACAAAAATGTTATTAAAAAGATGTACTCCTTTTATTGATATAAGAAGTAGAGCATTACATTTATGTTTTACAAGAATCAACACAAGTCATGCTCTTCTTCTTCTCGTCCTTCAAAAGCACAACTTCAACACTTTTATTCTCTCCTTTTACCTAACTCATCCCGAAGAATTTTCAAGCTAGTCTCTCCTTTTCCTTTTCTCTTTTTTTTTTCCTATACTCTCCTTTTGCCTGACCTGCCTTAAAAAGCTTTTCAAGTCAACCTCTTTTTTCTTTTTTTTTTCTTCTATTTTTTCCTTTTTTTTTTCTTTTCCCTCATAAGCAAGTGGCCTATTGGCAGTTCGGTTGCTTGCTTTTATAAGATAATGCATGTCTAAGTAGCTAAGGATACCAACCCTTGGAGGCTTAAACATAATATCTCTTTAACTTATCCAAATTCACAGGTTGGACAAGCTCCTCTCCCTCAGGTGTGGCTAATCAGGCGGCGCCCCCTGGAGTGATAAAAATAATGACGTAGGGACCCTTCCAGTTTGGGGAAAACTTGCCTTGAGGATCCTGACGTGTTGCGCTCATTTCTTGCAATACTAGATCCCCTTTTGTTAAATCCCGATCTTTGACTTTCTTATTGAATGCTCGGGAAATCCGACTCTGATAAAGCTGGATATTATGTAGAGCACGGAGTCGTCTTTCATCTAACAAAACCAATTCCTCATACCTAGCATGGGCCCATTCGGCCTCAGGGATTTGACTTTTAGCAATGATTTTTAAAGAGAGAACGACAAGTTCTACCGACGAGACTGCTTCCATCCCATACACCAAAGAGTATGGCGTAGCTCCAGTTGCAGTCTGAATTGACGTTCGATATCCCCATATTGCGAAGGAAAGCTTGTCGGGCCAGTCTCTGTAAGTTATAACCATTTTCTTGATAATTTTCACTAGAGTTTTGTTTACAGCCTCCACCGCTTCATTAGTTTGTGGCCGATAGAGAGAAGCATGGTGATGTCGGACTTTGTACTTGGCCAAAAGAGCTGCAAACTCACCCATGAAATGGCTCCCGTTGTCACTAATCACCTCATGTGGCACCCCGTATCTGCAATTAATGTTCCTCAGCATGAATTTGGCCACATGCTTCGAAGTGATTTTTGAGTATGAGGCATCTTCTACCCACTTAGTGAAGTACTCCACATCTACCAACACATATTAATGTCCTCCTGTGCCTTGGGGTGAAATCTTCCCTATAATGTGGATTCCCCATACTGAAAATGGCCAAGGTAAGGCTAAAGTGGTCAAATAAGAGGATGGTTGATGCTTGAGGTCAGAATACTCTTGACATTTCGGGCATCTTCTCACAAATTGGAGATAGTCGGATTCCATGGTCGACCAGAAATACCCTGCTCTTTGGATCTTCTTAACCAACATTCTACTGTTCGTGTGTGGTCCACACTCCCTTCCGTGAGTGGATTTTATTAATTCCTCAACTTCCTCCTTATCAACACATAGGAGGTTTATCCCTGTTGCAGTCTTCTTGTACAGACGGTCCTGAATAATGCAATATTGAGAGGCTACTAGCCGAATAGCCCTCCTGGCTCGACGCTCGGCATTTAGCGGGTACGAACCGTCTTTCACAAATGCATAAATATCAAAGAACCATGCATCAATATTGACCGAACCGATCATTGTTGATGAGCAGGACAAGCTCTCCTTTCCACCGTTACTACTAGGGCTTGACACTTTTCAAGCATAGCCACCATGGATGAAAGCTTGGCTGACGCATCAGCTAGCTCGTTGTAGCCCCACGGTAGATATTTGAACTCAATGTGGTTGAACTTCTCTGCTAGTTTGGACAAATGTTGCTGGTAAAGAGCCAAGGATTCGCTCTTGACCTTCCATACACTAGTAGCTTGATTGACGATCAAACTAGAGTCCTCAAACACTCGTAGCCCTTTAATTCTCATCTCCAGGGCCACATGCATGCCCAAAATGCAAGCTTCATACTCAGCAGCATTATTAGTAGCCTCAAAGTCAAGCTTGACCGCTAAAGGAAAGTGTATATCCTCGGGAGAAACTAGTAGAGCTCCGGACCCGCATCCCATCTCATTAGCAGCACCATCAAGGTATAGCTTCCAGGTTTCCTCTTCAACTTGAAGTATCTATTCATCACTAAACTTCAAGCCTCTAGTGTCAGGACTTCCTGTAGGAAACTTAGCACGAAAATCAGAGACTGCACGCCCCTTTATGGACTTCTGTGGTCGAAAGTGCAGATCGAATTCGGACAGCATGACCACCCATCGAGCAATCCTGCTGATTATAGTAGGTTGTTCCATGATGTACTTGACTGGAATACACGCTGCAATCACATACACAGTGTATGAGAGCATATAGTGGCGAAACTTCTTTGTAGACCATACTAATGCCAAGGCTATCTTCTCAATTTCCGAATAGTGGGACTATAGGTACCCCGAAAAAAGTGACCCCTTTTCCCGTGATGCGCTACTTGAGTGATCGGGAGCCAACTAAGGTTTTTTAATCCTTAAATAAGGATATTTTTATTTTATGAAGTTCATTTTTGGGGTGATGAAACTATATTTTTTTACAAATCCATTTTTATTATTTAAATTATTCGAAATTGCAAAAAATAATTTAACAATAATTTAATCCCGTCCCAAATAATAATTTCAGGCCCAAGAGAAAACAAGCGGGCCACTGGAATCCGCTAAAACCCGCCTAGGTTTTAGCAGATTCTAGGATGGGCCACTTGTCTCCTCGACCCAAATAAAAAGTGAGTTGAAAGTGATAAAACCCGCCTAGGTTTTATCACTTTTTGGCCCATTTCTCTCGGGACCCTCCTTGAATGAATATTGGACATGAACCAAATTATTTTTTAAATTATTTTATGCAGAAATGAATATTTTAAATAATTAAACGAATTTATAAAATGTAAAAGAGTCGTCAGCCGATTTAAGAAAATCGACAAACCATAAAATAAGAAAGAAAGACTCCGGTCTACGAACCCAATTTCTGGATTCGGGGGTAAGGTTACGGATTTGAGAGTTATAAGAACTCTCGAATCCGTCTGTTATAAAACAGACTCTACTAAAATCGACCTTGAAAAGAAAGAGAGCAGGGAGAAGCTTGGTTAATTTCACGAAGTTATTATTCAAATCATGCAAGATTAAAATATGATATTTACTTTTTACAAAATATGTACAAGTAAAGGAATTAAAGAATGAATTAAATGATTAATCACAATAATATGAATAATGAAATCGAACCTTGCTTAAAGGTGGCGGATGCGATGGATTTGATCCCTTGATTTGACCTCGACTTGGAGTTTGGATGAAATAATGTGAGTAGTTTAGAAGAGTGGTATATAGGTAATTATTTGGATGTGATGAGTGTGATTATGAGGGGATTAGAGATGATTATGGATGATGAAGTTTTGAGAGAATTGGTGTATAGTATGGAGGTAGTTGATGAGAATAGATGATGATATTTGATGAAAATAGTTGATGGTATAAGGGTGAAATGGAGGGGGGTATTTATAGGTGAGGGAGTGAGAGATTTGGAGGGAAACCAAGGGGAACACACCCCACGAATCATGCCCTTCAAGGATCAAAAGCTAGGCGGGTTTTGAGAGGTCAAACCAGGGTCAATCACATGGGCAAAGATCAAGGGATTGAATTGCATGCATGAAGATTTTGGCGCCAGATCAATCAAAACTTAGGCAGGTTTTAAATTGATCATCACGTTGATCGGTGACGTGGAACAAAACGACGTCGCGCTGCTATTCTTCTCAAAACCTAGACGGGTTTTGAGACTTCTAGGTCGGGGCGCGCTTTTGGGCTTGCTTCTGTGTGGGCTTATCCCTTGAAAATTAAAAGCCATGGGGGTTTTTACGAATGTAGGCGGCCTGTTTTGACTTCTTGGGCTCAAGCTGTTGACCTTTTGGGCTCAATGACCCATTTATCTTTTGGCTCAAAGTGATAAATCCCGGTGTCTACAGAGACCCCCCTCTTTGATCGAGTCTGAATAGAACGAAGGTCAAAGTAGCCTGAGGATACGACTTTGAATTGCAAAGCCTGGGGTAATGCTTGGAAGATGAGTCATGCATCGCGGTTGTGGATAGCATGCGCCTCCTTTGAGATGATCTCGAGCAAGAATGATGCTCTACTTGACTGTTGATGTTGTTGATCTCAGGCGAGAATGACGCCTTCCTTGTTATCGGACATGATGTCGATGGTTCATGGAGTTTTATAGTCTTTCCCAATGTCGGTTCCAGTCTTTCCCGGTGTCGGTTCCAGTCTTTCCCGGTGTCGGCTCCAGTCTTTCCCGGTGTCGGTGTTGATGATTGTTGGCATTTTAGATGCTGAAGGACTTCACCAGACGTGATGTTGATGGCCTTGGGAGTCGAGAGTTCATCGGCCATGATGCCGATGGCTCGAAGATTGAGACTTCACCGGGCGCGATGCCGATGGCTCAGGATTGGGATTGCATCGAAACTCTGCCAATGACCCTGGGTGATGATGATGACAGCGACCTTTTATGCGGTAGCTGGATGGTGGTGGTCCCTTTATCGGTGACCTGTGAGCTGGCGACTTTTTATGCGGCAGCTTGATGATGGCGGTCCCTTTATCGGCGACCTGGGAGTCACAAGAAAATCAAGTATTAGTCTTATTGAAATGAAAAGAAGGTTCGGATCTTTACCTAGGCTTTGGAAACTTTGGTCTGTATAGCTGGATGGTGGACTACGGCCGCGAGGCGTGGGCCGCGTATATGGGCTGCACCAGGCGGGTTTTAAGTCTTCTTGTTGGGCTGACAAAGGCAATTGGGTCGCGCCTTCTGGGCTGTGTTTGCAACAAAGCCCAGGCGGGTTTTATGCTCATTTTTCCTTCTTTTTTTTCTTTTCCTCGTGGGAGGAATCAAAGTGGGTCCGACCCACATGCGGATGATATTGCGCCACGCCACACTATCTCCCTTTTGGGTGGCAAGAGGATGGCCTTTGGACTTCCGGCCAATGAAACGCATTTTGCATCTCGAGGCGGATCTTAGAAACGAGCGGTTCACATTCACCCAACCTTTCTATAAATTCAATACATTTCATTCATTTCATTCACATCCTCATTTCCTTTATATGTCTCTAGCTTACACCTTCTCTCTCTAGAAAGAAAGCCTTGTCCTTTGAAGCAAATTTAGGTTTTTAAATGATGAAACCCCGGAGTCATAGGAATCCACCTCTTCCTCATGCGGCGACATGGTCCCATGAGCAATCTTCTCGGCGCAACTTTATTCCTGGCATGGGCGGTTCCCTCCGACCTCATTGTTCAATCTTGGAACCATGCTTGGTTTTACCGCTCTCATGGCAAGGTAATTCTTGTATTTCTCCCCTTGTACTTATTTTAGCGTAAAAATGAGCAAGCATGAATTTATTTTCCATATCTTGTCGATTTTTAACTATTGTAAGTATGTTTAGATTAACGCATGCTAGGATGTTGAATAATCTTGCGTTTTGAACGAAACTGTCTTGCAAAATGGACCAAAAATGTTTTCAATACTCGGCCGATAAATAAAACCTAGGCGGGTTTTACACATTGTTTGGCCCATTTGTCCAAGGAGCGGCCCACTAGTGGAAATAAAACCCAGGCGGGTTTTATTTTGGCCTGTTGGGCTGGCGCGCTTCTTGGGCCGGATGTCGCTCTGGTAAGGTCAAAACCTAGGCGGGTTTTGACTCGCATTTTTTTTTATTTTTTTGGTGTTGCTAGACCGATTCAAGCCAATGTACTTGGGCTTGCTGGATCACTTCATGGGCCGTGGCTGTGAGTCCAGTGTTGGTGCTGGGTCCAGCTAGGGTCCATGAAATTATGTTCAAAATGTCAACTGAGCCCCCATTTTAAATAATCTGCTGGAAATTTGCCCGTCATATTTAGGAGGATAACTTGAAAACCCCGGTGTCCTGAAAGAGCCTCTTAAGGTAGTTAAATCGATCCTTGGAAACTTTGTTCGTGACACTTTGACTGCGGCGGGATTCATGCCTTTTTGGAGATGCCTGGAGGCTTGGAAGAATCGGACTTTCCGCATCATAGGTCGAGCAATGGCTGAGAAGTTGTGCGATTCAACTAACTCATTTCACTTGCCTGTGGGTGAGATGACGGTCACACCCAAAGATTTCATTATGATTACCGGTCTTCCTTGGGGTGGGCAGGACGTGGTCTTTGACGCGGAGATCCCTTCGGTAGTTCTGGATATGTTGGGTCCAGTGTTTGCGCGTTTGGGACAACGACAAGGTCTCCCCAATCTTGCTTATAAGCACTTTGAATTGGCAATCCGCGATGTAAGTTTCCAAGACTTGCGTGAAGAGTAGCGCCGTTTCATCTTCTTGGCGTACGTTATCTCTACTACCCTTTTTGCCAACCATGGGGACAACATTTTCTGGCGTGGTTCCGAAATCATCTCCAATTTGATAATATTCGAAACCTGAATCGGGGCAAGGCGTCCTATGCGAACTCCATCCACTAGCTTCGTCGTGGCGTAAGACTTTCGCAGGATCCGGACCAGGTCTACCTTCATGCGGCTCAGACTCGTTACCAGTATGGTCCTTCCTTGTGGAAGGTGCCCGAGGTATGTGCCCGAACCTTCCCTTTTCAATGCAGTTCATCCTTTCTTCCTCATTTAACATCATGTTTATGCAGTCATGGGCGTATGAGTACATCTCGGCCCTGGGCATTCGTTCGAAGAAGAATAAGACGGTACCAGCTACTGAACGCTGGACTACCGAGGGCATTCACGACAAAAAGTATAAGTCGGGGAGCCTTGACCTCATTCGTAGCATTTTGGACAAGTTCACACCGGTATTCCTTTATGTGCAACATCTTTCTTTCATTTTCATCTATATGTCATCCTTGAACGCGTCTTTCCTTTTATAGGATCAAGTGAACTGGCGTCCTTGGAGCATGACACCCGTCTTTGCCTCCTGATTGAGGGGCCTTATGGTTATGTGTGGTATTTGGGGGAGAGTGTCTCGAGGCAAATTCTGGGAGGTTATCTCGGTCTCATTCCCTTGGACCCTTTGGCACATGTGTTTGAGCCATGGCGAGTTGGCCCAGGCATCCTGAGGGATCTGGTTCGAGGCTAGGATTTTGACAACTTCATACATGACGTTCCGCAGGAGTAATTCAATGAAGAGTTCCAGAGTTATCTTAGCCGTTTGGCTCCCCGAGTGGTACGTATCTTCCTCCTTTGTCCTTATTATGTCTTGGCTGATTTCTGACTAGAAAATCTACAGCTACGGCCTTTTGCCAAAGCAGTTGAGGTGGAGATTCCACCGGAGAGTTGAAAGGTCAGCGACTTCTTGGACGTGGAGAACAGCACCGAGTGTTCCATACTTCATGCATTCGACCGTAAATCGGTAATTCTTCATTTTATGTTCTTTTCTTTTATCCCACCTGCTACTTATGGATAACCCCGATCTTGCTATCTTTCAGCCGAGATGGGCTTTCCTCCGACAGCTGGCTAAAGAGAGGAGCACTATGTGGAAGCATATCGATCAGGCATTCATCGGCTCAAGTAGTTATTGAGGTGATAACGCTAGAAGAGCCGATATGGAGGCTGACGCAGAGTTTGTTCCCAGGGAACCTCCTCAACGTTCTACTGCAGGTGCTCCTCCTTTAGTAACTGTACCATAGGGTCGCGGCAAAGGTGTTCTGGTCGAGGGTCGTCAACACTCCACTGGATCTCATCGTAGCAGATCTGGTAGTAGAGATCGTCGTACTCCGAGTATGGAAGAGGATATGGCTTAGATGTCCACGGAGGAGCCACTTGGTCAGGGGGGTCGTATCACAGAGCTGGATATGGTGGTGATACTCAGCCCCATTCCTACTAGGTGGAGGATGCTTCCGAGTTAAGCGCCACATACCGGCCTTCTCATTCTCGTCGTACTCCAGCTTCAGTGCGCTCTGTTAGTCGTGGTCAGGATATACTGGTGAGGTACCGCGACTAAGGTGCATCCGTAAAGTATCCTGGCAGTCAGATCCCTAGTGGATGACACTACTTCATGTCCTGCACCTTACGAAGCTTCCTCTTTTGGTACTGGTTCTGCAGGGTGGCCTGTCTCTGCTCCTAGGATGGGTCCGTCGTGGCCTATGGGTTCACAAGAGTGGTCTATGCCCCGACACTCTTGGCTGAGAGGATCTGCTTCTTCAGGTTGGCCAGCCCCCGGTTATGGAACTGGTCCTGTATAGCCTACTCCATCTGTTGAGTGGCAAGTTTCCGATCATTCCTGGCTGGCTACTTCACAGGAGCATTCCATGTGTTCACCGTAGAGCGTACATCCTTCGTGAGTGCCCCTGACCGGGCTATCACCTCGCGTGCAGACTGCTCCTGGTCCTGATTACTACTCCTTGGACACCTATTTTGGCACGGCCGGTACTTCCAACGTTGGAGCTTCAAATGCGGGTGGCAACTTGGCAGAGGACAGCGACGATTAGGGCTCCATGTGGTGACCAAACTTATGCTATGCAAGGCTCTTTGTACTTTTTTTTTAATGTAAAACTCTTTGTACTTTTTTTATGCAAGACTCTTTGTATTGAGGCAAGACTTGATGTATGCACAACTTTGACGCTTTATTAATGCAATTTTGAATGATTTTCTACATGATAGGATTAATCCGAATTAATCTCGCTTCCCCAAAAGAAAAGAAAATAAAAAAAGAACCAAAAACTTAAGTGACGGAGTTAACTCGAGCAAAAATTTCAGAACCAAGCGCCATTGGTACGATAACAAAACTCGAGACATCAAAAATACACGAATGAGCCGGTTGAAGTCATAGGGTAAGGCCCAAGACAAAACAACAAGCAAATGGGTCGCGCGAACAGGAATCCGGGCCTGGGCCGCTTAAAACCTAGGCGGATTTTAAACAGCTAAAGAAGGCGGCCTGAGGTAGCTGAGGCGTGCGCGCATGGCCTGCTGAAGTTAAAACCTAGGCGGGTTTTAACATTTTTTTTTTTTGCTAGCCGTTGGGAGGGGGCTTGAATCAAGGGATGTGATGGCAACGGCCATATGATCACTTGCTGACCGTTTTGTTCCATTTTGATCATGGATGAAGGTGTATAAATACCTCATCCTATGCATATGATCATTACTCATCATCATCACTTTAAAGTCTTCATCAAATACTCTCCAAAAAACACAAAAATCCTCCCAATTCTCATGGCTTTTGAGAAGAAGCTTGCTACTTGGATGAGAACCTTGTCCAAAGAAGAGAAGAAAGAGCTCGGGAGATATAATCTAATGAGCTTGCTGAGCCTCCGGCAAGTGAGAGTCAACCATGACTTCCTCCGTGCGGTGGAGACCTTTTTGGGATCCGAAGATGTACGTTTTTCGCTTCACATTAAAGTAGCTATGCCAGCTTCCCGAGGAGTGGTCTTCTATTCTCGAGACGAATCACTTCACACGTCCGACGTCACCTCCAACATCTACCAACGACGTTAAACAATACAAGGAGTTGCTATGCCTTCCATCCCGGGTCATAGGAAACGCACTATTCGGCGATAAGGTACATTTCCAAACTATCATCGAATACTTTCAATCTCCTGACATATTGGAATATGGTCCGGTGATACGAGTGCGAGCACTCGTATTATGTCTTCTCAGAGAATTCTGCTTCTACCATGTTGGGCGAAGATCCAAGCCTGCGGGCCTAACTCAGATTGTTCAAGACATGGCCCGAGGCTACAACCCAGTGCCGTTGATGCTAGCGGAGACTATGATGGGTTTGGATGATCCGAATCCGGAACATGAACTTCGTGGGAGCCCCCTATTTCTTTAGGTACATTTTCTCCCTCCTTTCTTTTCTTCTCATTTCGTGTGCCTGCCTACTACCCGTAAAACCTAGGCGGGTTTTAGGCTTCTTTTTTTTCGTTAGTTTAGGAATAATTTGTATGCAATTGTAACCCGTCCTAACTTTGCGGGTAGATATGGCTGATGGAGCATTTGGGCCTCATCGAGGAGCCTCGAACTTCCTCGACACTTGCGAATTATTGTCAAAGGAAGCGCAAGTATATCGACCGTCAATCGGTAACAGAATAGATCCTCTTTCTGAAGGAGTCTTGCGATATCATTTGGTGGATCGAGTGGTGGCACATTCCCGAATATGTGACTAGTGATTCCCGCAACGCCTATGTGTGCATCGCTGGTTTGACGCATATGACTTTCTACTTCCCGGAGCGTGTGCGGCGACAGATGGGCCGCAAAGAAAACATCCCCGAGCTGCTGTGTGAAGCCCCCGAGCAATTGAAGCTTCACGGCTTGGTGATAGAGTCGTGGCTGAAGTATTGGGAACGAAGACCGAGCCTTAAGGCTCCACCAAAGGTACATGTATCACAGTTCGCCGATGCTGGCTATCACGGATGGCTGATTGCGGCTGTCGAATCTTGTCGCGCCGGAGAGGCGAGGAGAGAGAGGACATCGGCGAAGGAAAGGTTGGGTCCTCGTTCATCAATAAAGGACCATCTTGGTGCAAAAGCTTCGGTGAAAGACCGGCTTGGTCTGAGGGTTGAGACACGGAAACCACATAGGCGGGCCTACAAACCTAAGAACAAAGAGATGGACCAAGTGGTCCTAGAGACATGGAGATTGACCGTGAGCCCACCGGCGAAGTGGAAAAAATGAAGAAAGATTAGAAGATGGATGAAAGTGAAAGAACTGAACTGCTTTACCAGAATAAACTTTTATTTAATTACGCCTTTTGAATTTTCTTATTTACAAGCAGTGTACTTGCATATTAATCATTAATAAAAGAAGTAATGTTTACAATTATTGTGTTCTTACAAACTTTATTTTTTCTTCTTTTTATGAGCATATATTGAATATTCACCAAGTGTCTGAAAAATTGGTTTTCCAGTTGCTTAGCTATATTAAACATAATGTCGCTTGAGTTGATCCAAATTTGTTGGCAGAATCATATCTTCTCCATCCATAGTAGCAAGTCGAGCTGCTCTTCCCGGTAAAATTTCCTTAATCATATAAGGACCCTTCCAATTAGGTGCAAATTTTCCCCTTGGGTCTTATATAGGTGCCCTCATCTCCTTAAGCACCAGATCACCTTCTTGAAGTGAACGACTTTTCACCTTCTTATTAAAAGCATGAGTGATCCTACTTTGGTACACTTGCACATTATGCAACGCCCTTAACCGCCTTTCATCCACAACATTAACTCCTCGAACCTTGCCCTAGCCCATTCTTCTTCCGACAATTGACTTTCTGCCACTATTCGTAATGAAGGGATTGCTAATTCAATCGGCATGACTGCTTCCATCCCATACACTAATGAATATGGTGTTGCTCCTGTGGCAGTTCGTATTGAGGTTAGGTATCCCCATAAGGCAAATGCCAACTTGCCAGGCTAATCTTTGTAAGTAACGAACATCTTCTTGATGATTCCTGCCACTGTTTTATTGGCCGCTTCTACAGCTCCATTAGCTTCAGGTCAATAAGGTGAAGATCGGTGATGCTGAATTTTGTAAGTGGTGAGCAAAAGCTCCACTTCTTTCCGAAAATGACTCCCGTTATCACTGATGATGTCATGAGGCACACCATATCAGCATATGATGTTCAGAAGGATGAATTTGGCCACTTGTTTGGATGTGAGTTTGGCATAAGAGGCTGCCTCTACCAACTTAGTGAAGTAATCAATGACAACCAAGATGTATTCATGTCCTCTTGTTCCGGTTGGGTGTATCTTGCCAATGATGTCGTTGCCCCACACCGAGAATGGCCACGGAGATGTCAGCATAGTCAAATATGAAGGAGGTTGATGTTGCAGGTTGACATACTCCTGACATTTGTGGCATCTTCGAACAAAATCCAAGCAGTCTGCCTCCATAGTAGTTCAATAATAACCAGCCCTTTGAATCTTTTTTACTAGCGTACGCCCATTCATGTGAGGCCCACACTCTCCTCCGTGTATCATAGCCATAACTTCCTTTGCACTTTTAGCATCGATGCACAACAAATTGATGCCTGTAGGAGACTTCTTATACAGACGATCTTGGATTGTGCTGCTAGAGACCTAATCGCTCGTTGTCCTCGAGCCTCCAACTCAGCTGGATATTCTCCCTTCTGAAGAAAGTTGTATATGTCAAGAAACCATTCTTCTTGAGTCTCCGTGGTGCAAACATATGCCGGCTCAGATGCCGCTCTACTATTATTGGTAGCTGGAGCGTGCCTGATGGGATTGATATCATTGAAGATAACTTTCCCAGCACATCAGCCAATTCATTGTGATCCCTAGAAAGGTATTGGAAGCTAATTTGCTCAAATTGGTCAGCAAGTCCCAAGAGCTTCTGCTGATAAGCCAAGAGGCACTCACTTCGAACCTTCCACGCGTTCTTAGCCTGACTGATGATGAGGCTAGTGTCTCCAAAGACCTTTAAATGGCGTATGCCTAAAGCCAAAGCAGCTTGTAGACCCTTTATGCATGCTTCATACTCCGCCGCATATTTAGTAGCATCAAAGTCCAACTTTATAGATACAGGGACGTGTGCCTCTTCTGGAGATATTAATATGACTCCTCCTCCACAGCCCCTTTGGTTAGAAGCTCCGTCAAAATACATTTCCACGTAATTTTATCGGTGAAGAATACATCTTCGTCTGGGAATTCCAAGTGAGTGTTTGGAGGTTCCTGTGATGGTGAAGCAACCAAGAAGTCTGACACAACTCACCCTTTGATGGATTTCTGGGGTAAATATTGAAGATGACTATCCATCGAGCGATGCAGTTGTTGATGGTTGGTTGCTCCATAATGAATTTGATGGGATTGTTCTCAGCTGTGACATATATAGTATGTGAAAGCATGTAATGCCTTAGCTTCTTTGTTTCCCAAACCAATGCAAGAGCCATTTTCTCTATGACAGCGTATCGACTTTCATAGTCTAGAAACTTCTTGATCAAGTAGTAGATGGCGCTCTCTTGACCTTTTACCTTTTGAGCCAACATAGCCCCGATTGCGGAGCTGGTTACTATAAGGTAAAGGAGTAGAGGCTCCATCTGGTACTGGCGGCATGAGGACTGGAGGATGTTACAAATATTCCTTGATTTTATCAAAGACAGCTTGACATTGATTGTCCCACTCTACATTATTCCCTTTCTTCAATTTCTTGAACAAAGGTTCCCAGGTCATGGTGAGCTTCGAGATGAACCTGCTAATATATTGAACTCTCCCTAAGAAACCTCTTATCTTCTTTTCTGTCCTGGGCGGTTATAACTCTTGGATAGCCTTTATCTTTGAAGGATTAACTTCAATGCCCCGTTTGGCTAACCACATAGCCTAGCGGCTTCCAAGAGGTAACACCAAAGGTGCACTTTGCTGGATTGAGTCACATCCTGTATTTGCGAAGTCGCAGAACGAACTTGCGAAGGTTAGGAATATGCTCCTGCCTTGTCTTGGATTTAACAATCATATCATCCACATAAACTTCTACTTCTATGTGCATCATGTCATGAAGTAGGGTGTCGACAGTTCTCTGGTATGTTGCTCCGACATTTTTGAGACCGAAAGGCATGACTATTTAGTAGTACGTTTCCCATTGTGTTTTGATGGAGGTCTTCTCCATGTCTTCTTCTGCCATTTTTATTTGATTATAACCGGCATATCCGTCCATAAAGGATAAGAGCTCATGTTCGCAAGTGTTATCCACTAACACATCAATGTGAGGTAACGGGAAACTATCCTTTGGGTCTGGCTTTGTTAAGGTCTCGGAAGTCCACACACATACGCACTTTCCCATCCTTCTTGGGAACTGGAACGATATTAGCAATCTATTCAGGGTATTGGACTGCTTTGATAAACTTAGCATTAAGCTGCTTGATAACTTCTTCTTCAATTTTCTTAGCCCATTCAGGCTTGATCCTCCTAGCCTTTTGTCAAACCGGCTTTGCATTAGGGAGCAAAGGTATAGTTTTCTCCGCAATATCCCTGTCAATCCCCGACATGTCCTCGTAGGACTATGCGAATATATCCACAAACTCCTTGAGAAGCTCCGTAAATGCTACCTGTTCTTCTGCTGTGAGCGAACTTCCTAACTTCAACTCCAAGGTTGCTCTTCCGTGCCCACATTTATGGAGATGGTGTCTTCCAACACCGCCATTTTATGCTCATGTTCATTAAAAAATTCTTTTAACGGTTCATTAAATTCCAGATTATTATTGGCGTAGCAGTTCAGGGAAGAGGGGAAAGAAGAATCAGAGTAAGAAGAAAGGTTCATCTTATTGAATGTAGAAAGGAATACATCGCCACTAGACTCAAAACCAGACTCACTTGACTCTAGACCCTTAGGACCTGACTCTATGCCCTTAGGAACAGACTCTCCTACAGATAAAACACTGTTATTCTCCTCAGCATCAATCCACGAGATAAGCCTTGACTCCTCCGTCTTCGGTGATTATAGAGCTCGGGTTGGATAGTGCGTGAATAACATCGTCGACCAGGACTTCTCTTTGTGACCTTCTTGTCCTAAAGACATCAGAATATGTTGCTCCCAGCAAGATGAGTCCATTCTAATGGTGTTAGTTTGTCCCAAGCGGGGACAAAAACAGTAGCCATATTAATGGTGTAGTCATTGAAAACTTCTAACCCAGCAACTTGAATTCCCTTGTTCTTCAGGTAGAATGGTTCAGGGAGTAAGCGAAGTCATCACCTTCCCTAACAAACTGTCCATTCAGAGTGAGTGGATAGGGCTTCCTTTGGAATAAGGTAGGAGGATTGTCCATCCTCTTCTACTCAGCTATAGCTATTTTGGCGAGCCTAACTTCCTTCTCAGTTGGCTTGCATCCTAAGCCGAACCTTCCCTTCTGCTTAAATGTCTTGAACACAGGAGGAATCTTTTTTTTCGGGTTCTTTCCCAGCGGCATCCCAGGGAAATGACCTTGACTCTTGAGCATGGCGTGCACTTTGGGATTTGTGTAGGGATTGAAGTCAAAGGAAGCTTCATTCTGGCTCAATGTCGCCACAAGTTCAAAGTTGTGAAGTTCTTCATCCTTGGAATTGTGTTCCACTTCAAGGGTCGTTTGCTTAGGAGTAAAAATAGCACTGATGGATTCTCCCGAGATAGTGATAACTTGGCCTTGAACCAACATCTTTACCTTTCGGTGTAAGGTAGATGCTATAGCATTGCATTCGTGAAGCCACGGCCTCCCTAGTAGTAAGTTGAAGGAGGCTGGAATGTCAAGCACCACGAACTCTACCTTCCGAGTAATATTGCCAGTAGTGATGGGAAATACTTTGGATCCGACTGATCTTCGAGGTGAATTGTCATAGGCTCTGAGTTGTACGCCATTCTGGGTCAGATGTTGTTATTGGACTCCCAATTTCTATGCCGTCCTCCAAGGGCACACATTTACGGCCGAGCCATTGTCAACCAAAACCAGCTCGATGGTCTTATTGGAACATTGCACTATAAGGTACAGTGCTTTGTTGTGGGATGTCCATCTTTGAGGCAGATCTTCAATTCTAAAGGTGATTGCCTCTTGATGGGTAGCCATGGATTATAGCCTCTGGCCATGTCTTCAATGATTTGAACGAGGTTTGTCGGCCCAGTTCTTTGGCCACCGTGATAGAAGGAGAATTCTCCGCGGAGAGATAATACAAGCGCACGCACTCGTATCACTGGACCATAGTCCAAAGTGTCTGGGATTGAAAGTATTCAACTATGGTTTGGAAATGTGCCTTTTCACTGAATAGCGCACTTCCTATGACCCGGGATGGAAGACACAGCAGCGCCTTGTACTGTTTGTGGGCGACAGTAGATGTTGGAGGTGACGTCGGCCGCGCAAAATGATTCGTCTCGAGAATAAAGGACCACTCCTCCGGAAGCGGGCATAACTCCTTCAGTGTGAAGTGAAAAACGTGAATTTCTAGATCCCAAAAAGTCTCCACCGCTCAGAGGAAGTCGTTGTTTACTCTCAATTGTCGAAGGCTTAACAAGCTTGTTAGTTTGTATCTCCCAAGTTCCTTCTTTTCATCCTTGGACAAAGTGCTCATCCAAATAGCAAGCTTCTTCTCGAACGCCATGGAAAGTTTTGATGGCTTTTTGTTAATTTTGATGAACTTGTGTAAAGACTTTCAAGTAGAGGAGATGGATCAAGATGACATACATAAGGTGGGGTATTTATATACCTTCACCTAAGATCAAAATGGAGCAAAATCATCTAGAAACGATGGTCATTGTCTCTCAAATCCCATGATTTCAGCCCATCTTCAACGCCTAGCAAAAAAAAAAAGAAAAAAAATTAAAACCCGCGGGGGTTTTGATTGTCCCAGGTCCACTCGCGCGCCTGACTAGGCCCAGGTTCACTATCATCTGCCAGAAAAAAAACTCGGGCGGGTTTTAAATTGGTCCAGGCCCGTTTCCGGTGTTGATAGCCCGCTTATCTTTTGCATCCACTTCGGCCTTTCTTTTTGTGAATTAAATCGGCCCGGTTGTGTATCTTTTATGTCTCGGGTTTTGTACGTTTTTTGCCCAACGATGTTCGATTCTAAAATTTTTACTCGAGTTTACTCCGACACTTAAGTTTTATGTTTTCTTTTCTTTTCTTTTCTTTTTGGGGAAGCGGGATTAATAGGGATTAATCCCATCATGTAGAAAATCACGTTCGATAATGCATTAATAAAGCATAAAGAGTTGTGCATACATCGAGTCTTGCATTAAAATAAAAATAACAAAAATACAAAAGGGTCTTGCATTAAAATAATAAAAAAAAGAGTACAGAGAGTCTTGCATCGCATCGTATAAATTTTGTTACCACATGGGAGCCCAAATCGTTGCTGTCCTGTACCAAGTTGTTACCAGCATTTGAAGTTCCGGCGTTGGAAGTGCCAGCTGTGCCAAAATAAGTGTCCCAAGAATAATAATTTGGACCAGGTGTGGGACCCAAGCTCGTGAATGCCGGAGAAGGAGGAGTGTTCTGCACAAGAGGGGATGGTTCAGACAAAGGCATTCCTAAATGGAATGTCCTCGACGGTGAAGACATGGAAGGCTCTTGTGAAGCGGCTAACCATGAATGATCTGGAACATAACACCCAACAGATGGAGTAGGCCATACAGGCCCGGTTCCGTGACCGAGGGCTGGCTAACCAGAAGAAGTGGATCCTCCTAGCTAAGAATGTTGACGCGCAGACCACTCTTGTGAAACCATGGGCCATGAAAGACTCGTCCCAGGTGCAGGAACAGGCCATCCGGCATAAGGAGAATCGAAACCAAAAGAGGAAACGTCATAAGGTGTAGGATGTGGGGTAGCGTCATCCGCCAGGGCTTGGGTACCAAGATACCCAATGGATGCACCTGAATCACGATCCATCGCCATTATCTCTCGACCTTGGCGAGCAGAATGCACGCAAGCTAGAGTGCGGCGAGAATGAGAGGGCTGGTAGGTTGCGCTAGACTCTGAAGCATCCTGCACCCAATATGAATGAGGCTAGGTGTCACCACCATACCCAGCATTGTGATACGACCCTCCTTGGTTGAAAGGCTCCTCTAAAGACATCTGAGCGATGTCCTCTTCCATGCTTGGAGGACGACGACCTCTACTGTCGGACCTACTATGGTGAGACTCGGATGAATGCTGACCTTCAACCAGAATGCTTTTACCGTGACCTTCTAGCACGGCTGCCAAAGGAGGATGCGAAGACCCACAAACCTCTTCCCGAGATCGGCCTCGAGAAGAGTACTCCCCTACTGAAGAACGACAAGGGGGCTCCGTATGAGGAGGGACACGTTGGAGTGTCGCGACGATTCCATAGGACCAGACTGTGCATCGGCTTCCATATCCGCACCACAAGCTGCATTGCCTTGATATCTACCAGAGCTGGTGAACACCCGATCGATGTGTTTCCTCATAATTCTCCACTCCTTGGTCATGCGTTGGATAATGGACCACCTCGGTTGAAAGAAGGCAAAATTGGGGTTATTTACAAGTAAAGTGAAAGATAATAAAGAAGAAACATAAAATGGAGATTACCGATTTCCGTTCGAATTCTTGTAATGCATAACACTCGCTGCTGTGCTCCACGTCTAAGAAACCGCCATCCTTTCCTCTGCTGGCGGAATCTCCACCTCGGTAGTGTTGGCTTAAGGCTCCAGCTGTAGATTCCCTGGTTAGAAGTCAACAAAAGCATGACAAAGGAAAAGGCGAAAGATACATACCTCTCGGCGAGCCAAGCAGCTGAGATAACGCTCGAACTCTTCATTAAATTGATCTTGCGGAACATGGCTGTTTGAAAATTCACTTACACGGGTCGGATTGAATTGTTGAACATCATATTCCGTAGAGTGTAATAGAAGTAATTACTAAGATATATAGAAGATTCAATTGGGGTTCTAATTAATGCGCCCCCCCTCCCCCCAAAAAAATAATAATTCATGGAGTACCTGCTGCTTATATAAGAAAGAGGGAGGTTTGAATATCAGGGATGCTTATGCGTGGAACACAGCAACGTTAGAGGAACTGTTATGCCAGATTGTCTAAGACAAAGAATCATTGTGGGTCAAATGGATTCACCACATATGTTTCCCGAAACAATCTATTCTCGAGTGTGAGCCCAAACGAAATGCGAGTTGGTTATGGAGACGCCTCTTGAAGGCTCGTGACTCTCTCATTCACTCTTTATTGCCCTTCAAGCTTCGGGGAAAAATTACAAGATATTCTTGGGATATGATCACATTAAAGATCACAGTGATTGGGTCCCTTGGTTCAAGCAAGTTTGTAGTTAGACTTTTATACCTATATGTTCTTTTGTGTTTTGGCTAGCGGGTCATCAATTTGGATTCTCTCTTGCTAACCTATGCCCATTATGTGAAGCAGAGATTGAGTCTGATTCTTATCTTTTTTTTCGGTGTTCTTTTAAAATTATTGTCGGGGATTCGGTTTGGGAGTCACTGTTTGGTTTGAGGCCAGATAGGGCTAGTTGGATTACACCGAGTTACACAAACATTGGATTTAATGGGGGTTCTAGGAAACTGGCTTTTGCTTCCCTTGATTATCATCTTTGTCACAAAGGGAACCGATGGTTCTTCCATGATACCATTCAGGCCTTAATAAGCATAATTTTGATCATTATTAATGGACTATAAGTGAGGCTCTCATGAGTCTTTGGTTTGGTCTTCTTGTTTTTGTATTTGTTTTTTTTTTTTAAAAAAAAGGCTCTTAGGGTTTTGTTTCTTGGGCCGAAATTTCATGTAGGCTCCCTGAGTATGTCCGGATATATTGTACTCGTTTATGTTAATGGAAAATCTCACGATTATTCCAAACACACATACACATACACACACACACACACACACGTGTGTGTGTGTGTGTGTGTGTGTGTGTGTGTGTGTGTGTGTGTCTATATATATATATATATATATATATATATATATATATATATATATATGTATGTGTACATTTTTTTTTTGGCTAAAAGGAGAGAGCCATTTTCCCATTCAAACTGAATCAAAATATAGCTTACTCTAGGCATACCCAGAGATTACAGCAAAACAACCACTATAGAACACAACCACCCCATAAAATTTCGCTATACAATCCCTACTGATCATCCTAACAAGGATTTCTACCCCTTTCCCCATGCTACCATGTATGTGTGTATATATATATATATACATATATATATATATATATATATATATATATATATATATATATATATATATATATATATATATATATATATATATATAACGAATCATATTACAAGAAGGGGGGTCAGATCACCCAACCCAATAGTATTATAGGATTACATTCACAATGCTTCTATACTTCTTGTGCAATTTTGCCTTAGTCAAGCAATGCATGTGGATGTCCTCTTTGATTTGTTCAACGATCACCCCCTTAGTCCTCTTTCCCTTCCCATGGAGGATACTGTTGCGTTCTCTCCATAAATGATATATCATTGCTCCGATAACAACAAGCAAAAGGTCATGTTTTGTTTTCGGAAGTTCCACAGCAAGTATTGCCTCTGCCTACTCTGAAGTGGTGTGTACGACGCCAAGGTCCACCCCAAGCCAACTCTCAATCCCCTCCCGTATGTTGGCACTTTGTGCACTGTCAAGGAAAAATCGGTCATGGGTCTCGGGGCTCTCAGCGCACACCACGCACCTATCCTCCCTCCCCTGTGTCTTTGGCAGTTCTTGCTCGTATAGGGAGTCTTCCCTAGAAGAAGAGCCAAGTAATGAAAGAGTGTCTAGGGAAAGTATGGGTCCGCATGGGATGCGATTCCAGTATATCTCTTCTCTATTATTCAATATCTATTTGTATCCTTACTGAACCTTGTATCATCCCTCTTGATCCATAGCCCACTGCCATTTTTCCCCAGGTCGGCCCCCTATTGAAAATTGCTTTTTAGCTCACAGTGATTCTTGACATACGGGCATACATCATATGGGGGAACATAATACCATCAGCTGGAATGTTAGATTTTTTTTGTATGTATCCACTTTACCTAGAGGACTTGTTTATTGTTTTGGATATACCAAGCCAACCGGGCAACAGAAGTTGTGTTCCACACCTGGAGGTTTCTCTATCCTACCCCCCAAGCTTTCGGCTGACAAAGTATGTCCCAAGAGACTAGCGGCCTTCGACAATAGCTGTGGCTTCCCTCCCCCCGACCCATTCCCAAAGAAAATTTCTACAATATCGGGTAATGGCCTCAACGATTGCTTGTGGGAGGGAAAGGATGTGTGCCCAGAAACCATAAACTCCCATGAGCACAGTATTTATTAGGATCATTCGCTATGCATACGAGATGTTCCGCGAGGACCAAGTATTGAGACGGATAAGAATCTTGTCCACAAGTAAATTGCAGTCGTTTTCACTTAGGTTGCATGCTGAGATTGGTATGCTCAAGTACTTGAAAGGAAGGATGCCCTATTTGAAACCCATCTCCTGAATATGGTTGTTCTGTGTCAAAGGAGGGACCCCGCCAAAGACCACCTCTAATTTTCTTAAATTTGCTACGAGGCCATTGACTTTCGAGAAGTGATGGAAAGCCTTAATGATGCACTTTCTTGATTCCTTGTTCGCTGAAGTGAACATTATGAGGTCATCGGTGAAGATGAGGTGGTAGAGGCTTAAAACATGATAGTTGGTGTGAAACTTGTACCTCGATTGTACAGCAAATGAATTTGTTTTAGACAAATTAATGATAATAAAGTTTATGTTGGGATTATTTCAAAAGTATAAGAAGATTATATAGCATGTGTTTTAGACAAATTAATCATAGTTGGTGTGAAAGAAGTATAAGGGTTATATATAAAATAAACACGAGTTATATGACCAACACGAGTCAAGATAAGACCAACACAGGTTGTGTTGGTCACCAAAAAACTAATCTAAGAATTATGGGTTCAACACGGACCGTGTTGAGGCACCACGGATCATGTTTAGGTCCAAAAATTATTTAATGCTCCAACGACAATATAATCATCATCATTAAGTTATAATCTCATTTTAAACCAGATTTAAGGTCCCAACAACTATATTGTCTTTATACCACATGGTTAATAAACTTAGTGAAGATCAAGATTCTCAGAGCTTAATTAAGTCCTTTGATCAAGGGTCTAAAGAGGGTGAAGAGTCTCCTACAAATAGGAGACATTCTTTATCCATTTGAATACACAATCCTATAATCATATCCTATCATTCTTGTGGAGACTGCAACTATACTAGAGTGTTTTTATTGAGAAATAATATTCTTATGTTGTGTTAAGTGCTAAGTTTCATCCATTTGAACATTTACGGTATAATAATTAATTCTCAAGTAAAGTGAGTTCGTCCACGACTCTTAGCGATACCCCATGTGAGATAACCATTATAATTTATACTATACTCCCTTTCCGCCAACAATCTTAAGAACTCTTTAGAAGGGCATCACTTCGTGATATGTCTAGAAATTTCAAAAAGCTAGAACGTTTCGAAGAAGTGGACTTTCAATGTTGACAAAGCAAGATGCATTTCTTGCTCACCACTCTTAATGTGGCCAATGTGCTGAGCATTGAGATCTCTCCCAATGCGATTCAAGCATCTTCAACCGAGAAGGCACAAGCGTCTTCGACCGAGAAGCCTCCCACGGGATAACCGACAAGACATTGAAGGATTGTGATAAGAGAAAGGGAGAAGGTGGGGAGAAGGCACCAATGAAAGATGCAAAGGCTACCCGGCAAAGGCTCAATGTGGAGAATGATGACTACATATGTGGAGGATGCATTCTCAATGGGATGAGCGATACTCTCTTTGATGTCTATCAGCTTTTGGAGATTGCCAAGAAACTTTAGGAGATGCTTGAAGCTAAGTACATGTTGGAAGATGCATAAAGTAAGAATTTTCGTATTAATTAATTCATAAAGTTTAAGATGGATGATAATAGGAGAGTTCTAGATGAATTTCTGGAGATTCAACGTATTTTGAGTAACTTCAAGCAACACAACTTAAACATGGGTGAATATATAATCATATCTTCTATCATTGACAAGTTACCTTCTACTTGAAATGAGACTAAAAGGACACTCATGCACTAAAAAGATGCTATGTCTCTTGAAGGATTGGCTAATCATCATAAGAAAGGTACCAAAGAGCAATCTATGGTCCATATGGTGTAAGAGAATAAGGGAAACAAGAATAAGAATAAGAGCCACAACAAAACTAGCAAGGGAATTCAAAAACCCAAGCAAGTTTGTAGGGCATGTTGCAAACTGGAGAACATAAAGAGAGAGTGCTATCGATGGAAAAAGAAGGATGGTCTTCTGAACAAAGATACATCTAAAGGAAAGAACAAGGAGAAGGAACCCAACTCCCTCATGGCTATGATTAAGAATCAAATCAACATGGTCTCCATTGGTAGTAATGATTGGTATATAGACTCTGGAGCATTTAGGCATGTTTGCATTAACAAGAGTTTATTCAAGACTCTCAAACCAGCGGATGATGGTGTGAAACTCTACATGGACAACAACCACCCGGTTAAAGTTAAGGTCATTGGGCAAGTTAAACGCATTTTCACTTCCGGGATATGTATTTGGTTCCGAAGGTTTGTAAGAATCTTATATTTGGTTATCTTCTCAGTAAGTTTGGTTTTATGCAAGTTTATGATGGAGATATATGTGTACTTCCTGAAGGACGTTTGTTGGGAAGCGATATGCTTATGGTGAAATGTTTAAGTTGAATGCTAAAGTAATAAAGATGGCATGATTTTCGCTTATATGCATGTGTCAAGTTTAAATAATATTTCTACTTTCTTTTAAGTAAGACTCTCACTTACTTCTTTTTTTTTGGGGGGGGGGGGGGGTTTCTTTTCTATGGCATGCTAGATTAGGACATGTGAACTTTAAGATGTTGATGGAAATGTCCTATCTTGATTTAATTCCTAAATTGAATGATGACATAGAAAAGTGTAAGACGTGCAAGCTTAACAAGATCACTAAAAGTTCATTATCAAGTGTGAAAAGAACTTCTAAATTGTTTGATTTAATTCATAGTGATTTAGGTGATTTTCATATTACACCTTCAATTGGTGGGAAGAAGTATTGCGTGACTTTCATTGGTGATTATTCCAGATTTTCCCAAGTCTATCTTTAGAGTTCTAAAGAGGAAACACTTGAATAGTTTAAAGTTTACAAAACTAGAGGTGAATTACAATGTAGGACCTTCATTAAAGTTTTAAAATCCGCTAGAGGAGGGGAATTTTAGGATCCACTGTTGTAGGACCCCAGAATAAAGCTCAACTTTTTTTATGAGTGTGCTACTTTGTGATTGGGAGCCGACTAAGGTTGCTTAATCATTAAATAAGGATATTTTTATTTTATGAAAACATTTTCGAGGGGCTATTATTCAATTAAGCACCCATTTTTTATTATTCACATACTTGAAGTTACACCAAATTATTTCATAAATGACTTAATACAAATCCTCCGAACCCGAGGCAAGAAGAAAACACATGGACCACCAGGGAGCATCATAGGTCGCTGGGCCTATGACAATGCCACTGTTGGGCCTACGCCTCTTTGGCCCAACAAAAAATGCATAGACATTGTCATAGGTCGCATAGCCTACGATAATTTCTTCACCATTTTCTCTTGGGCTAGCCATGGATTAGGATAAAGGGGAGTATAAGACATTTTTGAATATTTTAATGTAACAAACGCGAATGTTTAATAATTAAAAAGGGTTCTAAAGGAAGAGTCGTTAGCCGATTTAAGGAAATCGACAAACCAAAAAGAATGAAAGAAGACTCCGGTCTACGAACCCGAATTCTGAATCGGGGGGTAAGGTTATGAATTCGAGAATTAAAGAATTCTCGAATCCGCCTATTTAAAAACTGACTCTACTAAAATCGAACTTGAAATGAAATAAGCGGGGAGAAGTTTAATAAATTCACAAGATCATACTCTGAACATGCAAGGGTAAAACATGATATTTTAACAAAGTAATGTACAAGTAGGATGATTCAAGAATAAATTACATTGTTGAAATACAAAAGACGTCCAAACCTTACTTTTAGCCTAAGCGAGATGGAAGGAAGATCGATTTTCGAAAACTTGGATATGATGTCGGTTTAGAACCTTGGGTCAAACGATGGATGTTTTGAGGATGGGGAGATGTGAGGTATATGGATGATATGGATGATAGGATGATGGTAATGGGAGCTTAGGAACTTGGATGAGGAAATTTGAATATAGGATAGAAGAGTGGTGATGGTGGTGCAAAGAGTGAAGGGATGAGGGGGTATTTATAGGTGAGATGAGAGGGATTAAGAGGGAAGGATGGGGGAGCACGATCCAAGGATCATGCCCCTAATGGCATGACTATAGGCTCCGCGCCCTATGATGATATCATAGTCAAAATGTAAATCAAGAAAGGGTGTAATCAAGGGATGGCGGGGAAGAAAAATGGCGCCAAAAATCAAATTGCAAAGCATAGGCCCTGCAGCCTATGATATTCAAGCACACGGATCAATGACGTGGATGCTGGCAGGGATTAGATCTGCGACATCATAGGCCCTACGGCCTATGCTTTTTATTTCTGGGCTCGATCAGCCCTTGTGCCTAGTCTTGAAGGTGTCATAGGCCCTGCAGCCTACACCTCATTCTTTCGGGCTTAGCTGATAAGTGATTTTTATATAGTATTTTCGGGTTCAAAACACATATATTTCATGCTTTTTATACCCGAAATTCCATATTTTTATATCAATTTCTGTGATTTCTTCACTTTGTTGCGAGATTGGTACATTTTGCAGGAAATATTGGAAATACACCAAAAATAATGGAAAATTAATGAAAAAAGGGAGAAAAATACAAAGAAAATAAAAACAAAGAGTGAAGAGAAGAAGAGTTGAAGGAGATGCGGCCCAAATCGACAAAGACCTAGCCCAAATTTAGGTTGAAAAGCAAAACGCTGCCAGCGTTTTAGAAACGCTGCCAGCGCCTCCTCTAGGAACTTTAATGCTGAAGAAATTGCAAAGCACTGCCAGCATTTTTAAAACGCTGCGAGCGCCAAGGCACGGAGAACATTCTTTTTGCACTAAACGCTGCCAGCGTTTTGAAAGCACTGCAGGCGTTTTGTTCCCTAATCATGCATTATAAATGGACTTCTTCACCGTTCAGTTGGAGAGATAATTGACTATCAAGTATATTTCACACGTTGTTTAGCCATAGGGTTTTCTCGGTATTTTCCTCCCTTTGGGGAGTCGTTCTAGTAGATTAGGAACGAAAGGGGAGGAGAAGGAGATCGAATCGGGTGACACGAAGAGATCGAATTCGACGACTCGAACGTTCGGCTTAACTTCTATTTAATTTATGTTTGTTTACTTAGTTTTTACTATTGTTTTCCCAGTTTTTATTATTATGAGTACTTAGATTCCTTATTTAGGGGATAAACTCGATGTTTTTTGAATAATTTTTAGTGTGTGATTTCAGTTTTAGATTTTAATACAGTTGTTTAATCTCTGTGTTTTATCTGTTATAGTAAGTGAGTGATCACCTCTTGCTTGGTATTAGATTCTTAACAACATGACGAAAGTTTGAGTTTTGAATTGGAGAACGAAGATTGAATAGGCTAGGAAATAGTTAGAAATAATGATTCTCGCCTAGGGCCGTGTTATAATCGGTTCTTACCTTTGATTAGACTAAATAGTTAGAAATAATGTTTAGTTTAATCACTGTAACTCACCCCGAATCGAAAGATTGCTGTGAAAGGCCTTAGAAAGATTATAGACCCCGACACTACTAATATTACCTAGAACTAGAATCACCGCTTAATTGATTAAGTTACTAGAGTGGACTCCCCTGAACTCCTTTAATTACTTGGTTAAATCCTTTAATTTTCTGCTTTCTTAGTTAATTATCTGAACCGTTACCTCAACCTTTTGATCGACCTAGCATCCTTTGTAGTGAACTAGTTTAGTGCATAGTTGAACACAAGTCCTTGAGAGAGAACGATATTTATTACTACACAGACCCGTACACTTGCGGTACACAGACACCTTATACGTTTTAGGTCTGTCAAGTGATTGGCACCGTTGTCGGGGACTTGTTTCCCCAACTGCCATAAGACGGACGCACTCTGGTTGACTAGGTTTTTATTGCTTTTCTTAAAACCCAAAAAAAAAAATCAAATAAAAATTAACAATTTCTAAAATCGAAAAAAAATGGCAATTCTTGATTTTCTTGATTTACCTCAATATATTTTCTTTATCTTCTTTATTATCACTTTTGATTACGCTTGGTATTCTTCTTTTTTTCCTTTTTCAGAAAAAGATTTCTCATTCGGATTTGATGCCGAGAATGGACGAACCCTATGAGAAAGAAGTAAAAAGCGAAAAATTGGAGAAAGAACAAGTACAAGAAGAAGAAGCTAGGCACGAAGCGGAAGAAATGGCAAATAAACCGTGAACACTGGGCCAATATATGACACTCACTAACCCCCAGTCCGCAATCGCAGTTCCCACCATTACAGCTAACGATTTCGAACTGCGACAATCGCTAATCGACTTAGTATCCAAGGAACCTTTCCATGGACAACCAAGCGAAGACCCAAACTGCCACCTACGCCTCTTCCACCAAGCCTGTGATACCTTCAAGGTCAACAACGTCTCGGAAGATGCAATCAAACTGAGGCTATTCCCGTTCTCTTTAGAAGGTAAAGCATGGGAGTGGCTTGACTCACTCCCTCCCAACTCAATCACCACGTTCAACGAACTCGCCAGTATGTTCTTGGCAAGATACTTTCCTCCCAGCAAGCTTACTAGCTTGAGGAACCGGATTTCGACATTCGCCCAAGAACCTGACGAGTCACACTATGAAGTTTGGGATAGATTGAAGGACCTTCTCCGCCAATGTCCTCAACACGGATTCGAACCTTGGGTTCCAATCCAATCATTTTTCAACATAGTAAACGAATTGACGAGAGGAAGCATCCTCTCAGCAGCTGGAGATGATATTATGAACAAGACTATTCCTTATATTACGGACTTGATCGAAAATTTGGTGAACAATTCACGTCAATGGTCGGAACCCCGCCATAATGCGGGAGGTAAGCAAAATATTGATGCAATTTCTTTATTAACTTCTAAACTTGATACTTTGGTGAAAAAAATAGACCGTCTGGACTCACCTGCACCATCACTTTCACCATGTAACTCGACCAAGCATGAGATTTCAGCATGTCCTAAAGGAATAACCTGTAACGACCAAACTCAACAAGTCCACTCTGTTGACCGAAACTCGAACTTAGAATCTATAGTAAAAAGTCTTGTGTCAAGCCAACAGGAACAAGAAAAGAGTATTCAGAATCTTTTGGAAAAGATAGAGGTCATGACCCATCAAAATAAAAATCTAGAGACTCAATTAACTAACCAGGACACTTTCCCTAACTCTTCTACTGTGAATACAATGAAACATTGTAATGCTTTGACTCTTAGGAGCGGAAAACAATTAGATGAACCCAAGAGAAACCAGCCTGAGAGTAGAGAGCCTGAACCAGACAAAGAACCTTCAGGAGATGTTGCTACCCAAGGGGATAATAAAAGAGAAGGTGACCCACCGGTAACTAACCAAAGAGTCTATATACGACCCATACCATTTCCTCAAAGGCTAGTCAAAGCTTATCTAGCCAAAGCAAAACTCGACTTTACGACGGGGTATGAGGTGAGTGAACCTATTGGGTCAGATACTAGGTATGAAGATGACTTTTACCATGAGTCAATTGATTTTGTTCATGAGGAACCTAGTGATGAAATTATTAACAAGGTAAATTTTCCAAACGAGAATCTTGCTTACCTTGTACCCTTTGATCTCGATGATTTATTTGACGATTATTTTCGATGATCCATTTCCTTGTTTATCACCTTCGGTTTCACCAGAAATCCTTTTGGAACCCATACCTAATCAAAAGACCTTAGATGATCATGTTAATATAGGATATGAGGTAAATTCTTGTGTAGACCAGATACTTTGAATGATGTATAATCGCCCAGCTATATACATCAAGGTTATCTAATAGGACCTTAATCCAGCTTGAAGCTACAAATGACATCTAAGACAACCTTAACTACGATGGTTAATTAAGCTCAAGGTAGAAAGCGTGAAGGACCTTGATGGTATTCTAGCTTACAAGGAGTTACTCTTATATATATATATGAGGACATTGAAGAGCTTAAATCACTCTTGGAGATAAAAGTCCTTTATAGAGTAATCATCACTCACGGCAGTAGAGGACATTATCAAGTGCAGTTCGATATTTTGCTCTATAACTCTAGATCCATACGTCTATTGAGGAAGTCATCCGAAGACAGATTGAAGTACATTAAAAGAGCTTTCCAATGGTTTTTGAATCTTGGAAAACGGACAAGTATTGAAGGAGATATAGCTAGTTTTTTCTAGAGTTGTATTTTAGAAAGTCCTTTATGTTTTTATGATGTAATAAATGTAGAGCATGATGTAAGCCTCAAGGGCCTAACTTCTTGATTAGTACACGTCCAAGGGGGTTTAGGATTACTATAAATACCCCCTTAGGCCTCTTGTAATTCATATCACATATCACATAATATACACAAATCAAATCAAAAGCTTTTGCTTTGTTCTCTCTAACCTTTGCGTTAGAATTTGAGTCTTCTTGAGAGGAGTCTCTTTGAATCTTTTCTTCTATTCTAAGATTGGCTATCTTAGATTGGTGATAGGAAGAGTTGGAGGATTCTAGGATTGGTGAATCTGTATCTCCTTAGAAGATCCTAAGCCTTTTATCATTCGATCAAACGATTCATTCTTGTTGTAAGTTTCAATCTATTCTTTTGAATCTTTTGATTTCCATTGCATTTTCATTCCATTCTATTCCATACCAACTAGAATACATCCCCATTCATTCGTTAACCCATCCATCCATTCGTCCATCATCCATTATTCATTCATTTACAGTCCATTTCCATCTTTTTATTCGTTTAAGAATCAATCGAACCAAGCCCAAGTTTAAAGATCCTGTAGAATGTTGTCTAATGAGATCTCTTTGATCCCATTATACATCAAAATTGGTATCAGAGCCTATGAGATTGGTTCTTGTGCCATCTTTAAACATCTTTCCATCACCATTCATCCCACAAAATCATCCCACACAAACGCCATCCATCCCCCCATCAAATCTCCAAACCGTCCACCAAGAAACCCCATCAAGAAACCCACCCTCTAACCCAAACACAGTCCCATCAAACCTAGCCTAAACACATTCCCCCATTTCGTCCTTTACATTTCCCTATTAAATCGTGAGTCTTGTTTGAGTCTTTCTTCATCAAGATTCATATTCTATGGCTTGCAAAAGATCTAGAATGAACTCACAAAGTGATTTACAATGTTTGGAGCAACAAATTCATGATCTCACCAAACAAATGGAAGAACTTGGGATCCTTCAGAAGGGATCAAGAAGCGCAAATTCACGTGAGGTACATCTTTGTGAGGTTGAATATCAAGCACCTTATGAATAGAGTAAACGTTCCAGCAAGAAGAATGGAAATAATGTTCAAGAAGAGTTTTTGCCATTCAATTACAAAGGAGACTACATCAACAAACTTGAAAGAATGGAGCAAGGGAGCAAGAACGTTCTTGAATATACAATAGAATTCAGGCGGCAACTATGGACATATGCTCTTAAGGAGAATGATCCACGAGTTTTGGTATGTTACTCTCTTGGTCTTAATGATTACATTCGGCGTGTTGTTGTATATCAATCTTACACAAACTTGGAGGAGTTAAGTTCTTTAGCCCTTTATGTTAAAATACAAGTAAAGAGTAAAGAACTTTGGGATAAAACCCATATACAACAAAGACCTCACAAACCATCCCAACAATCCCACGCCAAGGACCTTCAAACTAAGCCACAAACTCGTCCCAGACCTTCGTTCAAAAGCCTACAAATCTGTCCCGAAACACTCCTAAATCTCTCGTCCAAACGCCTCCAAAACAGCCCCTACAACCTATTGCCCATCACTCCACAAAACAACCCCTAAACCTCCCCACACCTACTATCCAAAGCTCCTCAAAACAGCCTATAAACCTCCCCACTCCCATTGTCCCAAGTATATGTCTATGTTGCCAAAGTTTTGATCATGTTGAAAGTGCATGTCCTAAGGAGAAAGAAGTATCTTTGGTTGATTGTCAAACATCATTAAGCATGCAACCAGAAATTGAAAGTGTGGTATTTGATGTATTTGACAAGCATGAGGATGTTCATGAAACGAGTAATAACCTTGGCATGAATGAGGTATGTAGCGTGCCTCATGAAGTACACGAGGAAGAAAAAAAGGAGGATATTGTAATAGAAAAGATGTATGTAGAAGAATTAAATGGAGAAGAGTTGCTTGTTGTAAGTAGAGTCTTGAAAGAGGCTAGTGTACCGCAAGATCAACAACAAAGAGAGCTTATTTCTTACTCTCATTATACCATCCAAGAAGAAGTATGTTCATTGATCCAAGAAGGACAAAGTAGTGCCATCTATAAGGACCATGGCAATGATATTGGCCTCCCTACAACAAGGGTCCAAACATTACAAACAGAGAGCTATTCACACGGTCATTCATTTCATGACAAGGACATTCATTTTGATCCAAGAAGTTTAGTAAGTCTTTGTTTTTACAAGATTTGCAAAAACTCATTATATTGTAATATTACTTCTATGGATTCTTGTTATACTTTGTTGGAAGAATCAAAGTTGTATTATAGGAGTATCATGCTCCAAGAGGCGTCCTTATTACCACCTTGTGTCTCATGGCTCAAGGAGGATCAAAGCACTGTTATGGCACTTATGGAGAATAAGCATCATGAATTTGAAGAACCAAGGAGTCTCATTCTTACACCAATGGAGGATGGAAACCGTGAGCCTATAAAGGATCAATGTCCTTTACCGTCACTTGTTCTCATTTGTGAATATTTGGATGAAAGACAAGCACCATCGACAAGTGACCACTCTCTCTTATCTCTTTGGAAACGTTTCTATTCTATGAGTATCAACATACAAAAGTATCATCAAAGGCTGCCACCGAATCCCTTGATTCATCACCGAATGGCCTATGCAAAGGATCAAGCGCAATTCATGGATAACTACATCAACGTCCTTAATTTTCATAGTATACAACATATTTTGAAAGAGTAAGTACCATTGCAATGTAAAGAGAATGTATTTGTATACTTTGATAACATTTTTGTATGTAGTAAAAGTAGAAAGGAGTATGTAAATCCTTTGGAGTTAGCCTTATCGAAGCATGAGAAGCCACATGGAAAATTGGAGAAGTACTTCGAGAAATGTCCTTACCTCTCGTCCAAGAATGTGCTATCTCAACATATCTCGTCAAATGGAGTAATTCAATTGGACAAAAGGAAGAAAGGAACTAGTCAAGAAGGGTCCATACTTGCATCCATACTTGAGGTACTATGTCTCTTAAAGGATGCTAAAGATCATCATATTCTTTTATTCCCTATTCTTGCATCATATTTGTTCATTACAAATGGAGTTGAGAAAGGTGAAATCCTATCTCAAGGAAGTTGTCCCTTGGATTATTTTGGTGAAATACTAAGTGGAGAAAAGAAGAAGCTACATGCTTATGGCTTAGCATTCATACTTGTTGCTATCATGAGGGTATTTGAGCAAAAGGAATATTATCATGGAAGATTCATGCTTAAGCTTCGTGATTCTTACAAAGTATTGGAGTATGTTTCATATGATAAGGAGATCAAGCCATCATTATGCTTTGAGATGAAGTACTTGATTCATTCATCAAAACCAAGTCACTTGGAGGAAGCAAGTCCTTTGACTAAAGGAAGTTTTCTAACGAGAAGATATATGTTTGATTCAAGAGTACTTGGGCTTGAATATATCAAGGAGTTGTATAAATATGATATTATGATCGTTGAAGGTCATTCTTCAAAGATGGAACGTCATATTACTATTGTCTTCATCATGAGTTACAAGCTTGTGAATCTATACTTTGAAGTTAAGAAGTTATATGAGATTTCTACTTTCTCCATGAATAAACGAGATTTGAAGCACCATGATGTCATTGGATTATTCATGAGAAAACTTGGAAGAAAGTGGAAGTTCATCAAAGGGATCTATGATGATTTCAAAGCATTTAAAAAGAGAGTTTGTAATCTCTTCAAGGAACGCAAGAGGCAGAAGCAAGTTGACGTGTACAATACTTTTGGAAAGATCTCTTATAAGAAGAAGGATGAGCTTAGAAGAAGAAGTGCTATGTAACGGTTTAGAAGAAGTTTTGTCTAAGTTTCAGGACAAACTTTTTCAGCCGGGGGAGAATGATGTATAATCGCCCAGCTATACACATCATGGTTAGCTAAGAGGACCTTAATCCAGCATGAAGCTACAAATGACATCTAAGGCAACCTTAACTACGATGGTTTATTAAGCTCAAGGTAGAAAGCGTAAAGGACCTTGATGGTATTCTAGCTTACAAGGAGTTACTCTTATATATATATAAGGACATTGACGAGCTTAAATCACTCTTGGAGATAAAAGTCCTTTATTGAGTAATCATCACTCACGACAGTAGAACACCTTATCAAGTGCAGTTCGATATTTTGCTCTATAACTCTAGATCCATACGTCTATTGAGGAAGTCATCCGAAGATAGATTGAAGTAAATTGAAAGAGCTTTCCAATGGTTTTTGAATCTTGGAAAACGGACAAGTATTGAAGGAGATATAGCTAGTTCTTTCTAGAGTTGTATTTTAGAAAGTCCTTTATGTTTTTATGATGTAATAAATGTAGAGCATGATGTAAGCCTCAAGGGCCTAACTTCTTGATTAGTTCACGTCCAAGGGGGCTTAGGATTACTATAAATACCCCCTTAGGCCTCTTGTAATTCACGTCACATATCACATAATATACAGAAATTAAATCAAAAGCTTTTGCTTTGTTCTCTCTAACCTTTGCGTAGAATTTGAGTCTTCTTGAGAGAAGTCTCTTTGAATCTCTTCTTCTATTCTAAGATTGGCTATCTTAGATTGGTGATAGGAAGAGTTTGAGGATTCTAGGAGTGGTGAATTTGTATCTCCTTAGAAGATCCCAAGCCTTTTATCATTCGATCAAACGATTCATTCTTGTTGTAAGTTTCAATCTATTCTTTTGAATCTTTTGATTTCCATGGCATTTTCATTCCATTCTATTCCACACCAATCAGAATACATCCCTATTCATTCGTTCACCCTTCCATCCATTCGTCCATCATCCATTATTCATTCATTTACACTCTATTTCCATCTTTTCATTCGTTTAAGAATCAATCTACCCAACCCCAAGTTTAAAGATCCTGTAGAATGTTATATAATGAGATCTCTTTGATCCCATTATACATCATTGAATCTTTTAATTTTTCTAGCAAATTCAATCTATTACTGAGAACTTTACTAATGTTTTATCTTATAAGTTTTCAGTTGATCTCTAACCTGTTAGCTTGCAAACAACATGGAGGAGAGTTTGACAAGCTACTAAAGGCATTGACGGCATCCGGAACGGAAACCATGATCTTAACCTTCCAACTGAGACTATTTTAATTTTCTAGAGTTTCTAATTTCCGTTCGATCTTCCTAAATCTTTAACCTTAATTTTTTATTTTAATTTACTTATTTGATTATTTGAGTTCTAACATTGCCTTTGTTATTTGACTCTAGGGAGAGAGGAAGCAAATTATATTTGCATTATTAATTTCAAAAAGGAAAAGGAAGAACCGAAAAAGAAAAATAAAAGGGAGCAACATCAGGTAGGAAGACGCTGGCAGCGGTTCAAGAATCGCTAGCCGCGTCGGTCATAGAAACAAAATATTTTCGGTGAAACAAAAACGCGGGCAGCGCTTGGGGAACGCTCCCAACGTTTTTCCCCTTTTTCTCAGTTTTAACTCCCCGAATCGTTCTTTCTCTTTTCAAAATTCCAAACCCTAACTTTCGAAAACTCTTCGCCCAGCGTCGCATCCTTCTCCTCACCCGCTACCGCCGACGCTACTCCCTCCTCCCCTCTTCTTCATCCTTCTTCTTCTTTCACCTCTTTTCTTCTTCCTTTGACCTCCCCTAACCACCAAAGCTCACCGCCCTACTCTCAATTTCCCGATTTCAATTTCCAGATCTGGAAAATCGTTTTTACTTGCAATTTTGCTTTTTCTTGCATTCAACGAATTAAAGGTATGATTGTTACTTATCTCTCACCTCTATTGTTATTAGCTAGTATTTCTTGGTGAGTTTATGCAGTTTTCATGTGTTATGCTTTGAAATTTAGTTTAAATTCACCATTATTCATGCTTAGGTTTGGAGCACTACTTGAGTAAGTTTTGATACTAGCTAGTAATTTTTGGTTGCTTAATTTGGAAAAGTTTGTGTCTTTATTGATTGTTATGCAATGTGGAAGTAATGTTGTATTTAGAAAAAAAAAAGACATGAATTTTGATGAGTTGGATATTTTTGAACCTCTGTTTGGGAGCGTGGAGTTGGATTGTACTATCTTTAAGGAGTAGAATGAGTGTTTGAGATGAGGGCTTCGAATCTTGGTTGTTAATGTGCAAATATGGGAGGAGTATGACTGTTTGGATTTGTCATGAATCTTACTCTGTGAAAATTTTCAGGTTTTGAACACATTGTCATTGGTGGTAATTTTTGTTGAGATTTCACCTTGAACTAGTCTCTACTTTGTTGTAATCTTCACGTCACCTCTCATAGTCGATCTCTAGTGTTTCTGGTGTTATTATGCATAATTTCTCACGCTACTTGTTGAACTTATTCGATACACCATGTTCTTGCTCAAGAATGTCAAGAAACCTTCTTGAGCTTGTTTTTGATGCTAGTGACTTGTCTAGGGTGAGTAAGTTCAATCAAAAATGATATTTTTGTTGCTTTGGTGAGTGAAATTTTATGACATTGATTGAAATAAGTTTAAGGTGTTGAAATTTGGGTTTAAATTTGGGTCATATGTGGATTGTTGAGCGAATTTAACTACTCTGCTTAACTTTTGTGCTTGCTTGATCTTGATTTGGTACCCTCTAAGTATCAAGCAAGCATGGGGGTGTCTAAGTACGTATGATTATTATGCTCGCATTCAATTGATGTTTAGATCGTAAGAACGAAGAACCCAAGTTTCACGGCCGGTGATCCGGGCGATGATGGAGCCACGGGAAGCCGGAAAAGGTAAGCTACAACTGCGGAAAAAGGGAAAGCGAAAGCGACCACTTCTAGGGAGACGCGATCCAGTAACCTCTTCAACTTCGAAGGAGCGACAAAGGAGAGGTATGACTCGTTATATGAGCGTAAACTCATCCCGACTAAGTATTTACATAAATGCTTCCTAAGTGATTGTGGCATGTATGACGATATCATATGGCTTTTGAACCGTGGTCTTATGTCTAGGGTAGCACAGCTTGATGAACTCACCTTTAAGTCCTTGACTCTAGAATTCCTGAGCCCCTAGAGGTTACCCTTGAGGCTCCAGATCGGCTTATTAGATTTCAATTGCTAGGAGAAATTCGTCGTATGACCTTGAATAGATTTGCTTGGATCTTTGGATTCCCTGAAAAAGCCAACCGTAGAGGATTGATTATCCCTCATAATTGGACGTGAAGGGTTTCTTTAGGGATATATCCGGTTTTGATAATTGGGACCCCAGTAACACCCCTTCTAAACTTATTTTCAACCTCGCACTGAGGTATGCACACCACATCCTCTCTTGCGGCATCTTTGGGTGACCGGGTAGTTCCAACAAGGCTACTAAGGCCGATTGTTATATGTTGCATGCCATGCTTTACGGCGATGACCAAGCCGATCCAGGCTCTCTTTGCCGCCCACATCTCTCGTATCCCGAACTCTTCCATTGCAGGGATAGCCATAGGTGGATACATTTCCCATCTCGCCCGCGAGTTTGGCTTTAGACCGAACCCTAACAACCCAGACTGTGTCCCGGGAAACATATACATGGACGGTAGCCAATGCCGCTCTTTTGAGATGTGTGTGTCTGATGACGAACACCGTTTTTTATGGATTTACCCTAACAATGCCCGTGTCCCTCTACCTCACGACCACCTATCTGTTAGGGACCAACAAAACCTTCTTTGGCTCCCTCTCATACCTCACGCACCCGCAGCTCCCGAACCTCAACCCGAGCCTCAACCCCAACCACTAGTAGACCATGAGGCGTGTTACAACACCCTCCAACATGCGATCAATAGGGTCGAGCGCCGAGTTGACGAAGTGCATGCTTACCTTGTTGAGATGCGACAACAATCCGACATGAACTATACCCATCTACAAGAGTCCATCTCCAACCTTTCCAGCCTAGTTCAGGCCCTTTTTCACCAGTCCTCACCTCCAACACCTCAAGAACCACCCGCCCCTACCCCACCGAGTGAGGATGAGTGATCTTTTACTCCGCCCTTTACCTTTATGCTATTGTTTTATGCATTGAGGAAAATGCAATGTTTAAGCATGGGGGGTGTTTATATTCACTTTGTAAATTTGTGTATATTTTATTTTTCTTTCCTTTGTTTTTCCTTAGCTTTCGTGCTTGTTTTTCATGTTCAGTGTGTTTCCTTGCTTAATTTTTCAGTTTTCTTTTGTGGGTCTTTTAATGTTTCTAGTTTTCTTTTCTAGTTTCTTCTTAGTTTTTCCCTTAAGTTTTTCAAAATTTCATCCACCTAGACTTCATTAGTTAGAAGCATATAGATTTTTCTTTTCCTTCTTTTCTTAGTTTGTTTCTTTTTCTTTCTTTTGCATTCACCTTTGAAAAATCAAAAAAAAAATCAAAAAATTAGGAAAAAGACCAACAAAAAAAATTAGAAAAGACAAGAAAAATCCAAAAATATAAGATAGGATTAGGATTAACCTGTCCTAAATACCTTCGGTGATAATTTGTAAACCGATTAGACTTTCAGCTTGTCTAGCTTCACCTAGAAAAGTCTGGACGAGAACTTAAAAGTTTTTGAAACCGTTTTTCTTCAGATCTTCTAATTTTGAGTCAAGTTATGAAAAGTGTGTTTAACTGCTTTGACTATCTTAGTTAGTAAATATGCGTGCCGCAAATCTTTGGGCTAGGTTTAGTTGATTGAGCCCTATCCCGTGAGTCCACATAGCCTAAAATTATGGATTGGCTATTTCTATCAATTCCTTTATTTATTGAGTGACTCTACCACTAGTTGCACCTCTAGAACTTGTTCTGCATCTTGTTTGAAATTGCATTTTTGCATTACATATTGTGACAATGTGATTGAGGCATTCTTTTCTTTATTGGTTGAACTACATAGCCAAATAGCCTCCCTAACAATATGATTACCATTCTTTAGCCCCGCCTAGCCTTTGATTACCTTTCTTTTTGTGATGTAACCCTGACAATACAAGCCTTGACCTTTATTAATTCCTACCCTTTGCCTTGCTTTGATATTGTGAGAGTTCATTATTCCAGGAGCGAAAATTGGTTCCGTGTTGCTGTGAATGGTATTGAGATATTGAGGTGTGAATTTTAATTTTAATTGAATTGGGACACATTATATTTCCTAATTATTTCGAGTTAGCCAATTTGTTATGATGTTCTTTTGATATAGTGAGGTCGAAGCTAAGTTTATATTTTTATTCTCCCTTGATCACCCACCAAAAATAGAAGTAGAAAAAATAGAATAAAAAGAAAAAAAAATGAGAAAAAAATTCAAAAGAAAAGGGTGATCAAGTAGATTTATTTGAGATTTGTGAAAGCCTTTGACCCGGTTGTAAAGTTTGACAAGGTATTTTGTTCTTAATGAGGGAGAATTGAGTTCGTTGCATACATTAAGCAAGAAGGTGAGTTGAGAGCTAATTTTTATTGCATATCAATCCAAGCATGGCTCTTTAAACTCCTCATACCCAAATTTTACTCCTCATACCCTAAAAGTCCTCTTGATTATCACTAGTGTATTTGCATATTAGCAGTGGAGAGCGAGATTCTTACCAAGCCTATGGTAGGTTGTTTCTTTTGGTCTGAGTATGAGAAAAACCCACATACACATTCAAATTTGAGTGTTTGAGCGTTTAATTTTTATCCTAAAGTGAGGTTTGCTCTTTTGACTGGCCTACGTCCATAACCAACCGCGCATATTTGCATTCATCTTAAGACTGTTGGCAGTTTTTCGCATCTAAAGTACTTGTTCTCTCTCCTTAACTTCAAAAACTTCATTCTATCTATTTTACACTGATTTTGTTCTCTTCCAGATTGATCATGGTGTTTGCTCGATGAATTAATGTGTCTGATTGGTTAGCCTGAGTGGGTGTTAAAATTTTGTTCTTTTAACTCTATCCAAAACTCATGCCACTTCTCTCTCTTCCTAAGTCTTGTTTCCCCTGTTTGAGCCCTTATCCTCCTGTTTTAATTCTGACTTGCTTGGGAACAAGCAAGAGCTAAGCATGGGGGGATTTGATAAGTGATTTTTATATAGTATTTTTAGGGTTCAAAACACATATATTTCATGCTTTTCATACCCGAAATTTCGTATTCCTATAGCAATTTCTGTGATTTCTTCACTTGGTTGCGAGATTGGTACATTTTGCAGGAAATATTGGAAATACATCAAAAAGCATGGAAAATCAATGAAAAAGGGGAGAAAACTACAAAGAAAATAAAAAGAAAGAGTGAAGAGAAGATGAGTTGAAGGAGAAGCGACCCAAATCGTCAAAGACCTAGCCCAAATTTGGGCGAAGAAGCAAAACGCTGCCTGCGCCTCCTCCGGGAACTTTGATGCTGAAGAAATTGCCAAGCACTATCAGCGTTTTTAAAACGCTACCAGCACCAAGGCACGAAGAACATTCTTTTTGAACTAAACGCTGCCAACATTTTGAAAGCACTGCCAGCGTTTTGTGCCCTAATCGTCCATTATAAAAGGACTTCTTCGTCGTTCTGTTGGAGAGATAATTGACTATCCAGTTTATTTCACACGCCGTTTAGCCATAGGGTTTTCTCAGTATTTTCCTCCCTTCCGCGAGCCGTTCTAGTAGATTAGGAATGAAAGAGGAGGAGAAGGAGATCAAATCGGGTGACACGAAGAGATCGAATTAGACGACTCGAACGTTTGGTTTAACTTCTATTTAATTTATGTTTTTTTACTCAGTTTTTACTATTGTTTTCCCAGTTTTTATTATTATGAGTACTTAGATTCCTCGTTTGGGGGATAAACTCGATGTTTCTTGAATAATTTTTAGTGTGTGATTTCAGTTTTAGGTTTTAATACAGTTGTTTAATCTCCGTGTTTTATCTGTCATAGTAAGTGATTGATCACCTCTTGCTTGGTATTAGATTCTTAACAACATGACAAAAGTTTGAGTTTTGAATTGGCAAATGAAGATTGAATAGGCGAGGAAATAGTTAGAAATAATGATTCTCGCATAGGGTCGTGTTATAATCGGTTCTTACCTTTGATTAGACTAAATAGCTAGAAATAATGTTTAGTTTAATCACTATAACTCACCCCAAATCGAAAGATTGATGTGAAAGGCCTTAGAAAGATTATAGACCCCGACACTACCAATATTACCTAGAACTAGAAACACCGCTTAATTGATTAAGTTACTAGAGTGGACTCCCCTGAACACATTTAATTACTTGGTTAAATCCTTTAATTTTCTGCTTTCTTAGTTAATTATCTGAACAGTTACCACAACCTTTTGATCGACCTAGCATCCTTTGTAGTGAACTAGTTTAGTGCGTAGTTGAACACAAGTCCTTGAGAGAGAACGATATTTATTATTACACAGACCCGTACACTTGCGGTACACAGGCACCTTATACGTTTTAGGTCTGTCATTAGCCCACCAGTTGGGCCACTTTGATGGCGCCATAGGCCCAGGGGCCAATGCTATCTCTTGGCAGGTTGGTTTGCGAATTTTGGGCCTTGGCGGGCTTTTTCGGGTTTGATCCTTCTAAGTGGAATTCATCGATGCAAATCCCGATGTCTACAACTATTTTCCCAGGAAATCGGGATTGAACATGAGACATCCCCTCCCCCTTATACTCCACAAGAAAATGAGGTTGTGGAAAGGAAAATAGAACTTTAAAAGAAGTGGTGAATCGTATGTTGTCTAACTCGGGTATAAGTAATGGATCTTGGGGTGAAGCCATTTTAACGGCTTGTTATATTTTAAATAGAGTACCAATAAAAGAGAATTCTAGTACCACATATGAGTTATGGAACAATAGGAAACCAAATCTAAAGTAGTTTAAGATTTGAGGTTATAGGGTCGTTTTAAGGGTCCCGGAATCTATGAAATGAAAATTTGGTGAAAGAGGAATTGAGTGCATCTTTATAAACTATGCTCAAGATAGCAAAGCTTGTAGGTTTTTTATAGTTGAACCAAATGAGTACATATCGATAAATACCGTTATGGAATCAAAAGATACAATTTTTGATAAGACTATACTCGCTTCAATTCCTAGGCCTAAGGATATAATTCAAGATGTTGTTCCAGAACTTGAGCCTTGTGATGTAAATCATGAGGCTAGATCCATACAAGATGATCTTTTGAATCATGATGTTATTCATGATGAAGAAGATGAAAGTGTTGAATTGGAAGGAGTAAAAGAGCAAGGAAACCAAAGGATTTTGGCTCGGACTTCTATGTATATTTAGTAGAAGGTTCAAGAGACTCGGTTAAAAGAGAGACCCTATATATATGCAACATAGGAAGGACCCAAAGACTTTTAAAGAGGCTATGAAATCTTATGATGCTCCTTTGTGGAAGGAAGCGATACAAGATGAGATTGATTCTATTAGGGAAAACAACTTTCGGATCTTGGTTGATCTTCCTCCGTGTAGTAAGCGAATTATCTCTAAATGGATCTATAAAAGGAAAAAGAGAGTAGATGGTGTCATTGAGAGATATAAAGCTCTGTTGGTTATAGGAGGCTTTAATCAAAACTACGGTGTTGACTACTTTGATACATATGTACTAGTAGCTAGGATAGTTTCAATACATATATTGTTGCCTTTATCTACTATCCATAAGCTAGTAATCCATTGAATGGATGTCAAGATGAAATTCTTAATGGTGAACTAGAACAGGAGGTGTATATCGAACAACCCGAATGGTTTGTTGTTGAACGTCAAGAAAAAAAGTTTCTAAACATATAAGGTTCTTTTATGGACTTAAGCAAACACCTAAGCAATTACATCAAAAGTTTTATGAAGTAGTGATATCAAGTGGGTATAAAATCAATGAATCAGATTAGTGCATATACTATAAGTTTTAGAATGGTAAATGGGTGATCATTTGCCTATTATGTTGATGATATGTTGGTCTTTGGGACCGACATGGAACAAGCTAATAAGACCAATGAATTTCTATGCTCTAAGTTCTCCATGAAGCACAAGGGTGAAGCGGATGTAACTCTTGGTATTATGATCATTAGAAATAATGATGAAATAAGTCTATCTAACAGCATTATATTGAGAAAATTTTAGACAAATTCACAGGTAAGAATATAGCTCTGGTTAGTCACCTTATGATTCCAGTAAGAAATTGGGGATGAACATGGGTTCTCCGATTGATCAATTTAAAAACGCTAAGGCAATAGGAAGTCTCAAGTATGCTATGACAAGTATAAGGTTAAACATTGCATGCAATTGGCAAGTAAAGTATACATACAAGTAATCTGGGCAACGTGCATTAGTATTAAAGTATCTAGCCGGCACTAAAAGTGACCAACTTACTTATAAAGGAGATCCTTCGGTATTAGAAGGTTACTCGGATGCAAGTTTCATAAGTGATGAAGAAGATTAATCTTCTACAACAAGATGGGTGTTCTTGTTAGCAGGTGGAGTGATTTCTTGGGGATCGAAGAAACAAGCTAGTATAGTGGACTCCACTATGGCTTTGGAACTAATATTATTATATGCTATGTAAACAAGTAGAATGGTTAAGGAACCTACTATTGGAAATGCCTTTTGGTATAAGCTAACAGCACCTATCACAATTCACTGTGATAGTAAATTTACTCTTGATGTTGTGTATAGTCATGTTTAGAATGGCAAGACAAGGAACATTGGTTTAAGACATGCATATATTCATCAATTAATCAGAGATGGAGTAGTGATTTCAAGGTTTATCTAGTCAAAAGAGAATTTAGTGGATCCTTTCACTAAAGGGCTACCAAAAGACTTGATAATAAGTACTTGAAAGGGGATTGGATCAAGTGTAGCCCAAATTTCTACTAATTACAACAAAGGCTCAACTTTACAAATTGGTACAACATCAATCTCTAAAGTTCAAATGAGTATGGAGTTGTCAACAATAGTTGGAAGCATCAACCTTTAAAATCCCAAAGTTAAGTGATGCTTGAAATCTATATTGATAAGAGGTTGAGTAGTGATACTCTAAATGGATTTTGTGGAAACCTAATTACAGGGGTGGTAAATTATGAAGTCTACATATGTAAGTGTTATGTGTGGCCGCATAAAGGAACTTTGGGCTTGATAAATGAATATTTTTATAGTATTTTTTAGGTATTTAACTTGTATATTTTAGCCTATTTGTGATATAATCTAGTGTTTTTATATCAGAATTCTATAATATTCTTCACTTGGTCGGAAATTGGTATATTTTGCAAATTTTAATGAAATTCCCCTAAAAACTAAGAAAAATAAAGGAAATGATGAAGAAAATAAGGATAAGAGAAATTGAAGAGAAGAATTAAAGGAAAGAGAAAGAGAAGTGGATGAAAAAGGGAGTTGAAGCCACGCCAAAGATAGCCGCACAATCACTCATCAACAGACGACCAACCGACTAACCCGCCTGTCAGACACACAAGGCAATACGCAGCAGCAACCAACTCCCCTTCACCCAGCGCCTGTGTGCACCAACGAGTAGTAGCTCGGCCCACGCATAATAACCAAATGTTGGCAGCGATAGACAACCCCCAGCAGCGTCGAAGCATAGCAGCAGCAGCATTGAAACGCTCGCAGTGTGCAAACAACCGATGGCAGCGGCATTCACAGTAGCAGCGAACTGTCACATGCTGGCAACGATGCTCCCTACCCCTGGCAGCGCCTAATATTGGAACCAAAGTCACGGAGAAAAGTCAGGACGTTGGCAACGTGGGATTCCCCGTTGGACGCGTCTTGCGTTTTGCGTATAAAAAAAGCATTCGCCACTCAATTCAAGCATCCATTATTCATTCTACTTTACCGTAAAACTTTAGTATAGGGTTTCCTTTGTATTTTCCTCCCTTCGGGGAGCCTCTCTAGTAGATTAGGAACAAAAGAGGAGGAGAAGCAAATCTAATCGAGTGACACGAAGAGGTCAAATTCGACGACTCGGATGTTTGGTTTATTCTCTATTTTTCTTGTGTTTTGTTATTCAGTTTTCGTTATTGTTTTCCTAGTTTTTATTATCATGAGTACTTAGATTCCTCGTTTAGGGGACAAACTCGATGTTTCTTGATTAATTTATAGTGTGTGATTTCAGTTTTAGGTTTTAATACAGTTATTTAATCTCTGTATTTTGTCTGTCATAGTAAGTGATTGATCTCCTCTTACTTGGTTTAGATTCTTAATATCAGAACGAAAGTTTGTATTATGAATTGGAAAGATGAAGATTGAATAGGCTAGAAAACAGTTATAAATAATGGTTTCATGCTTAGGGTCAATTATAATCAATTCTTATCTTTGGTTAGATTAAATAGCCATGAAAATAGGTGTTTAGTTTAATCATTGTAACTCACCTCAAATAGAAAGATTGTTGTGATAGGCCCTAGAAAGATTATAGACCCCGACACTACTAATACAACCTTAACTGAAATCTGAAATCACCTCTTGATTGATTGATTATCTAGAGTGGACTCCCCTAAACTCCCTTAATTATCTGATAAAACCTATAAAGATGGTTTCCTTCCTTGTTATTTCCTTAATTCTCTTATTCATTCAACCTATTTGACTGATCTATCATCCTTCGTAGTGAACTAGTTTAGTGCGTAGTTGAACACAAGTCGCTGAGTGAGAACGACATTTATATACTACTCAGACCCGTACACTTGCAGAAGACCTATCACGTTTTAGGCCGCATCAGGGCTAAAGTTTCGAAACACTTACGAAAGATAAGGACATAAGGTCGGATATTAGGGTCAAGTATTAACACTTAAGAATAAAGTTGTATGTGTGTTGTGAGCACGATTGATCAATATAAATACAAAGTTAAAAGACGTGTCTACTTTGTATTCAAATCAATTCTAGCTTATATACACTAATTGAAAGTTCAAAGAGTAATTTACTTTCAGTAGGCATATGCTTTGGGTGTTTCTTGGGTGATGACAAGTTAAAGTATTTCTCAAACGGCGGGGGTGTTAACTCCTTAAGTAATAATTCAATCTTATTTCAAGGGTATTTTCCATACTCTTGAAATGGCGGGAGATTGTTGGGATTATTTTAAGAGTATAAGAAAATTATATAGCTTGAGAAATCATATGGTACAAGTATAAGGGTCATATATAAGATAAACACAAGTTATATGATCAATACGAGTCAAGATAAGACAAGCACGAGCCGTGCTGGTTTCTAGAAAGCTAATCTAAGAATTCTGGGCTCAACACGGACCCTGTTGGGACACCACGGACCGTGTTGCTCCAACACGTATCATGGTGAACCTGCCACGGACCGTGTTGAGGCATATAAACTGTTTATTGCTCCAACGACTATATAATCTTCATCATTAAGTTATAATCTTATTTTATACTAGATTTAAGGTCTTAAGAACTATATATATTATCTTAATACCACATGGTTAGTAGACTTATTTAATGTTAAGATTCTCATTAAGGACCTTACGTAAGTCCTTTGACCAAGGGTATAAAGGGGGTGAGAAATCTCTTATAAATAGGAGACATTCTATAGTCATTTGATTACTCCGTCATTATTCACATCATGTCATTCTTATTTAGACTGCAGCTATACTAGAGTTTTATTAGTGAGAAACAATATTCTTGAGTGGGTTAAGTGTGATGTTTTATCCCTTTGGACATTTACGATATAATAAATAGTTCTTAAGGAAGTGAGTTCATCCACGACTCTTAGCGATATCCCGAGTGAGATATTCATGGTAATCTATACAATACTCACTTTCCTCTAACAGTTTAAAATTACTATAATTCAAGAAGAAAAAATGAAGTATGATTGAAGTTTTATTATATTTATGGGAAAAAAAAACCATTAATAATATATTGGTAATATAGGAAGCGCTCACAGAGAGTGTCTTTCTAATTTATCTTTGCAATTTAATATTGATTTTCTAGTCATAGGAATAATTCGTACTCCTATATGAATACTTTTTTATTTTATTCTTTTTTCCCCACAAAGACAACACAACATACAAACACACAAATAAACTAGTTAACCAAACGCTAAAATAACACTATAGATAGATAACCCATTGACGAGTCATCTACGCTTCACTTGACTTGTTTCGCCATATCCTGCGCTGACTTGATCTCATCACGGGTCCCTTTTGGATGATACCCCTAACCAACTTTTGATAGTCTTCTGGTGGCTTACAAGATACTTGCTAGTCACTTGCTTGCTGATCACCTCGGTTGAGCCGCTTCTTTAGCGGCACACGAGCTCCCCATAGACTCTCCTCCTGAAGCTTTCTCTTGGTGCCTACAACACAAACATCTTGGCACCTAGCAGAACGTCAGACACCCTCACTTGTTCGTTGGCGCCTCCTGGAAACCTTGCATCCTCCTCTGGATGCAGTAAACTTAAAGAGACCATCCTGTTGATGTGACTATTGGATCATCCCTCCAAACTGATCTGGCACCTCTGAGGATGTATCCACTTCCTAAGTGATCATGCCTCTCGTAGAATTCGAGTTTTGCCCCATAGGATTTGAGAGGACCTCATCCACTACCCTGTCCTTCCCACCCTTACAAAGGTTGGCGGCAACTCTCACTGTCATAAAGCTCATACTCCTTGGATCGTAAAAAGTAACTGTCTTCCTCGGCAACACCTCCTCACACGTGTTGTCCGAAATGGACAATGTGTCGCCCCTAAATCCTGTCTTGAGACACTTTTTACACGATTTTACAACTGCTCTATCTTTCTTGACTGGATTGAAAGTCGGAGATTGTGCAGGATTTAGGCAAGTCCTGTCCTCTACACATAGCGTTGAGGTTTTTCTAGGAGGAGGGGATGAGGTCCCCCTATAACCCCCCCCACAAATCACTCCCTTACACCTTGGAGTAACTCCCCTATGTTCCACACTCCTTAACTACCTTTTGTTTCTTTAGTCGAAGACTCGACAGGGAAGTACCTAATCCCCGCACCCCTCTGAAGCCAATCTTTGAAACTCCTTGCGAACATCTGATAGGAGATGGTTGCACATTCTTATCATTCTCCAGGAAGAGGGTTGTCTTTTGCACCTTGGTAGAGGTAGTCACCCACTCTAATTCTTTCTTAACCTCTACATTTGAAGGATCTATCTCCAAAGCCCGGGTAAGCGCAATCTTCGCTTCATCTAAGCTCCCTAACTTAGCGTAAGCAACACCACTTCGGTACAGAGCCTTAACATTGTTTGGTTCAAACTTTAACACAAACCTACACGCTTCAACGACCCTTGAGTACCCTCTCAATTTCAATTCACAAGCAGCAAGATTCAGATTAATCGACATAGCCAATTCCCACATCAACAAGTATTCCGATTCAGACATTGAATCGCTCAAACAAACAAGTTATAGGCCTTTCCCATTCAAAATGACGACTCTATCAAACCGTCTTGATATGAGTAATTGATTTCCTTCCTCTTTAAACTTCTTTGCCACAAGGATGGCCTGACTAGGATGAACCATCTTGATGTATTACCGGATCAAGAAAGGTTCTTAATTCCGATGATACATGAAATACGTGTAACCAAATAGGGAAGTGGGGGGTGGTTCACGAGATTAGGGTCGAAAAGAGAGGAGTAATTCTCGTGAAAAGGGTTCTTTGTGGAAGCTATTTTGCCGTGATGCTTTTGTGGTTTCAAGATTCAAGAAAGATGGAATCTTGAACGGGAAAGAGAGAAAGGTGATTGAATCTTGGATGGTGATTATGGAGGGGGGTTGACGTGAGAATGGAAGAGAGGGAGAGGGTTTGGCGTTAGGTTTGGTAGAAGGGAGAGATTATTAGGTTGTTGGATGAGAGAGAGAGTTTGTTGGAAGGTTGTTATGGAGAGAAAAAAGAGAGCAGGTGATATTTTGTGAGAGGAGGGAGAGGGGGCGTTTGAGAGGGGTAAGGAGGAGGTTGTGACGTTGGATGGGAGAGATAAGAGGTAGGGTTTGCTGTGTCTTAACTATATTGATAGAAAGATAACAATATAATTACATTAACTATATTGATAGAATGGTAAGAATGGATAGAACTAGGTTTCTAACTTGAATCCACAAGATAGACAACCTAGGGTTAACTTGATCTAGACAGCAACCTAGGATCAAGCTCTTCCTAACCACTTGGGTGTCATGCCAAGATACAATAGAAGAAAGGGGGTGAGAGTTTATCCAAACACTAGAGAGAAAGCTAAAAGCTTAACTATTTTCATAATTCAAAAGGGTGTGTTTGCCTTGAGAGGCTTACAATCCTATATATACTAGGAGAGTCCTTAAGGGACTAGAACTCGTACTTGGCATGCAAGCCAAGCTATTCTAACCTAGGACACTCAACCTTGGCGTGCAATCAAAGTTGAATTCCTCTAACTAGACGTCATCCTACTATTACTCTCCCTTGGTTTAGAATCCTTATCCTAAGGGGAGTTTGTTATAACTAACCTTACCCTAGTTGGTTTGGCTTTCCTAATCCAATTTGGATTAGTTACAAAATAGCCAACTCTATCTAGGAATCAAAAGTGACGCCTAACTAACTAAACCACATGAAAATAATTAACCTAGGATGATCAAGTTTATAATTCACTTGTCGAGATGATTGGCCCAACTTTAGGATGTTTGGACATCCTCTTGGAATAAGTTGCACACTATATGAGTAGGCCTTTGGACTTCCACGTTGTACCCTTCTTCTATAGCCCGTTCCACTTCTTTGTAAATGATTTGGATTTCTTGATTGGAAGTGGACTGATTTCCATCATTCCCCCCTTGTTGAGAAGAGTTTGTCCTCAAACTAGGGAGGTCTTCGTTTTCATCAAAGTAGGGTTTCAGATCAGCAACGTTGAAAGTAGCACTTGCTCCATCATCTTCATTCAGCCCTAGCTTGTATGCATTATCTCCAACTATTTCCAAAACTTCAAAATGACCATCAGCTCTAGGAAATAACTTTCCTTTCCTCTTGGAGGGAAACCTCTCCTTCTTCAAGTGAACCCATACTAGATCTCCTGGTAGAAAAATAACCCCTTTCCTTTTCTTGTTAGCTACGTCTGAAACAGATTGAGTATACTTAGCTATTTTCTCTTTGACTTCCTCATGGAGCTTCTGAATTTCTTGGGCTCATTTTTGGGCTTCATGGCTGAACCTTATGGAGCTATTGATTGGCGTGAGGTCCATAGGTGTAGTAGGGTTTCTTCCATAAACGACTTGGAAGGGTGAACGACCCGTTGCCTTGCTTGGAGCCCTGTTGAATGCAAATTCAGCATGTGGGAGAAGAGTATCCCACCCTTTCTTGTTCTTGTTCACCAAGGACCTCAACAATGAGCCAAGGGTCCGATTGGTGACCTCAGTTTGACCGTTAGTCTGTGGGTGATAGGCGGTGCTGAATTTGAGCTTGGTTCCCATCTTCTTCCAAAGAGTAACCCAAAAGTAGTTAAGAAACTTTGCATCTCGATCCGAGACTATAGTTTTAGGTATTCCATGGAGCAGAACGACTTCTTGGAAATATAAGTCTGCCACTCTAACTGCATCATAGGTGGTGTGGCATGAGATAAAGTGAGCCATCTTTGAAAATCGATCAACAGCCACCATGATAGAATCCTTCCCACGTTGAGTCCTAGAAAGTCCCACAATGAAATCGAGACTAATATCTTCCCAAGGACCTTCAAGGATGGGCAAGGGCGTGTATAACCCTTGGGGAAGCACGTGACTCTTCGATAAGTTGCAAGTAGAACACCTTCTAACCATATGCTCGACGTCCTTGACCATGTGTGGCCAAAAATAGTGTTCTTTCAGCATCAGATAAGTCTTCTCAATCCCGAAGTGTCCTGCTAGACTCCCTCCATGAACTTCTAAGATAAGAAGCTCTCTAAGACTGCTTCTAGGAATACACAGCTGATTCCCATGAAATCAGAAGCCATGCTCCACATGATACTGGTCGTTTGGGTGCTTCTTGTAGTCTCCATAGATCTCCTTGAAATGTTCATCTTCTTCATAGAGATCTTTGATGTGTTCAAGCCCTATCACACGTGAATCAAGGACTTGAAGGAGCAAATAACGTCGAGAAAGTGCATCTGCTCCTTTATTCAGATGGCCGGCTTTGTGCTGAATGATGAAGTGATAAGCTTGCATAAATTCAACCCACTTAGCATGTCGCGGGTTTAACTTATGTTGGCCCTGAATATACTTCAATGCCTTATGGTCGTTATGCAGAATAAACTCGTGGCCAATAAGATAATGTCGCCAATGTTTAGGGCACGAATAATAGCATAGAACTCCTTATCGTACGTGTTGTACTTCTTCCAGGCATGACTGAGCTTTTCGCTGTAGTAGGCCAAGGGGCGGCCCTCCTGTGATAATAATGATCCAATTCCAACTCCAGAAGCATCGCACTCCACTTCAAACTTTTTGTTAAAGCTTGGTAGGGCAAGAATAGGGGTGGTGCAGAGTTGACTTTTAATATAATCGAATGCATGTTGTGCTGATGACGTCCAACTGAACTCCTTGCTCTTCAGTAATTCGGTCATGGGCGCCATAATTGAACTGAAGTTCTTCACGAACCTTCTGTAGAAAGAAGCTAGGCCGTGAAAACTCCTGATGTCGTGGATACTAGCTAGTGTAGGCTACTCTTTGATTGCTTTGATTTTCTCTTCATCAACCTGTATCCTATCAACCGAGAGTACATAGCCAAGAAAGACTAATTTGTTGGTGAAGAAGTGGCACTTGGCGAGATTCCTATGGAGCTTTTCGTGAGCTAACAGATCAAGTACTGAAGTGAGGTGTTGAATGTGTTCCTCCTCACCCTTGCTGTATACAAGTATATCGTCGAAGTAGACAACAACACACTTGCCGATAAGGGGCTTCAGAACCTGATTCATTAGTCTCATAAAAGTAGAAGGAGCATTAGTTAGTCCAAAAGGCATGACTAACCATTCATAGAGACCTCCTTTAGTTATGAATGCAGTTTTCCACTCGTCTTCGGCTTGAATTCGAATCTGATAGTACCCGCTTCTGAGATCAATTTTTGAAAATACTTGGGCACCATATAGCTCGTCCAGTAGATCTTCAAGTCTAGGAATAGGGAACCTGTATTTGAGAGTGATCTTGTTGATGGCCCTGCAGTCGATACACATTCGCTGACTTCCATCCTTCTTTGGGACCAACAACGCTGGCACGACGCATGGACTGAGACTTTCCCGTATCATACCCTTTGCTAGAAGATCGACAACTTGCCTTTGGATCTCCTGTGTGTCGCTAGGGTTCATTCTGTATGTAGGTTTGTTAGGTAAGACTAATCCCGGGATTAGATCAATCTTATGCTGAATGTCTCGTTCAGGTGGTAAACCTAGAGGCATCTCTTCAGGGAACACATGAGTGTATTGTTCCAGAAGAGGAGGGACAAGGGGATGGATGTCTGCTTCGTGAGTTGAGATGTCAGTTGGGGGAATTTTGTGGCTGGAATCAGTGTTTAGGTCTAAGAGAATGATCTCTTTATGTCCACTGAACTCATGATGTTCAGTAGACATAGCAGGGATTGGGTTTGGATCAATCTCTTTGGGTTGGGACGGAAGGGTTATTTTAAGTGGAGCTAGGGTGATTTTTTTGTGGTTGAACCTGAAGGTGTAGGTGTTGGCTCTTCCATCATGCATCACACTCCTGTCAAATAACCATGGTCTTCCCAGCAAAATATGACAAGCATCCATAGGCAATACATCACACCAAATTGAATCTTGATAATTCTTGCCAATGGAAAAGCTTACCAAACATCGTTGAGTAACTTGCAATCCTTCACCCTGATCAAGCCATTGAATGGTGTGGGGCTTGGGATGTGGACTGGTTCCCAGCTGAAGTTTGTCCACCATAGTTGTTGAAGCCACGTTGGTGCAGCTTCCTCCATCAACGATTAAAGAACAGACCTTTCCTTTGATGGTGCAGCGAGACTGAAATATACCCTCTTGTTGCTGTTGATCTTCAGGAACAATCAAACTGCTGAGGATTCTCCTCATAAAGAGCAATTCGTGTGCCATGGTAGGGGCTTGGAACGTCCAGGGTGATGTTGGGTAAGAAGGGGTAATATGTTTAGGCTGTTTGTGGAGTTTAGGGTTGCAGGTTGGTACTGAAGGTTTGAAGGTTATGTGTTTGGTATTGCAGGTTTAAGCTTTGGACTTGCAGGTCAAGCTTTTAGACTTGCAGGTTAAGCTTTGGACTTGCACGTTAAACTATTGGAATCGAAGGTTACGTGTTTGGTTTACACTCAACACTAACCTAGAGATCTGATACCACTTTTGATGTATTACCGGATCAAGAAAGGTTCTTAATTCCGATGATACATGAAACACGTGTAACCAAACAGGGAAGTGGGGGTGGTTCACGAGATTAGGGTGGAAAGGAGAGGAGTAATTCTCGTGAAAAGAGTTCTTTGTGGAAGCTATTTTGTCGTGAGGGCTTTTGTGGTTTCAAGATTCAAGAAAGATGGAATCTTGAACGGAAAAGAGAGAAAGGTGATTGAATCTTGGATGATGATTATAGAGGGGGTTGACGTGAGAATGGAAGAGAGGGAGAGGGTTTGGCGTTAGGTTTGGTGGAAGGGAGAGAGTATTAGGTTGTTGGGTGAGAGAGAGAGTTTGTTGGAAGGTTGTTATGGAGAGAGAAAAGAGAGCAGGAGATATTTTGTGAGAGGAGGGAGAGGGGGACGTTTGAGAGGGGTAAGCAGGAGGGGGTGACGTTGGATGGGAGAGATAAGAGGTAGGGTTTGCTGTGTCTTAACTATATTGATAGAAAGACAACAATGTAATTACCTTAACTATATTGACAGAAAGGTAAGAATGGATAGAACTAGGTTTCTAACTTGAATCCGCAAGATAGACAACCTAGGGCTAACTTGATCTAGACAACAACCTAGGATCAAGCTCTTCCTAACCACTTGGGTGTCATGCCAAGATACAATAGAAGAAAGGGGGTGAGATTTTATCCAAACACTCGAGAGAAAGCTAAAAGCTTAACTATTTTCATAATTCAAAAGGGTGTGTTTGCCTTGAGAGGCTTACAATCCTATTTATACTAGGAGAGTCCTTAAGGGACTAGAACTCCTACTTGGCGTGCAAGCCAAGCTATTCAAACCTAGGACACTCAACCTTGGCGTGCAATACAAGTTGAATTCCTCTAACTAGACGTCATCCTACTATTAATCTCCCTTGGTTTAGAATCCTTATCCTAAGGAGAGTTTGTTATAACTAACCTTATCCTAGTTGGTTTGACTTTCCTAATCTAATTTGGATTAGTTACAAAATAGCCAACTCTATCTAGGAATCAAAAGTGACGCCTAACTAACTAAACCACACGAAAATAATTAACCTAGAATGATCAAGTTTATAATTCACTTTTCATCTTAAATTATTTTAAAAATAAAACACACCAAAAACTATTAAAAGATAAATTACATTCAAATATCAAGATTATAAAATTAGCTTGGAATTCTTGACTTGGACGTTGGTTTCTTGGGCTTGTCAAGATGATTAGCCCATGTGACGCCCCGGAAATTCCATTATAGAAAGTCAAAGTCAAACTAACGTTAACAGACAAAACTTAGCGGAAGACTTTAAATTTAGTTTGGGCGTCACTGCCGTATCCCCGAAGGAATACAAGGCGAGAAAGGAAAACACAACTGTCTGCTAACGGTAACTACTAACAACTCAAAATAAACTTTAAGAATTCATAACGAAAACAGTATAAAAGATTCAAGGACTTCTAGACTCGTCGTCCTCACTTCTAATTCCCGTTCCCAACATTTAGATCTTCACCTGAAAACAAAACCTTTCACAAATGAGGGGGAAATCTCAATAATGTCTACCCCTAACGTTTAAAACAGTTTAAGTTCATTTCAATTCCTTTTGGGGAGAGGGAACAAGTCAAAACATTTCGCAAACCTTTAACCCTTAACTGTTTTTCTCAACCCAACCAAATCATATTTTATTATGCGGGCGGGATACCACATCCCTTAAAGTAACAAATATCATACCGGATCCTAGATCCTCTGCCTACCACAAAGTACGACTGTGGTCCTGCACTTTGCCTATCACAGTTACGCACTGTGGTCCTGCACTTTCACTACCACAAAGCTACGACTGAATATCAAGAGTTCACATTTCCGCCAACCACAGTTACGACTGTGGTCCTGCACTTTGCCTACCACAAAGCTACGACCAAAATATCAAGACTTCACCTTTCCGCCTACCACAGTTACGACTGTGGTCCTGCACTTTGCCTACCACAGGCTACGACCAAATAAACCCGCTTAATGTTTCACTTGAATTAATAGTATCTTATGCAAATCTCAGCTCACAACTCTCAAGTCAAACGCAACCCGGGTTATCAAAACCAATAATAAAACCACTAATAAAAGACCATCCAATTTTTCAACTCAATAAATCAAATCAAAAACATTTACAAATAGTTATCCAAAACAGATGGTCACATTTTTCTCAGAAAGTCCCCTTTCGGGATGCAATTCTTAAAATAGATTAGAAAACATTAAAACACATTTAAAGAGCATCCCAGTGGGGATTAGAGCATAGACATTACCTGATATACTTCACAGCACAGCAAAAGAAGAACACACTTGAGCTCACTAACGTCTCGCACTAACTCGGGCCTAGAATAAAAGTAATTATCTAATCAAAACGCGTTCTAACGAAGTTAGAATTATCTATTAACTACCTAACCCATCCCCTAGGAACACATAGGTTCCTAACATTTACGAAATTACACTTAACATCTCTAAGATAACACATAACAGGATCACGCATTAATTTCACTCAACAATTCTTTATAAAAAGAAGCAAACAGAGGACAGATTATAACATTCACATAAAACGGGTCACAACTCGACTTCCCGACATCCTATGGGGCTGGTTCTGGACTTTTCGGAAACCTCGGGGTGTCTACTAAAACTTCTATGTTGATGGTTAAGCCCAACTCAGTCACGACGGACCTCAAAAACACCCGTCTTTCCCATTGGTCTAGGTCTGACAGGTTCCGGTAAAACGGTTATAACTCAGGCTATACAAATCAAACGTTCGATCCGTAAAATTCCTATGGTTCCTAACATCTAAGGGAACCTCCAGTTCAAAGGGTTTGATCAAAAGGTAACTACACTAGCCGTGGAAACCCGATCTTTAGACACTAACAAAACTATCCCGTTAACGGTTATCAATTAATTTATAATTTTAGTTCTAACTTCCACCGTTCGATCCCGGGGTCCTAATTTGGCTCAAAACAGTAACTAGGGTCTAGGGTATAAAGCCCAACTTAACTTAGGTCCAACAATCAACCTTCCCATCATAAGAACCAAATTACAACACATGAAATCAACTTTAATAATTTAATCTAATCCTACAACATGCATAAAATATCATACACTAACATGGCATACCTTATGTACAAAAATTCTAATACCAACCTTATACTAATCATGCATGAAATATTAACGCTATCCTAAACATGAATTTCTTAACCAATAAACAAGAAGAACCTTAAGAACATGTGGATAAACTATAAAGAACATATAAACATTTAAACTTCTAATCAAGAATCCTAAACAAACTAATTTCTTTTAAACAAGATTAACTCAAGAACCAAGAACTAATAAACATAAACTCAACCTAACTTATTTAGGAAAAATTAAACATGAATTACACAAGAAAGGACCCTACGAAATAAAAGAACATAATATTTAACTTAATGAAACAAGAAACCTAACTAATTTACAAGAATCAAGAAGACTTAGGTTTTCATGTACAAGAACCATAAAGAACTTAGTAACATTAACTACTAATCAAGAACCTAAGGTTTTAATAACAAGAAATCAACCTAATTCATGTAACAAACTTAACAAGAATTATTCCTAGGGAACAATAAAGGACTTAACGATTAAACAACTAAACATTCAAGAATTTAACCTAAGTAATAAATTTCCAAATTCGTACATACAATAATATTGTGGTCTAACGATTCATGTAAAGAAAATAAAGAACATTAAACAATCACTTTCAAACCTAATAATCAACTATTACAACCTAAATCTAATTACAATTTGTAACATAAAATTACACATAACAATTAGGAAAATTACACATAATTACAACAAGAAAAATAATTACAATTAACTTTCCCTAATTACAAAAATTACAGAAATTAATAACAATAATAATTACAATTATATAAAACAGATTAATAATAATAAAACAAGAAAAGAAAAAGGAAAAAGAAAAGAAAAGGAAGAAATAAAACAGTTTAGGGTTAGGGTTAGGGTTAGGGTTTACGTAAGGTTTCTCAGTGGTTCTGGCTACGGTGGCGGTGTGCGACGGTCGGAGGGAGTGCGTCGGAGGTCAGGGCGTTGTCGGAAGGTGGTTGTCGGACGGTCAGGGGCAGCGACGAGGGCGGCGTTCGACGTTGGTTTCTCGAGCAAAGAAGAATGGCGTGTTCGAGGGCCTTTTCTTCGACGTTGGGCGAGGGTCGCCTGGGGATGAGGCAGCGACGGCGACGCTGGTGGCGACGGTGGTGCGCCTGGTGGTCGTCCGATGCGAAGCAGAGGCAGGGGACAAAAAGAAGAAAAAGAAGGAAGGAGAGAGAAGGGCGGAAGAAAGTGGTTGCCGCGGTTGTGGTGGCGCAGGTGGCCGACGACCGCGAGGGTGCTGGGGCTGCTGGCGAGAGAGGGAGAGAGGGAGGAGAGATGGTAGGTTTAGGGTTTGGTAATGAGAGATTAAGGTTAGATAAGGGTTTAGGGGGGGTTTTTATACTAATGCTCCCATTTAGGCCCACTAATCCTATTCCTAACCCAACCCATTAAGCTAAAAAAAAATAGAATTAAGGAATTACTAATAATAGTAATAATAATATTAATACTAATAGTCATATAATCACATAGCAAATATTCACGGAATTAATCACATAATAATATTGGTCAGCGGAAAATACTAATCTACCCTTGTTAGTCCCTCAACGGTCCTACGAGCTCAAGCGTTAGCATAAATAAACACATTACGAACAACAGTAAATAACGAAGTCAACCTATTTTGTTAACGACGTCACGGTCAGCATCGTTGGATTTTTTTCGGGGTTTTACATCATTACCTTCTTAAAAGAAGTTTCGTCCTCGAAACTTAAACTTAAACTTAACCCTAACGGCCCGGTAAGGAAACTAACGGTTCCATTCCTCCTAAAACTCGAGGTTTTACATCATTACCTTCTTAAAAGAGGTTTCGTCCTCGAAACCTGACGTACCTTTAAGAGTAACATAGGTGAGGCTACTTGCTGTCATCTTCTCTTCTACTTTCCAGGTTCTTGATAACTTAAAGGTGAAGCTCTCTGGTCTTCATTGTTCCCATCATTTCCATTGCTTTCATTGTCATAGCCCTCCGAGGTCAACTGGGGACACTGTCTTATGTGGTGTTGGGGGCTTCCACACTTAAAGCATCCTCCCCTTACAAGCCTTGTTCTACAATCTCGAGCATAATGCCTGTGTCGCCACGGCTTCGCAGTCATGACATTCAAGGGCGATTGCTTTGCCAATTGTTGGGGCGGAACCTCTTCTCTTGATAGGGTTGAGGTGGGTTGAAACGGGGCGACTCTTTCCTCTTATGCCCTTGCATGCCAAGTTGTCGCTCCATGTCGTGCATTACCCTTTCTACAGTGAGGGCAACGTTCAGCATATTCTGGTAAAACGTGAACTCACGTGATGACATCCGATCCTGAATTTTGCAGTTCAATCCATCCCAGAATCGATCCATCCTCAGTTGTTCACTAGACACAAGAGCAGGTGCAAACCGAGATAGTTCGGTGAACTTAGTGGAGTAACCAAGCACGCTACGCTCTCCTTGGCGTAAGTCCATGAATTCCTTTTCTTTCGCCTTTTGAAGGGACATAGGATAGAACCGATCTTTCAGCACAACCTTAAAATGGTTCCAATCAAAACTCGGTTCGGTTCGTATCTCCTTCACACTAGCCCACCATAGATCGGCCTCCTCCTTCAGGTGGTATGCAGCAAAATCCACCCGTAGCTCCTCGGGACAACGGGTTGTGTCGAAAATCTTTTCAATCTCTCTAACCCAATCTTCAAAGACTTTGGGGTCAGCTACCCCTGTATAAGCGGGCGGGTTGAAGCTATTGAACCTTTGGAGGAGAGCGGAGGGATCGCTCTCCCTTTCTCCTCCTTGTCGATCCACTACCCTCTTCAGAAGATCCTCGTGCTTGTTAAGCATCTCGATCATCAGCAGGCTAGCAAGGTCGTTCCCTGGTGTTGTCGTACTCGACCCTGATATCAAGTGAGGAAGACGTTGGCGCAGTTCAGTCGCGGTTTGAGGGCGCTGTTGGTGAAACTGCGGCGCTCCCGATTAACATTGTTGGGTTGAGAACCGTTCATGTCCGACATCCTGGTTCAAAGGGGTCGATTTAGACTACTAGGGTTCTTATTCTCACAACGTAAATACGAATTCTGAAGTTAACTACTCTTGTTATACTAGAACATAAAAGAACTCGACAAGTAACAGATCCATAAGCATATCTTTAACTCTAATCGCATTTAATAGCATCACATTTCAACACTTTGGTACTTGCAACAAAATTCAAGGGTTCCATCTTTGAGATTAACTCCACATTTTACTTGATCATTTGCCAACATCCTTTCACTTTCATAAGATTATAACAATAGCTCAAGAAAAGAAATTCATTATTTTATATCACTTGCACCCGAGCATAACATAAAGTTTCATACTCTCCTAACTGAGGTTAACAAAAGCAACAAACCACACGGTTATAAATTTAAACAATCAAAAACTAATTACATGTAAGTATTACCACTTGGGACTACTTCCACTACTCTTTTACTAACTCTACTTAGAGTATTTTCATACGAAAGAGAGTTCCTGCGGACCACGATTGGGGTCCAATCAGGATCGTCAAACTCATCCTCAGAGTCCTCCTCGGAGTCTGCTTCCACCTCGAACTCTACCAGAACCTCATCTTAAGGCTCGGTCTTTCATTGAGGCTGCCTTCTCTGCAACCTAAAATCTCCAGCGACTACTCCTTGCATGTTAAGCTCTCCTTCAGCATCCAAGTTCTCATCGGAGGTCTTCTTTCGCTTCCAGACCCTCCTTGGGGTTGTATTCCGTACCCACTTCGGGTTTCAATTCTTTTCGAGGAGCTAAAGTCTCATGCTCATAGCAAGGGTGACGATATACATTCCAACATATGAAGCTAACATAATCAAGCAGAGACTTACAACATATAAGAAATCCAAGAAACAAACAAACATTCCATACCCCCATCCTACACTCATCACTCCGAACGTAGCATCCTAAGGTCTAACTAAACCTAAGGGACACTTAGGAGCTACCAGGTCGCAACCCAGAGCTCTGATACCATTCTGTGACGCCCCGGAAATTCCATTATAGAAAGCCAAAGTCAAACTAACGTTAACAGACAAAACTTAGCGGAAGACTTCAAATTTAGTTTGGGCGTCACTGCCGTATCCCCGAAGGAATACAAGGCGAGAAAGGAAAACACAACTGTCTGCTAACGGTAACTACTAACAACTCAAAACAAACTTTAAGAATTCATAACGAAAACAGTATAAAAGATTCAAGGACTTCTAGACTCGTCGTCCTCACTTCTAATTCCCGTTCCCAGCATTTAGATCTTCACCTGAAAACAAAACATTTCAAAAATGAGGGGGAAATCTCAATAATGTCTACCCCTAACGTTTAAAACAGTTTAAGTTCATTTCAATTCCTTTTGGGGAGAGGGAACAAGTCAAAACATTTCGCAAACCTTTAACCCTTAACTGTTTTTCTCAACCCAACCAAATCATATTTTATTATGCGGGCGGGATACCACATCCCTTAAAGTAACAAATATCATACCGGATCCTAGATCCTCTGCCTACCACAGGCTACGACCTGTGGTCCTGCACTTTGCCTATCACAGCTACGACTGGGTCCTGCACTTTGCCTACCACAGCTACGACTGAATATCAAGAGTTCACATTTCCGCCTACCACAGGCTACGACCAGGGTCCCAGACCCTTTGCCTACCACAGGCTACGACCAGGGTCCCAGACTCTTTGCCTACCACAGGCTACGACCAAAATATCAAGAGTTCACCTTTCCGCCTACCACAGCTCCACTGTGGTCCGGACCCTTTGCCTACCACAGGCTACGACCAAATAAACCCGCTTAATGTTTCACTTGAATTAATAGTATCTTATGCAAATCTCAGCTCACAACTCTCAAGTCAAACGCAACCCGGGTTATCAAAACCAATAATAAAACCACTAATAAAAGACCATCCAATTTTTCAACTCAATAAATCAAATCACAAACATTTACAAATAGTTATCCAAAACAGATGGTCACATTTTTCTCAGAAAGTCCCCTTTCGGGATGCAATTCTTAAAATAGATTAGAAAACATTAAAACACATTTAAAGAGCATCCCAGTGGGGATTAGAGCATAGACATTACCTGATATACTTCACAGCACAGCAAAAGAAGAACACACTTGAGCTCACTAACGTCTCGCACTAATTCGGGCCTAGAATAAAAGTAATTATCTAATCAAAACGCGTTCTAACGAAGTTAGAATTATCTATTAACTACCTAACCCATCCCCTAGGAACACTTAGGTTCCTAAAATTTACGAAATTACACTTAACATCTCTAAGATAACACATAACAGGATCACGCATTAATTTCACTCAACAATTCTTTATAAAAAGAAGCAAACAGAGGACAGATTATAACATTCACATAAAACGGGTCACAACTCGACTTCCTGACATCCTATGGGGCTGGTTCAGGACTTTTCGGAAACCTCGGGGTGTCTACTAAAACTTCTATATTGATGGTTAAGCCCAACTCAGTCCCGAAGGACCTCAAAAACACCCGTCTTTCCCATTGGTCCAGGTCTGACAGGTTCCGGTAAAACGGTTATAACTCGGGCTATACAAATCAAACGTTCGATCCGTAAAATTCCTATGGTTCCTAACATCTAAGGGAACCTCCAATTCAAAGGGTTTGATCAAAAGGTAACTACACTAGCCGTGGAAACCCGATCTTTAGACACTAACAAAACTGTCCCGTTAACGGTTATCAATTAATTTATAATTTTAGTTCTAACTTCCACCGTTCGAACCCGGGGTCCTAATTTGGCTCAAAACAGTAACTAGGGTCTAGGGTATAAAGCCCAACTTAACTTAGGTCCAACAATCAACCTTCCCATCATAAGAACCAAATTACAACACATGAAATCAACTTTAATAATTTAATCTAATCCTACAACATGCATAAAATATCATACACTAACATGGCATACCTTATGTACAAAAATTCTAATACCAACCTTATACTAATCATGCATGAAATATTAACGCTATCCTAAACATGAATTTCTTAACCAATAAACAAGAAGAACCTTAAGAACATGTGGATAAACTATAAAGAACATATAAACATTTAAACTTCTAATCAAGAATCCTAAACAAACTAATTTCTTTTAAACAAGATTAACTCAAGAACCAAGAACTAATAAACATAAACTCAACCTAACTTATTTAGGCAAAATTAAACATGAATTACACAAGAAAGGACCCTACGAAATAAAAGAACATAATATTTAACTTAATGAAACAAGAAACCTAACTAATTTACAAGAATCAAGAAGACTTAGGTTTTCATGTACAAGAACCATAAAGAACTTAGTAACATTAACTACTAATCAAGAACCTAAGGTTTTAATAACAAGAAATCAACCTAATTCATGTAACAAACTTAACAAGATTTATTCCTAGGGAACAATAAAGGACTTAACGATTAAACAACTAAACATTCAAGAATTTAACCTAAGTAATAAATTTCCAAATTCGTACATACAATAATATTGTGGTCTAACGATTCATGTAAAGAAAATAAAGAACATTAAAGAATCACTTTCAAACCTAATAATCAACTATTACAACCTAAATCTAATTACAATTTGTAACATAAAATTACACATAACAATTAGGAAAATTACACATAATTACAACAAGAAAAATAATTACAATTAACTTCCCCTAATTACAAAAATTACAGAAATTAATAACAATAATAATTACAATTATATAAAACAGATTAATAATAATAAAACAAGAAAAGAAAAAGGAAAAGGAAAAGAAAAGGAAGAAATAAAACAGTTTAGGGTTAGGGTTAGGGTTAGGGTTTACGTAAGGTTTCTCGGTGGTTCTGGCTACAGTGGCGGTGTGCGACGGTCGGAGGGAGTGCGTCGGAGGTCAGGGCGTCGTCGGAAGGTGGTTATCGGACGGTCAGGGGCAGCGACGAGGGCGGCGTTCGACGTTGGTTTCTCGAGCAGCAGCAGCGGCAGGTTCGAGGGCCTTTTCTTCGACGAGGGCGGCGCTGGCGACGTCGGGGCGGCAGTGCGAGGGTCGCCTGGGGATGAGGCAGCGACGGCGACGCTGGTGGCGACGGTGGTGCGCCTGGTGGTCGTCCGATGCGAAGCAGAGGCAGGGGACAAAAAGAAGAAAAAGAAGGAAGGAGAGAGAAGGGCGGAAGAAAGTGGTTGCGGCGGTTGTGGTGGCGCAGGTGGCCGACGACCGCGAGGGTGCTGGGGCTGCTGGCGAGAGAGGGAGAGAGGGAGGAGAGATGGTAGGTTTAGGGTTTGGTAATGAGAGATTAGGGTTAGATAAGGGTTTAGGGGGGGTTTTTATACTAATGCTCCCATTTAGGCCCACTAATCCTGTTCCTAACCCAACCCATTAAGCTAAAAAAAAATAGAATTAAGGAATTACTAATAATAGTAATAATAATATTAATACTAATAGTCATATAATCACATAGCAAATATTCACGGAATTAATCACATAATAATATTGGTCAGCGGAAATTACTAATCTACCCTTGTTAGTCCCTCAACGGTCCTACGAGCTCAAGCGTTAGCATAAATAAACACATTACGAACAACAGTAAATAACGAAGTCAACCTATTTTGTTAACGACGTCACGGTCAGCATCGTTGGATTTTTTTCGGGGTTTTACATCATTACCTTCTTAAGAGAAGTTTCGTCCTCGAAACTTAAACTTAAACTTAACCCTAACGGCCCGGTAAGGAAACTAACGGTTCCATTCCTCCTAAAACTCGCGGTTTTACAGCCCAACTTTAGGATGTTTGGACATCCTCTTGGAATAAGTTGCACACTATATGAGTAGGCCTTTGGACTTCGACGTTGTACCCTTCTTCTATGGTCCATTCCACTTCTTTGTAAATGATTTGGATTTCTTGATTGGAAGTGGACTGATTTTCATCACATCTGCCCCAAAAGGTTTAACACATCCCCATCAAAATCATTTTCCTAGGATGCCAAATTTCACTCCAAGGTGTATTTTCTATCATCCTAATTCAAGCCCACACCTAACTAACAGTACCTCACACACAACGGCAAGACCACAAACCAACCCAAGTCTACCTTAGAAAGCCATAAGAGACGCTACCAAGACCACACCACCAAACTCCTAACACTAGGCACAAAACGAGAATACAACTCCACGTACAAATTAACCAAGAAAAATAGGAAAAGAAAGCTAGAAATGCAGGAGACGAAACTTGGTTCGCCAATTCTGGCCTCAGCCTCGGAGCCCAAACTGACCGGCCACCCGCGACAACCCTGACTTCCCACGACCGGTCTTCCGCGACCTATGCAACAAAGGGAACTCGCCTTGCTCACCAAATTTAGAACACAGCTCACTAGCCCAAAGCAAACTGAAGCCCTGTGGCACAACATCACACCTCCAACAGCGGAACGTCACATGGAGAAAACACTTTTGACTGCTCTGAAACCTCCCCCCCCCCCCCCACACACACACACACCAGAACGTACTAAAAAACATCGAACATCACTAAAGAAACTACCTAACAACACACTAAAGAATGGCTAACAAAGAAAGATAAAGGCAGAGATGAAAAGAACGGAGGACGGTCGTGCCGGTGGCAGCCTTCATTGGGCCATAGCGGCCTCCAACCGGTCGTCACCGGCACCGACAATGACAAATAATGGCGCAACTATATGGTAGGTGAGAAGACGCGTAAAATTTTGTCACCATTTTACTTTGAACTCCTATATGAATACTTTTTTGGCCACTATATTTCCAACGTTAATAAGACACTAAATGTGCGTCAAATTCATAGGTAAAGAGTAGTTGGATAAAAGTTTAACTTTGGTGACTTTTAATAATTTTTTGTAACTTTTGGTGATTTTTGGCAATTTTACGCTAACATATCAAAATATTTTTTTTTAAAAATGATTTTCTTAGAAAATAAATTTACATTTGATATTTTACGTGTTTGGTACAAAGGAAAATAATTTTTCTGGAAAATGATTTTCACTTGTTTACAATAAGGAGACAGAGATTAAAATGCGTGTGTGAGAGAGAAGGGTGAAAAGGGAGAAAGAGAAAGAAACGAAAGAGAGAGAGAGAGAGATGAAAAAAGGTGCATGAGATAGAGTGGTAAAGAGGGAGAGAGAGAAATACGAGAGAGAGAGAGAGAGAGAGAGAGAGAGAGAGAGAGAGAGAGAGAAATTAAAACGGGTGTAAGATAGAGTGGTAGAGAGAGAGGGACAGAGAAAGAGAGAAAAATATTAATGTACAGGAGAGCAAGTGGTGGAGAGAGGAAAACAATATATATATATATATATATATATATATATATATATATATATATATGTATATATATATATATATATATATATATATATATATATTGAAATGCGTGCGTGAGAGAGAGTAGTGGAGAGAGAGAGAGAGAGAGAGAGTAGGGGAGAGAAGGAGAAATGATTTACATTAGGTTGGAGTCAAAAAAATAATTTACAAATAAGTGGGGGAAAATCATTTTCTTAAAAAATGACTTTTTCCATTTTCTGATCACCAACCACCAGAAAATAGAAAAATCATTTTCCAGAAAATTATTTTTATCCGAGCCAAACATACCCTAGGTTAAAAAATAGGAAGCATGTAAAACAATTTGGGAGGATTTGCGTCATAAGTTGTAGTTGGTGCTTCTTAGGTACGTAGAACAATTAGGTAGGGATGATCCTTCTGAGCTGCCGAAGGAGTTTTTTGCATTTTGGACCCCAAAATATAGGGGTATTTATTTTCTGGTCCTACTGTTTTCATTATTTATTTTTTGGACTCTAAAGTTTATGAGTTGAATAAAAAAAGGACCTGAAATTTTGTAGGTTTGAAAAAAAGGCCCCTGTACTGTTTTTCTTTTTTTTTCCTATGTTTAAATTTATCTCCCGATTAGCGCCAAACTTCAGGACTAAGATTAAAACTAATATTAAGGTTGTAATACACCTCTCTTATTCATGTCGGAACTACTTAGACCCTGGATACTTCAGGGTCTAATTAGTTCCGACATGAATAAGAGAGGTGTATTATAACTTCTGTATATGTTTTGACTTTATTCCTGATGTTTGGCGCTAATCAGAAAATAAATTCAAACATGAGAAGAAAAAGAAAAATAGTACACGAGCCTTTTCTTTCAACCTACAAACTCTAAGGTTTTTTTATTCAACCCATAAACTTTAAGGTCCAAAAAATAAACAATGAAAACCGTGGGACCAAAAAATAAATACCCTATACTTCAGGGTCCAAAATGCAAAAAACCCGCTGCCGAAGAGGCATGTCATCCATAAGCTTTTGAAGGCCACTTTATTTCTGCTCTTAAGGTACGTACACATGGTGGATATCACCATACACAATGGAGGACCATATCAATTGCAATTTGGTAGCCGGTAGGCCTAAGCTTTCAACTTCAATTTTAATTTGCATTTGATTTTCTGCATTATTCGTTTCAATGTGGTCCCTTTACTATTGATTATTATTGGATGATCTGCTAAAAAAATTAAAGTCTGGAGAAACATGAAAATTAGGGTATGCGAGTAATGCAGTACAACTTAGGATAAAAGCAACTCCTTGATTATATTCCTTTTATTCCGAAAAGGGGTAAAAAAAATAATTTCTAAATGAAAAGTGCCAAAATTAATATGCTATTGTAGAATAGCTGATTAAAAATGACAATCAACTTTTCAAAAAAGTCAAAAATGCCACTAATTTTTAACAAACTATCATTATTGCCACTCAACTTTCCAAAATAGTCAAAAATGTCACTGAAACCTGCTATAACAGGTTGTCAACAGATTAAAAGATTGTTTGGGCAAAAATGTCACTCAACATTCCAAAAAAGGCAAAAATGTCACTCAACTTTCCTAAAAAATAAAAAATGTCACTATCATCCATTAAAATAAATCAATATCACTAGCTTTAATGTATTTAAACTAATATATAAAAATATTAAATTTAAACTGGAGATTCTCGAGAAAATAAAAAATTTATTTCTAGATCATGTAATTGTAAATTTTTTTTTTTTACGATTAGGATTTTATATAATAATGTTATGTTTTTTTATGTTTTCTCCGTAATTTTTTTTATTTTATTTCTTAGCTTATTCTTAAAATATTTATAATAATATTCTCTCTATGACTTGCTCTCAATCATCTTTGTCTTACTATAATTTGTAACACTTTACTTTAATGTTGAATTATAATTTGTAACACATGTGTGTGTGTGTATATATATATATATATATATATATATATATATATATATATATATATATATATATATATATATATATATATATATATATTATGATCATATGAGCATGGTAATAAGGTGAGCATTTGAGCATTACCAATAAGGACCATTGGATCTTAGATCAATGGATGGGAAAAAAGGAGGACTTTAGAATTTTTTTTTCAACCCTTTTTTGCACCAGATCACGTGAGGCTTTAATATAAAAAAAAAAAAAGGAAAAGCAAGGGCATCTTAATTACATTAGGCGCATGATCATCAGTTTCTAAAACTGATATTTGAGTTTTCAAAAATCCCTCATTCACAGTGAACGTTCATCTCCCACATCATTTACAGCCATACTCGACGGTGACGGAGGACCGAGGAGATAGTTTGGACCGCGACTGAGGAACGGAGGAGAAAGATTTGACGACGAAAATCATTGTCCGACAACAACAACCTAGAATTCCAACCTTGCTCTATAGTTATGCGAATTAGGGTTTGTAATCCTCCATCATATTTTTGTTTCATCCATATGCGAATTAGGGTTTATTTCATCCATATGCGAATTAGGGTTTATTTCATATGTATGCAATTGTAACCCATAATTTTAACCCATAATTTCAGTATAAAAATATCCAAAGGTTCAAACTTTCTAGTCCAGAATTTCAAGATTGCCTTGACATCTTTAGAAACTTGAAATTTCGAGGCAAATGGCTGACGAAAGAAGCTCCAAGGATGTATGTGAGGGAGAAGGATGTAAAAGGTTAGTGTTTAATCCTGGATGAATACGATTTTTTGGTTGTATGTGGTTTGGTGCGTGGTACATTTGAAAATTTGAAATTCAATTGGGAATGATATCCACATTGGTAATATTAGATGTCCACTGTTGGGAGACGGCTGTGTTATATATTTATGTTGACAGACATTAAAGGTGTGGTCCACAGTGTGATTGATGAATGTCCACAGTGTGATTAATGAATGTCCACAGTGTGATGTATGGCGTGATGATTGATCATAGGTGATTATACATATATGTGATGATCGATGTTCACAGACATTAAAAGTGTGGTCCACAGTGTGATTGATGAATGTCCACATTGTGATTCATGAATGTTCACAGTTGATTTTTTATGTCGTGCTGATTGGTCATGATTGATAATAGTTATACATATATGTGGTGATCGATGTTAATTCACAGACAATAAAGGTGTGATCCACAATGTGATTGATGAATGTCCACAGTATGATTCATGAATTTCGACAGTGTGTTTTATGGCGCGATGATTGATCATTATTGTAACGCCCCGGAAATTCAATTATAAAAAGTCAAAGTCAAACTAACGTTAACAGACAAAACTTAGCGGAAGACTTCGAATTTAGTTTGGGCGTCACTGATGGTGACGACGGCGCTGGTGGGTGGCGCGTCTGGGCGGCAGCACGCGGGGCAGGAGGGAGAGATGACTGAGAGAGAGAGAGAGAGAGAGAGAGAGAGAGAAGCAACCCTGGGTGGTTGCTGGTGGTCGTCGGCGTCGTCTTCTGTTCGACGGTGGTCTGAGGTGGCGCAGCTGTCTGGCAGCGGTGGCCTGGTGGTGCGGTGGCGCGAGCAGAGGGTGGGGGAGGTTGAAAGTGAAACGGAGGGAGGGAAAGAGAACGAAAGAGAGAGGGAGGGTGGTTCGCGGTGGTTGCCGGAGGTTGCGGGTGGTGGCCGGCGGCTGCGACGGCGCGGCTGGGTGGACGGCAGAGAGAGAGAAGGGAGAGGGGGTGAGGGTTAGGGTTAGGGTTTGGGTTTAAATTAGGGTTTGAGGGAGAGGGAGAGAGGTTTTTATATTAACCACATTTAGGCCCAATTAACTAATCCTATTCCTAACCCAACCCATTAAGCTAAAAACAGATTTAAAGAATTACTAATAATAGTAATAATAATATTAATACTAATAATCATATAATCACATAGCAAATAATATTCCCGTAATTAATCAAATAATAATATTAACCAGCGGAAATTACTATTCTACCCTTGTTAGTCCCTCAACGGTCCTACGAGCTCAAGCGTTCGCATAAATAAACACATTACGAACAACAGTAAATAATGAAGTCAAACCTATTCTATTAACGACGTCACGGTCAACATCGTTGGATTTTTTCGGGATTTTACATCATTACCTTCTTAAAAGAAGTTTCGTCCTAAAACTTAAACTTAAACTTAATCCTAACGGTCCGGTAAGGAAACTAACGGTTCCATTCCTCCTAAAACTCGAGGTTTTACAACATTACCTTCTTAAAAGAAGTTTCGTCCCCGAAACTTGAACTCAACAGCAACGGTCTCCCAAACGGAACTAACACTGGCGCTAACCAAAAATTCGGGGTTTTACATCATTACCTTCTTAAAAGAAGTTTCGTCCTCGAAACTTGACGTACCTTTAAGAGTAACACAGGTGAGGCTACTTGCTGTCATCTTCTCTTCTACTTTCCAGGTTCTTGATAACTTAAAGGTGAGGCTCTCTGGTTTTCATTGTTCCCATCATTTCCATTGCTTTCATTGTCATAGCCCTCCGAGGTCAACTGGGGACAGTGTCTTATGTGATGTTGGGGGCTCCCACACTTAAAGCATCCTCCCCTTACAATCCTTGTTCTACAATCTCGAGCATAATGCCCAGGTCGGCCACAGTTTCGGCAGGTCGGGACATTCGAGGGCGTACGTCCTGAAGACTGATTGCTTTGCCAATTGTTGGGGCGGAACCTCTTCTCTTGGTAGGGTTGAGGTGGGTTGAAACGGGGTGGCTCTTTCCTCTTATGCCCTTGCATGCCAAGTTGTCGCTCCATGTCGTGCATTACCCTTTTTACAGTGAGGGCAACATTCAGCATATTCTGGTAAGATGTGAACTCACGTGATGACATCCGATCCTGAATTTTGCAGTTCAATCCATCCCAGAAACGATCCATCCTCAGTTGCTCACTAGACACAAGAGCAGGTGCGAACCGAGATAGTTCGGTGAATTTAGTGGAGTAAGCAAGCACGCTACGCTCTCCTTGGCGTAAGTCCATGAATTCCTTTTCTTTCGCCTTTTGAAGGGACATAGGATAGAACCGATCTTTCAGCACAATCTTAAAATGGTTCCAATCAAAACCCGGTTCGGTCCGTATCTCCTTCACACTGGCCCACCATAGATCGGCCTCCTCCTTCAGGTGGTATGCAGCAAAATCCACCCGTAGCTCCTCGGGACAACAGGTTGTGTCGAAAATATTTTCAATCTCCCTAACCCAATCTTCAAAGACTTTGGGGTCAGCTACCCCTGTATAAGTGGGCGGGTTACAGCTATTAAACCTTTGGAGAAGAGTGGAGGGATCATCTTCCCTTTCTCCTCCTTGTCGATCCACCACCCTCTTCAGAAGATCCTCGTGCTTGTTAAGCATCTCAATCATCAGCAGGCTAGCAAGGTCGTTCCCTGGTGCTGTTGTACTCGACCGTGATATCAAGTGAGGAAGACGTTGACGCAGTTCAGTCGCGGTTTGAGGGCGCTGTTCGGCCGCAGCTTGCGGGCGCTCCCGATTAACATTGTTGGGTTGAGAACCGTTCATGTCCGACATCCTGGTTCAAAGGGGTCGATTTAGACTACTAGGGTTCTTATTCTCACAACGTACATACGAATTCTGAAGTTAACTACTCTTATTATACTAGAACATAAAAGAACTCGACAAGTAACAGATCCATAAGCATATCTTTAACTCTAATCGCATTTAATAGCATCACATTTCGACACTTTGGTACTTGCAACAAAATTCAAGGGTTCCATCTTTGAGATTAACTCCACATTTTACTTGATCATTTGCCAACATCCTTTCACTTTCATAAGATTATAACAATAGCTCAAGAAAAGAAATTCATTATTTTATATCACTTGCACCCGAGCATAACATAAAGTTTCATACTCTCCTAACTGAGGTTAACAAAAGCAACAAACCACACGGTTATAAATTTAAACAACCAAACACTAATTACATGTAAGTATTACTACTTGGGACTACTTCCACTACTCTTTTACTAACTCTACTTAGAGTATTTTCATACGAAAGAGGGTTCCTGCGGACCACGATTGGGGTCCAATCAGGATCGTCAAACTCATCCTCAGAGTCCTCCTCGGAGTCTGCTTCCACCTCGAGCTCTACCAGAACCTCATCTTAAAGCTCGGTCTTTCATTGAGGCTGCCTTCTTTGCAACCTAAAATCTCCAGCGACTACTCCTTGTATGTCAAGCTCTCCTTCAGCATCCAAGTTCTCATCGGAGGTCTTCTTTTGCTTCCAGACCCTCCTTGGGGTTGTATTCCGTACCCACCTCGGGTTTCAAGTTTTTTTTTAGAGGAGCTAAAGTCTTATGCTCATAGCAAGGGTGACGATATACATTCCAACATATGAAGCTAACATAATCAAGCACAGACTTACAACATATAAGAAATCCAAGAAACAGACAAACATTCCATACCCCCATCCTACACTCATCACTCCGAACGTAGCATCCTAAGGTCTAACTAAACCTAAGGGACACTTAGGAGCTACCAGGTCGCAACCCAGAGCTCTGATACCATTCTGTAACGCCCCGGAAATTCAATTATAAAAAGTCAAAGTCAAACTAACGTTAACAGACAAAACTTAGCGGAAGACTTCGAATTTAGTTTGGCGTCGCGATGACGTGGCGGCGGCACGTGGGGCGAGAGAGAGAGAGAGAGAGAGAGAGAGAGAGAGAGAGAGAGAGAGAAGCAACCCTGGGCGGTTGCTGGTGGTCGTCGGCGTCGTCTTCTGTTCGACGGTGGTGGCGGTGGTCTGAGGTGGCGCGGCTGTCTGGCAGCGGTGGCCTGGTGGTGCGGTGGCGCGAGCAGAGGGTGGGGGAGGTTGAAAGTGAAACGGTGGGAGGGAAAGAGAACGAAAGAGAGAGGGAGGGTGGTTCGCGGTGGTTGCCGGAGGTTGCGGGTGGTGGCCGGCGGCTGCGACGGCGCGGCTGGGTGGACGGCAGAGAGAGAGAAGGGAGAGGGGGTGAGGGTTAGGGTTTGGGTTTGGGTTTAAATTAGGGTTTGAGGGAGAGGGAGAGAGGTTTTTATATTAACCACATTTAGGCCCAATTAACTAATCCTATTCCTAACCCAACCCATTAAGCTAAAAACAGATTTAAAGAATTACTAATAATAGTAATAATAATATTAATACTAATAATCATATCATCATATAGCAAATAATATTCCCGTAATTAATCAAATAATAATATTAACCAGCGGAAATTACTATTCTACCCTTGTTTGTCCCTCAACGGTCCTACGAGCTCAAGCGTTCGCATAAATAAACACATTACGAACAACAGTAAATAACGAAGTCAAACCTATTCTATTAACGACGTCACGGTCAACATCGTTGGATTTTTTCGGGATTTTACATCATTACCTTCTTAAAAGAAGTTTCGTCCTCGAAACTTAAACTTAAACTTAATCCTAACGGTCCGGTAAGGAAACTAACGGTTCCATTCCTCCTAAAACTCGAGGTTTTACAACATTACCTTCTTAAAAGAAGTTTCGTCCCCGAAACTTGAACTCAACAGCAACGGTCTCCCAAACGGAACTAACACTGGCGCTAACCAAAAATTCGGGGTTTTACAATTATTGGTTGTAGACATGCATATAACAAATGGAGTAATTTTGGAGTAATAGTTGACATCGATATTGTTTAATGTTCATAGATGAAAAGTTTGATGTTCACAATTATTGTTTTGCTTATATTAAATAAAATGCAAGTGGTGTCCACACTAGCATTGATTAATGTTCACTGTGAAAAATGGTGTTGTCCACACTGACATTATTTAGCTGGTGGTTGTTCAAATAATGATTAAATTATGCATAGTGACATTACTTGATGTCGACAAATGAAAAGTTTGGGTCTACAATATATTTCAATATGGGTGGGTTTGTGGGTGTGGATTACACAGTATGATAGTGGGGTATTATGTACGTATTGGGCACAATGTGGTCCACGTTGTTGGTTAGTTGATTTGAATGTATGAATTTCATAAAGTCTGGTGTCCACAGTCATTGTTGTGTGTGTACTCAACGAAAATGCGATGTCCTCATTGGTATTAATTGATGTCCGCTGTGAAAAACGATGATGTCCACACTGACATTGTATGTTTTTTATAAAATGTAAATGGTGTTTGTTCAAATAATGATAAATTGTTCCTTTATAAAAGTTCTTATATGTTTTCTTATTTTTTTCCACTATCATTGTAGGCGGACCAATTGGAGGCATTGAGGAAACGTTATTGTCACGACATAATTATGCATGCAGATAACAAGTTGAAAGACCAAGCGTTCAGCAAAGCATCCCATTGGGATGAAACCAAAGCACATTTGGATGGTTAAGTGTCAGATTTGAATTACGTAGTAGTTTGTGTACCATGAACTTGTGGATGGTTGACTTTTGATTGTAATGAACAAAATTTTGATTGGTGTTGAGGGCTTTTTCTTGCACTTTGTATTTCAGGAACCACCATTAGCGATGTATGATACTATGTTAATACTTGACGCATTAATGATGGATGATGTCTGCAATATTAGTTGAATATGTGCACAATAACATTAGTGGAAATGTGCACAATATATAAACATGTAAACCCTCATTGTTTCCATTAGGAATGTATGCATGTCCACGCTCTAAATGCGTATTGTCCACAGTGTCACGAATAGATATCCACAACATATACCTATATCGTCCTTCTAGAAAACTCTAACAAATGTCATATAGAACTGCCAATAACAATGAAATTATGCAATAAAATTAAACCCCATGACAATCACATATCCCATAATGAATGCATGTCCACAGTCTAAACACCTAATGTACACGGTGTCACAAATAAATGTCCACACATATACTTATATCGTCCTACTTATAGAACTGCCAATAAAATGAGTGTTGACAATAAAATTACCCTCTATGACAATTTTAATGCTTTCGTCTTCTATGACAATCAAACATACCAATTTAATGAATCACGTTCTACCACGACCATTTTAATGCTTTCGTCTGCTACGACAATTAAACCACATGCAATTGCACATCCATAATGTATGCATGTCCACACTCTAACTGCGTCATGTTCACAGTGTCACAGGTAGATGTCCACAACTTATACTTCTGTCATGCTTCTTGATAATTCTAAAATATGTCATATAAAGTCCATGATGGAACTGCCAATATCATTATTCGGCACATTACGAATGTCCACACTCTAAATTCGTAATGCCCACGATGTCACAAGTAGATGTCCACAACATATGCTTATATCATTCTTCTTGGCATAAGTACCAATATCATAAGTGGTGACAATAAAGTTACATTGCAATCACACACACCAAACTTATGAATCACATTCTACTTAACATTATACCCTTACCATATTAATGTTTTCTTCTACTATGACAATTAAACCCCATGCGAATCACACACCCATAATGAATGCATGTCCACCCTATGAATACGTAATGTCCATGGTGTCACAAACAGATGTCCACAACTTACAAATAATCTAAAAAAATGTCAATTAAATTTCTTATCCTGCCACCATTGGTTTCCATTGCAATTTTATTACTTATACCATGGTGGTGCCAACCACACATCCATAATGAATCCTAAAAAAAGGCACACATTATACATGCCATCACTTCTAAGGAATTAATTAACATATATCAAGTGCATGCTGCTGAATATAATTTTATAAAAATATACACGCATGATGAATGAATGTTCACACTTTAAATGCATAATGCTCACGATGTCACAAATAGATGTCCACAACATATGCTTATATCGTCCTTCTTGACAGAACTGCCAATAACATAAGTGGTGACAATAAAGTTACATGGTAATCACACACACCAAACTAATGAGTCACATTCTACCTACCATCATACCCTTACCATATTAATGCTTTCTTTTGCTATGACAATTAAACCCCATGCGAATCACACATCCATAATGAATGCATGTCCACACCATGAATACGTAATGTCCATGGTGTCACAAATAGATGTCCACATCTTACAAATAATCTAAAAAAAGTCAATTAAATTTCGTACCCTGCCACCATTGGTTTCCATTGCAATTATATTACTTATACCATGGGGGTGCCAACAACACATCCATAATGAATCCTAAAAAAAGGCACACATTATACATGTCATCACTTTTGAGGAATTAATTAACATATATCAGGTGCATGCCACTGAATATGATTTTAGAAAAATATATATGCAGGTATATAATGTCCACATTCAATATACGCCTTGTCCTTTTACAGGATACTGTATGTCCATAGTCCAAATACCATAAATGTTCATACTTAGATTGCATAATACGATATGTCCATAATCCCAAAAACTAAATTTCAAATACAATAAATGTTCATACTTAAGAATATGTAATAGAGTACTAATATGTCATCTTAAACGATCAGGGCAGTTTCTGTTGTCGTGCATTGCAACTTTGTCACACCAGTTGCACCGTTGTGTGCACTTGCTTTTTTCACTGTGGTAACCTCCATGGGCGTCTTTATTCTCTTGCCTCTCTCTTTAGTCGTTGATGCCTCCGGCGGGTGAATAGTAGCCTCCTTAGGCACTGGAGTGCCAAAATACGTTTCGAAGTCGGACGATATGTTAGATGAAGGCTTGCCAACACTCAACTCCTCCAGTTTCTTAATCAAGCTTATTGTTTGGTCAACTACCAACTGTAGTTTTGGTTCATCACCGTCCGCCACGTCCATGCACTTGTAGAAAGTTATCCAAGCATCGCTCGTCATGCGCTTCTTCTTGTCTGTGAACCACACCTTTACTATCTGTGAACATCGATCACCACATACATGTATAACTATAATCAATCATGATAACTCATCACGCCATAAAAATCAAGAAAAAACAAGAACCACAATTACTCCATTTGTTATATGCACGTCTACAACCAATAATGATCAATCATCGCGCCATAAAACACACTGTGGACATTTATGAATCATACTGTGGACATTCATCAATCACACTGTGGATCACACCTTTATTATCTGTAAACATCGATCACCACATATATGTATAACTATTATCAATCATGACCAATCAGCACGGCATAAAAAATCAACTGTCAACATTCATGAATCACAATGTGGACAACACTTTTAATGTCTGTGAACATCGATCACCACATATATGTATAATCACCTATGATCAATCATCACGCCATACATCACACTGTGGACATTCATTAATCACACTGTGGACATTCATCAATCACACTGTGGACCACACCTTTAATGTCTGTCCACATAAATATATAACACAGCCATCTCCCAACAATGGACATCTAATATTACCAATGTGGATATCATTCCCAATTGAATTTCAAATTTTCAAATGTACCATGCATCAAACCACATACAACCAAAAAATCGTATTCATCCAGGATTAAACACTAACCTTTTCCATCCTTCTCCCTCACATACATCCTTAGAGCTTCTTTCGTCAGCTATTTGCCTCGAAATTTCAAGTTTCTGAAGATGTCAAGGCAATCTTGAAATTCTGGACTGGAAAGTTTGAACCTTTGGATATTTTTGTACTGAAATTATGGGTTAAAATTCTAGATTACAATCGCATACAGATGCAATAAACCCTAATTCGCATATGGATGAAATAAACCCTAATTCGCATATGGATGAAACAAAAATATGATAAAGGATTACAAATCCTAATTGGCATACCTATAGAGCAAGGTTGAAATTCTAGGTTGTCGTCGTCGAACAATGATTCCGTCGCCGTCCAAACTATCTCCTCGGTCCTCGTCGTCGTCGAGTATGGTTGTAAATGAAATAGGAGATGAACGTTCACTGTGAATGAGGGATTTTTGAAAACTCAAATATCAGTTTTAGAAACTGATGATCATGCACCTGATGTAATTAAGACACCCTTGCTTTTCCTTTTTTTTTTTCCCTAAAGCCTCACGTGATCTAGTGCAAAAAGGGCTGAAAAAAAACTCTAAAGTCCTCCTTTTTTCCCATCCATTGATCTAAGATCCAATGGTCCTTATTAGTAGTGCTCACAGGCTCACCTTATTACCATGCTCATGTGATCATATCCCTATATATATATATATATATATATATATATATATATATATATATATATATATATATATATATATATATATATATATATATATATATATATAATTTATACTGTGAGGCTCTCGACAGCAAGATGAACAAGGACAAGGACAACAAGAATCAACCAAGCCTTATACACTCGTATCAAGAGCATCTTCACTTATATTCATCCATAGATTGCGAGAGTTTGTGAGAGTTTATAATCTTCCTGTTATAATATGTTCTTTTTACTAGTGGATCATTTTCCTTTGTCATCCGTAGTTTTTTCCCTATCAGATTTTCACGTAAAATTTTGTATCTCATTTAATCTTTATTCAATCTTTCCTTTATACCATATTAACTTTCTTGATTTTTTATCTTTATTAGATCGTAAAATTTATAACAATTTATTTTATAATATTTTGTTAATAATTACAATATTATAATTTAATGATAGAACTTTTATTACGAATTTAATTGTATTAATTTTATTTAATAAATCATTACATATATTAAGAAATTTATGATCTCAATTTTATAAATTTGACTATATAATTTTCAAAGAGGGTAAATAATATGGATTGGACGCAGTACTAATTCAACTGATTTCATTGGAAATTTCTGCTATCAATAACTTACGAACTTGATGGGGTTTTTTAGGTACTTTCTAGGAAAGTTAAACTTTTTTTTTTGTTTGATAATGGGCAAATTAAACAGTTTTATTCTAACCACTTGATGAGGATTTATTGTGATCATGAACTGATGAAGGTACTAATTAAGTAGGCAAATTGAACAATTTTTGTGTAACCGCCATAATTAAATGAGGGAGTCTCACAAATTTGACTGAAACGCAGATAACGTAACTGGATCTGGTCAGCGTATTCTCCCTCCACCACTCGGACAAATACGACTTTGGTGGCAAATGATTTGAATAGAGGAAGAAAATCAAGTCATGTGTGATCCTTAGCTGAGCCAACATATTACTGTCTCCGTCCCATATTGTTTGTTCATCCAACTATATTAAAAAGTCCAATAATCATAAAAAATGGGATAAAAAATGTGTAATGTACCAGAATTATCCTTACTTTTCTCATGTGAAAAAAATAAAAAAGAAACAAAAGAGTATTTATTAGGGGTATAATAGGAATTACAATCATTGAAATTATAAAATGGACAAACATTTTGGGACAAGGGATTTAGGTAGATGGACAAACAATTTGGGACGGAGGTAGTACTACCTCCGTCCCATATTGTTTGTCCATCCAACTATATTTAAAAGTCCAATAGTCATAGGAAATGGGGTGAAAAATGTGTAATATATCAGAATTGTCCTTACTTTTCTCATGTGAAGAAAAATCAGAAAGAAACAAAAGAGTATTTATTAGGGGTAAAATAGGAATTACAATCATTGAAATTATAAAATGGACAAATATTTTGGAACAAGGAAGTTAGGTAAATGGACAAACAATTTCAGACGGAGGTAGTATTAGTTAAAGGGTGGGGAAGTGTGACAATTGATCATCAAATTAAGTGAGGTGGGGCCAAGCTGAGACGGATAGATAACCAAGATTATCATTGTACTGGACCCACCCAAGTGAGTAGAGACCCAACATTTTTTTTCAAAAAATTACCTAGGTGTACCCTAACTTTTGAAGAAACAATTTTTTGGTACCCTAATTTTCCAAAACTAATTTTGGGGTACCCTAACTTTTAGGATTAGAAATTACTAGGTGAATTTCCGACGAAACTTTGATTGATTCAAATCATTTTCGTTCACGAAAACAAAGGACATTTTCATCCATAAAAACACTTAATCAATTCCCCGCCTAAAACTCACAGTTGAATTCAAATAATTGACCGAAAATTCACCTAATTATTTCTAATTCTAAAAGTTAGGGTACCCAAAAATTAGTTTTTAAAAGTTGGGGTACCAGAAACACATTTCACCAAAAATTAGGGTTCCCCTAAATAATTTTTTGTTTATTTTTCCCATCTTCTGCAGCTAGTTGGAATAGCATAAATTCGTTATTGTGCAGTCAAGAGTTATATATAATTCTGAAACAAAGGAATATATGTCTTGTGTCATGTGCTAATCAACACTACTCGGTCGGAATTAACCCCATCTTCCCCACAATTCTTAAATGCTGCTAAGCTACTCTCCTATCCTGCATTTACTCTTCCACTTATGTCTTATTTTTAGTTCTATTGTTTTTTCTTTTTTCTTTTTCGGTGTGAAGGAAGGTATAAGCCCTTTTATCTATAAATATATCAAAATATTCTTTCCAAAAAAAAAATATATATAAAAATGACATTCAAACCAAACCTATTGCCACATGTCGTATAGTTAGAGGTTTGGAAGAATCGAGCCTATCTCCAAACCCAATTTAAAAAAATCAAAATTAGTATACATATTGATTACTACATCCGTTCCATATTGTTTGTCCATTCAACTATATTTAAAATTCCAATGGTCATGGGAAATGGGGTGAAAAATTTGTAATGTACCAAAATTGCCCTTACTTTTCTCATGTGAAGAAAAATAAAAAAAACAAAAGAGTATTAATTAGGGGTATAATAGGAATTACAATCATTGAAATTATAAAATGGACAAACATTTTGGGACAAGGGAGTTAGGTAGATGGACAAACAATTTGGGACGGAGGTAGTAGTTTGTACTTTGTACATCTCAAAAGTCAGATAATTATTAAACCCCATAGACACCATTATGGCAATTGCAATTAACTAAATAACCTTAAAGGTTAGTATCCATAAATGATAGTCATAACCCAGAAATTACTATTAATTAAATAGCTTTAAAATCATAACTGAAATTAAATCTAATTTTCGTTGATAGAAGATCTTACACTCCAAACTATAAAAGATAAAATAAAACACTTAAAATAACAAAATAACCCAACTTTTTCAGATTTTAGAAATCAATTACAATTATTTTTTCAGCAGGCAAAAAAAATCAGATATTTAAAAATAAAATACCAAATAATATACACACTCATCACTAATTTCACTTAATACCCAATCTTTTCCAATTAATACAATTAATTAGCAATATCCTCATTAATTAGTCATTTAAACCTGTTGTAGTCGGGAAAATTAAGAAGGCATAACCGTTCACACCTATTCAAGCACAAATCCAACAATTCACATTTGCTTACGAGCTTCAACTATAAATACTACAATGCACCTAACATAATTTTCACACAATACATGGAAATATTCCAAACGTAAATTAGAAATAGCTGATTATTATGAATAGTTATACGATAACATTCTATCATTGTTTTTCACCGTTTAGAAAAAAACTTTTACCTGCATTCAAATTTTCTACATTTACCTCCATTGATAAGTTACAACAGGTTCATAATACAGTGTTCTAACACAATTCTTCTTTTAGCAAACTTTTACATTCATTAGCTCACTACGAGTTTGTCACTTTTATCCTTGCGACTCCAGTCAAAAGGTAATATATTCTTCTCTTCAATATAAAAATTTTAAGACTATTTGAATTTTCACTTTCTTTTAACGAAAATGATAAAAGCAAGTGATTTTTCAATTAGCACTCCAATTGTAAATAATTAGTTTTTGAAAAGCGTAGTTGTATGTTTTCAACTTAGATCAGACCACGCCTTTTTTCACTATTTTCTTTTTGCCTGAAACCCCCATATTCATCTTCTACAATAACTCCAAGATTCAGGTTCACAGCCCCAAAATACAATAAGTTATTAATTTAATTATAACCCTCATTTATTTTAATAAATTTCATCACATACTACTACCTCCGCCCTAAAATGTTTGTCCGTGGACTAAATTTTAACCATTGATTACTCACAAATTATAGTGAGTTACAATATAAAATTACCGTCATTGTAATCTTTAGCAAATTATCTTTCTAATGGTAGTGATTTCATATTTTAATTCATTTTAATTTGTGAGTAATTAACAAACAAAATTTAGTCAACGGACAAACATTTTGGGACAGAGGTAGTATATATTATTACTCAGGGTATTCGAAAAACTAACCCAAAATTCCAAAACAAAACAGGAAACTGAAGGTTAAAAAAAATAAAGAAATAGGAAGCTGAAAAAAAAAAGTTAACCGAAGACAAAAAAAAAAAAAAAAAAAAAAAAAAAACCAACACAACATCAAGTTTCTCATAATCTTTACAAGTCAACTGTATGAGGATTAAATTTTAATATACAATCATACCTTATTTTTAAAAGTGCTTAGAACTATTTTTCCAAAAATACTTCATTTTTAATGAAAATCATATTACACGTACATATATACTAATTCCTAATTATTAGAGCAAGTTGCCACAAAATAAATTAAAAGAAGTCCAACACCCAACTTATAAATCAAAAATTAGTTTCATATGATACCAAATAAAAGATGAAATTTCAGAAATAAAGGCAAAAACACCCAACTTATAAATCAAAAATTAGTTTCATATGATACCAAATAAAAGATGAAATTTCAGAAATAAAGGCAAAAAATAAGGTGCATCATAAAATTATTTATTTGAATCTTTACACCATATAGTAGCTTTAATTATAATCAGATCGTGTAACAGTTTTTCATAATTAAAGTCGTGCATCTAAAAGCTTTAATTATAATCAAAAATTAGTACTGCCAGACTATATGTATTAAAATTACCATAGAAAGTCAAAAACATGAAAAAAAATTATGCTTTTACATTAAAATTTAACTCAACGATCTAAAAAAATAATTAAAAATCAAAATTAAGAGATATAGGGAAGGATTAAAACATGGGTTACATAAAATGAAAATTTGGGACAGAGGAAACCGCTATATAAGGTCAATTTTCACTTCAACATCACAATGTCAAATAAAGAGATACTAAGTTGCGGTAATATTGAATACCAACTATAGAACCCTTCCAAAAGGCATAAATCTTTAGACTTACTTCGTTCCGCCAATCTAATCTAATATTCACACCATTTTTCAAATTTAAAACCAACTAAATAATTAAACCCGAATTAATAGGCACTAAATCATTGTTAAACTAAAATGCAAATTCAAGTAAAATTTAACTAAAAATAAATAGTCAAATCAATAAACAAAACTTATATACCAAAATAATTTTGATATTTGACTAAAATAATATGAGAGTAATTATTGTCACATTTTTAAATTCGACTGAATTAATTTTAAACCTAAAAATTAACATGCATTCAAAACTTCGATTTGAAAAATAAATGAAATCGAAAGTTCAATTGGAAAACAATAAACGGATTTAAAGTACAAATTTACTCCAAATCAATATGGCAACCTTAAATCGAAGTTAATATATCCTATAAAGAGAGAATGAAACTTGAAGAAGATAGGAGAAGATAGTGTATTTAGTGGAGGTTTGATTCAATTATAGAGGTTGTCGTGGCTTGAATTTCGAGTGTTTCAAAGTGCAGAGCAAATAAATGAGGGAGAATGGACAGGTGGGAAAGCGAGACTGAGGGAGAAACAAAATGGAGTGTGTTCAACAAAATAAGATGATGGATATTATCAAATACTATAGTACAAATAAATGAGGGAGAAGGGACGAGTGAGGAAGCGAGATTGAGAAAGAATGGAAGAAGAAGAAGAAGAAGAAGAAGAAGAAGAAGAAGAAGAAGAAGAAGAAGAAGAAGAAGAAGAAGAAGAAGAAGAAGAAGAAGAAGAAGAAGAAGAAGAAGAAGAAGAACATAATGGATGTTTTATACCGCTCTGGAAAAGACATTCAATTGCATATGATTTTCAAATTAAAATGACGGATATTATCGGATACTACATTACAAATCCATTTTAAATTACATAAGGTTTCCAACATGTGTTTAACAAAATAAATGATGACAAACCTTGCAAATTCAATATCACTACTTAAATCGAATATTGAAGAAATAAAATAACTACATTTAGTTTGAAAAGCAAGAAATAAGAGAAAATAACATGTGCATTGCACAAGCACAAAAACTAGTTTAAACATTCAAAAAGAGAACTTGTTTGAGTTTGGGGTGCATGCTACCCCTACAATATTAACATGCAATAAGTCAGCGACATTTTTGGGAGGCGATTCCATATAGAACCAGTTAGGAAATCTAGTGTGAGGGTGAGGCTCGCCGATTTGTCTGAAACCCTGTTTGCTTCCTAAATACAAGGGTGAAGCTCCACTTCCCAGTCTTGGGATTTGACCCACATCCTACATTGGTCAATAATGGGTTTCTATCTTGGGCTGGGGAGCGTCGCCTTGTGAATATTGTTAATCGACTTCAAACAGTCTATCTTGACTATTCCTTTTCGCACTTCCGCATTCTTTGCTAATTGAAGTCCTTTGAAGAGCGTTTTGAGTTTAACTATTAGAGTTGTGCAATCTTCGTAGTCTTCCATAAATCCCTTTATCCAAGTATCCTGTTCATCTTGAATTAATCCACCTCCCGCCACTGGACCCAGGTTTTCTTTGGATACACCGTCAACCGAGAGCAACGCCCAATAAATAATGGGTGTCAAATACTCAATAGTCCACTAGATCTCCAGGGGTCTGCTTTGCACCTCCATATCTTTCTCTCTTTTCATTGTTGTCTTGACTTATTTCGCCATTCCTGCGATGAAATAGTCGCGGTTATAGGGTATATAGATTTCTTTATTGAAAGCCCAACTATTTTTCCAAGTCCACAAGTGATATAACGTTAGTATAAATTGGGTAGGCAAGTTCGGGTTTGTACCTGAATTTTTGTGGTTTACAATGACCCATTCATTCACGGCACATTGGTTGATGCAAGGTTCGAGGTCGGTGCTTTTCAACTCGTGCTAAACTCCAATAGCTTTCGTGCAATCCCAGATGTTGGGTTTTGTGGCCCATTGGATCCTCATTGGGGTCCAGAACGAGAGGGACGCCACCAGCGTCATATTGACGCTGTCAGCGTCTATGTTGCGGCGTCGGCGCTACCAGCGTCACAACGTCCCTACCAGCGCCTAGTTGCATCAAGGAGACGCTACTCCCTTCTTCCGACCGCTACTAGCGTCCAAGTCAGCGGGTGCTAATTGTGTGACGCGGCTAGCGTCTATCAGGCGCTACCAGCGCCTAGACTCCTTGTTTCGTTCGCGGCGGATCCGCTTCAGGTGGTCGTGGGTTAATTATGTTTTAACCTAGTTTCCTTCTCTTACAATTAGTATAAATATTATACATGTTCCTCCACCATAATTACGGCGCACAGCACACGGCGTCGTCGAATAAAGGGTAACGGCGCGCGGCGCACGGCGCACGACGTCGTTGAGCACGGCAAACAATGATTGAGTGATAGAGAGTCAGAGAGGGAGAAAATATTGAGAGACAAAAGAGTCTCACCAATATTTTCCCAAGTGTATCCCGAGAGAGAAAGATTGAGAGTTGTGAGTGAGAGAGATTTGTTGTTGTAATCTCCTCTGTTGTGGATCGCATCACACCATGTGACAGTGATCAGGTTGTACTCCTCCTTTTTCATAGTGGATTGTTATCTGGCTGCCGCCGTTCGTGGGTTTTTCTCCGAGTTCTTCGGTTTCCCACATAAACCTTGTGTTCTTTTATCGCTCTTATTTTGGGTTCCTGAATTTTACCGTAATTTCTGTCATCTCAATTCGATTCTATTATTCGCTTCCGCTTTTACCTTGCTACTATTATTTTCTCTAACAAGTGGTATCAGAGCCTCACAAGGGTATCTGAGCCTAACAAGTGATATCAGAGCAAGGGGGAGATGGCTTCAATCACGAAGGGCGAAATTTCAAATTCGAGGGAACAAGGAGACTGCAGTTGAAGGCGATCATGATTCAGCATGGGGTAAGGGATGTTGAGTATCCCTACACGAAGACTGATGTAACGATAAGCGATGAGAACTTCAAAAGGGTTAAAGAAAGAGAACCAGGGCAGTTTGAGTTCGAGGCATAGCGGGTTGAGGCTCAGGGTGGAGCCATCAGAACTTGCAGTGAGGAGCAAGCCGCTGATGCTGCTCAAACAGTTCAGGTTGATGAGCTGATGTTCCTTAAGTGGAGGAAGAATCGCGCATGGCAAGGGATCGTCCCAGGAGGGAGATTAGGGGACCAGGCAGCGGTATATGATATTTACCACTTGAGAGCCCTGCGGGGCTACGCCCTGTGGAGGGGCGTGTTGATTGCGACAGTCAAGATGTTTATCTGGACCGATGGCTCGGATCATGGTCCAAGGTGGAGTTTGTTGGGTTTTGTGGCCCATTGGATCCTTGGTAGGGTCCAGAACGAGAGAAGAAGCGGGAACGAGAGGGACGCCACCAGCGCCATATTGATGCTGTCAGCGTTTATGTTGCGGCGTCGGTGCTACCAGCGTCACAACGCCCCTACCACCGCCTAGTTGCATCAAGGAGACGCTACTCCCTTCTTCCGACCGTTACTAGCGTCCAGGTCAGTGGGTGCTAATTGTGTGACGCGGCTAGCATCTATCAGGCGCTATCAGCGCCTAGACTCCTTGTTTCATTCGCGGCGGATCCGCTTCAGGCGGTCGTAGGTTTATTATGTTTTAACCTAATTTTCCTTCTCTCACAATTAGTATAAATATTATTCATGTAGCTCCACATAATTACGGCGCACGGCGCACGACATCGTCGAGTACGGCGTAACGGCGCGCGGCGCACGGCACACGGCGTCGTCGAGCACGGCTGTAGGACCCGGAAAATCGCCCCTGTTTAGGGGTGTTGGTTTTCGGATGTGCTACTTAATGATCGGGAGCCGACTAAGGTTGCTTAATCCTTAAATAAGGATATTTTTATTTTCGAAATTCATTTTCGGGGTGAAGAAACTTTATTTATTTATAAGTCCATTTTTTATTTATTTAAACACTCGAAATTACACCAAATACTTAAAATAATTCAATACCGACCAAACACCCAACCCAGGAACAGAAGGCAAACGGGCCGCCATAGAGTGTTAAAACCCGCGGGGGTTTTAATACTCCATGGGCCGGACCGTGCGCTTTTGTGAGCCATAGAAGATGGGTTGAAATTGATAAAACCCGCGGGCGTTTTTATCAATTTCTGGCACATTTTCTCTCAGTTTTAACCTTGGATTAGTGTGTGGAAAATATTAAACCATTTTTATATATTTTGGCGTAAATCCGTATGTTTAAAATAATTAAACGTGTTATAAAAGAATTAAGAGTTGCCAGCTGATTTAAAGAAACTAACAAACCGTAAAAATAATAAAAATAACTCCGTTCTACGAAACCTGATTCTAAGTTCGGGGGTAAGGTAACGAATTCGAGAATTATAAGAATTCTCGAATTCGCCTGTTAGAAAACAGACTCTACTAAAATCGACATTAAAATGAAAAAGAGCAGGGAGAAGTTTAATTAATTTCACGAAATTATATTCTCATCATACAATATAAGAAATGAGATTTTGATTTATAAAATATGCACAAGTAACGGAATTAATGTACAAATTACATGATTAAACAACAATAATGAAAATGAAAGCGAACCTCTGTTGATTTAGGAGCCCGAATGCGCCGGTTGAAACTCTTGACTTTGCCTTGACCTTGGACTTTGATGGAGGGATGCAAGTGGTCTAGAAGAATGGTATGAGGGTGATGATATGGATATCACAAAAGTGATTAGAGGAGGTTTAGAGAGTGAATATGGATGATGGAAGGATGATATATGAGTGGTGATTGATGAAAGTTTGGTAGAGCAAGGGTGATAGAGGGTGATTGTTGATGAGATTAGTGTAATGGAGGGGGTATTTATAGGTGAGGCGGTGAGGGATTTGGAGGGAAATGGAGGGAGACACATCCCTAAGATCATGCCATGCAATTCATGCAATCCCAAACCCCACGCGGGTTTGGAAAGTCAAGGCAGAAGGTCAAAGCATGTCGGCTAAAATCAAGGATTGTGATCAACTTTGTTTTGGCGCCAGCATTTGAAGAGAAAACCCACGCGGGTTTTACATCCTTCACACGGATCACTGATGTGGACTGATCAAAACGATGCGCTTTGGGCAGGAGAAAACTGTAATAACCCACCCCAAAATCGTGTTTAATTATCTATTAATCACTGTAATTATTCAAATCGCGTTATAAATTTTTCGCGTTTACCTTTATTTATCTATTTATTTTATTTAGTGATATCGGTGTCAAGTCTCGTGCAGGAGATGGCTAAGGTGCCGGACTATCGGCTTAAAAGTTTACTTTACACTTTTATTCGATAAGTTAAAGTATTTCAGGTTATATGTTTTACGTTATAAATTTATTTACCGAGAAACGGTTATTAGTTTTTCCGCCTCGATTTATATACATATTTTACCGTCCAAATTTTAATTTATTTAATTTCATTCTCTTTATATTATTTCAAGTGGTAATTTTACTCATTTTATCCTATTTTAATCCAAGTCCTAATTTATTTTACCCAAAGTGTTACCGATTAATTTTCTTGAGTACAAATTAATTATTTTTAGTCTAGTACATTTACAATAACTTTATTTTAATTAAAGTTTCAGATTTAATTAAGGTTTTATTCTAGTTATTAGTGGTATTAGTTTTATGTAGATGATATGTATTTATATATGTATTAGTTATAAGGGGCTTAAGTCTTCATTCTTCCATTCAAATTAGACAACACTCCCAAGCTCTCACTTCTCCTCTTCCCCCTCCAAGCTGCCGAGCCACCCAGCCCAGCCCCCTGCCGCCCTGTTCCGGCCACCGGCATGGAAAAAGTGGCCGCCGGCCTTCTCCTTCCTCCCTCTTGTGTTTTCATCCAATTTCAACTCCAAGGGTAACCTCTCAAACCCCAATTTCAATTTCTATAAACCCTAATCTGAAATTACATGTTTTATATATGTTTCTTTTGTAAATTTACTCTCTTTTTACTCTCTAAATTCATGAATTCAAGTGTATAATTGGATTGGTTAAGTTAGGGTTTGAGTTTGGAGTATGTGCTTGTGTATTTGGATGAGTTCTTGAGGTTTTCTTGTTAAATTCTTGATGCATGTGAATTTCTTGGTATGTTGCTGAGTATTAAGGGCTGGTTGTATATGCTAAGTTTATTATTTTAGTGTTATCATGTTTAATTTGGGTGAATTAGGGAGTTTTTGGTGAAAGAGTTCAAGAACAAGTCCTTCATGTTGAGTTTGTGTTTAATCCATGGTTGCATGTGGGATTGAAGCTCTTTGATGAGTTAACTTTCAAGGTTTAATTCTGGAAATATAGTGGATTATAACCAAAGTGAAGTTTGGTTGAGAATTAGTGTGAATTAAGGGTTAAATGTACCATTAGAGCTGAATTTAAGAACACATTAGATTCTGTTTTAAATCTGGAAATTTACAGCAGCATAAAAGTGGGATTTTTGCCCATATTTCTACTCCATTTGATAGCTTAAGGTGTTAGCAAACCGTAGGCTTTGGAATTTCTAATTTTCGACTTGTATAGCCCGAGTTATGACTGAAACCGTGAAGGTACGATTTTACATACGAAATTTTGAGTCAGTGTTTTGAGGGCTGTTTTTCGCCCCTTTGGAGACCTTTTTGGTTTTTATGGTAAACATGAAAGTTTTAGGCCTCTTTGCAAGCTTTCCGGAAAGGTATGGTTTGTAGTCATACGATGTCGGGAGTGTGAGATATGAGCCCGGGAAGAAGGGCTGTCTACTTGAAGTTTCTGTCCAGTTTACCCTTTATAAAATTCCAACTTTAAGGTTCTAAACCAAGTCAATAGGGGACTTTAAGCATTGATAAGTTATGATTATATGTTATAATCTTAGGTTAAGGTCTTAAGAGGGAAAAGTATGATTTTGGAAGCCTAAGTATGTCCTAAGGTCTTTTAGCCAAGGGTAGTGTTGTAAACACAAGTTATACATATCTTCCAATGAGTGTTAGTTAAGAGTTCAATATCTTTGGGTTGATCAAAGTTGTATCTAGCTAATGACTTCCAAGTTCTAAATAACTCTCAAGTTAAGTTTCTCTAAGTGCTCAACTCAAAGTTTATTCCTCAAACTCCTTTATTCATTCTTCTTTCATCAATCGTGACATCGACATCGTTTTACTCTAAAAAAGTCAATAGTAACCCTACTTAATCTCATTTTGACCTTCAATCTTTGGTTCTTATACTTCATTTATCTAAGCTATCTTTCCAAGATTCAAGTGCCCTTCTTTGATTTCACCTTTCTACATCAATTTCCCTATGTAATTTCATTCCGGAATTCCTAATTTACTCTACTCTAGCTGCTGTCCGGGCCCATTTTGAAGCCCTTCCACTCGTTTTTAGCCTCTGGTTCTGTTGACAAAGTTGTAGATTATATTTTTCCCTATTCCGGGATGTACTCTTTCACTTCGTTTCGATTTTCCTAACTCAAGTTATGCTATAAACTCTATTTTCTAGACAACCTGAAATTTTATTCCTAAAGTTATTTCATTAATTTTACTAAGTTTCTAAATTGGTGAATCTAATTTAGAACCTTATTCGGTTCTTCATTTCTACTTATTCTTATCTTAGTTGAAAAGTTTCAAAAGCCATCTCCAAACCGAGCTGCGCCTCCAAGGTCTCTAACGTTTCAAGGTACGTGAATTGTCCAGCTTTTACGATCTAAATTATAGTCGTAATTCATTCAACTTATGCCATGTCCAGTTTTATGGTTTACAATGACTTTATATTTAACAGTGGACCCGCATTCTATGTTTATTCTTACTTCCATGTTTTAGCACTCCTGATCAGAGTGCCTTGACACGCGATGTCATCGCTTGTGATCACCCATTCCAAGTTTAGATCAACTTGGGCATACGCGTGTGTGAGGTGCTTGCACCATCGTAAGGGTTCCACCTACTTTCTATCTTCATTGATTTATATTATGCATATGTTTATGTTCATGTCATGCAAGTCCTATTTTAATATCCTTCCCTTGTTTTCAAAATGAATTTAAATGCCGGCACCAAAACCGTTTTCGAACGGTTTACGTGCTGGAGGTTTACGTACTAAGTGTTTCCCCACTCACCTTTTTGCAATGTTTTAATGTTTTGTTTTAGGAGGTTCGAGCTCCCAGGGCAAGGACAAGTCGGTTGCAAAGTAATTCAAGGTTCTTGAGGTAGTTCTCTAAGGTTTTCATCGGTCAGCAAGGGCAAGCTGGAATTCTTGGGAGTTGTTCTAGTTTTTAAGTTATGTTAAAGTTATGTATTTTATCCAGGGGTTGTATAAGTTTTATTAGTGAAGGTTCTCAAGTTAGTAAGTTATCTTGTGGTTTTGGAAGTATCTTTTGTGTGTTGTTGCCTTGTCTCTTTTGGGAGACGACGGTAATGCCTCGATCTAAGGTGTTCCGCTGCGCTAATCGCAGGTTTGGGTCTCTAAGTGTAGTCTTAACCTTGTGATTAAGGTTGGGATTATTCTGATTGTGGTATCGAGCTCAGTTTGCTTAAGTATTTGGAGATTATAGAATTTCTTAAGTCATGGATCCTAGTTTAAGGAGAAAGTTAGGCATGTGAGTATAAGCCTCTCTATGATGATTAGTATAAGTATGATAAGTGATATGTTGGGAATTGTTGATGAGCATGAAGCTTTGAATATTGGCCTAGTATGTAAGTTGTTCTTCTTTGCAGGTTTTCAAGACTATGTAAATTTGGGAATAGCTCTAATTATAGGGGAAGTGCTGCCGAAATTCTCCCAGAATTTTTAAGAAAGTTTTGGTCAAAATCTTTAAGGGGAAATCTAGGTGAAGTGAGTTAAGCCTAGTAATTTATGCAAGTGAAGTTAATGAATATAATGGAAAGTTGTGAAGTTGTCAAAGCACCTCCTTGGAAGTCTTTGAAAGTTAACGAGAAGTTTATAAACCGAGTCCCAAGTGGGATTAGTATATGATGAAATAAGTTTTAAATGTTAGTATGGATTAAAAGTTTTCAAAAAAAAAAAAAGCCCGAAAAATGGAATAAATTATGAGGTCTAGAATTGTTAAATCGCTTATGAGGGGTTAACTTGGTTGAGTCTCGAACCTCGTCACAAATTTGTTTCTTTTATTGCAAATAGCTCGTTCATTTTGGCCATGATAAGTTTTTAAAATCTTGCATTGTACTTTGTCTATGGTATAGATGGACAACGATGGTAACCCCCTCCCAAATCCGTTCGCGATGTTTATGGACCCCTCCACCAACGTTCAAGCCCATCTTAAGGCTTTACAAGATATTCTCGACGCACATTGCGCTGCAAATCCCAAATCCGAATATCATGACGACATTTGCCGAGCCCGATGCCTTCTAGCGACTCTTCCCCACGAGAGCCCGTGGGATGATATCCGGGACAGGTACCGTCAACTGCTTATTCGTGGAGAACCCAGACGCCACGCATGGTGCCTCAACTATGTGGGGGCTTGGAATCAGATCACGATGGAGGTAATGATCACTCAAGCTGCACAATCCTTAGGTCTTCACGTCAGTAAGTTAGGACCTCATCTTCATGAGGTGCTAGGATTACCGGCACCTCCCAACGCGGGAAAAGCACCGGCTCACGTGTTCGCACCCCCGGCTGAGGAAATCCGTCTACACTTCTCACCGTACCTCACAGGACGTCCAATTGTTCCGAACCTATCGTCTCATGGGGAGTCTACGCCTACTGCCCAAATAGATGGAAAAGAAGAAGAAGATCCTAGCATGGATCTAGACCAAGGCGAGGTGCGCCCCGAACCAAAACAAATCAACGAGTGCGAGGCAGGGACGTCTACACCTGTCGCCCCGGTGGAGAACGACTTTGACTGGACCGCTTTGGGGCCCAGGATTCGGCACACCAAACGCAAGAGCGTTGGTCCTCTACGCCTGCGACGCGTGGAAGAGGATAGGGATCAAGAACAAGAAGGGTCTAACTCTCATGTTTAGCAGTAGTCGTCGGTGTTTGACCATAAGTGTAGGCTAGATGACTACAAGTACATCTCGGGTGACTAGGTTTTTGCTTTTGGGTCACCAATGTAATTAGCCAGACTATGCTTATTTTTGTAACCTCCCTTTTGATTATTTTGTGGAAGGGAGTGTGGGGTTGTAATTTGGAGAACATGATGTTTTGGTTTTCTCATGTTTTGGGATTATAAACGGATGGATGTTATAAAAATTGTGGATTTATAATTATATGTATTGTGGATTCTGCAAATTACAATATATTGGGATTGTGAAAATTCTTTTGAGATTTTAATTATGTATAGATATATGTATGTGAATGATACCTAAGACTTGACCAAGGAATAAAGGTTCTATGCGGGAGCATTTGACTAAAATTTAAGTTTTACGAAAAAGGGGCTATAAAATGAGGGATTGATGTTAAGCTATGTGGGTAATAATATACTTTGTTGTAATATTGTAGTATGTCGCAAAATTCAAGAAGCACGCCATCACAAGAGGAACCTGGAAATGGGACATCCGAGAAATCTACTAGAGCGCAAGGACCTCAGCTTAACCCAGGGATGGTTAATCCTCCTGAGTCTTCTTTAGGATCTGTCCCTTTTGATCCGCCTCAATACCCTGACCCCTTTGGGATGCTAGTGCAAGAATTGCTTAGGCGTATACCCCTTCCATCCCCGGGTCAAGTAAGTCAGTCAAAGGAGGGAAATTTCGCAGATAGAGTGGCCCGAAGGAACCCAACCTTTTACAAAGGGGGCTACGACCCCGTAGTGCTAGAAGATTGGATTCGTGAAATCGAGAAAATATTTGAAGTGGTTGAAGTACCGGAAGACAAGAAATTAGTCATAGGCACCTACTATTTGAAGGGAGAAGCGGATATCTGGTGGAGGACCATCAAGGACAAATATCAAGGGACCGCGAAGTCTTGGAATGACTTTCTAAGTGATTTACGAGCTCAGTTTTACCCTACCTCCCTTAGGCGCCAGAAAGAGAAAGAGTTTTTAGAGTGGAGTATGCTCAACAAAGATATTTCAGTTGTACAATACACCGCCAAGTTTAATGAGCTGTCTCGTTTTGCCCCGGAGTATGTTGCATCGGAGAGGCTGAGGTTAACCCAGTATGAGGGAGGCTTAGCGCTGTATATCCGTAGTCAGTTATCATCCCATGACTTCCGAACAATGCAAGAAATGTATGAAAGGGCTGCAGAGGTAGAGCGAGTAAAGAAGGAGCTAAAAGCTCTAAACCCCGGAAACCAGTGCGACGAGAGGAAGTGGAGCGACAAAGGGATGACAAGTACCCCAATTGTGGAATAGTCCACCGAGGCGGTACCTTCAGCCCCAGGAATCAAGTAACTCATGTCAATGTCAAGGAACCCTGCAAGAAATGTGGCAGAACCAACCACACTACCTCCCAATGTCGGGTAGGTACGGGGAATTGTTTATGGTGTGGAGCCCCGGATCATAAAGCTGCAGAATGCCCAAGGAGAGCCCGAAGACCAGAACCAGGCACCACCGTCACACGCCCAGACCGCCAAGGGCACCGCAACAAGGCTCGATGGTCAGCGTCGTCATGAGCAGCGGGAGGCAAGAAAATCGTATAGTTATTCTTGCACGGTTTATATATATGCAACCTTTGACTGCTTTATTTGATTCTGGAGCGACGCACTCTTTTATTTCAACCAAAGTTGCCTCAAAGCTAAAGTTCCAAAAGTTAGCCAGAACAGTAAATTATTCTATCAGTTTACCTAATGGTCAAACCATGCCTTGCTCGACTAGTTTTGTGGGTGTCCCACTCATGTTAAAATCAGAGATATTTCCCGCTAACCTTATCCAGTTAGACCTGAAAGAGTTTGATATCATTCTGGGTATGGATTGGTTGATTTCGACGCAAGCCCAAATCAAGTGTGATAAGGGGATAGTCATTCTTAAGAACGCCTCAGGCACAGAAGTCCACTTTGTTGGGGACTTAGGAGCTAACCCGTGCCCCATCATAACTTATGTAAAGGCTCGAAGGATGCTTAATCATGGGTGCGAGGGTTATCTATGTTTGGTAAGTGAAGATTCGAAGACTCCGCTCAAGATAGAGGAAATCCCCGTAGTGTGTGATTTTCTAGATGTCTTCCCAGAAGAAATTATGGAGTTACCCCCAAGGAGGGAAATTGATTTTGAGATTGAGTTAATTCCGGGAACAAGACCTATATCTAAGGCACCGTATAGAATGGCACCTGCAGAGCTTAAAGAGTTAAAAGAGCAATTGGATGATTTATTGGTTAAAGGATTCATCAGACCTAGCACATCACCTGGAGCCCGGTGTTGTTTGTAAGGAAGAAGGACGGTAGCTTAAGGCTATGTATTGATTCTGCTGGTGAACAAAGTTACCATCAAGAATAAGTACCCTCTACCAAGGATTGATGACCTGTTTGACCAGCTTCAAGGAGCTGGGATGTTTTCTAAGATAGATTTGAGATCAGGATACCACCAGCTCAGAGTTAGAGCCGAGGATATACCCAAGACTGCTTTTAGGACAAGATATGGGCATTATGAGTTTACAGTGTTGCCGTTTTGTCTTACCAATGCTCGTAGATTTATGGATCGATGAGCAGGTATTCAAGCCCTATTTGGATAAGTTTGTAGTAGTATTTATAGATGATATTCTAGTCTATTCGAAAAGTCAAGAAGAGCATGAGAACCATTTGAGGATTGTCCTTCAGACTCTAAGAGAGCGACAGCTATTCGCCAAGTTTTCAAAATGTGAGTTTTGGTTGAAAGAAGTGGCATTTTTGGGTCACATAATCACCAGTAAAGGAATCCAGGTGGATCCTAGCAAAGTTTCTGCCGTTCAAAGCTGGGCAAGACCTTCTACAGTTAGTGAAGTGCGAAGTTTCTTAGGCATGGCAGGATATTATAGGAGATTCGTACCGAATTTCTCTAAGTTGGCTCTACCATTGACCAACCTTCTCAAGAAATCGACTCGTTTCGTATGGTCTGACGAGTGTGAAGAAGCCTTCCAAGTGCTCAAGGAGAGGTTGACGACCGCACCGGTGTTATCCCTTCCCGAGGAAGGAAGAGAATATGTGGTATATAGTGATGCGTCCCATCAAGGTTTAGGATGTGTGCTGATGCAGGATGATAAGGTGATCGCATATGCATCACGGCAGTTAAAGCCTTATGAGAAAAATTACCCCACTCATGACCTAGAGCTCGCGGCAGTAGTATTTGCCTTGAAGATTTGGAGGCATTACCTATATGGAATTCGTATGACTATCTTTACGGATCATAAAAGTCTCAAGTACATATTCACTCAGAAGGAGTTAAATTTAAGGCAGCGAAGATAGCTAGAACTTATCAAGGATTATGATTTAGATATCCAATATCATCCCGGCAAAGCAAATGTAGTGGCCGATGCCCTAAGTAGGAAGACTCGGCATGGAAAGTCGACCTGTCTAGAGGTTCGCCCAAAGCTGCAACAAGAGCTATGGAAAGAAAACATTGAGCTAGTTAAGCAGGGAGAAATGACAAGGAAGTTAGCCACCTTGTCTCTACAGCCATCTATTATTGAGGAAATCAAGACAGAACAAGTGAATGATCCTGAACTCAAGAGAATCATGGATAGTCTTGTCATAAAAGGGATGCCGGGATTCCTAATTCAAGATGATGGAACCTTAAGATTTCAGAATAGGTTGTGTGTGCCTAACAGAGGAGATTTAAGGTTGAAGCTTATGGAAGAAAGCCACGACTCATTATATTCAGTGCACCCTGGAGGGACCAAAATGTATAGAGATTTAAAGGAAAATTTTTGGTGGCCAAACATGAAAAAGGACATAGCCAATTATGTGAATAAGTGCCTAACCTGTCAAAGGATCAAGGCTGAACATCAACGACCATCAGGAGAACTCCGACCTTTGGAAATTCCCACATGGAAATGGGAATCAATCTCTATGGATTTCATCATGGGTTTACCCCTCACCATGTCCAGGAAGAATGCCATTTGGGTGATTGTGGATCGATTAACCAAGTCGGCACATTTTGTCCCTATCCATGAAGGGTGGAAGGTAGATAAGCTAGCAAATATATACATTCAAGAAGTTGTCCGTTTGCACGGAATTCCAAGAGAAATAATATCCGACCGGGATACCAGGTTCCAGTCAAGATTTTGGAGCGCGCTGCAGAAAGCCTTCGGTACACGACTCAATTTTAGTAGCTCATACCATCCGGAGAGCGATGGTCAAACCGAAAGGGTTAATCAGATTGTAGAAGATATGTTGCGTGCATGTGTTCTGGATTTTCAGGGGAATTGGGATGAGTTCCTCCCACTCGTAGAATTTTCATATAATAATAGCTATCAGGCCACTATTAAAATGGCCCTGTTTGAAGCGCTTTATAGAAGGAGATGTCGTACCCCGTTGTGCTGGGGAGAATTAGATGAAGCGTTAGTCATAGGTCCGGAGCTTATCCAAGAGACGACTGACAAGGTCCGAGTCATCCAGCAGCACATCAAGACTGCTCAAAGTCGGCAAAAGAGTTATGCAGATAGGAGGCGAAAACCTCTCGAATTTCGAGTGGGTGATCAAGTTTTTCTTAAGATTTCTCCAACAAAAGGAGTTCGAAGATTTAACATCAAAGGAAAGTTAAGCCCACGTTTCATTGGGCCATATCCGGTGATAGAAAAGATCAACCCGGTAGCATACCGAATAGAGTTACCTTCTAGTTTAGGAAGGATCCACGACGTTTTTCACGTATCGCAGCTCCGAAAGTATGTACCGGACCCGAAGCATGTTCTAGTTGAAGAACCGCCGCTTTTGGCCGAGGATTTAACCTTCGAGCAGCAACCGATTCGAATTATGGATCGACGAATTAAGCAGCTACGCACGAAAGAAGTCCCATTAGTCAAAGTGCTGTGGGCCAATCAAGATACCTCGGAGGCCACTTAGGAAACCGAGGAGAACATGAAAGAACGATACCCTCATCTCTTTTGAGGTAACCAATCACGTTTTAACCACCATCAAGTTTCGGGGACGAAACTTCTTTTTAGGAGGGGAGGATGTAATAACCCACCCCAAAATCGTGTTTAATTATCTATTAATCACTGTAATTATTCAAATCGCGTTATAAATTTTTCGCGTTTACCTTTATTTATCTATTTATTTTATTTAGTGGTATCGGTGTCAAGTCTCGTGCAGGAGATGGCTAAGGTGCCGGACTATCGGCTTAAAAGTTTACTTTACACTTTTATTCGATAAGTTAAAGTATTTCAGGTTATATGTTTTACGTTATAAATTTATTTACCGAGAAACGGTTATTAGTTTTTCCGCCTCGATTTATATACATATTTTACCGTCCAAATTTTAATTTATTTAATTTCATTCTCTTTATATTATTTCAAGTGGTAATTTTACTCATTTTATCCTATTTTAATCCAAGTCCTAATTTATTTTACCCAAAGTGTTACCGATTAATTTTCTTGAGTACAAATTAATTATTTTTAGTCTAGTACATTTACAATAACTTTATTTTAATTAAAGTTTCAGATTTAATTAAGGTTTTATTCTAGTTATTAGTGGTATTAGTTTTATGTAGATGATATGTATTTATATATGTATTAGTTATAAGGGGCTTAAGTCTTCATTCTTCCATTCAAATTAGACAACACTCCCAAGCTCTCACTTCTCCTCTTCCCCCTCCAAGCCGAGCCACCCATTGCCGCCCATTCCGCCACACTGGTCACCACCATGGAAAAAGTGGCCGCCGGCCTTCTCCTTCCTCCCTCTTGTGTTTTCATCCAATTTCAACTCCAAGGGTAACCTCTCAAACCCCAATTTCAATTTCTATAAACCCTAATCTGAAATTACATGTTTTATATATGTTTCTTTTGTAAATTTACTCTCTTTTTACTCTCTAAATTCATGAATTCAAGTGTATAATTGGATTGGTTAAGTTAGGGTTTGAGTTTGGAGTATGTGCTTGTGTATTTGGATGAGTTCTTGAGGTTTTCTTGTTAAATTCTTGATGCATGTGAATTTCTTGGTATGTTGCTGAGTATTAAGGGCTGGTTGTATATGCTAAGTTTATTATTTTAGTGTTATCATGTTTAATTTGGGTGAATTAGGGAGTTTTTGGTGAAAGAGTTCAAGAACAAGTCCTTCATGTTGAGTTTGTGTTTAATCCATGGTTGCATGTGGGATTTAAGCTCTTTGATGAGTTAACTTTCAAGGTTTAATTCTGGAAATATAGTGGATTATAACCAAAGTGAAGTTTGGTTGAGAATTAGTGTGAATTAAGGGTTAAATGTACCATTAGAGCTGAATTTAAGAACACATTAGATTCTGTTTTAAATCTGGAAATTTACAGCAGCATAAAAGTGCGATTTTTGCCAAGCTTTCTACTCCATTTGATAGCTTAAGGTGTTAGCAAACCGTAGGCTTTGGAATTTCTAATTTTCGACTTGTATAGCCCGAGTTATGACCGAAACCGTGAAGGTACGATTTTATATACGAAATTTTGAGTCAGTGTTTTGAGGGCTGTTTTTCGCCCCTTTGGAGACCTTTTTGGTTTTTATGGTAACATGAAAGTTTTAGGCCTCTTTGCAAGCTTTCCGGAAAGGTATGGTTTGTAGTCATACGATGTCGGGAGTGTGAGATATGAGCCCGGGAAGAAGGGCTTCTACTTGAAATTTCTGTCCAGTTTACCCTTTATAAAATTCCAACTTTAAGGTTCTAAACCAAGTCAATAGGGGACTTTAAGCATTGATAAGTTATGATTATATGTTATAATCTTAGGTTAAGGTCTTAAGAGGGAAAAGTATGATTTTGGAAGCCTAAGTATGTCCTAAGGTCTTTTAGCCAAGGGTAGTGTTGTAAACACAAGTTATACATATCTTCCAATGAGTGTTAGTTAAGAGTTCAATATCTTTGGGTTGATCAAAGTTGTATCTAGCTAATGACTTCCAAGTTCTAAATAACTCTCAAGTTAAGTTTCTCTAAGTGCTCAACTCAAAGTTTATTCCTCAAACTCCTTTATTCATTCTTCTTTCATCAATCGTGACATCGACTTCGTTTTTCTCTAAATAAGTCTAGAGGAACCCTTCTTAATCTCATTTTGACCTTCAATCTTTGGTTCTTATACTTCATTTATCTAAGCTATCTTTCCAAGATTCAAGTGCCCTTCTTTGATTTCACCTTTCTACATCAATTTCCCTATGTAATTTCATTCCGGAATTCCTAATTTACTCTACTCTAGCTGCTGTCCGGGCCCATTTTGAAGCCCTTCCACTCGTTTTTAGCCTCTGGTTCTGTTGACAAAGTTGTAGATTATATTTTTCCCTATTCCGGGATGTACTCTTTCACTTCGTTTCGATTTTCCTAACTCAAGTTATGCTATAAACTCTATTTTCTAGACAACCTGAAATTTTATTCCTAAAGTTATTTCATTAATTTTACTAAGTTTCTAAACTGGTGAATCTAATTTAGAACCTTATTCGGTTCTTCATTTCTACTTATTCTTATCTTAGTTGACAAGTTTCAAAAGCCATCTCCAAACCGAGCTGCGCCGCCAAGGTCTCTAACGTTTCAAGGTACGTGAATTGTCCAGCTTTTACGATCTAAATTATAGTCGTAATTCATTCAACTTATGCCATGTCCAGTTTTATGGTTTACAATGACTTTATATTTAACAGTGGACCCGCATTCTATGCTTATTCTTACTTCCATGTTTTAGCACTCCTGATCAGAGTGCCTTGACCTGGCCAGTGTCGACTGCTTGACAGTCACCCATTCCAAGTTTAGATCAACTTGGGCATACGCGTGTGTGAGGTGCTTGCACCGATCGTAAAGGTTCCACCTACTTTCTATCTTCATTGATTTATATTATGCATATGTTTATGTTCATGTCATGCAAGTCCTATTTTAATATCCTTCCCTTGTTTTCAAAATGAATTTAAATGCCGGCACCAAAACCGTTTTCGAACGGTTTACGTGCTGGAGGTTTACATACTGAGTGTTTCCCCACTCACCTTTTTGCAATGTTTTAATGTTTTGTTTTAGGAGGTTCGAGCTCCCAGGGCAAGGACAAGTCGGTTGCAAAGTAATTCAAGGTTCTTGAGGTAGTTCTCTAAGGTTTTCATCGGTCAGCAAGGGCAAGCTGGAATTCTTGGGAGTTGTTCTAGTTTTTAAGTTATGTTAAAGTTATGTATTTTATCCAGGGGTTGTATAAGTTTTATTAGTGAAGGTTCTCAAGTTAGTAAGTTATCTTGTGGTTTTGGAAGTATCTTTTGTGTGTTGTTGCCTTGTCTCTTTTGGGAGACGGCGGTAATGCCTCGACCTAAGGTGTTCCGCTGCGCTAATCGCAGGTTTGGGTCTCTAAGTGTAGTCTTAACCTTGTGATTAAGGTTGGGGTGTTACAAAAACCCGCACCGGTTTTGTAGTCGCCTGGGCCGGGAATGCTTCTGGGCCGCTTTTGTTCTGAGCCGCTTCTGACATCTAAAACCCGAGCGGGTTTTGGTAGTCCTCTGGGCCAGATTTGCTTACTGGGCCAGATTTTTGGGCTTGAGAATTGTTAAAACCCGCATGGGTTTTGAAATTTCTAAGTGCAACTTCGAACGGCCATAACTCATTCATCCGGACTCCGATTGAGGCAATTCAAAAGGCGTTGGAAAGCTTATGATGTGTACTTTACTTTCATCAAAAGAAATAGGGCCAACGAGACTTGTGGAAAAAATGGGATTCGAAATGGTGGGCATATGTAAGTGGAAAGGGTAGAAATGAGGGCTTTTTGTGGTGGGTTGCCCCGGTAACTCTTGATTAAGGAAGGCCCATTGGATGCTAGCCTCTTTTCTTGTTATGCTTGATTTGTACACTTGTCCCGGTGCAAAATCCGGTGTCTACAGAGAGCCCCCACTTTGATCGAGTCCGAATAGGACGAAGGTCAAAGAAGCCTGAGTGTCTGTCTGCTTGATGCCTAAGTTTATATAGCGACCGGATGATGTAGGTGATGTCTCCGGAGGCCTTTAGGTGGCAACCGTTGGACGAATGATGCTGATGATGTCGTTGGAGGCCTTTAGGTGGCAACCGTTTCGACGACTGATGCTGATGAAGTCGTTGGAGTCTTTTAGGTGACAACCGTTGGAGGACTGAAGCTGATGAAGATGTTGGAGGCCTTTAGGTGGCAACCGTTGAACGACTGGTTCTGATGAAGTCGTTGGAGGCCTTTAGGTGGCAACCGTTAGACGACTGATGCTGATGAAGTCGTTGGAGGCCTTTAGTGGCATCCGTTGGACGAATGAAGCTGATGAAGTCATTGGAGGCCTTTAGGTGGCAACCGTTGGATGACTGGTGCTGATGAAGTCGTTGGAGGCCTTTAGGTGGCAACCGTTGGACGACTGATGCTGATGAAGTGGAAATTTTAAAAAGGGTAGGAATGTAAATTTTGAAAATTGCTAGGGACATTTAGGGAAAACAATATTTGGGACATCTATGGCTTACCTCCTTTTATATATATATATATATATATATATATATATATATATATATATATATATATATATATATATAGAGAGAGAGAGAGAGAGAGAGAGAGAGAGAGAGAGAGAGAGAGAGAGAGAGAGAGAGAGAGAGAGAACGGATCCAGTAGGAAGAAACTTTAGGTAGGAAGAGATAATCATGGCCATCCAATTCAAATCCAACAGATCTGATTCAACCCCCACACATGTGCTAAATAAAACCAGAAACCACACTTATTTTGACAAAACAACTAGTGGTTTATGCTGGAAAAAAGCGGAAAAAAAAGAAATCAGATTGATAGAGATTTCATCCGAGAGTTTTGCATGCATAATAAGAGCTATTATTTTTTTCCAAAAATAGCGTATGATTTGGATGAGAAAAAAAGCAGAAAACATAGGTTTAGGGTTTGGGGCATATTAATAGTTATTATTTTACCTAGCAACTGCTTTCTGTTGTGATAAGAAGATGGTGATTGATCGAGCCCTACAACATGATCGTCATTAGTGTAGAATCAAAGGTACACAATTGTTTTTCTAGTATTTTGAATTCAACTGTTGCTATTAAACTCAATCGAAAACTCATTTGTGACCCCTATACTCAATCAAAAATTCAACAATGGAGAATCATTTTTTTTTTGCGTAAAATGATTCATTTATTATTTTTTTGGGGGGGGGGGTGTTGAAATATGGTAGTGGATTGAATAACCCATACATTAACACATATTACCTTATCGTATGTGCAAATGACCACATTGAGTGGGTATGAAATTTGAAAAGACATATAACCACACTCACTAACATCCATGACCACACATATGTAACATATGAGCACACATTTTCATAGTGTGGGGGGAAGGGGTGCTGGGTATATAAGACATATGACCACAGTGTATATGCAGATGACCACATTAAGTGTGTATGTATGACATATGACCACACTCACCTATATCAATGACCACACACATGTGTTTGCCAACGTAAGGGACATATATGTCGTCTCAATGTGTATGTGTAACCACACTCACTAATATCAATGACAACAAGAAGTAAAAATGGTACCTTAACATTTTTCAAGTCAACATGCCATTGTATCAATGGCGCACTTCAATATATTCATGCCCACACATAGTCTGACCATATTAAATGTGTATGTATGACATATGACCACACTGACCTATATCAATGACCACACACATGTGTTTGCCACCGTAAGAGCATATATGTCGTCTCAACATGTATGTGTAACCACACTCACTTATATCTATGATAACAAGAAGTAAAAATGGTAACTTATCATTTTTCAAGTCAACATGCCATTGTATCAATCGCCAAACTTCAATATATTCATGACCACACATAGTCTGATAATACTATAACATTTCCAAATTAATGATAACTAATCTAGGCAACCACATTCTCTTATTTCCATGACCTTTTCGTTGTATATGTTGCAATCCGATACAACTGTGGCCCCCTATTCACCAATATGATACAGGCCAGATTCAAGCGTCACACGTGTGGGAAAAAAACTGAAAACCACTATCATTCTTACAGAAACAGCTAGTGGTTTTATATAAAAAAAATAATATAATTAAAAATTAGGAAAGAATTAGTTTGTTACGCAAGAATTAGGGATATTGATTATCTGCATTAAAAATACAAAAACGTTTACCAAAAATAGGAGATACCAATCAAGAGGATATTTTGGAAGTAATTGCAGCAAAGCTTTCACGTTAGCAATACCACAATGCACTGCCATGTGTAGCAGCCGGTCTTGAGGTTTGGTTGTTAGGAAGCCATTGCAACATAGTGTTTTATACGCATTTCGCACCAGTGCCAATGGCGGATAGGTATGCATTATACTTTTGTGTTGTAAGGTCTTGTGGGTGGTATTGCAGTTGGATGGGGAATGTTGAAAGTTAATCATATAGGCAAGGTTTGAACACATTGATAATCATAAAAGACATAACCGCATGCATCAACGTGTTATCGACGGTGAATAGAGGGCCACATTTGTTGTAGGGAGAGCCACACGAGTCAATTATCATCATTCTGTCACAGCCGACCACAGTCACATCGTGTTCAGCCACAATCAATAGTGTGTCAGGAACACCCACAATCGCAATGAGGTATTTTAAGTGCATACATGTCGAATCCACATAGCCTGTTTAGTGCATGTATGTCGCATCCACTCAATTTATTTAGTGCATATATGTCGAGGTATACCTATTTGCATTGTATTGATGTTGGATAGCATGGTATTGACGCTCATAACATGGTAGTTCATGCACTGTTCGATTGCATTGTAGTATCATATTGGTGAATAGGGGGCCACAGTTGTTGTAGGCAGAGCCCCACGAATCAGTTATCATCATTCTGTCACAGCCGACCACAGTCACATCGTGTTCAGCCACAATCAATAGTGTGTCATGACTACTCATTGGCTCTTCTTTTCGTGTTTTTGTGAATTGTAATGCATACTACACATTTGAAATTATTTCGAATAATTTGGTGATAAAGGTCGTTTTGCGCAGCACAACATTGGTGTGTAGCGCGCAGACCGCACTGACAGTCGTATATGACCACGACACACATGCGGTGCACCCATATGTGTGTGTCATGGCCATTTACGTGTTTCTGATCATGTCATAATGCGTACATTGGTCAATATGTTCAACTACGATAGGACGATTGGACTTTGTGTAAGCATCGTGAAGCCAAGTTCACAGTTTGACACAAATGTATTGTCATGACAACAACATTCACTATTGTGGTCGATTTCTGTACTATCAAATTGTCAATATAACAACACATGAATGAACATTGTGATTTGTGTGCTGTCAATATTACCTCATGCATAAAGGGATGTGTCTGTCATGGCCACCATCAACATATAAGTATCACACAGTGTGTTTGGTGCACAATACACCCTGCCCGACCAGACTACAACAGCTGGGTGACCATGGTATTCACTACTGTGGGCGATTTATGTACTGTCAATGTAACAACACATGAATGAACATTGTGATTTTTGTGTTGTCAGTATTACCGCATGTATAAAGGGATGCGCATGCCATGGCCACAGTCAACATATAAGTATCACACAGTATGTTGGATGAACGATACACCTTGCCCGACCGGACTATAACAGTTGGGTGACCACGGTACAACTATGTATTGGCGGGAAGTGACCACGGTCGCGACTATGTGTGGACACAATGACCAGGTCATTCGGTAGTATCTAACCATAGTGCAACAATGTGTGATCATGATGATTTTGGGGACTAAGTGTGTGCATCGCGCCGGTTAATGCATGTCTAGATATGGTCAACTACGATAGGACAATTGGACTTTGTGCAAGCATCGCGAAGACAGGTTCACAGTTTGACACCAATGTATTACCATGACAACAACATTCACTACTGTGGTTGATTTCTGTACTGTCAATATAACAACACATGAATGAACATTATGATTTGTGTGCTGTCAATATTACCTTATGCATAAAGGGATGTACCTGCCATGGCCATAGTCAACATATAAGTATCACACAATGTGTTGGGTACACAATACACTTTGCCCGACCGGACTACAACAGCTAGGTGACCACGGTATTCACTATTGTGGCCGATTTATGTACTGTCAATATAACAATACATGAATGAACATTGTGATTTGTGTGTTGTCAATATTACTGCATGCATAAGGGGATGCGCCTACCATGGCCATAGTCAACATATAAATATCACACATTGTGTTGGGTGAACAATACACCCTGCTCGACCGGACTATAATAGCTAGGTGTAGGGGTGTGCATTATTCGGTTTTGAACCGAATAAAACGAAAACCGAATTGAACCGGTCCAAACTGAACCGAATTTTATTCAGTTCGGTATTCGGTTTGGAATTTAGGCCTTATTCGGTTTTCGGTTCTGGTGAAAAAACCATAAAAAGTGTGCATTTTTCGGTTCAAAACTGAATAAACCGAACACCGAACTGAACCTGTTTTATTCGGTTCGGTTTTCGGTTTGAACTTTGCCCCTTATTCGTTTTTCGGTTTATTCGTTTCGGCCCGGTTTGGTTCGGTTTTAAACCGATGAACAACCCTTGCTAGGTGACCACGGTGCAACTATGTCTTGGGGGGTGACCATAGTGCAGCTATGTGTGGACACGATGATCAGGTCATATAGTAGTATCTAACCATAATGCAACTATGTGTGGTCACGATGATTTTGGGGACTAAGTGTGTGCATTGTGCCAGTCAATGCATGTCAAGATATGGTGACAACAATGCAAGTTAATTCGTGCTAGACCACATTCATGTGTCCATTTATTCACATGACGCATAACTACTATCTGACAAACAAAACAAAAAAGGGCTCTACACTAGGCTGCAATGTTAGTCTATATTGAACCATAATGCTCAATTCTGAACTTAATGCACGTCCACACAAATATGAAAATGAACATCTCAGACCAAAAAATGTCCACGTAACTTGATTATCGGCCATATATTTCCATGTACAACGATCTGGGTGTGACATGTCCCCCTGTCAGTAAATAATTAACACACATTGTGGTGTGCTCAACTGTCAATATATAAACGATCTGGGTATGATGCATGATTTTGATCGTACTCACTTGATACACAAAAACCAAAAAACAACGTCACAAGTGAACATATGAGACTCAAATCTGACATTCACTTTTCCATATTGTTTAACTATATCACAACTATTTGTTCGATCACAGAGCGTTCAGATCTGATCACACCCACAAAAGAGCCACCATTGGGCTAATAACATAGTGTCGCGTGCCAAACAGTGCACGTTAAATGATGTACACATCAAACCAAGTTACTTCCTACTGACAGTGATTAGTTTGCAAGACACTGCTGACAAATAAGCCAAAGATAATAATTAGTTTGCAAGACACTGCTGATAAATGATCTTAGTTATGTTTTGGTGCGCACCACTCCCACCCCTGCATCAATAGCGGCTTCGCGCATACGCTCCTATATATCTTGTTCATCCCCCGACACTTCGTCATAGTTAACAGGTCCTACCCTTTTAAGCGCAACCATCTTGGACATCAACTTCGTTTGGTCAACCTTTGGACAACCAGCATTCGTCATATGCACCCTGGACACGAAAAAAGGATCAGGCAAATTACAAAAGTGTAACACACCACGTCTATCTCTCCACTTTTATTCATTTTGGTCTGAACAATTAAAATGCGCACCAAAACATAACTAAGATCATTTATCTTGCGAAAAAACATCATCAAACTTACGTGTCCTGTGCGACACCCTCGTTCAGTGATTGCAACACATCGGCCCATACATCGACAAACGTCATGCGCTTGCTGAATACACAAACATGTCTCATTCATCATACAGAGAAATGAATTCGGAGGATCGAGAACAATATAACACGCACACATAATAGTTTCCCAACTCCAGGGATAACACTGATCACAAAACACTGACCAAAACACATGACCACACAGCGGATCATTATGGCCACAGTTGTACTCATACATCAATCAACCCCATGCACGACCAATTAATCGTATCGTTTGTCAATCAATACCCCACCCGCCCACCACCATAGACAATTAAGGCGCCACCCCTGTAGAAAATCAAAGAAACCACTTCCAAACACCCCACATCACCGACCCCGCTGCAAACACAACAACACACCCAACATCCCCTGCGACACCCCCAATGCATTGGCCACACACACACTCAATATATTCAACCGCCATCAACAACCCCTGTCCCACTAAGTGTAAAACGACAAGGAAAACTGACATCGTAAGATGACTTACCAGCAAGGTTGTTAAAATCGGGATCCTAACTCGAAACTATGGAGAAGTTAGGATCGGAATTTAGCCCATGTAGGATCGTGGATCGTGTGTAAATTGTAGAATCGTATCGATGATTTTAGACCATAAAATTGTAGGATCATAAATCAGGATCAGGCTTTTAATAACTATGCTTACCAGGCATGCGACATCCCTTCAACCACATTGACGTCGGAAATGGTGACAATGACCACATTTGACTATCTCGTTCAGCAACAACCGTTACAATTCGACGGTTGGGTGCAAAATCCAGTAGCTTTGTGGAATCTTTCTGCATGATATTTGCTGAAAAACCCTAGAAACCTTCATCTCCTTTCCTATCTTCAACCTTCTCTCACCAAATCAATGATATCAAATCCCTTGCAAAAACACTACCGCATGATTTTGGAAACCAAAAAACTGCCAAAGCAATCTCGTGAAATCCAGGAGCTTAATTATATCGTCAGTCTTTTTTTTTTAATTTGGTTTCGCACGTGTGAGTGGTATTCAATATAGATTGGCGGTTTTAATCTGGCCCGTAGGATCTATTTTGGATGGCTGGGATCTTTCCTTCCTACCTTCCTACCTAAAGTTCCTTCCTACCTGATCCGTTCTTATATATATATATATATATATATATATATATATATATATATATATATATATATATATATATATATATATATATATATATATATATATATGTATATGAGTGTGTGTGTGTGTGTGGTTTTTTGAGATTATTTTAAGAATATAACAAGATCATAATTAAAGAGTGCTGGAAACATGTAATGCATGATACAAGATCATATTAAAGCTTAACATAAGGAAAATGATTAACACAGGTGATTGTGGATCTTACATGGGCCGTGTCATGGTCCAGAAATTTAGAGAATGGGGAAAAGGCCTGACATGGCCCATGTGATGAGTGACAGGGACCGTGTCACCTTGACATGAGTCGTGTTGACCGTGACATGGTACATGTCAAGGTGCAGATTCTTATTGTCACGTCGCAGGAACTAAATTATTTATTGTTCAGAGATTCAATTACATTAACAGCGGAAATTCATACGAACTGGTGTTACTTCTGCATCTAAGAATACAAGGCGAAAGATAAAACTCAACTTAAAACGAACTAATATCCAAGTTAGACGTCCGTACCAATTCTTATTACAACTTCAAGACTTAAACATAACTTCAACGTGGCTAAGAAATGTTTGCCTCTAAGCGTAAAATATAGTTGAAATTCCACTTCAAACCATTTAGTGGAGAAGTGAATAAGTCAAACCAATTCAACACAAGTGAATTCCATCCCGAAAGGAAAGTTATGCTTCTCCAACAAGATTATTGTCATTATTAGAAGCAAACCATTATTTAACAGGTGACCTACCAGAGTTGTAGTATCATTCGAATTGGGATTATAGATCCCTTGCATAGTAGAGGCTAGTAAGAGCTGAGTTGGGATGCCATATCCCTTGCTCTCCCGGAGACCTATGTACACATCTTACCACGAGGAAATTTTTATTGGAATACCAAACTCTCGAGCGTGATCTCTTGTTCCATAACCCTGCAAGATACCAGATCCTAGTCTCTGAGTTTTACCCTACAACTTGTTTTAGGGATTAATGTCTTATAAGATTCAGTACCATCGTTCATGAACAAAACCCAACCCACGTTCCAAAACTTCATAGCTGAAACAATAATTGAAACACAACTGTTCTTTTTAACTTACAACAAAAAATATCACTCTCATACACTTGAAAAGTAAGAATAGTTCAGTTCACATAAACATCAAGACATAAACATTACCTGAATTGCTTGCGTGATCTTTAACTTGAGCTCGACTAACACTGCAGTTTAAACTCGAACCTATCCATGCATAAATTCTAATTAAACTCGCTTACAAATTCTCGTAACATACACTCTCGACCTTACCCTTCCAAAAAGGACACTTACCCAACTCCTAGCTTCCAAAAGTACACCAACCTAATAGTTATACGTTGTTCCCATAACTAAACAACACAACTTCTTTTCTTTATAATTATGTTAATTGGATAGGTTCCTAACCTGAACTCTTAGAGATCATAAGTTGGTGTTCTAACATCATATGAGAACATACAATACCCGTATGAAAAGCTTAAAGAATCCTCTACAACTTCTAGTTGTGATTATAAATCCGAAGACTAACTTTAATAGGTCTAGAAAGGGTAAACAGGACAATAGGTGCAGACTTGCATGATTTTGGTAAAACAAACATAACTCACGCTATTCTCAATGAAACCTAAAATTCCAAGCTCCTTTTAAATTCGACACTTTAGGGTACTTGCTAGTCAAATATTTCGAATTAATTGAATTCCTACTAATTATGGTGAATTTCTAAACTTACCCTAACATTCTGACAAAAAAATAAAAACTTTCATATTTCAAAAAATTGCTTGGAGGTGACATGGATTTTGTTTAACTAACAGTTTGGCCCTAATTTTTGAAAAATATACTCGAAGGTCCCATACATTTTTTATTTGCTGACTCATGGGTGACATTTCGACGACTTGCGTTCATTTCCGGCCAAAATTTATGAAAAAGACAAAATTGCTCTTATTTTATCCATTGAAATTTCCCTTCAATGTGCAATTTTTTCTGTCTTTGTCTATCATTCGTCTCACCTCTGGAAGCTTTTCTTCTTCCTTGCTACATTGGTACACCATTATAATTACTCCATTTTCTTTTCTTCTTCCTTTGTGAAAAAGATATTATATATATTAAGAAATTAATGGTCAAAATTTTTAAAGTTTGGATGATACATATAGATTAACGTGATAATTAATATGAAACATAAGGAGTACAAGAACTTGAATAAAGTGAAGCCTAATTACATCTTAGAAAATAGAAGTGCACCAAATATCAATACTTCCAAAAATTTAACACCCTTTAATTAAATACACCAAACTTAAAAATAAAAAATTATAACAACCTTTTGGATTTGTAACATCCATACCAAGCCTATTATGAAGGGATTTATATAATACTACGAGCTTAGTGTTTTAGTGTTATGAAAATAAGAATTTGCTAAGAATTTATCATTCACCAATGTTGAATTCTAGTGGTCATAACTTCCTTTGTGAATATAGTGGTTCTTATGGAAGCTTTTTATGAGCCTGTTTTCAGGACTACACCTCTTTTAGGCCTAATCTTATTGTTGGCGATGTTACCACAAATTTACGACCATTTATGGAATATTAAGCTACCAAAATTCTTGAAGAAAAAATAAGAAATAGAAAACAAGTCACTTTCCAATACATCAAAAACAAATACCACGCCAAATTTCAATAACCAACTCTCCTAACAAGGCTTTCTTAATTAGTGAAAACTGCTAATGTACAAATGTACAAATTTAATTTGTTTAAGAACGTGTCCAAAAAAATAAACTCTATCAGTATTTTCCTCCCTCTGTAAACTCCACTTTATAATATTCTTCTCTGATAAAGATGGGAATTAACGAATCCTCCGTTGCATGGTCTTAACTCATTTCTTGGCAGTGCTTATCATCCATAATGTTTGCTTCAAGCGGAGACGTTCTTGGCTCATAGAGGAAAAACTATCTATGGAAATGATAAAAGTCTTGGGTAAGATACATATTAAGTGTCTTCTCATAGTACAAAACCTATATATTTGTAAATTAAATTGAAAAAAAATTACATGATCGGCTTCTATAACTATAATATTATATATAAATGGTATAAAATCACACTTTTATATATTTTTTTAAAAATTTATAAAAAGACGTTTAAAATATACCCAACGGACGGGGTTCATTCGTTAGGGTGTAAATTTTAATTGTTGATGTAGCCAACACATTCCAAGCTTCTTATAATTGATAATTAATAATATCTATCAAAAAATTTGAGGTTAAAAATGATAATACGTATTAGTTTTATAAAAAGAAAGGCAAGACACATATCATCACCCTTTTTCAAATATTAGTGAGGTAAGACTTACAAATAGTGTAGTTATTACCTCTTGATGTGATACCAAAAGTTATGTTGGCGAGCGTTATCATAATTTTGTAGTTGTTGTCGTCATATTCTATCCCTAACCTCAATAAAGTGATCATGATTGAACCCATGGTGAATATGAAGAATCATTGAGCATACGGTGTTTTGAATCAACAATCCAAGACTGTCTAATATCCTCTGCGATTTTTCTCGCATCAAGAGATGCACCTAACAAGCCACGTTTAGTGAATCCCACTGCATACAACCCATCATCACCTTTCCACCCATTAGGAAATGGTCTTCTTGGTAGTCCATCCTCCTCTGAGAACATCGCTCTTTCCTAAGATAACGAACAGAATAAGAATATCATATACTCCCTCATTTCCATATTATCTGTCACTTTAACAAAATTTTTTTTTCTCATAATATCTGTCACTTTATAATTCCAATAACACATTAATTACTAATTTATCAAACTAACCATATTACTTACATCTTTTTCTTCAATTTTTCCTTTTATTCACAATTTTCCTTTTTATTTACCATTTTATTCAATATTTTCACATTTCCAATGATGTAAATTAATGTGAAATGGAAGTTTTTTTGGTTTTTTAAATTATGTCCCAAGTGACAAATAAAATGGGAAGGAGGGAGTATGTATATTACTCCTTAATGACAACACAAACCATCCTTGAGAACTGTAAAAACTTGTTATTGAAACTTGAAAGAGATGAAATGTTGGGTATCAAACAAATACTCCCTCCGTCCCAAATTAATTGACACTTTGACTAAATTTTGACTGTTAATTATTCACAAATCACAATGAATTATAATGTGAAATTACCTTCATGGTAATGTTTAGTAAAATATCTTTCTAATGACAGCAATTTCATATTGTAACTCATTGTGATTTGTGAGTAATTGACAATCAAAATTTTGTCAAAGTGTCAATTAATTTGGGACGGAGGGAGTATAAAATTGAAAAGACATTTTATTTTTACGAAATGTATAGATCAATACAAATAAAAATTTTAATTACAATGTTGGATTAAAACCTTCAAAAGTTTTTGTCGTTTATCCAAACAATATGTCATGTATCGATCTACATACCTTAAGCCAAGATGGCACATTGCTTTTATATCCCGTTGCTAAGACGATGGCATCATATTTCTCAACTGTTCCATCAACAAATTCAACTGCATGGTGCATTAAGCGTTTGATACTCGGACATACCTACATGCCATTGCAACACTATGTTAAGGAGAGAAACATCCATATTCTCAGTAATTTCTATTGAAAGGAAAAAGATAATAATAATAATAATAATAATAATAATAATAATAATAATAATAATAATAATAATAATATATCGGCTTAACTAATTCGTGAAAAATTGGATGCAAGTTAGATGAAAACCGTCATATTTTAAAATTATTTTTTTGACAATGACTTATTTTTCTTTATTTGGTTTAAAAGAGATGAAAAACATAGTATGAAATTTAGTCGACATTGTGGAGGCATATTTTCCTCCCAAATTTGAAAGGAGAATTGAAAAAATATGATAGATTAAATAGGAGCAAAAAACTTGAGAAGAAAAGCAGAAAATGAGTGTTTGATGGAGAAAAAGGAATATCCTACAGTGTATTAATGAAGAGACAAAATTTTTCATTTATCCCATATTTTTAAGGATCAAATAGAGCATTATTTGACTCCAAATTATATGGTACACCGTCTTGGACCTATCTAAATCCATCACATGTATTAAAATAAGTTTTTTTTTATATGATAAATTTATGTAACAAAATGATAAATTTACTAAATGAGACGACTGGAATTTGTGAATTATCCAATGTTATTACCCAGCAACTACTAACAATGTAAGCAACAAAACAATGTGAACAGTTACCTTAATTTTTCCAGTTTTAATCTTATCAAACGTCCCAACATCTAACACCGGGGTCTTTCCTGCTAGATTCTTTAGCTGGAGAGGACCCATTTTAGGGCGAATTAATCCCAGTTTGGAAGTGTCACCTAATATGAGCCATGCTATGATTAGAAGGAGGCGGTCCACCAGCGTTATTGGCAACCACTTTAGCAACCACATAGACAAGCCAAAAGTCGATCTTCCCAACATTTCCCTAGGTAAGATGTGAACCTTCAATCAAAACAAAATAGGGACAGTAAAAAGGAAATTCAATAACTGAGATGACAGATATTAAACTCCAAAAAATTACTTAGAGGTACCCTAACTTTTGAAAAAACAATTTTTTGGTACCCAAATTTTCAAAACTAATTTTAGAGTACCCTTACTTTTAGGATTAGAAATTACTAGGTGAATTTCTGGTGAAACTCCGATTGATTCAAATCATTTTCGTCCACAAAAACAAACGGTATTTTCGTCCATAAATACACTTAATCAATTTCTCGCTTAAAACTCACCGGTGAATTCAAATCATTGGCCAGAAATTCACCTAATTATTTTTAATTCTAAAAGTTAGGGTAGCCCAAAATTAGTTTTTAAAAGTTGGGGTATCGGAAAAACATTTTACCAAAAGTTAGGGTACCCCTAAGTAATTTTTTGATTAAACTCCCATGATTTTATTCATACCCAAAAGGTAGGTAAAAAGATGACACTTCACTGTTATGGAACATGGAAAGGAAAGTGGGGGCAACCCAAAGTTTTTTGCCACTCCCCTTCTCCAATTTGTGTTACAAGCAATGAATGCTTCTTTACATACAAAATTTTCCCTTCAGAATCAAAATATACTCCCTCTTTTTTCAAATATTTGTCCACTTTAATTTGATATGTATTTTAAGAAAAATTAATAAAATAGTCTCAATTCATAGCAAAATACCAATAATAGTCTTATTCTTAAATTTAAAAATATTATATATACATTTCCCTCCCATATTTAAATATCTTTGAAATTCAAACCAAATATACATTAGTAATTATATAAAACAAAATTCATTTTATAAAAGTGGGCATAATTTTGGGACATTAACAAATAGAATAATGTACAAATAATTTAGGGCAGATGGCGTATTACTTAAATTTTAGTGTTAATCTTACGACACCGATGTTAAAAACTTAATCTTGCATAAGATCATCCACATATACTTTAAATTACTTGTATATATAATTGAATATTATTTGCAGAAATTACTATAATAGAAAGAAGTAATTTTGTACTACATTAGAATCCCATTAGAATAATAAGTTGTTCAAATTAGTACTCTCTCCTTTCTATTTTATCTATTGTCTTAATTTATACATTAGTCAAATTGTAAAAATTTCGACCACTAACTTCTCAACATATATAATACTTTGTTATATAAAAGTAGTATCATTATATCTATAATAAAAAATATTATTTGAAAAATATGATGTTACAATTTTTTAATAAAAAAAGTTAATATAGAAAATTATCAGTCGTTTATTATTCTAGTAAAATATATCATAAAAATAAAGTTTCTTTATAAACTTCTATATAATACTCCCTCCATTCCTCAATATCTTTCTTTTTGATCAATTTTCTATTTTCCACAATATCTGTCACTTTACAATTCCAATGTAACATTAATGACATTTTTTTTAATTTACCTCTTACTTTTACAATTTCCAATACAATTATATAACTAACATAAAAACTTAACTCTTACTTTTATCATTTCCAATCCAATTATCATTCTCAATACTATTTTCTTAAAATCTTCCCTAAACTCCAAAGTGACAATTATTGAGGAATGGAGGAGGGAGTACATGTGAAACAGTAACATCCAGAGTATATTTCTTCACAACCAATATACGCATGCTGGAGAATTACCAAAAAAAGAAAGTGAAACATACTAATTTGCGTAAAGATAAGTATACAGTACTTGGAACTTGAACTCACCGACTTAAACCAAACTCAGAACAACCCATAAAGCAACTGATCGATTAATAATTTGCATGACCAATGAGTCCATGACTATTTACAAGTGCTGATTAGTTTAATCTAAAGTTATGACAAAGCTTCATTTTAGTTCATCTATTAGGATCGGAGAAGAAAAGAGCACGCCCAAATAAATCCACAAAATTAAAGAATGAAATTATCTGTAAGGAAAGTGCTCATGTTATGATTAAATGTCCATTATGATCAATTTCAAACCTATTATAAATTGGATACACTTATAGTGGTTGTCAACCATGACAACCACCGTAAGTAAAATAAATCTTATTTTTACATGTGTCAAGTTTTACCTTGACCATTAGCTTTCTTATTTAACATAAATTATAAAATATATTTTTTAAAATTTTAGTTTATTTTAAAAAAATTTAAAATAAATATTTTTCAAAATATGCTTATTTACTAGGCAAAAATTTAGATTTAAGATATTTAAATTTTAAAAAATGTCGAAAAAATTTATTTTAATTAAGAAAATATATTTTATAATGTTGTACTAATTAAAAAAATGAATGGTGAAAATAAAAGTTGACACATGTATGGATAAATATCATTTTCATTGTGGTGATTGTTAAGATTAACAACCACTATAAGTTTTTCCATTATAAGTTCAGAAGAATTATGCAGCAAAATCCCATTAATTAGTTATTGTTTTAAAAAAAAGATATTCCGTACGGGTTGCTAGCTTTCTTTGTTTTGGCGAGAACTAAAAGTTTGTTATTGAGATAATGCTAAGAGACTCAACCAACACCAGCCTTTTTCCGCATTCAATTAAGACTCCAAATTCCTAATATAGCCGGACACCGCCCTTTCTTTGGATATCACACATCAAAACATAATTATTAGTTCAGAAAGAAAGATAAACAAATATAACTAAAGTGTGGTCATCAGTACCTAATAAGATATTGAAGGTGCAAAATAAATAATCTAATTTATTCATGTACTTACATTTTAGTTTAAAGTCTGTATTCATTGAAATGAAAAATAAGTAGGATATATAAATTCAAACATAGGAAAAAAAAAAATTCTCCTTAAATTCTAAAGTTAAAAGGAACATAAAAGAGAGTGGGAGAAAAAGTTGAGAAGAAAATTTAAAAAAAAATGTTGGTGCAAATAATAAAAAATAGGGAAATTGGATGGTAATATACCGACCTTTAGGAGTGTTGAATGACAATATACCGACCTTCACTTTTGGACAGTAATATCACTGACCTTTATAGTTTGGTGACATTAATATACATTCAAGGATTTTCTGGGCGGCGAATCGGTTGACGGTTTGACGTGGCAGGCGGTGCAAAAAGACCAGTGCCATTTTTAGGTATTTCTACGGGTGTTGAGTGTTTGTATTCAGTATTTTTAGGATTAAGGGGTTAGTTTTGTTGTTAATTTTTAGGGTGCAGATCCTTGAAGATACATTAATGTCACCAAAATATAAAGGTCAGTGATATTACTGTCCAAAAGTGAAGGTCGGTATGTTGCTATTCAACACCCCTAAAGGTCCGTATATTACCGTCCAATTTCCCTAAAAAATTAAAAGTAAAGACAGAGGTAGTATGCATGATACTCACTTTATCTCGGACAACAATTGAAGGCATAGCATGATGATGGCAAAGGTCTAAGCATACTTCCATCCCTGAGTTACCACAGCCTACAACAAGGACATTCTTACCCTTGAACTTGTGACCGCTCTTGTAGAAGCTTGTATGAACAATTGGCCCTCCAAACTGATTCATCCCCTCCAACTCCGGCACGACGACCTCGGCATTCTCCCCGGTAGCCACCACCAGCCAGCGGCACACGTACTCTACAGCTGACCCACTTGGAGGACTACTACTATTAGTTGTGACCCGCCACATCCCTAAGGTTTGGTCAAATGCTGCCTCCTCAACTGTCTTGTTGAACACCGGTTTGATGTCGAATTTCCTAGCGTACCCCTCCAGGTACTCAATGAACTGTGCCTTTGTAGGGTATGTAGGGAAGTGTTTGGGGAAAGGCATTAAGGGTAGCTCACAAAATTTCTTTGGCAGGTGAAGGCTTAAACGATCGTAGGTTTTGAGCTGCCATAAAGAGGCTATGCAGTTGGATCTTTCAAGTACCATTCTTGGAACTCCCTTCTCCTTCAAGCATGCTGCCACCGCCAACCCTGAAGGCCCTGCCCCCACTATTACCGGTCCCGACACCACTACGCAACGCGTCGTATTTGAATTCTGCTCCCTGAAACGGTGTGGATCATTCGCCAGCTTACCCTCAATTTCCCTCAAGTTGTTGTCCTCCTTATTCATCATGTTTCTCTCTCATAAAGTGTACTGTTCATGTTTCTGCTTTGTTGTCAGAGGGGACAAATTTTGGGGTGCTCCCAGAATTTGTGGAATTTATGAAACAAGAGGTTTTTATCCACTTAATAAAAACTTATGGAGCTCTGATATGAAGTTGAGTAGTCTCCAGTATTTCTCTCTCTAGGTTTATGTTTCTCACTCAAAATTGATTGGTACGATCATAAACTTGCAAGGAAAGAGAGAAGAAGATGGGAGGAGGCAAAGGGTAGGGGGCTTAATCAGCATTCAAGAAAGAGAGCGAATGAATGAGAGGGAGAGATGGTGATATGTGGTATATATATTCCTTATAGTTATAGGTGTGCATAAATAAGATGGAACAGCGGGTGGTGGTACGTGGAATTAATTTATACAATTATTCATAGTCTTTCATATTTATTTTTGTTGAGCAAGGATACGTGTTTTTTTTTTTTTTTTTTTGGGTAAGAGATTATTTAGGTGTTTTATTTTTCTATAAGATTAGTATTTATTATGATTTTTATATCAATTTTTTTGATAGGTACTACTAGTGAAAAAATGATCATGAGCCCGAGATCATGATAGTCCCCGAACCCATAATTTTTTTCTTTTTTTTTAAAAAAACAAATTGTAAATAAATATAATGAGTATTTTCCTTTAATCCAATACTCTAATTTATTTTGACTTTGAGTTTCTAGTCCAATTCAATTATGTTTTTATATATTTATTTTTATTTTAAATTTCCTTTGTAATTTTCATTATATTTTTTATTTTATAATTTAATTTTTTCTGTATTTAGGTACATTTTCAATAAATATAATTTATGAGCATTATAGTATCAATTTATGAGCATTTACATTACAAATTATGAATATGGCATGAGATATGTTTATGAACATTCATATACCAGTTTATGGGCATTGTAGTTTTTGTTACTAAGAATTTATATATTGGGTTATGAGTATTATAGTAAACATGTCGCATTATAAGCATTCATGTTGACGGTTATTGGTTTACGAATATTAATATACTGGGTTATGAGTATTTTAGTAAAAACGCTAGGTTATGAGTATTCGTGTTGGAGGTTATGAGCATTAATGTTGGAGGTTATGAACATTCATCTAGAGAGCGTTTGGTAGGAATCCCAGGAAAATTTTTCCCGGGGAAAATTTCCCATGGGAAGTTTTCCATGGAAAAGATTTCCCTGGGAAAAATTTCCCTTAGGTCCCCCTAAGGAAAAATTATCCTAGGAAAATGGAGAAAGTGGTGGGCCTACCGTGAAATTTTTCCCAAGGTCAAGCCACACTCAAACATGGGGAAAATGAGTCAACCCGGGAAAATTGACCATTTCCCCGGGGTTATTGACCAACTAAACGCACCCCTATTGGTTTATGAGCATTCATATATTGGTTTATAAGCATTCATATATTGGTTTATGAACGTTTTAATAAAAGTGTCAGGTTAATTATGAGCATTAGTGTTGGAGGTTATGAGCATTCATGCTGGATATTATGAACATTCATCTACCGTTTTATGAGCATTCATATATGGATCTATGAGCATTTGTATATATCTTTCTGAACATCCATATTAAAAATGATGAACATAACTTATATTTTTTATGAGCATTTTATAATGGTTAAATGATAAAAAAAAAGTTTTAAAACTAGAACAGAAAAAATTAAGAAAATCAAAAATAAAAAAATAAATTTATATATTTTGCTTAGAAAATAATTATTGATAGATAAAAAAATAAAAACAAGGAAAAAGGAAAAGAAGTTGAGCAACGCTCACAGAGCATCATGAGCACGGGCTCATGATCCTACCGTTGACTAATTATCAATCATAAGAAGCATGAGATGCGTTGTGCAGAATTCCTCTCATGCAGGTACAATGTCCTCATGACAAAACTGAAGCAATGCCCTTGCATCCAAGACTTCCAAGGACCTCAGACGAGTTAAAGACAAATTCTGGATACAAGAAAGGGAACCTTTGTCTTAATTGTGTCAATCCAATATTTATCTAAAGTATGTTGGGACTAATTATAGATCTAAACCATGTAGGAAATCTGCAAGAAGTCAAAAATGGAAAACCCGCATCCAGAAGAGCCGAAAAATAAGAGATTGAAGATTCTTGCAAATCAGACTAAGGAAGGAAATCAAGACTGCTCAACGAAAGGATACGACGATCACTCGGAATGGAAATAAGATGTTTGGAAGATGACCATGAATTTAAAGAATACACATTGGCCAAGAAGACTATATATTGGCTCGAAGTACAAGTTGAGAAGGTATTCGATTCCAAGGGAAGAAATTAAGAAAAGCAAACCTTGTGGGAAATCAATTGAGTAATTTCTAAGTTTGTAACTAATTTCTTTGGTGAGAAATTTTGTAGCCAGAGAAAGAGTTATGGTGAGTGTGAGTGAATTTTGTAACAGAGGCTAAGTACTAAGCCTATGTGAGAGTATAGTCATCAATGAAGTTGGTGATAGTTCTTTTCTGTATTTTGATCCTTCACTAAGGTGGTTGGTAAGATCAGTCCTCTATACTACCTCAAGGACATTGAGCCTAGGCAGTAAGTTCTTTTGTAATCCTTCTTGTTTGTAATGAAGTTGAGTTCAACGCAATAATAACAATCATTTTCGTGACATTGTGTGTTGAATCTTGCACAAGGTTAAGATAAGTTGCTAACGTCCTTATCCTAGTGTGCAAAAATTTTAATTAACCCTATTCACCACCCTCTAGGGTTCTTTTAAGTGGTATAAGAGCAAGTCCATTCAAAAAAGAATCTAATCGCTCTATGTTAAAGATCAGGGTCGGATTCAACAACTATGAGATTGCCCAAGGACGTTCGTGGACAAGACCCCAACTGTTCCTAGGTTCAAACTTTAGGAACTGAAAGAGACAGATGGAACTTTTTCTCAAAGATCAGGATGAAGATCTTTAAAAGGCATCGAGAAAGAACATTATCCTATGCCAAGAAAGATGAACCCGATGGCATAACTGTTTCAAAAGATAGATCAGAGTGCACCGAGACTGAAAGAGAACTGTTTTGCAGTCTTGACATTAGGGAATTTGAAATAGTGTCTACTTGTGATATAGCTAACAGGTTTGGGATTCACTAGTCACGACATACGAAGGAATCGGTCAAGTCCAGTAAGAAGAACACTTGATCCTTAAATCTTCTGTTTTGCAGTCTTGACACTAAGGAATTTGAAAGAGTGTCTACTTGTGATATAGCTAAACAGGTATGGGATTTACTAGTCACGACATATGAAGGAACCAATCAAGTCAAGGAAACCAAGATTGACATGCTCGTTGAAAAGTATGAAGCCTTCAAGGTGGAGGGTAATGAATCCGTTGAGAGCATGTTCAAAAGATTCACCCACATTGTCAACAACCTTAAATCAACAGGCAAAACATACTCAAATGAGAAAAAGTCAGAAATTAAAGGTCCTCAGATGTCTGCCTAAAAGAAAGTGGGGACCTAAAGGATAACTATAAAGGAAGCCAAAAACTTGAAAGCACTTCAACTTAAGGAGCTTGTCGGGAAACTTCTCACACGTGAAATCCGTCTCCTCGATGACACAGAAGGAAAAGCATTGCATTCAAGGCCAACAAGGACATTGATGACGAATCACAATAAGACAGGGAAGAAACCCTGACAATGTTCTCTTGAGGATTCAAAAGGCTATACAAGAAGAATCCAACCTTTAGAGGATGCTTGAAGAATTCCTCTACCAAGAGATCATCACAAAAAAGTAAAACTCCCTCTAAGGATGATCCTCACTCGTTTAACTGCATTGGATGTGGTGGAGCAAATCATATGGTCAAGGACTGCGCCTGTGCAAGGAAGAACAAGGACAAAACATACTTTAAATCTAAGAGAACCAACCGGAAATCATTGATTACGGCCTGCAACGACAGTGATAACATTGAAAATGGAAGTGAGACTGAAGAAATCGCAAACGTTTGTTTAATGGCCAAAAGAGTCAAGATGAGGGGCAACCCTCCGAAAGTGAAGAGATAAATCTGGATGATCTCCTTAGTCAAGATCTCTCCTCGCAAACAAACTGATTAAACTCTTTGACTACAAACAAACATTAATTAATTAACAAAGTAAAGTAGTTGACCAAGTTAGCCAACTAGTTGATGGGTGGAAAACCTCAATATAAAAGATTGCCAATTAACAACTGAAAACATTGATATCAAAGTTGAGGTTAAAAGTTGTCATAATCACCTCACTACACTAACCAAGAAGTAGTTGATCACCAAAGCTCACCCATGCAAAGTCAAAGGACCAATCCTACCTACCACTCCATCTCAGTCGAGGAAAACCACCAATGCCATTAGTAGAAATCAAAACCTTCAATCCAGATGTAGGAAAAAAAACCACCACATAGAAGGCTTGTACAAGTTTGGATCCTAAAAGACGCCGAAACACCTAGATATCCCTCTCCCTATTTTACTAGGTCAAGAATCAAGGAAGGTGTAATATCCTCTAATGCTGATGTGCTTTATGACTCACAACGACCTATGGTATTTAGACAGCGGATGCTCGAGGCACATGGCGAGAGTTACAACCAAATTCTACTTCCTTAAGATATAATAGGTTGGACGAATCACCTTTGGAGACAAAAGCCAAGGGAAGATTCTTGGTTTCGGAAAGCTTGACAAGGATTCAAGAAATTCCCTCGATAATGTATATCTTGTAGAAGGTCTAGAGTACATTCGTTTGAGCATCTCACAATTCTATCATGTATGATTCGATAAACATACCTGTGTAATCGAGAAGTCGGAGTCTCATGAAATAGTAGTACGAAGTCACTGCATGGACAATGTATGTGTAATAGACCTTAGTGCATCGACAGGTAAGGACCTTACATGCCTTAAGGTTATATCTAATAATGCTTGACTTTGGGATCGTAGACTAGGCCATTCCAATATCAAAACCATGCATAAGCTTAACTAGTTAAACCTCGTAAGATGACTCCCATATCACAAAATTGATAGAGATAAGGTGTATGATGCATGTACCAGTGACATCACAGACTAGAACCTCATTCAAACCCATCAAGTTAGCAACAATGACAAAGTGTCTTGAACTCCATATGGACTTATGTGGACCTATTTCCTACAAAAGTTTAGGTGGCAGCTCATACGTCCTCATTATAATTGATGATTTTTTTAGACTCACCTGGGTACCTTTTGGTTTTTTGAAAAGTAAGACAGAGGCATTTGGATAGTTTGTAAAATTGTATATAGCAACTCAAAGGTCCTCACAGGAGCATCAATAATCTCCATCAGAACTAACTATGGAAGAGAATTCGAGAATAAGGACATGTATGGAAAATTCTGTGACAAGATGGGGATCTCACACTTCTCTGCTCCTAGAACACCTCAGTAGAATGGAGTAGAGGAAGAAAAAGAACAGAACTGTAGAGAACATGGCAAGAACCATTATATGTGAAAATGACCTCCCAATATTCCTATAGGTGGAAATCATAAATGCTTCCAACTACATTCTCAACTAGTGCACCATCAGAACACTTTTAAACAAAACACCCTATGAACTCTTCAAGGGTAAAGCACCAAAAATTAGCCATGTCAAAGTCATAGGATGCAAGTGTTAGGTAGTCAACAATGACAAGAAAAACTTGAGCAAGTTTAAAGCTCGAAGTGAGGTAGGTATTTTTTTTTTCTGGATATTCTTCTATCAGTAAGGCTTATCATGTCTATAATAAATCAACCAAAACAATTTAGGAAAGCATCCATGTTGTTTTTGATGACACTAATGACCTATTTGAAAGTCCTATCTCTAACATTGATCGATTACCTATGAATTACAATGATAATGAGGACTTAGCGCCAACAATAATAAATCCCTCACAAATCCTCAACCACAGCACCAAGGTCAACAACAAGAACAAAATCAAATCGAAACAGAACATCCTCACGCCCCTAATGTTGGGGAACAACAAACAGAGGTCGATCAAGAACAAATCACTGAAGACCAAGAGACAAAAAATCAAAATGAACATAAACCTGAAGGACCCACTAGAGCATACAAATTTAAACTAGTTCACCCAACAGATCGACAACCTTCTACCTAACCTAAAATCTGCAAGTATTCAAACAAGGTCCTGCTTGAGGATTTTCTATGCTTTCCTTGCGTTTGTCTCCTAGATAGAGACCATAGTATAACAGGACGCCCTTCTAGACATAAATTGAATCATTTTCGTGCAAGGAAAACTTAACCAGTTTGATAGAAATCAAGTTTGGTCCTTAGTCCTTCGTCTAGAACACCATCCAATGATCTAATTAAAATGGGGTATTTCGCAAAAAACTGGACAAACATAGAGTAGTCATAAGGAATACAACTATATTAGTACCAAAAGGCTACAACAAAAAAGAAGGAATCAACCATGAAGAAACATTTGCTCTTGTAGCTTGCTTGGAGGCCACTCGAATACAGTTGGCCTTTGCATCTGCAACGAGCACCAAACTATACCAGATGGACGTCAAAAGTGTGTTTCTGAATGTGGACATCTCAATGAGAAAGTTTATGTGGAGCAACCTCCTGGATTCGAACTCCCATAAACCTCAAACTATGTTTACAAGCTAAAAAAGCCCTCCACGACATCAAACAAGCACCAAGAGCCTCGTATGAAAGACTAAGCAAGTCCCTTCTTGACAATGACTTTAGAAAAGGTCACAGTTATTAAAATCCTAATCGTAATATATGATATCACGATTTTATTACCCGAAACCCAAAATCAGAGTTAGGATCCTGATTCTAACAACCTTGGAGGAGGTTTGATAGAAAAACCTTGGTTGTAAAAACCCAAGGTTAGGATTCTATTATCACTCAAATTTATGTTAATGACATTATATTTGGTGCTACAAACCCCCTTTTGGTAAAGGAATTCTTAATATTATGAGTAAAGAATTGGAAATGAGTCATGTAGGAGAAAAAAATTCTTTCAAGGACTACAAATAAAACAGAACAAAGACAAAGTTTTCTTGAATCAAAGCAAGTATGTGAAGAAATTGCTATAAATTATCACTTTGAAAATCTCAAACAATCAGCAAGACCGATGTCCACAATTGTAAAACTGGACTTTGACCTTTTAGGTAAATCTGTATCTAAAAAATTGTGTCGAGGTATGATCGGATCCTTTCTCAACTTAATAGTCAGCTGACCTGACCTGACGTTATGTTTAGTTTGTGCTTATGTGTTCGTTTCCAAAGCGCCCCCAAAGAAACTTACTTGTCTGCTATCAAGTGAATACTGATATATCTTGAAAGTACTAAGGACCTTGGACTATGATATGCTAGGAAAAACGACCTCAACTTAGTTGGATATACTGATGTAGACTTTACAAGATATAAAGTGGCCAGAAAAAGCACATATGAGGATGTCAAATTCTAGATTCCTACTCATCTCCTGGCAGTCCAAGAAGCAAACATTAGTGGTATTTTCCATGGTAGAAGCTGAGTACGTTGATGCAAGAGCATGTTTTGCACAAATACTCTCATCGTGCAGCAAGTGAAGGGCTTCTATACAATACAAAAAGGTCCCTATCAAATGCGATAATTAGAGTGCAATCCAAACTACTAAAAATCTAGTCCATCACTCCTGGATGAAACATATTGAAGTACATCACCACTTCATTAGAGACCATGTCGAAAAAGATCACATTAATCTGGAATTCATCTCCATACAACTACAATTGGCTAATATTTTCACTAAGCTCCTACTTGAAGATCAAATTTCCTTTATTTGAAGAGAGCTTGGAATGCTACATCCAGATACCAAAATTGAGGAGGAGCTCTTGAACTTCACTACTCTTATTGAGGGGGATAGAACTCCACCTCGCTAAGGCCCTCAACATCTGGCACAAGGACTCTATGTCCTAAGTAAAAGTATTAGGGGGCCAGTCCAAGGACATTGATGCCATCATCGCTATTCCTTGAACATGTCCCTCATAATAAGTCATGGCATATGAAGGGTTTGGTTGGTTAATTAATAACCATTCTAGATATCTTCTTTTTTTTAAAATTACTTTTACCATTTTCAACTTCTTTTTTTTCCCTTCTCTAAAATTGGTTTTTCCCTTATTTTTCTTTCTTTTTTACAAAAGAATCGTTGCAAATCTTCGGTTCCTCCCTTATTCCTTTTCAACCGCCTCTTTGTCCTTTCCATCTCATTCCTCTCTTCCCTTTTTTATTCTCTCCGTCCCTGACTAAATGGCATATCGCCTCCCCAACCTCTAATTACCCTCGGAAACTTATCCCGCTTTTACCCCCCCATTGACTATGTCACCCTCTATTTAACTTTCACCCTCCTTCCTATCGCTTTCACCCCCAACCCCACATTCTCCCCATCTATCTCCTACTTTCCTACTCTCTCATATTTCACTATGATGAAGAAGCAACTGTCTCACCCCTCTACCGCCTCTAGCATTGCCAAATGTTTCCACTCTTGTAATACCACCCCACCTCCAGAACCATCCAACTTAGCTACCTCCTACTTTGAGGACCTCATCCTTATCCCCAAACCCGCCCAACCCACTAACACTCAATAGGATGTCCGACGATGTTTCCTAGAATCCTTACAAAAATAACAACTTCTAGAGCGTATTGGAAATGGTAGGAGACAAAGATTGATGATTGCTAGACTTGGTTCAACATCATCACACCCATAGAGATGAATGAATCTTGTGCAGAAATGGAGAAAACTTGTAAATAACCCTGGAATTTTAATCAAAACAACATCAAAACAACTTAAATCACCTTGAATCACCAATGATATGAACTTGGGATAAAGCTAATCACCACCCAAGAGTTGAACACCCCACCCTAATCTTGATAAAGAATGATCACCACAAGATCAATAAAGGAATTACTTAAAACACCACCAAATCAGGTAAAATTTGGATGGAGTAATCAGCATTTGAACAGAGTTTGAGTTTCTCTAAAAAATACCTTTCATTAATCATCACAAGTTGATTTCTTACTTCCCAATGCCTGAGTTAAATGGAAAAGGGGTTGGAGCCTTCGCCAAACAAGACATAACTCAAATCCAATGGTCTAAAACAACCCAAGACATTACAACCAATAACTATGATATACACATTACAAATGAACAAGCTTAATGGGGTATTCAGTTGTACATTAGTGGGGGTAATTAAAGGGGTTATTACAAGGGAAACTTAGAGAACTCAAAAAAAGAGAGAAAACAAATTATCTTCATAATTTTGCAGATGGCACGATCGTGGGACTCTATGGGACGGCTGTGCAATCACTTGAAATCTCCCAAGTTGGCCGGAAACTCGAAAGCAACATGATCGTGAGGTGTGACGGCACGATCGTGCGAGACGTTCGGAAGGCGTTGCACGACCACGTAAAAGGAGTGCATGATCATGCTCCTGGGTGCCACTACATGGTTTGTTTCTGATTTGGCACGGTCATGTGCTCCCATGGCACAATCGTGTGAGGTCCTCGGGAGGTCTAACATGATCGTGCGAAGGTTCAACTTGATTGTGTCCTTGGGTTTTGATGTACTTCCGGGAAGAAAGGAAGCAACCAATGATGACCAAGTTACTAATCAAGCCAGCTGAGGCAATTTGCTTGGGACTGACTAAGGACATTGATAGAATTCTAGAAAAGGATAGAGCTAACCTCTAAACTGGATACGGATACACCGTTAGGCAGAAAGTTAGGGCCTTTGAACTCTCCAATAGATACAGATACACCATTAAAAGAGAAGGGTTAAGACTCAACTTGAACACTATACCACTCTAATCGGCTTAGTTAGAGATAAGCAAGAGAGAATTTCGAGGGAAACATAAGGAGCTAAGCTCGGATCTTTCATAAACTTCAACTTATGTTTACAAGAAATAGGGGAGGCTATTTATAGGTAACTTCTCTCGTCAAAATATGCCTTAGTCATTAGGTACGATAAAGCATGCTTATCACTAAGGACCTTGGTTAATTACCAAGCATACATTAATTCAATAATTAAAACACTAAACTAGGCTGCTATTGGACCAACATTTAGCATTATTTACGAAATGACATGCTAGCTTGGTAGCCTATAGTTCAACTGCCTAGAAAAGTAATGATGGAAGCTTCTTTACTGACTGAAACTTCCAAGGACGTTGATAGATTCTTCCATGCAGATGAGGACCTATTACGAACTAGCGAAAAACCTTTCAAAAGAGCCTCCCAGACTCATGCAATACGGTAGACAAATTTGCGGCTTAAAACCTAGCATATTATGGAGGACGAAGGATTGACTGGATCAATCCTTGGAGGTTGATCCTGCTGGCTAGGCTTTGGAAGCATTGTGGCTGACCTCCTTGACTCTCGGGTTGATCATCTATAGATGGACCTCCATCATCCTCTCCTTGTTGAAAAACATTTGCCCTGAAATTCGTCAAAGGCTCATCTTTAAACTCAAGTCAGGCACATTGAATGTAGCTGAAACTCTATCTATAATCACCACATAAATCAACCTTGTAAGCATTATCATTAATCTTCTCAAGGATCTCAAAAGAACCGTCTACCCTCGGCATCAACTTGTTCTTCCTCTTTGTTGGGAACCTCTCTTTCCTTAAGTGAACCCAATGTTTACTCCGTATTTTGCATGTTTTTACCCCCTTCTTCTATGGCTTTTTGCTTGTTTTAAACAATTAAATTAGGACTATTGTTATGTTTTTACTCATTTTACAAGATTAGTAGATTTTATTTCTTTTAATCATTATTATTATTATTATTATTATTATTATTATTATTATTAGAAGTTTAAGTAAAAATATTAAAATTGAAAATAAAAATAAAACTAAACCTAAATCCACCCAAAACCTAAATCTACCCATCGCATTCTCCCTTGTCTTCTCTTCTACCTTTTCCAGCCCAATCTCCCTTCAGAACCCAACCCATCTCCAAACTTCTCAATACCCGCCGATGTATGTGCAACTTGAACTAATCAAAGTGCAAAGAGTTGGACAACACCAAATGCACCTCTAGACCTTGTTGATTAAACTTAAGCTTTCCCTAGGGATGGAAAACAAACAAGGAAATAAAGATAGGATTGTGTTTCTAACTGTTACAGACCACACCACAGTAAGAATACACAAGGGCAACACTCAACTCACACCAGAAGCTATATACCACACCATTTCAAGTGCAAAACAAGCTCTACTGTCACCTGCAAAGCTTGCCAAGGCTTAGTTATAGTCAAGTAGAATTCGAGAGTTGTTAGATACTCATAAATAAGGAAAAGCAAAGCTCCACCAATTCAAAAACTCAGATGTGTTGAAATAGTTACAGAAGCTAAGCTAATATACAACAATCAAACAAGTTGTTGCTTGACTAAATCAAGCTAATGAGGTTCCTAATGATGAAGAAACCTCTAATAAACCTTCTTAATACATAATTACATCATCATCAGGTGCATAGAACTAATTGTTGTGCGATATTGTTCAAATACAACCGAGTACTCAAGCAAACGTGGCACGGTGGTTGATGTCTTTGCTAGAAGATCTCTTAACCGATGATTGAACAATTCAATCGCAACCGTGATAGTTGGTCCCACAGAATCACACAAGCCAGTACCCTAAGGCAAAAGTATGTTAGAAAGAGGGTCAGATCAATAAGGGATTGAACCGGGAGGCTGAAATACCGCAAAATGGGGCAAAGGAGGACACCACGGAGGTGGCAAGAGACACCACGGTCTGTGGTGCCCTGTCATCATCCCTGTTGGGGGTCACCACAGTCCGTCGTGCCCTCCTGGGTTGCTGTTTTGGTTCTGAACCTCACCATGGTCCGTGGTGGGGTATCACGGTCTGTGGTGATGCCCAGGCGCGCGTCCCACATCGAAAATGAAACTTCATTTCCCGCCCTCCCTCCCCTACATAAAGGGGTTCCCCCCTTTGTTGGAAATTGTCTTTCCAATCCCAAGTGGCCATTTATAAAGGCGAGTCTCTATTTTGACCTTTAAGGGATACCAGAAAAAGCTTTCATTTGAGAGTTCCTGGTTTTTAGGGGTCTCGGGGTGATTCCCAGAAACCGCCCTAAAGGGGGAAGGACGGGCTGTGTTTGATACTGTCCAATATACTCTTTTGACCCCGGTTTGACCGGGGTTGAAACGGTCTAGCAGTCGTGCTGAAAGGTGCTGCGTGGACCTTTTGTGGAGGATTCCTATTTTGGAATCTTTTACTCCAAGTTTCTTTGACACCGGCGCATTCAAGAGTATAAGGCGGACCGAGGCGTTTCTATTTGAGAGACCTGAGGTAATAACTAAACCCCTGCTATTTCGATATGCTATTTATTATTTTGGGTTAGATTTGTTGAGATTAGGTGGGAACCCTAATAGTTAGGATTGCTTTTCGGCCCCTAATCGGGGTGGTCCCGATTAGGATCGGGCTTTTCGGCCCCTAAACAAGAAACCAAGTAACCGTATGTTCTGGTGTCTGCTTTGATATGTAATTTGTTTCATTACGTGTATTGCCTTTCCTCTGTCTTCGTTCACACATCATAATTATGACTGCTAAATGTGTTTCTTGCCTTTAAGCTCCTTGCATGGGAGGAAAAATGTTGGCTGTTTCTGGATGGTTATGGAAGAAATAACGGGCAACATTCTCTTTCCGAGCTTTACTGTTGGCATCAATATGGTTATTTGCACAATTCAGTCACGGTAAGCAAACCCTGCTGTTATTTGTTAAATGCATGTGAGCAGATGCCATCTCTGTAAGTGTATGGTTTGGGTGTTATTTGCTTTTGCTAAAGCAAATCAATGTGGAATATGGTACCTTTTATGTATGAATTTTATTGTTTACCTATGTGAAGTTTTCTTACATTCATTTTACAAATACCCCTCTCTCCAACAAAAAAAAAAATTTAAAAAAAAAGGAAAGCCAACATGATAATGATATCCAGTGCTTCCCTAACCACGGCCTGACAATTTATCATCAGTTTCCATATTTTTAATTTATTTGTTTACTTTCTCCTAATTTCTCTTTGGTGTTTTGCTGAAGACCTTTCAATTTATGGGTTATTCATCTAATCTTTGGGTTATTCAGTTAAATTTTACTGCCCATTAAGTCCAGTGCATTCAAATTGTTTGATATCTTTTTTGTTTCAACTTTTAATTTTGCAGCTGCAACTCAGCTGAAATCCAGCCCCAAATTCAGCAACATCGAGGTAAGCGTCATTTTGGTTGATATTTATTTTCCTTTCTAAGTTGTTATACTTAATATCCAATTTTGTTGATTGTTTGTTGAGTAATCATACATGGGATTGCAAGGGATATTCTCAGAATTGTTGCAACTTCTAAAGTTAGTTTTTTTCGTCATTTGATTTGATTATCATATATATATATATATATATATATATATATATATATATAGGGAAATTGGATTCTAATAATCCATACTTTTACAAATTGGATGGCAATAATCCCTACTTTCAATTTGTATTTTGGTGGTCCAAAAAAAAATTGTATTTTAGTGGTACCAAATTCATCATCACATTCTTTTTATTTTTTTCATGCCTACCCCATATTGTTTTTGTTTTTTTCGTTCCTGCCCCCAGATAGGTAATGAAGTGTAGTTACTAAAACATTTTTTAAACTATTTTTTTGAAATTCTGAGCAACTATTATGATTTTTTAAAAGGAATAAAATTGAAAAAAATTGGGAGAAATGCTGTAAATTCATTAAAAATCGTGGTAAAGTATTATACAAAGTTTTGAATCAAATGCAACACAAAATCTATGATATTTAGGGTATACTCTCAATTAGCAATACAATTTTTTTTTTTGGACCACTAGAATACAAATTGAAAATAGGGATTATTGTCATCCAATTTGCAACAGTAGGGATTATTAGAATCCAATTTCCCTATATATATATATATATATATATCCCTATATATATATATATATATATATATATATATATATATATATATATATATATATACACACACACACACACACACAGAGTCTAAATATGATCTTAGGTATATATACCACATCAGACTAATGTAGCTATCCATATATTCACAATAAACTTAAAAAATGAAACCAAAGGATATGTAAAAGTGGGTTCACATATATGTGTGTTTGACAGTGGGATAAGTGTAAATTGTGTACTGATGTAACTGCATCACATATATATTATTAATATAGCCGCAATGTTGTTCTGAAGAAAACAGATCAGAAAGTGAAGGTTTGTTCTAGGACAAAATGGGTGTTTAATCACCTGGTAAACAATCACAATGGCAAGTGTGTTCTAGAATTCGGGATTCATTTTGTCACAGAATTTCACAAAAGCTGAAAAGCAAAGGAATTTCATGTTTTTTACCCCTAGAACCTAATCAACCACCCCAGTTCCAAAGATGCTGGCAATGTAGTCATACGTGACAAACAAATTGTCAATTGTATCATGTAGCAAGCCAGCAACAACTGTCGAATTCACTCCAATGGTTGCTAGCAGTATTGCAATTTCTACACAGTGCTGCAAATAAGGATGTCCGCTTGCTCTCACCTACACAAGTGCACCAAAATACAAGCTTCACAACATAATTTAACTAACACTCTATTCAATTTCTCTGGTTTATTTTCAGAATGCAATAGCAAATGGCAAATAATATGTTCACTATCTAAGCCATTACCTGCCTTCTGTGAGCCTTTTCAACCTTATAAAAAGCCTTGACCACATCTTTATAGAAAATCCTATGCCTTGATGTCTACTCCATGTTTTCCCTAATACCACCACACAAACTTCCATCCAAGCTTACATAATTAGCGTTTTCATTAGCTACAACAAATTGAGGAAAATAGGGTGATAATATTTCCTCAAATTATCACCAGCATCATAAGTTTCAATCTCAGGGAGTAGTGTAAGTTTTTGGGGGATACTGAAGTGTGTTGAAGTAGCAATGATTGAACATGTGACGGGAAACAGGGAGGATGAGGCATTTTACTTTCACAAATGTTTTGGAAACCACGAAGGACGTGGCTGTGAACGGGGCACGCTAAAGGATGCGGGCCCACTGGCAATGTGTCTAAGAGCAATAAATGGGAAACTTTTGCATACTTCTTCCCTACAACCTCGTGGTAGCCCTAGGTTATTATTTGTTGTTGCCTGTTGGATCTTTCTTGCCTTGCTCTTGTCTGCGGGGCAGATCTGTAAAAACTAAGTTTCCTTCCCTATCTGCTAATGTGAAGTTCAAGTGTCTTATTGGTGGCGCAGTTGGACTAGCCAATATAGGCCTGGTTTTCAGGTTGAATTTCTTTATATTCTGTATTTTTTTTTTCCTGAAGGTTTGATAGCTGTCTTGTTGTATAATTATCTGCCGTAATCAGAATATGGGTTAAAAAAAAGGTGATCTGTGTCCTTTCAAAAAGCCTATCTAAAACTTTTGGTAAACATTTTATTGTTTTCCGTTCACGCCATGTTTCCTAGCTTATGTTGCAATCCTAGGCTTTATGACTTTCCGTGGATAGCGATTTGACAACTATGTCGCATTTTTATGAAAGAATCGCAAATTGTGTTGCAATGTCTACTAGCATGCAAATGGTCCGAATCGAGGTTGATCCAAAGCTTATTTGGGGAATGTTTAACTTGTTGGTGATCCAGGGGATCGATATTTGAAGCCATGGATCATACCAGACCCAGAGATGAAGATTGTTCAACAGGCAGAAGGTGATTATTGCTTGATTCTTGCGAGTGACGGTTTGTGGATGTCTGTCAAATGAAGAAGCTTGCGATCCCCGTGGCATAAGAAGAACAGGACAAGTATCCCTTCTTACGACCGTGGCCATTCGTTGATCCAAAGATCTCGGCATTGTTGATTACCTCTCTAAACTTGCTCTTCAAAAAGGAAGCAAAGACAACATTACTGTCATTGTGGTTGACTTCAAAACTTTCTAGCCCGTGCCTTGCACGGGCATCTGCTACTAGTAATAAATTAAGTGGAGGTGGATCAATTCATATCATTCATGAAGCTTTTGACTCGACCCAATCATTAACGAGAGTGAGGGAGATTAATTTCTTGGGCACAGCTATCATCCTCCACTCAGTCCAATCACCAACGACTGGGACTGAGACATGGCCCAGACTCCTATGGGAAGGCAGTAGAAACCACGGGGCAGCCGCGGCATTGCCCACAGTCCGTGGCACTGGTGCTGTGTGTGGAAAGTGACAGTTATGTTTTTTTTTTTAGTCATCAGATTATTCGTCTATCATTTTTTTCCATTTTTCATCGACACTTTTCAGGAGAGAAAAAAAGGATAAACCCTAATCAAATCATCCTCCCATCGATTATACCATTAAGATTCAAGATTAAGATTGATTCGAAGAAAAGCAAAGATGAATATTCGGGAGGAAAACATCAACGCTCGCGAGGAAGACTCCACCCCGGGATCGAAAGACACGAAGGTTGTAATTCTTCATAGTTATCTTTCCTTTTGATTTCTTTCTTTGTTTTGTGAATTAATCATGATGTTTGGAACTTGTGTCGTGTTTTGTTTAACGATGAGTGAGTAGTTTCTTTGAATTATAGGGTTTTACAACCCGAATCAATGTAGTTTGATTGAATGTTATTAGTTTGTGCATGAATTCTTGATTAGAATTAATAGAAGGTTGTATTTTCCATGTTTATGAGTGTTCTTAAGCCCTTGAATACTTGTAAGTTTGAGATTAACCTAAGAGGTACTGAAAGATGAATTAGGGTAATCTGACTACCAACTTGTTTACCTTGGTTTGCGAAAGTTGAGAAAGGAATAGTGAACTAGGGAATCATTAGATAACATGACTTTTAAGACCTTCAATTCTGTTTAGCCTAAAAGGCACACAAAAGTTGTTGATTAAGTTGTTTAGAATAATTCTATTTAGCATCGAAAGGGCGATAAAATTCAGAGGTTGTCGATTCTTGATTCATTCTTGAATGTATGATTGTGCAGGCTAGGTTTTAGTAATCGAACTCGTTGTTAGGTTAGCATCTCCCTAGAAATCTTTCTCTCTTGATCAGAACCCTTGATTAATTTCCTTGATTTCTTTAGTTTTAGTTTGTTTCCTAAACCTTAACAAAACCCAAAACCTGATTAGCTTAGCAATCGTGATAGAGATTAGTTTATTGAGCTGCTAATTGAGCCCCTTAGAGATCGACTTTGACGTGCTACTACGTACACCGTGCGCTTGCGACCCTGTCAATCGGGCCCACCACTTCTTGTGGCCTAGATAGGTCTAGACCACCCTAACCCATCAGTGGTATCAGAGCCACAATTTATGGTTTGCCTATCTTTCTTATATATTTCAATTGTTGAATCATGTTTAGATAGCCTAACTACATTGCTTGTTTATGCCTATTATGCTATAATCTTGGTAGATGGGATCTATTAGGATGTATGCATGCTAGATTAATTGTTAATGTGGCTTGTTATGTTGGTTTACCTTGATTATTAAATGTAATGATCTTGTTTTGGTTGAACCTTGGCTTTGATTGATTGGATATTGGTTTGGATGTTTGTGTTGCTTTTGTCCTTTGTGATCATATATGAGTTTTCTATATGATATGAGGAAAGCTTTGGTCATGCCAATTGTTGCCATAACAATAGGTTCGCATTGAGCTTAACCCCTTGTTTGACAAGGAATCTCGAGCATGACACTAGGTGTCTTACTCGGGTTTTTGGTGAAACTCATTGCCTTTCTTCTTTCACTTTGAGCCTTTTGAGTAGTTGTTGCGTTTGATGCTGTACTTGTAACACCCCGGGTATATGGTTGGTGTGGCTTAAGGGGATTGAAATGACTACTTATATCACCAAGGTCCACCTTCTTTTTTGGTAGCTCATCCCGTTGGGAACTCATCAGTTAAGCGTGCTTGGCTGGGAGTAGTCTCAGGATAGGTGACCACCTGGGAAGCTTTCCCAGGCAGCGTGTTGTAGGACCCCGGAAAAAGTGACAACTTTTCCCGTGATGCGCTACTTAGGTGATCAGGAGCCGACTAAGGTTGCTTAATCCTTAAATAAGGATATTTTTATTTTCGAAATTCATTTTTCGGGGTGATGAAACTTTATTATTTATAATTCCGTTTTTTATTATTTAAACACTCGAAATTACACCGAGACATTTTAAGAAATAATTCAACATTGGCTTAAACACCAGACCCAAGTCCAACAGAACGCAAACGGGCCGCCATAGACTGTTAAAACCCGCGAGGGTTTTAACAATCCATAGGCTGGACCGTGCATTTCAATAGGCCAGAGAAAATGGGATGAAACTGATAAAACCCGCGGGGGTTTTATTAATTTCTGGCCCATTTTCTCTTGGTTTTAGCTTTGGATTAGTGAGAGGAAAATGCTAAACTACTTTTTTAACTATTTTGGTGTAAAATCTATGTGTTTTAAACAATTAAACGAGTTATAAAAGAATTAAGAGTCGCCAACCGATTTAAGGAAATCGACAAACCATGAAAGTAACAAAACTGACTCCGGTCTACAAAACCCGATTCTAAGTCCGGGGGAAGGTTACGAATTCAAGAATTATAATAATTCTCGATTTCGCTTGTTAGAAAACAGACTTTACTAGAATCAACATTGAAATGAAAGAAAGCGGGGAGAAGTTTAATTAATTTCACGAAATTATATCCTCATCATGCAATATAAAAATGAAGTTTTTGTTTACAAAGTATGTACAAGTAAAGGGATTAATATAAAAATTACATGATTAAACAACGATAATGATAATGAAAGTGAACCTCTTTTGGTTTTGGAAGCCCGAAATACACCGGTCGAATTTATTGACTTTGCCTTGACATGGAGGTTTGGAATAATGAGTGTGAGGATGGTGGGAGGATAATATAAGAGTGGTGATTTTATGAGAGTATTAGAAATGGGGTTTTGAGAGAGTTTTGGTAAGAAATGGGTGATGGTAGTTAATGATAATTTGGGTAGAGTAATGGTATTAGTTGATGGAAATTTGATAGAGTAAGGGTGATAGAGATGATTGTTGATGATATGAGTGTGATTATGAGGGGTATTTATAGGTGAGGAGGTGAGGGATTTGGAGGGAAATGGAGGGAGGCACATCCCTAAGATCATGCTATGCAATTCATGCAATCCCAAACCCCATGCGGGTTTTGAAAGTCAAGGTAGAAGGTCAAAGCATGTGGGCTAAAATCAAGGATTATGATCAACTTTGTTTTGGCGCCAGCATTTTAGATAGAAACCCCCCACGGGTTTTATATCCTTTACACGGATCGCTGACATGGACTGATCAAAACGACGCGCCCTGGACATGAGAAAACCCCCGCGGGTTTTGTAGTCGCTTGGCCGGATCTACTTCTGGGCCGCCTTTGTTCTTGGCCGCTTTTATTTGTTAAAACCCTCGCGGGTTTTATAATATTTATGCGGGCTGTCTCACCTTGTTGGGTTGTTTCACCAACCCTATGGCCTAATGACCCATTTTGATGCTCGGCCCCAAATGACTTGCTGAATTTTGACGGGTCGGGATTGTGTCGGTGTAAATCCCTGTGTTTACATAGAGCCCCCACTTTGATCGAGTCCGAATAGGACGAAGGTCAAAGTAGCCTGAGATGTTGTCTGTCTGACATGAAGATGGATGCTGTCGGTGCTCTTTTATATGGCGACCGGATGGTGCTGATGGTGTTGGCGCTGTCGTCGGAGGCATTTAGGTGGCAATCGTTGGACGACTGAAGATATCGGTGATGCCGTCGGAGACCTTTAGGTAGCAACCATTAGATGACTGCTGCGGATGATATCGTTGGAGACCTTTAGGTGGTAACCGTTGGACAACTGCTGCTGACGATGTCGTCGACGACCTTTAAGTGGTAACGGTTGGACGACTGCTACGATGATGTCGTCGGAGACCTTTAGGTGGTAACCGTTGGACGACTGCTGCTGATGATGTCGTCGAAGACCTTTAGGTGGTAACCATTGGACGACTGCTGCTGATGATATTGCTCTTTTATGTGGCAACTGGATGGTGTATGATCCCTTTTTAGCGGTGACCTTTGTGTGGATGAGAGCATGCCACGTCGTCATGTCCTTCTTTTGGGTGACGAAGTGATGACTTTTGGATTTTCGACCAATGAGATGCATTTGGCATCTCAAGACGGGTCCTAGAAACGAGCGGGTCATATTCACTCAACATTTCTGTAAATGCCATGCCTCTCATTCATTTCATTCATTCACATCTTCAACTCCTTTGCATCTCTCTAGCTTCTTCTTCTCTCTAGAAAAAATTTGCTCTTTGAAGAATGTTCGGGTATTTTTAGAAAATGCATCCCCGAAGCCACATGAATCCTCTTCCTCATACGGTGGCATGGCCCCATAAGATGTCTTCACGGCGCAACTTCATTCCCGGTGTGGATGCTGACCCTTCGGATCTCACCATTCAATCTTGGAACCATGCTTGGTTCTACCGTTCTCATGGCAAGGTAATTTCTGAACCTTCTTTTATGCTTATTTTAGTGTAAAAATGAGTAAGTACGAATTTATTTTTCATGCCTTGTCGACTTTTACTATTTTAAGCATGCTTTAAATTTGATGCGTATTTATAGCTTCATGACATTAAATAGCCCTTTTATTTATGCATCTCGATCGAGGACTCGACTGAACAAATTCGGCCCATAGTTTAGATGAAAACCTCTGCGGGTTTTCTTTTATTTGGTCCATGCACTTTCGGCCCAGTTGACAAAGGAAGTGGTCTGCTTGAAAAATAAAACCCCCGTGGGTTTTTGTTGCTCCATGGGTTGTCCAAAACTGCATTGGGCTGGAGGCGCGACCCATCTACCAAATAAAACCCCCGCGGGTTTTGTCTCTTTTGGGTCGGGGTATTTAGGCCGTTTAAGTTATAGATGTTATCTCGTGGACCATGGCTGGGGGCCCAGTGTTTGTGCTGGGTCCTGCTAGAGTCCAAAAGATTGCGTGTAGGCCCAATATGCTACATGAGCCCCCTTTTTAAATAGCTCCTTGAAAATTTGCTTGCCTTTAGGAGGATAATTTGAAGACTCCTGGTGCCTTAAAAGGCCCTCTTAAAGTAGCTGAGTCGATTTCTGGAGATTTTGTGAGCGACACCTTGACCGCGGCGGGTCTTATGCCATTTTGGAAATGCTTGGTGGCCTGGAGGGGTCGAACATTTCGCACCATTGGTCGAGCTATTGCTGAAAGGTTTTGGGATACTACCAATTCCTTTCACTTATCTGTAGGTGAGATGACTGGTACTCCAACAGATTTCGTTATGATCACCGGCCTTCCTTGGGGTGGGCAAGACATAGTCATTGATGCAGAGATTCCGCCGATGGTCTTGGATAGGTTAGGTCTGGTGTTAGCACGCTTAAGCCAGGGGCAAGGCCTTTCGAACCTTTATACACATTTTGAAGCGGTCATCCGTGATGCGAACTTCCAAAATATGCCTGAGGAGCAGCATCAATTTATTTTCCTGGCGTACATAATTTCTGCGACCTTTTTTGCCAACCTTGGGGATAACATCACCTTAACCTGGTTTCGTAATCTTCTGAATTTCACCAACATCCGGAACCTGAATTGGGGCAAGGCGGCCTATGCCAACTTCATTCTCTGGCTTCGCTGAGGCGTCAGACTTTCGCAGGATGATGATCCAGTCTATCTACATGCGACCCAAACTCGTTTTCAGTATGGCCCGGCTTTGTGGAAGGTGCTCGAGGTACATACCCGAGACTCTTCTTTTTGTAAAACTGATTATCTTTTCCTCTTTATTTGACTTTACGTTTATGCAGTCATGGGCATATGAGTACATTCTGCTCTGGGTATTTTATCAAAGAAGGATAAGACAGTTCCAGCTACTGAACGCTGGACCGCTAAGGGCATTCGTGGGAAGAAATTCCAGCCAGGCAGCCTTGACCTCATTCGTCAGGTGCTAGATGACCTTGCACCAGTATTTCTTTATGCTTGACATCTTTCTTTCATTTTCCTCCATTCTCTAATAACTCTCTTCCTTTCGTAGAATCAAGTGAATTGGCGTCCTTGGGTTGAATTCAAAATGGAACGGTTGCCCACCCCTTTGCACTTAGTGGAACATGACACTCGCCTTCGCCTTCTGATGGAGGGACCTTCAGGATTCGTGTGGTACCTAGGAGAAAGAGCTTCGAGGCAGATCCTGGGGGGATATCCTGGGCTTATTCCTCGAGATCCTCCGGAGCACATGTTCAAGCCGTGGCGCGATGACCAAGTGTTATGAGGGATCTGATTCGGGGTCGGGATTTTTGACAACTTCGTGCATGATGTTCCGCAGGAGCAATTCATTGAAGAGTTCCAGCGTTATCTTTGCCGTTTAGCTCCCCAAGTAGTATGTATCTTCCTCCTTTATCCTCATTATGTTTTGGCTGATTTTGACCATAGAATCTACAGCTGGGGCCTTATGCCAAGGCTGCTCAGGTGGAGATCCCACCAGAGAGGAAGAAGATCGGGGCTCTTTAGACGTGGAGAACAACAGCGAATGTTCCATACTTTAAGCATTCGAATGGAAACCGGTAATTCTTCATTTTATGTTACTCCTTTGCTAAACCACACTTTACTTATGAATAACCCTGATTTTGTCTTCTTTCAGCCACGATGGGCCTTTCTCCGAAAATTAACTAAGGAATGGAGCACCATGAAGATACACATCGATCGGGTGTTCACAAGCTCTGGGAGATACCAAGGCGATGGAGCCGGTAGCGCCGATATGGAAGCTGATGCGGAGTCTATTCCTAGGGAAACACCTCGACGCTCTACTGTAGTTACTCCTCACACAGAGCCCCCACGCCGTTCTTCGATAGGGGAGTATTCTTCTCGAGGCCGATCTCGGGAAGAAGTTGGTGGATCTTCTCGTCCTCCCTCAGCAGCTATACCAGAAGGTCGCGGCAAAGGCATTCTAGTCGAGGGTTAGCACTCATCTGGGTCTCATCATAGTAGGTCCGGCGGTAGAGGTCGTCGTCCACTGAGTAGGTCCGGAGGAGCCAATTGGTAAGGGAGGGTCGTATCACAGTGTTGGGTATGGTGGTGATACTCAGCCTCATTCATATTGGGTGGAGGATGCTTCAGAGTCAAGTGCCACCTACCGGCTCTCTCATTCGCGTCGTACTCCAGCTTCAGTGCGTTATGCTCGCCGTGGTCGGGAGATAGTGGTGAGGGACCGTGACTCAGGTGCATCCGTAGGGTATCCTAGCAGTCAGGCCCTAGCGGATGACGCTACTTCACGTCCTGCACCCTATACTGCTGCTTCCTTTAGTTCTGGTTCTGCAGGGTGGCCTGTCCATGCTCCTAGGATGGGTCCGTCGTGGCCCATGGGTTCACAAGAGTGGTCTGCACCTCAGCATTCTTGGTTAGGAGGATCCGCCTCTTCTGGTTGGCCAGCCCCCGGTTGTGGAACCGGTCCTGTATGGCCTACGCCATCTGTTGAGTGGCAGGTTCCCGATCATTCATGGTTAGCCACTGCACAGGAGCGTTTCATGTCTTCACCGTCGAGTATACATCCTTCGGAAGTGCCTCTGTCTAAACCACCGCCTCCTGTGCAGATTGCTCCTGGTCCAGATTACTATTCCTGGGACACCTATTTTGGCAAGGCTGGTACTTCAAACGCCGGAACTTCACATGCTGGTAATGATTCGGTTGAAGATAGCGGTGATTCGGGCTCCCTGTGGTGACCACACTGATGCTAAGCAAGACTCTATGCACTTTAATTTCATGCAAGACTCTTTATGTATTTCATTTTATTATATTATATTTTTTTATGCAAGACTCGATGGTGACTCAACTTCATATTTTATTAATGCATGTTTGAATGATTTTCTACATGATGGGATTAATCCCAAATTAATCCCGCTTCCCCAAAAAGAAAATAAAATAAAAGAAAACATAAAACTTTAGTGTCAGAGTAAATTCGAGCAAAAATTTCAGAACCGAGCGTCATTAGGCCGACAACAAAACCCAAAACATAAAAGATACATGAAAGGGCCGATTTAATTCCCAAGAAGCAAGGCCCAAATAAAGCAGAAGACAAACAGGCTGATCGTCGAAGGTGGGCCGAACTCTTCTTAAAACCCCCGCGGGTTTTCTCTTCAGATGGCAGTGGGCCTGGGCCTGACTAGGCGCGCGCGTGGGTCTGGGAGAATCAAAACCCCCGCGGGTTTTGATTTATTTTTCTCTTTTTTTTTGTGCTAGCCGTTGTTGATAGCATAAATCGTGGGATTTGAGGGCAACGACTATATGATCACTTGCTGACTGTTTTGCTCCATTTTGATCATGGATAAAGGTGTATAAATGCCCTACCCTATCCATATGATCAACATCCATCATCTCTTCTTGAAAGTCTCCATCAAGATTCTCCAAAATTCACAAAAAAAAGCTCTAAGTTCCCATGGCATTTGAGAAGAAGCTTGCTACTTGGATGAACACCTTATACAAGGAATAGAAGAAAGAGCTCAGGAGATACAAGTTGACGAGCTTGTTGAGCCTTCGACAAGTGAGGGTTCAACGATGACTTTCTCCGAGCGGCGGAGTCTTTTCGGGACCCGAAGATGCACGTTTTTCGATTCATTTTGAAGGAGTTATTTCCGTTTCTGGAGAAGTGGTCCTCAATCCTAGGGACGAATCACTTTGCCCGACCGTCGTCACCTCCAACATCGACTGACATCACTAAACAATACAAAGAGCTGCTGTGCCTTCCATCTCGGGTCATCGGAAATGTAATATTCGGCAAAAGGTTACACTTCCAAACCATAATTGAATATTTTCAATCTCCAAACACTTTGGAATATGGCACGGTGATACGAGTGCGAGCGCTCGTGTTATGTCTTCTTGGTAAGTTTTGCTTCTAACATGGTGGCAAAAGAACCGGGCCGGGGAACTTGATTCAAATTGTTGAAGATATATCCCGGGGTTACAACCCAGTTCCATTAATGCTAGCGGAGACTATGATGCGCTTCGATGACCCAAATCTGGAACATGAATTTCGCGGGAGCCCCCTACTTCTTCAGGTACTTCTTCCTGTCCTCTCCTTTCTTCATTTTTTTTCTACTGTCTGTAAAATCCTTGCTAAAATCCGAGGGGGTTTTACACTTTTTTTTTCGTTAGTTTAGGATAATTGGCATGCAATTTAAACCCTTGCTAACTTTATGGACAGATCTAGTTGATGGAACATTTGGGTATCATCAAGGAGCCTCGAACTTCTTCGGCATTGGTGAACTATTGTCAAAGGAAGAGGAAGTATACCGATCTTCACTCAATAATGGAATGGATTGCATTCCTAAAGGAACCTCGCGACATTACATGGTGGATCGAATGGTGGCACGTTTCCGAGTACTTGACCCGTGATGCATGCAACGCCTATGTGTGCATTGCCGGCTTGACGCATATGACCTTTTATTTCCCGGAGCGGGTGCGGCAACAAATGGGCCGTAAACAGAACATCCTTGAGCTGTTGTGGGAAGCCCCCGAGCAGCTGAAGCTTCATGGCTCTGTGATAGAGTCATGGCTGAAATATTGGGAGAGAAGACCGACTCTCAAAGCTCCATCAAAGGCGCATGTATCAAAGTTTACCGATGCCGGCTATCATGGATGGCTAATTGCGGCCGTCGAATCTTGCTGCGCTGGGGAGGCAAGAAGGAAACAAACATCCGTGAAGGAAAGATTGGGTCCTCGTTCACCGGTAAAGGACCGTCTTGGTGCAAGGGTTACGGTGAAAGACCGGCTTGGTCCGAGAGTGGAGACGCGAAAACCAAGTAGGCGCGTGTATAAACCCAAAGACAAAGAGGTAGACCTAAATGGGCCTAGAGACATGGAGATTGATCATGAGCCCACTGACGAAGTGGAAAAAATGAAGCAAGATTAGAAGAGATGGATGAGAATGAAGGAACTGAAACTGCTTTGCCAAAATAATCTTTTATTTAATTACGCTTTTTGAATTTTCTTATTTACACGCAGTCTACTTGCATTATCAATTAATAAAAGAAGAAATATTGTTCGCAGTTATTGTGTTCTTGCAAACTTTTTTGTTCTTATATACATGAGCATTTATCGAATATACACCAAGTGTCTGAAAATTGGTTTTCTAGTTGCTTGGTTATATCAAGCATAAAATCGCTTGAGTTAATCTAAATTTGTTGGCTGAATCACATCTTCCCCATCCATAGTGGCTAAACGAGCCGCTCCTCCTGGAAAAATACCCTTAATAACATAAGGACCCTTCCAATTAGGTACAAATTTTCCCCTCGGGTCTTGTATAGGTGCCCTCATTTCCTTAAGCACCAAATCACCTACTTGAATGAATGACTTTTCACCTTCTTATTAAAAGCACGAGTGATCCTACCTTGGTACACTTACACATTATGCAACGCCCTTAACTGTCTTTCATCCATCAATATCAACTCCTTGAACCTTGCCCTAGCCCATTCAACTTTTGGCAATTGACTTTCCGCCACTACTCGTAGTGAAGGGATTGCTACTTCAATTGGTAGGACTGCTTCCATGCTATACACCAATGAATATGGTGTTGCACCTGTAGCAGTTCATATAGAGGTTCGTTATCCCCACAAGGCAAATGCTAATTTGTCGGGCCGATCTTTGTAAGTGACAACCATCTTTTTAATGATTCTTGCCACTGTTTTATTGGTCGCTTCTACAGCTCCGTCAGCTTGAGGTCGATATGTGAAGACCGGTGATGCTGAATATTGTAAGTGGTGAGCAAAGCCTCCACTTCTTTCCGAAAATGGCTTCTGTTATCACTGATGATCTCAGAGGCACTCCATATGGGCATATGATGTTTTGAAGTATGAATTTGGCCACTTGCTTGGATGTGAGTTTGGCATAAGAGGCTGCCTCTACCCACTTAGTTTAATAATCAATGGCGACCATGATGTACTCATACCCTCCAGTTCCTGTTGGGTGTATCTTGCCAATGATATCGATACCCTATACCGAAAATGGCCATGGAGATGTCAAAGTAGTCAAATACGAGGGAGGTTGATGCTGCAAATTGGCATATTCCTGGCATTTGTGATATCTTCGAACGAATTCCAAGCAATCTGCTTCCATAGTGGACCAATAGTAACCAGCTCTTTGGATCTTCTTCACCAGCATGCGCCCATTTATGTGAGGCCCACACTCTCCTCCATGTACTATTGCCATGATCTCCTTTGCACCTTTAGCATCGATGCACAACAAATTAATGCATGTAGGCGATTTCTTATACAAGCGATCTTGGATCAAGCAGTATTGTGCTGCTAAGGATCTGAATGCTTGTTGTCCTTGATCATCTAACTCAGCTAGATGTTCTCTCTTCCGAAGAAAATTATATATGTCATGAAACCATTCCTCAGTTTCTTCTTCTTGTGTCTCCATATTCCAGACGTATTCTGGTCCAGACTGTCGCTCTACTACTACCGGTAGTTAGAGCGTGCCTAATGGGAATGATATCATTGAAGACAACTTGGCTAGAGCATAAGCTAACTCATTGTGATCCCTTGAAAGGTAATGAAAGCTAATTTGCTCAAATTGGTCAGCAACTCCCAAGAGCTTCTTCTGATATGCCATAAGGCATTTATTTCGAACTTTCCACGCATTCTTAGCCTGATTGATGATGAGGCTAGAATCTCCAAAGACCATTATATAGCGTATACCTAAGGTCAACGTAGCTTGTAAACCCTTGATGCATGCTTCATATTCGGCGGTGTAGTTAGTAGCATCAAAATCCAGCTTTACAGATACAGGGACATGTGCCCCTTCTAGAGAGATTAATAAGACTCCAACTCCACAACCCATTTGGTTAGAAGCTCCGTCGAAATACATTTCCCATGTGATGGTGAAGCAGCCAAGAAATCTAAAATAACTCGTCCTTTCATGGATTTCTGGGGTAGGTACTGAAGATTGAATTCTGAAAGCATGACCACCCATCGAGCGATGCGGTTGTTGATAATGGGTTGCTCCATGATGAATTTGATGGGATTATTCTCAGCTATGACACATACAGTATGTGAAAGCATATAATGTCTTAGCTTTTTGGTAGCCCATACTAATGTGAGAGCCATTTTCTCTATATCCGCGTATCGACTTTCATAATCTAGAAACTTCTTGCTCAAGTAGTAGATGTTGCTCTCTTGACCTTCTACCTTTTGGGCCAACATAGCCCCCATTGCGGAGCTGGTCATGGTAAGGTAAAGGAGTAGAGACTCATCTGGTACTGGCAGCATGAGGACCGGAGGATGCTGCAAATATTCCTTGATTTTATCAAAAGTAGCTTGACATTGGTTGTGCCATTCTATTTTACTTCTCTTCTTCAACTTCTTGAACAAAGGTTCACAGGTCATAATGAGCTTTGAGATGAATCTGCTGATATACTGGACTCGCCCTAGGAAACCTCTTATCTCTTTTTCTGTCTTGGGCGGTTGTAACTTTTGGATAGCCTTTATCTTTGAAGGATCAACTTCGATGCCCCGTTGGCTAACCATATAGCCTAGTAGCTTTCCATAGGTAACATAGAAGGTGCACTTTGCTGGATTAAGCCGCATCTTGTATTTGCGAAGTCGCAGAAAGAACTTGTGGAGATCAGGAATATGCTCATCCCTTGTCTTGGATTTAACAATCATGTCATCCACATGAACTTCCACTTCTATGTGTATCATGTCATGAAGTAGAGTATTGGCAGTCCTTTGATATGTTGCTCCGGCATTTTTGAGACCAAAAGGCATAACTACATAACAGTATGTTCCCCATGGCGTGGTGAAAGTGGTTTTCACCATATCTTCTTCTGTCATTTTTATTTGATTGTACCCAACGTATCCGTCCATAAAGGACAGGAGCTCATGTCCGCAAGTGTTATCCACCAATACATCAATGTGAGGTAACAGGAAGTTATCCTTGGGACTGGCTTTGTTAAGGTCTTGAAAGTCTATACACATGCGTACTTTCCCATCATTTTTGGGCACTGGGACAATATTAGCAATCCATTCGGGATATTGAACTGCTTTGATAAACTTAGCATTAACCTGCTTGATCACTTCCTCTTCGATCTTCTTAGCCCATTCAGGCTTGATCCTCCTAGCCTTTTGTCGAACCGGCTTTGAATTAGGGAGCAAAGGTATGGTGTGCTCTGCAATCTCCCTGTCAATCCCCGCCATGTCCTCGTAGGATCATGCGAATACATCCACAAACTCATTGAGAAGCTCTGTAAATGCTACCCGTTCTTCCGCTGTGAGCGAACTATCTAATTTCAACTCCCGAGGTTGCTCTTCTGTGCCCATATTTATGGTGATGGTGTCTTCCAACATCGCCATTTTATGCTTATGTTCATTAGAAATTTTTTTTAAGGGTTCATTAAATTCCAGATTATTATTGGCGCAGCAGTTCAGGGAAGAGGGGAAAGAAGAATCAGAGTAAGTAGAAAGGTTCATCTTATTGAATGTGGTAAGGAATACATCGCGAGCAGACTTAAGACCAGACTCGTCAGACTCTAGACTCTTAGGACTTGACTCTATGCCCTTAGGAACAGACTCTCCTACAGATAAAACAAAACTATTCTCCACAGCATCGACCCACGAGACCGCTTTCACTCCTCCGTCTTCAGAAATCATGGAACTTGGGTCAAAGCTCGAGTTGTATAATGCAGCAATAACAACATCAGCTTCAGACTTCCTTTGGACAGCTTCTTGTCCAAACATCATGCCAAATATGTTGCTCCCAGCAAACTGAGTCCATTCCAATGGTGGCTGTTTGTCCCGAGCAGGAACAAAGACAGTAGCCATATTAATGGATCAATCATTGAAGACTTCTACCCCAACGACTTGAATTCCTTTGTTCTTCAGATAGAATGGCTGAGGGAACCCATAGTAAGGGAAGTCATCACCTTCCCTAACAAACTGCCCATTCAAAGTGAGTGGATAGGGCTATATTTGGAACAAGGTAGGAGGATTGTCCATCCTCTTCTGTTCAGCCATGGTCATTTTCGCGAGCTTGACCTCTTTCTCAGTTGGCTTGTAGCCTAAGCCAAACCTTCCCTTATGCTTAAATGTCATGAACACATGAGGAATCTTGTTTTTCGGGCTCTTTCCCAGCGGCATTCCTGGGAAGATACCTTGTCTTTTGAGTATAGCGTACACTTTGGGATTTAAATAAGGATCAAAATATAAAGGGACTTTACCCCTGTTTAACATCGCCACAATTTCAAAATTGTGGAGTTCTTCATCCATTGAACTGTGCTCTACTTCAAGAGTCGATTGCTTGGGATGAAAACAACATTGATAGATTCTCCCGATATGGTGATTACTTGGCCTTGAACCAGCATTTTCACCTTTTGAAGCAAGGTGGACGCTATAGCATTACACTAATGATGCCATGGCCTCCCTAGTAGCACATTGAAGGAAGTTGGAATGTCTAGCACTACGAACTCCACATTTCGAGTGATATTGCAAGTAGTGATGGGCAATATTATGGATCCGACTAATCTCCGAGGTGAATTGTCGTAGGCCCTGAGTTGTACACCATTTTGAGCCAAGTGTCGTTGTTGAACTCCCAACTTCTGTGCCGTCCCCCAAGGGCACACGTTTACAGCTAAACCATTGTCGACCAGAACCAGCGGAATAGTCTTGTTGGAGCGTTGCACTGTAAGGTACATGGCTTTATTGTGGGATGCTCCAGCCTAAGGCAAATCCTCGATCCCGAAAGTAATCATCTCTTGGTGGTTGGTCACATGAGCAACCAAGGATTCAGGAGTCGTCGTAGGAGGTATTGTAAGTGCCATAAGTGCATCCAACATCTTCTGTCTATGGGCGTCCGACGCGCATATGAGCTGCCACATGGTGACCTCCGCTCTGGTCTTTTTGAGTTGAGCAAGAAGAGGATCTTCTGGAGGAACCTGATTGTCGTTGCCTACTACTGGCGCATGGTTCAGGACAACCACTGGGGGGGTGGTGTTCCTGTTATTGTGGCGGCCGGACCGAGTGAGAAATGCCACAAGATCTGGTGTTGGTTCATCCACATCCATCCACTCTCTCTCAGAGTGCTCATGCTCGTCATCCTCATCACTGTCCCAAATACCATGGATGGACAGTCATTCATGAAACCCAAATATTTCTGGTGTTGGTTAGCCTACTTCCACAATCAGAGTGGAAGGGTCAAAGTTGAAACCTCCACAGAAAATGGCATTTGTATGCTCAGGCATTGGGTTACTTTGATTTTTTGGTTTCTTGGCAGCTTTTGGCATTGGCAGCGTCCCTACCCTTATCATATCTTCTATCTTGTTCGTGAGAGTCCAACATTTCTCAGTGTCATGCCCTCGGCATCGGTGATAGCGGCAAAATTGGTTGGCATCCCAATTTTTGCCTTTGATTTCTGGCACATCTTTGGTAAGGGCAAAACTAAGATGCCCTTTTTAACTAGACGGTCGAGAGCCTGAGAGTAAGGAACGTCCAGCGGCGTATAGGTATTGTATTTCTGTACATAAGGCCCTTTACGCTGGATAGAGTTAGTCTCCAAAATCTTAGGAGGGTGGCTAGCCGCACTAGTGGCACTCCTGTTGGAGCTGGACCCCTTTCATCCAAGCGAAGTGGTCTTATCATTATGCATTGCCTCTAGTTGGACACAAATGTCCTTCAAGTAATCAAAGTCTTTGACAACACGGTACCCCAAGTGCTTGGACAGACTGCTCTTGAGCCCTTGCTTAAAGGTAGATAGTTGTAAATGGAGAGGGTTTGTCTCATTTATGTCAGACAACTTGGTGTGCCATCTTTCCAAGTAATCCAGGAATGATTCGTCATCCCGTTACTTCACGGTGGTTAGGTCGTCCACCGTAGCTTGCTTCTTCTGGATGCGATTGTAATAGTTAATGAAAGCTTTGAATAATTCATTCCAGTCGGCTTTGATTTGGGGCGACAATGCATGATACCATACCTTGGCTTCACCATCCAGGGTGGATGGGAAGACCGTGGAGTATAACCCGACATCATTCTGATTCAAGGGCGCCAATCTCATGAATTCTTCAATGTGGTGAACTGGATTCTCAGAGGGTTTGAACCTGATGTTTAGTACCTCAACTATGTCAGCTATCTTCAGAATTGGCTGAATAGGCAACGACATCTCCAGGTACTTGTCAGCAAAGGCCGGTACGGTGCTCATTACTTTGGTAAGGCTTTCTAACTTCTGTTCAAGGGCCTTAACAACGGGGTCCTTTGTCGGTTTTGATACTTCAGGAGTATTAACTTTTGTTTTGGATATCCCTATTCCTCCAGAATCTAATGATGTCTTAATGATCTTAGGTTCAGATTCGTATCCATGCATCTCTTCATCATCCTCCTCACTATTCAGCCCTAACTTGGTATTGATTTTCGTGATGGCTTGCAGCATACTATCCATCACTTATTGCTGTTCATTCAGTCTTTTTCCCAATTTTTGCGCTTGTTCTAAGGTGCAGGCGAACACCAGACCTTGCATTTTGGTGTAGAGCTCATCCAAATGCTTCGTGATGTTGGCTGCGGTGCTTTGGACCGAGATCTCTTGGAATTGCTCTCCAGACATGATGTAGTCACTAGTTGCAGATGGATCGTAATGTGGATTTGGAATCAAATGACCGATACGTGGATCTCGGATGCAGGTCGGAGTCGATCACCAAGGATGCCTGCATGAAAATTCAAAGTTAGACACTCGTTGACATACTCCGACACATGCTACCTGATGCGTGCATGCTCTAAGGGACCTATATGATCTTAACAGACATGACGCATATATGCTGACACAAGGGACTCACCCACTTTTTGGGAGTGCATGACCTAACTCTATATGGACCTACCAACAGAACATTATAAAGGGTCGAATAATGTCAAACACAGCGAGCGAACATAAGTTGGGAGGATACAAGTCAGTGTTTCTCAATTTGGATGGGCCCAACCCACAGGCCGACCGTTTTAAGGAGGATCCGTAACTTGGCCCAACAATTCAGACAACTCAAGCTATATTGACTATTATGCGGACTAGAATAATGCTCGACAAGACCGACAACCCTTTTTTTTTATTCTAATTTTTTTTACTCAAGGAAAACGGATATTGTAAAGGACTGGACAAAGCCAACAATAAGCGAGTCATAATTAATTTATGGGCTTAATTGACAAATCCAATATGGTTGGGCCTAACAATGGGCCGACCATAAATATGATGGATTTATTAATTAAATCGATAAATTAACTTACTCAAGCCTAGTGACTATTATATAGTCCAAGACGCTATCCATTAACTTTGTTGGACTCTTAAATTAATTTTTGGACCTTTATTAAGAGAATTTCGTAAAGGGCCATATAATATCATCAAAGGCGAGTCAATTTTTACTTATTACTTAACATAAGCAACTTTCAAACATAAATGGGCCCTTCCATTTGGGCTAATCCTAATGTCTTTGAGTTAATCATATTAATTAATAAATAATCATTTTCTCAACCAATGAATTTTATATGGACTAGAACAAAACCTCCAAACTAGGATCGACTATTTACAAAAAGAAAAAAGGGGAAGGGGTACACATAACACATAGCATACAACATGAAGGGTTACCCTAAACCAAGGTCTTATATTCACGGATTTCTATGATTGGGTTACATGGCCTACCGCACATTCTCGCCTCGGTTCACCTTACCCTTAAAACTGTGGGCAAGGACTGTGAGGTGTTGCTCAACAAACTTCAAGGAAGCCATTTGAGTATAACACGGGGAGAGGAGAGACCAAATTCTTGGTGATGTAGGGTGCATCACACAAGTAGTGGCCGCCCGCTCTCGGGGGAGAATCCTTGTTATTACCTAAACCGTCGCCTTTGTCCTAACATGTCAAAAGATCCGATTAGTGGCCTGGTATGCAAGGGATGCCTAAAAAGAATAATAAAATCTCAAAATAAATCAACTTCTCCCTTTTACAATTTCAAATCAATTCGATCTTTTCAAGTTTTACCCTCTTTTTAAGTTTAAGTCCCAAGTGGAGTCGCCAATTTGTAGGACCCTGGAAAAAGTGACCACTTTTCCCGTGATGCGCTACTTAGGTGATCGGGAGCCAACTAAGGTTGCTTAATCCTTAAATAAGGATAAATTTATTTTTGAAATTCGTTTTCGAGGTGATGAAACTTTATTTATTTATAATTCCGTTTTTTATTATTTAAACACTCGAAATTACACTGAAACATTTTAAGAAATAATTCAACATTGGCTCAAACACCATACCCAGGCCCAACAGAAGGCAAACAGGCCGCCATAGACTGTTAAAACCCGCGGGGATTTTAACAGTCCATGGGCTGGACCGTGCATTTCCATGGGCCAGAGAAGATGGGCTGAAACTGATAAAACCCGCGGGGGTTTTATTAATTGTTGGCCCATTCTCTCGGTTTTAGCCTTGGATTAGTGAGAGGAAAATGTTAAACTATTTTTTTAACTATTTTGGTGAAAATCCATGTGTTTTAAACAATTAAACGGGTTATAAAATAATTAAGAGTCTCCGGCCGATTTAAGGAAATCGACAAACCATGAAAGTAACAAAACTAACTCCGGTCTACGAAACCCGATTCTAAGTCCGAGGGGAAGGTTACGAATTCAAGAATTAAAATAATTCTCTTCGCCTGTTAGAAAACAGACTTTACTAGAATCGACATTGAAATGAAAGAAAGCGGGGAGAAGTTTAATTAATTTCGCGGAATTGTATCCTCATCATGCAATATAAAAATGAAGTTTTTGTTTACAAAATATGTACAAGTAAAGGGATTAATATACAAACTAGATGATTAAACAACAATAATGATAATGAAAGCGAACCTCTTTTGGTTTTGGTAGCCCGAATGCACCGGTCGAATTTCTTGACTTCGCCTTGACTTGGAGGTTTGGAATAATGAGTGTGAGGATGGTGGGAGGATAATATAATAGTGGTGATTTTATGAGAGTAATAGAAATGGGGTTTTGAGCGAGTTTTGGTATGAAATGGGTGATGGTAGTTGATGATAATTTGGGTAGAGTAATGGTATTAGTTGATGGAAATTTGATAGAGTAAGGGTGATAGAGAATGATTGTTGATGATATGAGTGTGATTATGAGGGGGTATTTATAGGTGAGGAGGTGAGGGATTTGGAGGGAAATGGAGGGAGGCACATCCCTAAGATCATGCCATGCAATTCATTGAATCCCAAAGCCCATGCAGGTTTTGAAAGTCAAGGCAGAAGGTCAAAGCATGTGGGCTAAAATCAAGGATTATGATCAACTTTGTTTTGGCGCCATCATTTTGGATAGAAAACCCCTGCGGGTTTTATATCCTTCACACGGATCGCTGACGTGGACTGATCAAAACGACGCACCCTAGGCAGGAGATAATCCCAGCAGGTTTTGTAGTCACTTGGGCCGGATCTGCTTTTAGGCCGCCTTTGTTCTAGGCCGCTTTTATTTGTTAAAACCCCCGCGAATTTTATAATATTTATGCGTACTGTCTCACTTTGTTGGGCTTATTTCACCAACCCTATGGCCCAATGACCCATTTTGATGCTCGGCCCAAAATGACTTGCTGAAGTTTGACGGGTCGGGATTGTGTCGGTGCCAATCCCGGTGTCTACACGTGTGAGCGAGGATGAAGCATGCAGGAAAGACTCATGGTGAGTTGTGGGGTCAGTCAGTGATCCTTGAAGTCGTTACCGATAATGTCCGCGACCTGGGAGGGGGCCGGGGCGTTACAGTACTCACCATGACCCTCGTGATCATATTGAATTCCTTTTGAGAAGCTTGAGTAGTTGGTGCGTTTGACGCCGTACTAATGATGGCTCTCATGATCATATTGGATTCCCTTTGAGCATCTTGAGTAGTTGTTGCATTTGACACCATACTCTCAATGGCTCACGTGATCGCATTGGATTTCTTTTGAAGTATCTTGAGTACTTGTTGCGCTTGACACCGTACTCACGATGACTGTCATTGAATTTCCTTTGAGTTCTTGAGTAGTTGCGTTTGACACCCTACTCACGATGGATCTTGTTATGGTTTTAGATTTCACTCGAGCATCTCGATTATTGTTGCGTTTGACGCCGTACTTGTGATGGGTCTTGTGATAGCCTTGGTTTTCATGAGGTTGGGCATAGTTTGAATGTGCGTCACATGTGATGTCACACTCATAACTAGTGTCACTTCTTGATTTCTTCAAACATCAAACCTAAAAGAATTTGAGGTTTAAGTCTAAAATGTTTAGACTTGAAATCTCATTTTCTATTACTTCCTTGTTAAATTAGATTTAACCTACGGTAGTGCATTGGGTGATTCCATTCAACAACATTATGGAAAGGGTTGATTTTGGAAATCAAACATCAATCGATCAGTTGGGCATGAAACAGATCGTTGTTGTGGAGTTGTTGGCTGGGTGATTTAAGTTAAACCTCTACAAAATGATCCTCAGCATGGATTAGGAATCTGCTGAGTAAGTTTGCTCGATTTTGGAAATTGAGCAAAAATGAGTATGTGTCTAGCCGTGAAATTTGGAATTTCAAGAAGGAAAGGTGTTTCCTATCTCGCCTGAAATCGTTTTAGGCCGGAGTTTTTAACTTAATAAAATTAGATTTTGTTGAGTTTGCATGCGTTATTTCTTGCTTATGCTTGGAATTTGTTGGATGCTAAATTATATTGGCTTTATCCCTAGATTTTGGTTGATAATATTGCAAGTTGGATGTCTTCTATAATTGTCATTGAAGCATGTTTTGACATATGTTGATGTGTCGTGTTGCAATGTTGTAACACTTATTTGCTTGATTGCATGCGCTCTTAGTATGGCCTTAGCTAGTTTGGTTTTACCGGTCTGCGCGCCGGGTTAGGTGAAATACGGCCTTCGTGCCGTCGATTTTGAATATATTTCCATTTTAATTTGATTAAAGTTGTACTTTATATTTGAAATCAATTTAATCTCATTTGATGAGATCCACTTGTAATTCTTGTATATGGGATATGAGTTGAGTAGGAGCCCAATGAAACTTTGATATTGGTTCGAGTGGGAGCCAATATATGTATGTTCCGATGGTTCTAGAAGGAGTTCTTAAAAGGGTTCGAGAAGATGTTCTTGAAGTGGCGATAAAGAGAATCCTTGAATCGTTTAAGTTAGAATTCTAGAAGTTTCAAGAAAGAGTTCTTGAAGGCTTGAAGACTAGTTTATCTTAATTAAAATTTGTTTAATTAAGCTTACGAGGCCATACTAAGGGTTTTATGTTTATGCTTTGAATGGTTCTTAGCATGTTTTAATCGTTTATTGCCAAAGCAAGTCATCCATGGATCGGTAACAAGTTGGGTGGAAGTCAGGTCTATCCATAATGGTGGGCAAGAAGGTCTAGAGTCATGAGCAATGGAGAGAGGTGATTTATGAGATACACACTCTCTCGCCAAGAATCGTTTAGAACGATTGATTATGAGATGATCTACCTTAGGGGATCTGACACAAGGTTTGTTTGGGCGAAAGCTCACTCGATGTCGATTTGTGCTTGTTGGGTCTTGGTTGCATTAAAACACTAATTGAGATTTAAGTGTGGTTTAATGTTGAAATTAAAAATCAGTTTAACTTCCTGAGTATAATTATTGTTTAAATCCTAATTGAATCGTTTTGGCTTGTAGATTCATTATGTCTGTTGTTGATCTCCCGTTCCATCGTTGCCTCCTTGAGAAGGAGAAGATCACTGGATCCAATTACCTGAATTGGGTTAAGTATCTGAGAAATGTTCTCAAGGCTGAGCAGAAAGAGTATGTACTTGTGTCGACATTTTTCCCCGCCGTTCGCGCTTCCGAACGTCCACACGGATTGAGTGTAATTTGATAATATGTGCTGGGGTTTGAACCTTTGGAAACTCTTTAAGGGATTAATCATACATTTCAGGAATACTAGTTTGTAAAATCACTTTCCATTTACTTTGTGCATTTCAAGAGTCATTGAATTAAACTTTTTAAGAGTGAACATCCACTTGTTCCAAACTCTTCTAAACTTAACCCGATTTGCTCATTTAAATGTCAGGCTCGGAAGAAAGCGATTTATGCAAATATTATTTAGAAATATACAAAGACAACCTCAAAGTTGCATCGAAACATTGTAAAACCATGTTTTACCATAGTTTATACAACGCGATGTGTTTTGGTTCGAAATGGGAGTCGCCACTCGACTTTTTAAGGGAAAAGTCAAGATAAAACCAAAAAGAAAACAAGAAAGACTCCACCTGCGAAACCCAAGAATGGATTCAGGGGTAAGGCTACGAACTTGAAAGGTAGGAACATTTTGAGTTCGCCTCTCACAAAAGGAAAGACTCTACTAAATGTTTTTAAGTGTTCTTTTGATAAAGTTTGGAAGAGAAGTAAATAGAGACTTTATAGAATTATTTCATTGATCATACAACATGAATTATAAGAAAGAAAAAATGTACATATACAACACTTTATTTACAAGGAAGAGAAAACTATAAAGCTTTCATTATACTAATTGGGGAACAGGCCTTGCCTAGCCTTTGCTTGAGAACTCGTCCTTATAGTGACTTTAGATGCCTTCTCTAAAAATGCCAAAGATGAATAGGAAATAGAAAGAAAATAAATGGATGAAAGGGGTAAGAAGAAGGCTCTTTTTTGTGGGTTTTAGATGTGTTTAGTATAGGTTTTTTATTGGTGTTTTTAGGATGGATGGGATGGTATATGTGTTTAAAACTTTATGGAGATGGGAAAATGAAAATTAAAGTGATAAGAAAGATGGTAGGATGATAGGAATGATAGTAGAACGATAGTATAAAAATAAAGATTAGAATGGTAATGGAAATGAGAATGAAGTATGTAGAGAGAATGGATGATTTGAGAGTGAAGAATGGAGGAATAGAATGAATTGTTGTGTGTCATTTGGCTTTGAGGAAGGTAGTATTTATAGGCTTTAGGATGGAGTAAATACACATGCACATACATGCATTCGTCCTTGGCAGTCAAATTTGGCACAAAACACTAGGTAGTAGGGGGAATGCCCTTGGGTGGACGGTGGCTCCTGGTTGAATGAACCAAGTGTGGTCAATGCTTAAGGCCGACCAGCCATAAGGGGGGAGGGGGAGGGGAGATATATTTGATCTCGTCCATGCATCCCTTGGACGGTGGAGTATGAACATACTTGCCTTGGGAAGTGTTGATTCACATTGGACGACAATAGCGTTCCTTATGAGCTTTGCGAGGTACTTTTGAGGTGCTTTTGTGAGGTTTCGATCTCGCGACCTCCTTGCATATGTTCAGGTGGCTTCTTCATGGCTTGTATGGTTGCATGACTTGCTCTTTTTACGTAAAAATGTGCACGTGATAATGCATGCAACTTGAGGCGAGCTCATACGTGTAAGGTGCACGCACTTAGGTTTTATTTCCTTTGGACGTGATAATGCATGCAACTTGATAATGCATGCAACTTGAGAATTGAGATGAATGTGATTGTATGCATGAATCCCTACTACCTCTCATTCTCCTATAAATACCCTACTCCTCTCAAAGCTAAACACACTAATTCACTCATCAACTCCTTCACTCTTCCTCTCTTCTACTCATCGTTCTCTCTATTTTCTCTACATTCATAATCTCCATTCTCATACTACTCTAATACCATCTTTCTACTTATCTTGTCATCACTCTTATTCCTCCATAATCCTCATTTCTTACTATTTCTTATACCCCTAAACTCACCATATCCAAAACACGACAAAAGCCCTAAGCCTAAACACATAAAAGCAACAAAAAAGCCCTCTTTCCTACCTTCTTTTCCACCACTTTTCCCTACTTTCTTTTGGTTTGTTCTAGCACTTTTGAGGAGTATAATTCAAGAGTATTAAGAGTAGCATCTTCAAGCACAATAGCAAGGCAAGGCCTCTTCTTTAAACTAGCACAATGTAAGCCAGTTTCTTTGCTTTTCCTTGTAAATAATGTGTAAATGTTGTACTTTTTGTTATAATACATTTTGCATGTTCAATGAAATAATTCTATAAAGTTCCTATTTATTCTTTTTCCAAATCTTATAAAAGCACACTTAAACTTTTAGTAGAGTCTTTCCTTTTGTGAGAGGCGGACTCCTAAAGTTCCTACTTTTCGAGTTCGTAGCCTTACCCCCGAATCCACTCTTGGGTTTCGTAGGCGGAGTCTTTTCTTTCTTTTCTCTTTGGTTTGTCTGGCTTTTCTCCTAAAAAAGTCGGGTGGCGACTCCTATGTTGAACTAAAAGAATATCGGGTTGCATAAACTATGCTAAAACATGGTTTTAGAACGTGCCGATGCAACTTTAAGGTCTTTTCTTTATATGTTTCTATATAATGCTTGCATAAATTATTTTCTTCCGAGCCTAACATTTAAGGGTTTTTGGACATCAATAATACCAATTTTGGGGGTATTGGATATTAATAATACAAACTATTTTCTTGGACACTAGCAGTACAAACTATTGACCTATTTTCCTCTAACAGTACACCGTTGAATTTTTATGGTTTTAACTCATCGAAAAGATGATGTGGCTCCATAATATGTGACATGGAAGGCATGTTAGTATCCACGTCAACATTTTCTACCCAAACTTCGCCTTCCACGTCACACATCATGGGGTCACGTCATCTTCCCGATGAGTTAAAACTATAACAACTCGATCATGTACTGTTGGAGGAAAATAGGTCTATAGTTGGTACTACTAGTGTCCAAGAAAATAATTTGTATTATTTGTTTCTTATACCCCCAAATTAGTATTATTGACATCAATAATCCAACATTTAAATGAGCAAATTGGATTTAATTTGGAAGAGTTTAGAACAAGTGGATGTTCACTCTTAAAGGTTTAATTCTAATAAACTCATAAAATGCCTAAGCAAAGGGAAAGTGATTTTACAAATATTATTCTCGAAATGTATAATTAAAATTCCTTAAAGTTTCTTTTTCAAAAGGTTCAAACCCCAGCATAAATAATCGAATCACACCCCAATCCAATGTGGACGTTCGGAAGCCCGAACGGCGAGGAAAATGTCCACAGGATTTTTGGCAACTCCACTAGGGACTTTTAGGGTAAAACTTGAAAAAAGTTTAGTCTGCTTTAACAATTTGGAAAGAAAATAAATTCTTACTTTATAGTGTTAGGTCATTCTTTTTTTAGGCATGAATGCATTGCATATATCGGGTTACCTCTCTGCCACGTATGTGGGCTGGGTTGCACTTAAAGCGGCAGTTTAGGTTTAGATTTCTTAAAACCACAAAAATTACCCATGGGATGCCAGACCGGCTATACTCTGATGGTGAACTTCACATCGGATGAGCCTTAGTTACCACATCCACTCATGCATCACTCTTCAGATGTCCACACGAGCCACGAAGAGCAACACCCCATACATTCGAGTTGACTTCACAACAAGAATGCACCGGGGCGAGTACATGAGCCGATAAGCCTATCTAGCGAATAACCCCTTTTGTACCTAGAGCCTTAGTTAGGTTTCCCTTGCTCATATGTATGTTATGTGCTATGTGTTTAAGTTTGTAATGAGTCAACCTAAGTTTAGGGATGTTGTTCTAGTCCGTGTAGTAGTCATTGGGCTGAGAGGGGTCGTATTTACAACTAGGTTAATTAACCTCAAAAATTATGGTTAGCCCAGTGGTTGGGCCCATTTATCCATAAAGGTTAATTGCCTTAGTCCATAAAGTAAAACTCAATTCGCGTTTGATGATTCTATATGGCCCTTTACGTACGACATTCTCTTAACGAAGGTCCTTGAAATCTGATAAAAGTCAAAACAAAGTTAGTGAGTAAAGTTCTTGAATGTGTAATAATTACCGGGTTCGAATAAGTCGGTTTATTGAGGTAATTACCAAGTCTATCCTATTTTTGTGGTCAGCCCGTGGTTAAGCCCAACCATATTGGATTTATTAATTAAGTCCATAAGCTAATTATGACTCACTTGTTGTTGGTTTTATCCAATCCTTTACAATACCCACTTTCCTGGTAAATATAACAATAAAACATATAGAAAGAGTAGACTGTCAGTCCTGTCAATCATTATTCTAGCCCGCATAATAGTCGGTATTGCTCGAGTTGGACTGATAGCTTTTCCGAGTTACAGATTCTCCTTAAAACAGTCGGCCTGTGGACGGGGCCAATCCGAACTGAGAAACACTAACTCGTGATTCCTTATTCAGTCCTGACTCACCGTACCAGGCTTTATTCGGCCCTTTATAATGATTAAGTTGTCCTTAGCGTCATGTAGAGTTAGGTCATGCAAACTCGTGTCCCGGGTGAGTATTCCTGTGTGTCAGCATTTAGGTCATGCATTTTAAGAAGTCCCATGTAGGTCGGTTAGGTCATGAATTCATCGGAGGGGTTTGTTCCTTTCAAAAAGGTCAATCTCTGAGCTGTGTGTTGTACCTTAGTCAGTACAGGAGACCCGAGTCTAGCTTGGATCCGAGGACCGTCAGGCCGCCTAATCCGCAACCCGGATTACGTCCAGCAAACTCACAAGTCAAAGGTCTCTCGCCGTCTGCAATTTGACATGTCTGCCGATGAAAACCAGGCTGACAACCCGGTCAACGCTGCTTTGACCAAGTTCCTCGAGGATAGGTTTAACAAGATGGAAGGTTCGATTACCTTCGCCACTCTGCAACAAGAGAAGAAAGCTGAAGAGCTTACTGCCCAACAACGACAGTTCATTGAGAGGCAGAATAGACGTGTTGAGCAACAACAGGAAACCTTGAATGGAATAATGGAAGCTCTGCACCACATTAGTGTACATGTCGGGATGAACAATGGTGATGAAAATGCTATGGAAGTTGTCCCTAATCCTGCGACTATTGTTGACTAGGGTAAAGAAAAGCTAGGGGAAAGTTCCCATACGGAAGGAGTCATCCACATTCTAGATGATTCCGTACTTAGGCCACGACCTCCAGTGGCTACCCCTCAGGTTACATCAATCAAGAGTGAGACTGGAGTCCAAGGACTCCTGCTATCCGCGAGGTGAAGGCACAATTGAGCGTAGTCAACAATGCCATGAGTCAAGTACCTGCTTTCGCCAATCAGTTCGTTGAATTCGAACCACCTGCTCCAATTGATGACAAGATAGCTGGAAAAATGGATGTACCTCTGAAGAAGTTCAATCCTTCTGCAAACCCGACGTATCATGTATGGGAGTTTAATCGGGTGATGCAACTCCAAGGCATAGGCAGTGAATACTACAAGCAACTTTTCCCATCATCGCTGAATGATGAAGCATTAGACTGGTACTATACTCTTCTTTTGGAAACTCGGGGAGATTGGACTGCTTTGCGTCGAGCATTCATTGAACACTACAACAAGATTCAAAAGGATAAGGTGACCTTAACTGATGTCATGGCCATTCGCCAAAGAGAAGATGAGCCATTCTTGGCTTACTATGAAAGATGGCATTCTAAGATGTCCCAAGTGACTAGTGTCATTCCAACGGAAGTGCAGTTGGATACTTTCATCCGAAGTCTGAAGTCAAGCCTGGCTCAACAATTAGACTTTCATGTCGTAGAGAACTTTGAGTATCTGAAGAAGCTGTGCCCTAAGCTGGAGGCACGAAAGGAGAGAAATGCGACATTCCAGAGTTGGAAGGGAAGTAATCCCGCTCGAAAAACCATTAGTGCTCTGAGAGCAGTGGAGGCTAACGTTATCCTGAATGTGAGTCATGGGTCGTCTCAAAGACCGACATTCCTCCTGTATGATTCCTATACTCCGCTGGACATGACTTATGCTGAAGCCATGGACTGATTGTTAAAATCTGACAAGATCAGGTTGCCAATTCCTTGATCGGAACCTGAAAACAAAAGGCCTGGTTGTAATAATAATGCCTACTATAAGTACCATCGTGTGAGAGGACATGACACCGAGCGATGTTATACGCTTAAGAACCTCATTGAAAGGATGATTCACTCTGGTCAATTACCGGCACCTAAGTCAGCTAAGAAACCCAATAACAAAAGCAATCCTCTCCTGAATCATGTTATTTTCATAGGAGAGGGTACATTTGATCTTTCCGAGTGAATGTATTACGGATGAAGGAGCCCCTTTACTCCATCCAGAAGATCCGACAGCATTTACTGTCAATGGCATATGGGTGAGTGACGAAGAGGACGTCTATGAAGCAGATCCTGATGATGATTTTTGGCCCGATCAAGAAGAGCTTCTACCTAGCTCAGCATTCTTAACTAGGTCCAGAAGGCATAATCAACCCAGAAGCAGTCCTGTTATCCCAACGCCAGATCCTGCTCAAACCGAGACGCCAGCTACGCCCGAGGACGCGGTCCTCACCCAAATGAAGAAGACGGTGGCGAATGTCTCCATTTGGCATTAATATGTGCTTCTAAACCACATCGGGAGCTCGTACTGAGGGCTCTCCAAAATGCCATTATCCCCACTTCCACAACTCCGGAGGCATTGGTTTCCTATGTTACTGCTAGTCAAGGAGTGATATCTTTCGGTGATGAAGATTTGCCTATGTCTATTGTAAACCACAACAATGCATTGTACTTGACTGTACTTTGTAGTAATAAAGTAACCCCATAGATTTTGGTGGATAATAGTTCGACTATGAATGTCTGTCCTTGGCGTACTGCTGCCAAGTTAGGAGTGCAAAAGAATCAGTTCATTCAGGATGTTGTGCTGCTCCGCGCCTATGACAATACGCCTCATCATTCGTTGGGCACCACAACTCTGCCCGTCACTTTTGATCACATTTCTCAGAATGTTGAGTTCATGATCTTAGACATCCCGGCTGCCTTCAATCTGCTATTGGGTCGGTCGTGGTTACACAACTATAATGCAGTGGCATCCACACTGCATTAAAAGGTGAAGATGATCGTTCAAGGTCAAGTAATTACCCTCTCGGGAGGAGCTGTCTCTGGAACGTTTGAGCCTAAGCAGCCCGTGTTGGAAATAGAGCATACTTCTACTGATGTGGAACACCACAACTTTGAAATGGTCGCGGCTATAGATGATGAGGCACCTTTTGACTTCGCCCCTAATTCCAACTTAAAAGTGCATGCCATCATGAAGAAACAAGGATATTTGCCACGCTGTTTCCCTTCCAATTTCGGGATGCAGCCGTCCTTTCCTTGTGCGCCTTCAACTTAGGACACAACTTCTTTAGGTACTCGAAACTCTGAACCACATGAAAATCTAACTGTTTCACCAGACTTGGCTTCAGGCCATGGACAAATGTGTCAAACTGCATTTCTGTGGGGATAATGCTAGTCACCTAAGATAGCTTAACATGCCACCTCTCATAGTAAGCCACAAATGACCCATTTTCTCCCTGTCGAATAGCCATGATGTCTAACAGGGTCACCTTGTCTTTTTTAATCTTACTGTAATGCTCGATGAATGCCGTACGCAAAGAAGTCCAATCTTTTCCACCTCCAGAGGAAGAGTATAATACCAGTTTGACGCCTCATCATTCAGCGATGATGGGAAGACTTGCTTGTAATGTTCAGTAGTAACACCTCGAAATGGCATTACTCGGTTGAACTCCCATACATGATGGGTTGGATTCTAAAATGGGTAGAACTTCTTCAACGGAATGTCCATTTTTCCCACTATATTAACATTAATTTCAGCAGGTGGTTCGAACTCGACGAACTGGTTGGTTAAAGTCGGCATCTGACTTACAGCGTCCTTGAACACATTCAGCTGAGCTTTTATGTCTTGAATGACAGGGTCATCGCGTAACTCAGCTTTGATCGGATCGATTTGAGGAACAGCCATTGACGGTGGCGGCCTTGGTGTTAAGTTATCAGGCACCTCAATGACCACTCTAGCATTGGAACTTTCGCCTATCTTTCCTTTTCCCTTATCAACCGCAGGTTTGGAGAGGATCTCCATGGCGTTTTCATCATTGTCCGTCATTCCCATTCGCATGTTAGTGCGTTGCACGACTTTTAAGACACCATTCAGAGTTTCTTGCTGTTGCTCTATGCGAGTATTTTGCCTCTCGATGAGTACTCGCTGTCGAGCGAAGTGCTCATCGCCTTTCTTCTCTTGCTGTAAGGCAGCAAAAGTGATTGAGCCTTCTACTTGTCTGAACTTCTCCTCAAGAAGTTTGGCTAAGGCCCCTTGGACTTGGTTGTCTGCATGGTTATCTTCGGAAGACATGTCGAACTATAGATGGCAGGAGGTTTTGGACCTAGGTGCAGACAGGACAAAAACCGGGTTACGGATCAAGCAACCTGTTGGGCCAGGGATCCAGGCTAGACTCGAGTCTCCTATATTGACTACAGCAAAACCACACATAGCTTAGAGATTGACCTTTTATTAACCAAAACCCGAACCGATGAATGCATGACCTCGAGGACCTACATGGGACTTCCTAATATGCACAATCTATATGCATGGTGACTGGACAAGGTGACTCACCCGGGACACGGGCTTGCATGATCCTACTTCTACGTGACCATAAAAGACTAATTATCATCATAAAGGGCCGAATAAAACCAAACATAGCGAGTCAAGATCGAGTATAAGAGTACAAGTCAGTGTTTCTCAATTCGGATAGGCCCCATCCACAGGCCGATTGTTTTAAGGAGAATCCGTAACTTGGACTCCCTATTTGGGCTAACTCTAACTGTACTGATTATTACGCGAACTACAATGATGATCAACAAGACTGATCGCCTGACTCCTTTCTATATTTTATTTATTCTATTCTATTAGTTTAGGAAAGTGGATATCGTAAAGGACTGGATATAACCAACAACGGGCAAGTTATAATTAGCTTATGGACTTAATTGCCAAATCCAATATGGTTGGGCCTAACCACGGGCCGGCCATAAATATGATGGATTCAATAATTAACTCGATAAATTAACTTACTCGAGCCTGGTGATTATTACACAGTCTATCACTTTAGCCACTAACTTTGTTTTGACTTTTAATCAGGTTTATTGGACCTTCGTTTGGGAGATGTTATAAAGGGCCAAATAGTTACATTAAAGGCGAGTTGAGTTTACTTTATGGACCAAGATAACTAACCTTTATAGATAAATGGGCCCAACCACTGGGTTAACCATAATTTTTGAGGCTAATTAACTTAGTTGGTAAACATGACTCTTCTCACCCCAATGACTACTATATGGACTAGAACATCATTCCTAAACTTGGGTCGACTCTTTGCAACAAATTTAAACATATAGCACATAGCATACATATGAACAAGGGGTATCCTAAACCAAGGCTCTATGTACAAAAGGGGTTTATTGGATGGATAAGGCTTAGCGGCTCATGTACTCACCCCAGTGCATTATTGTTGTAAAGGCAACTTGAATACGTGGGGTGTTGCTCTTGGAGGCTCCAGTGGAGACCTCGTAGAGTGATGCATGATGGATGTGGTGACTAATTCTCTCTCGGTGTAAGTGCACCAATTGAGTATAGCCGGTCCAGCACCCCATGGGTTATTTTTGCGGTTTAAAGAGAAAAAGCCTAATACCACCAATTTACGTGCTCTTACAACATATTTCATGTCAAGGGAGTACCCTGGTATATGCAATGCATTATGCATAAAAAAATGACTTAATAATATAAAGTAAAATACATTTTCCTTCCAAAATTTTTAAAGTACACTAAACTTTTTTCAAGTTTTACCCACTTTATAAAAACTCCCCAGTGGAGTCGCCAAAAAATCCTGTGGACATTTTTCCTCGCCGTTCGAGGCTTCCGAACGTCCACGTTGGATTGGGGTGTGATTTGGTGATTTGTGCTGGGGTTTAACCTTTCTTTAAGGAAATCAACCTTACATTTCATGAATAATATTTTGAAAAATCACTTTCCCTTTACTTATGCATTTTATGAGTCATCGGATTAAACTTTTAAGAGTGAACATCCACTCGTTCCAAAACTCTTCTAAATTTAATCCGATTTGCTCATTTAAATGTTAGGCTCAGAGGGGAGTGATTTACGCAAGTATTATTTAGAAATATAAGAGAGAATACCCTAAAGTTGTATCGATACATTGTAAAACCATGTTAAACATAGTTTATGCAATCCTCGATGTATTTTGGTTCGAAATGGGAGTCGCCACCCGACTTTTTAAGGGAAAGCCAAGACAAAACCAAAAGGAAAAGAAAGAAAGACTCCGCCTGCGAAACCCAAGAATGGATCCGGGGGTAAGGTTACGAACTCGAAAACTAAACTTTAAGAGTTCGCCTCTCAGAAAAGGAAAGACTCTACCAAAAGTTTAAAAATGTACTTTTGATAAAGTTTGGAAGGGAAATGAAGGAATACTTTATAAGATTATTTCATTGAATCATGCAACAAGAATGAAAGATACAAAGTAAAGAATACAAATACACAATTATTTATAAGAAAGAGGAAAAAACACTTTGAAGCTTACATTGCTACTTTGTAGGGAAAAGCCTTGCCTAGCCTTTAGATGCTTGTTGAATCCTCCTTGATGCCTTTAGAAACCTCCTCTCCAAATGCTAAGATGGTGGTAGAAAAGATGGTAAAAGATAATAAGAAAGAAGATAGTAAGAGGGTGGAAAAAGGTTTATTTTTGTGGTTTTGGACGTGTTTAGGCTAGGGTTTTTTGTGGAGTTTTAAGGTTAGTGAGATAGGATATGTGTTTAGGATTTTTGTGAGGATAAAAGATGAAGATTATGGTGGTAAGGAAGATGATAGAAGTGATAGATATGATAGAATAGAGGTGGAAAGATGGATATGATATAAGATATAAGGAGTAGTAGAGAGAATGGATGAGAGATCAGAGAGAATTGGTGAGTGAATGAATGAGTAAGGGAGAATGAGAATGAGATGGAGTGCCCTTAGCTTTGAGAGGAGGGTGGTATTCATAGGAGGACGAAGGGAATATAGAGATACATACACATGCATGCATTCACCTCATGGACTCCGGACTGGCACAGAACACTAGGCAGTAGGGGAGGCTCACCTTGCATGGACGGTGGCACGTGGTCAATTGACCACGTGTGGGCGGAGCCACCAAGGCCGACCGGCCACCATGCAGGGGGAGGAATCCCTTCTCGTCCATGCATGCATGGACGGTGGGGGGTGAAGTCAACCAACCTAGGGAATAGGTGGTTCACACTGGACGGAGTGATCTTATATTATTAGCTCTTGTGAGGTGTTTTTTTTTAGTGTTTTTGTAAGGATTCGATCTCGCGACTTTCGACACTTCATCTTAGGGCTTGCATGCTTCATCTTTTTATAAAAAAAATTTGTACATGTAGCATAGGAAGAATCACATGTGATCATGTATGTGATTTTAGGTGAGGAAAATACATGTAAATGCACGTATTTATTGAGTTTCTTTTATTTCTTCGCTCTTTATTTTTATATTATTTGTGCGTCAAAATCCCAGTGTCTACACCGCCTGGGTTTTATTTTTCTAAAACGGGCCGATTCTTTTGGTCGATTGGGCCGAGGATGTGGTCCATATCAAGATCAAAACCCGCAGGGGTTATATTTGATCTATGGGCTGAGTTTAAAGCATTCTGGGTCCATTTTGCAAGTCGGGATTTCGGTCGAAATGCATAAATAAAAGGATTATTCAATATCCTAAACCATAAATATGCATTAATCGAATCATGCTTAAAATAGTTAAAAATCGACAAGACATGGAAGGATCAGCCTCCGCACCAGGAATAAAGTTGCGCTAAGAGAAGTCGTGTGAGGAAGAGGAGAATTCCTGTGGCTTCAGGGTTGCATCTTCTAAAACCCGAATTTTCTTCAAAAGAACATGTTTTTTCTAGAGAGAAGAAGGAAGCTAGAAGGATATGAAGGAGATGTGAATGAAATCAATGAAATGCATTGAATTTATAGAATGGCTGGGTGAACGTGAAATGCATTGAAGCTAGGACCCGCCTCGAGATGCCAAATGCGTTTCTTTAGCCGAAAATCTAAAGGTCATCATTTTGCCACCCAAAAGTGAGACATCGTGACGTGGCACATTCTCATCCACATGTGGGTCGGGCCCACTTTGATTCCACTCACGAAAAAAAACACAAAACCCAAACCCATCTGGGTTTTGTAGCGACCACAACCCAATCTCGCGGCCCATTTTCTTACGGCAGCCCAAAGGAAACAGCAACACCCGCAGGGGTTTTATTTCCGCCAGGGCCCAGCTCCGCGGCCCAAGCTCGCTCCGACCCTTTTGGAATTAATCATACAACCCAAGATTGACTGCCCAAAGACTGCGACCCAAGGGTTTCCAAAGCTCAGTTAAAAATCTGAACCCCCCTTACATTTCCGAAAAAACTAACACTTTATTTTCTGTTGATTTTCAGGTCAGCGCTAAAGGGACCTTGCACCACCCGGTTGCCGCATAAAAGAACACCAACAACAGTCGTCCAATGGTTGCTACCTAAAGGCAACAGTCGTCCAATGGATGCCACCTAAAGGTTTCCGACGACATCATCAGACAGTCGTCCAACGGTTGCCATATAAAGATTTCCAACGACATCATTAACATCTTCAGTCGTCTAACGGATACCACCTAAAGGCCTCCGACGACATCATCAGCACTAGCAGCAGTCGTCCAACGGTTGCCCCTAAAGGTCTCCAACGATGCCATCAGACAATCGTCCAACGGATGCCACGTAAAGGTTTCCGACGACATCATCAGACAGTCGTCCAATGGTTGCCACCTAAAGGCCTCCGACAACATCATCAACATCTTCAATCGTCCAACGGTTGCCACCTAAATGCCTCCGATTACATCACCGACATCATCTGGTCGCCACATAAAAGAGCATCGACAGCATCCATCTTTAGGCCAGGCATCAAGCAGACGTCATCTCAGGCTACTTTGACCTTCGTCCTATTCGGACTCGATCAAAGTGGGGGCTCTCTGTAGACAACGGGATTTGCACCGACGTAATCTTGACCCGTCCAAATTCAGCAAGTCATTTGGGCCAAACATCAAAATACCTCATTAGGCCCACGAGGTGAGCAGCATGGGCCTAGCAGAGCAACACAGCCCACCTACATGTAATAAAACCCGCCTGGGTTTTAATTCCCAGAGGCAGCCCAAAAGAAAAGCGGGCCCAAGACGCCCCTCCGGCCCAGATGGATATTAAAACCCGCATGGGTTTTAATCTCAACAGTGATGCGCCATTTTGGCCGGCCACATCAGCGATCCGTGTGAGGGAGAATTAAAACCCGCATGGGTTTTAATATTTCTGGCGCCAATTTTCCTTCCCATGCAGATCCCTTGATCATAGCCCCACGTGGGTTGACCTGTCTTGACCTCCTAAAACCCGCATGGGTTTTGATTCTGCATGGATAGGGAGTGCATGATTGTTGGGGTATGTCCCCCTCCTTTTCCCTCCAAATCCTTCATCCCTTCACCTATAAGTACCTCTTCTATTCCACCCTCATTTCATCAACTATTATCACCATTCTACCTAAACTCTCTCAAAACATCGTTATCCATACTCCCGCTCTAATTCAATTATAATCATTCTTAGTATCTCATCTTTCTTACACCATCCTTCTCACTATCCTTATAAACATTCCTCCATTCAAGCTCCAAGCTAAGGTCAATTCAAGGGATCAACTTTCAACTCGTCCATCACCTTTAAACAAGGTTTGTTTTCCATTATTATTATTTCACCATGTAACCTATGCTTTAATTCTCTTGTTGTACATATTTTGTAAAGAAAACATCATGTCTTAATCTTGCATATTCGGAATAATAACATCGCGAAATTAATTAAACTTCTCTCTACTCTTTTACATTAGAAAGTCGATTTTAGTAGAGTTTGTTTTCAAACAGGTGGATTCGATTGTTCTTATAATTCTCGAATCCGTAACCTTACCCCCGAACTTAGAAATCGGGTTTGGTAGACCGGAGTTATTTATTTGATTTTATGGTTTGTCGGTTTCCTTAAGTCGGCTGGCGACTCTTTAACCTTCTTTGCAATCCGTTTAATTATTTACGATATTCGCATTTGCATGAAAATAATTTTAAAAATGATTTAATACATTTATCTCACCAATTCAAGGCTAGACCCGAGAGAAATGGGCTAGAAATTGATAAAACCCCTACGAGTTTTATCAATTTTCACCCAGCTTTCTCTGGGCCGAGGAAACAAGAGGCCCAGCCCAAAAATTGTCAAAACCCCCGTGGGTTTTGACGAGTTCTGGTGGCCCGTTTGTTCCTTCTTGGACCTGGATCTGGTGTTTGGGCCGGTATCAAATCATTGTTGAAATATTTTGTGCAAATTCGAATATTAAAATAATAAAAAATGGATTTGTAAATAAATAAAGTTTCATTACCCCGAAAGTGAATTTCGAAAATAAAAAGATCCTTATTTAAGGATTAAGCAACCTTAGTCGGCTCCCAATCACCTAAGTAGCGCATCACGCGGAAAAGGGTGCACCTTTTCCCGGGGTCCTACAGTAACATATTCCATAACAACCAACACATATTCATGTCCTCCGGTGCCCTGGGGTGAAATCTTTCCAACAATGTCGATACCCCACACTGAAAAATGGCATGGTGAGGCCAAAGTGGTCAGGTAAGATGATGGTTGATGCTTAAGGTCAACATACTCTTGACACTTCGGGCATTTTCTCACAAATTGAAGACAGTCTCACTCCCTAGTGGACCAAAAATATCCTGCTCTTTGAATCTTTTTCACCAGAATTCTTACATTCATGTGCGGTCCACACTCCCCTCCGTGAGTGGATCTCATTAGCTCTCTAGCTTCTTCTTCATGAACACATAACAGATTTATCCCGGTCAAAGCCTTCTTGTACGGGCGATCCTGAATAATGCAGTATTGTAAGGCTATCAGTCGAATAGCTCTCCGAGCTCGGTGCCCGGTATCTGGTGTGTATGCACCATCTTTCAAAAATGTTTAAATGTCAAAGAACCATTCCTTAGGGTTGATAGAACTTATCATCAGCGGTCGATGATGGGCAAGTTGAACCTTCCTCTCCACTACTACTGCTAGAGTCTAATCCTTTTCCGGCATAGCTACCGTAGACGATAGCTTGGCCAGGGCATCGACCAATTCATTGTGACTTTGCGGCGGGTATTTGAACTCAATATGCTTGAACCTCTTGGCTAAATCAGACAAGTGTTGTTGATATAATGCTAAAGACTCACTTTTCACCTTCCAAACACTAGTAGCTTGATTAACAATAAAACTTGAATCTCCAAATACTCGCATTCTTTCAATACCCATCTCCAAAGTGGTATGTATACCCAAGATGCAGGCTTCATAGTCAGCAGCATTGTTGGTGGCGTCAAAATCCAACTTGACCGCCAAAGGAAAGTGTAGATCTTCGAGAAATACCAGCAGAGCCCCGGCTCCGCATATATCCCATCAAGTTTGCAGCACCATCAAAGTATAGCTTCCAAATCTCCTCTTCCACTTGGAACACTTGCTCATCACTAAACTCCAAGCCCCCAATATTACAGTTTTCTATCAGGAGTTCATCAGGAAAATCGGAAACTGCTTGACCTTTTATGGACTTCTGATGTTAAAAATGAAGATCAAACTCGAATAACATGACTACCCATCAGGCGATCCTGTTGTTAATAGTACGTTGCTGATAAGTGATTTTTTATTGTAATTTTTAGGGCTCATACACATGTATTTTATGCTTTATATACCCGAAATTCCATGTTTTTATACCAATTTCTGTGATTTCTTCACTTGGCTATGAGATTGGTGCATTTTGTAGGGATCATTGAAAATACACCAAAAAGCATGAAGATTTGGAAGAAAAAGGGAGAAAAATGAGAAGAAATTAAAAAGAAATTTGGAGGAGAAAGAAATCAAAGAAGAGGAACTACCCAAGCTGCAAGGCCCGACCCAAACTTTATGTGGACAACTCAGACGCTGCCAGCACCCCTCTGGACGCTGCCAGTGCCCCTGGAAGAGATTTCGTATGTGGAAGAAAAACTTGAACCTGCCGGAGTTTTCTTGAACGCTGCCAACGTGCGGACACGGAGAACATATTTTTTAGGCCAGACGCTGCCAGCACCTCATGGAACTCTATCAGCGCCTGACGCCCTAATCGTGCCTTATAAAAGGTTTCTTCTATCGGCCTTTTAAGGACATCTAAGGCTCGAGAGATCAAGTTCTTAGAGTAGATTTTTTAGAGAGTTTCTTTCAATTAAGTTTAGTTCTTTAGGATTATTAGTAGTTGGGAGATTATTGTAAAGTGAATGAAGAGAAGAAAAAGATCGATTCGGGTGACACGAAGAGATCGATTCCGCCAATTACTCCTATTTTCTTTATGCTTTTCAGTTTTAATTCAGTTTGTGTGATGTTAATTTCTAGTATTATGAGTAGCTAAATACCTTTGTTTAGGGGGATAAACTCGATGTCCTTCAATTGATTTTGAATACAATCTCGGTGTGAAGTTATTTCATTTAATCGTTTGATCTTCGTAATTTGTACGTCATAGTAAAGTGGTTACCTTTTGCTTGGTTTAGATTCTTAAGATCAAAATGAAAGTTTATATTTTGAATTGGAAAGACGAAGATTGAATACGCTAGAAAATAGTTAGAAATAATTGTTTCTTGCTTAGGGTCAATTACAATCAGTTCTTATCTTTGATTAGGTTAAATAGCCATGAAAATAGGTGTTTAGTTTAATCACTGTAACTCACCTCAAATCGAAAGATTGCTATGAAAGGCCTTAGAAAGGTTGTAGACCTCGAATTCTTTTATTACTTTACACCGGGATTGTTGATTAGTTAATTGATTGACTAGAGTGGACTCCCCTGAACTCTTTTAATTATTTGATAAAATTCTAAAAATCCTTGCTTTCTTAGTTTAATTTTCAGAATCGTTTCCACACCTATTTGACTGACTTAGCATCCTTCGTAGTGAACTAGTTTAGTGCGTAGTTGAATACAAGTCCCTGAGAGAGAACGACATTTATATACTACTCAGACCCGTACACTTGCGGAAAGACGTAACAAGTTTTAGGTACATCAAGTTTTTGGCGCTGTTGCCGGGGATTTGTTTCCCCAACCGCCAATAAACGAAAGTACTCTTGTTGGCTAGGTTATTTGTTTTCTTTATTTTTCTTTATTACGTGTGGTGTTCTTGTTTTTGTCTTTTTCAGGTTTATGCAAAAAGACTTCTCTTTCGAATACGATCCCGAGATCGAACACACATTGCGAGAGAGAAGAAAGAGAGCAAGACTAGAGAAAGAATAGCAAGAACAGCGAAAAGAACAAGAAGAGGAACAAGCTGAAAGCGTTGGAGAAGAGATGGCTAAGCCACAATGAACGCTAGGGTAATATCTGACACCCAATGTCACTAATCCACAATCAGCTATTGCACTTCCTTTAGTTGCGGCGCATGACTTTGAGCTACGTCACTCACTTATCAATTTCGTGTCCGAGGCACCGTTTTATAGGCTACCGAGCGAAGATCCTAACCGATATATGCGACTTCTTCGCCAAGGTTGTGACACTTTTAAAGCTAACAATGTTTCGGAAGATGCTATGAACTAAGGCTCTTCCCGTTTTCTTTAGAAGGCAAGGCATTGTAGTCGCTTGATTCGCTCCCACCCAATTCAATCACGACATTCGACGGACTAACCAGCATGTTCTTGACAAATTACTTTCCTCCCAGCAAGCTTACCAACTTGAGGAATCAGATTTCAACGTTCACCCAAGAACTTGACGAGACACTTTATGATGCTTGGGAAATATTTAAGGACATTCTTCGACAATGTCCTCAACACGGATTTGAACCTTGGGTTCCAATCTAATCATTCTTCAACGAAGCAAACGAGTCGACAAGAGGAAGCATCCTCTCGGCAGCCGGAGGCGATCTTATGGACAAGACTATGCCCCAACTTACGAACTTGATTGAGCAATTAGCAAACAATTCGTATCAATGGTCCAAACCCCGCCATAGAGTGGGAGGTAAGCTAAATGTTGTTGCTATTACTTTATTATCTTCTAAGCTTGATATTTTGACGCAGAAGATGGATTGTTGGAGCTCACTTTCTATCCCTCCGACGTGTAATACTTGTCAGTCGACCGAGCATGAGACTTTAACTTGTCCCTTAGGTGGAGTTAGCAATGAACAGATCCAGCAAGCCAACTATGTTGGCAACCAAAGGCAAAATTACGATATGAATTCCAATACCTATCATCCTGGATTAAGAAATCACCCAAACTTTTCTTATAGGAATAACCAACCGACTGGTCCTGTTCAAGGACAGGGACAAAAATACGTACCCTCGGGATTTCAAAAACCACCACCACAAGGTCCCCCTCAAAAGTCAAATTTAGAAACCTTGATGGAAAGTCTATAGCGGGGCAACAAAAGCAAGAAGGGGTGATAAAAAGTTTAATATAAAAGGTAGAGGCTTTAGAGACATATAATAAAATTCTAGAAAATCAAATCGCTAATTCAGCAACTCCTTCTACTAGCCTAACCCCTCAACCTGTCCCAAATCCGGGAAACCAATGCAATTCTATAGATTGTGAGGAACAGGACCCTAAGTATGAAAGTTTAGAAGAATCCACTACACCTAGAGTAGCCAAGGTAGACCTCGAGCCCAACCAAAGTGAGGGAACCATAAAACCCTCGGTTATGCCTGAAAAGGGAGATCCGGGAAGTTTTAAGATCCCTTGTCAGTTAGATGGTAGGTCGATTGAATATCTCTATGTGATACAGGGTCTGGGGTAAATGTCCTTCCAAAGTCCTACCTAGCGAAATTGGACCATAGGGAGTTAAGAGTAACTAGCACAACTCTTCGATTGGCAGATAAGAACCTTAGGCAACCCTCAGGTGTCTTACATAACGTCCCTCTCAAGATAAGAGGACACTTTGTTCCTGTGGACTTCATGCTTCTAAATACAGGAGAAGATCCTACACCGCAAATTATCCTAGGAAGATCCTTCCTTTTCAATTGTGAATTGCAAGATGGATATGAAGAAAGGAACAATGGTTATCGAGTTAGGGAAGTCGATGATAGAGTATGAGGTACAAGCAAACAAGAAAGTCCCAAAACAAGCAATGGAGAAGATTCAAGATGAAGGCGATCCAGTTCTGAAATCAATCCAAGAACAGATCAAGGACCCCGATGGTTAAGGATCAATAACGTTGAGCTAATAACGTTGAACAAAGCACCTCGGGGAGGGTACATCACTCTTCTATTATCTATTCCTCCCCGCTTTTTTTATTATTTTTGTTATTTCTTTCTATTTTTATCTCTTAAGTAATTTTTACCTTGTTACTTCGTTAATTTTTCTTTTTATTGTGCAGAGAAAAGAATAAATTTAGGTGAATTTTTTGTTATTTTTGAAGTTTTACATTCTCACCTACTGATTTTAGAGTGAGTGGACGTTTGTAGCTATTTATGGCATGCCAAAGTGTAGAAGAAGCAAAAGGAAACAAGGTAAAAGGGGTTAAATAAAGCAAAATTTAGGAAAAGTCGAGCAATTTATGTCAGGTAGAAAAACGCTGCCAGCGCCCGTTAAACGGTGGCAGCGCCTCTTCCAGTAGCAACAGGTAAGTGAATTTTTGTCACACGCTGCCAGCGCGTAGCAAACGCTGGTAGCGTTTCTGGGTTTTTCACGGAAATTTTGCCCGCCTTCTCACTTAAGTCAATCCCCTTTTCAAATCAGAACTCAACCTACCTTTTCACTTCCTCTTCTCCCTCGATGACGAAAACGTTGTCCCCCTCTCACCACATCCTCCTCCACTCTTGCTCTTTGCCGGCGCTCACCTACACCACCACCTTCAATCTTCTTCTTCCTCCCTTCTTCCACCTTACTCTCTTACTTTCCTCATCCAACACAAGCTTTTACTTCAATCCTTAGTCTCACAAATTCATCAAGGAAAACTCTTCAATCTTCCTTTTTTACTCTATTATTATCTAGTAATTGTAGTATAATATTGTTTTGATTCATAAATTATTGGTAATTTGTTGGAATTCTTTGATATACCATGTTTATGCTCAAAGATTTCAAGTAATCTTGCTTGGGTTGTCTTTGGAGTTGAGTTATTGAATTAGGGCATGATGGAGTTTGATGAATGTGATCCTTATTAGTTTCAAGATTGAGATTTTATTGTGTTGTGTGTGTTTTGGGAGTAATGTGATGGAAATTTTGAGAAATTTAGGTTTGATATGAGATGGTGATTATCTTGTGATGTTGTGCTTTGTTTTTTATGAGTTTTGTAGGATTGAATTGTTTAATTTCCATTCTTGGCATCAAACAAGCATGGGGGAGTATTAATCTTGTCAATTTACATTATACTAATGCTTCTTTGATGCTTTGATGTTATCTTGGTGGTTATACTAATCCTTGATCATTTTGGATGGTAAGAACAAAGAATGCAAACTTTTCCGGGCCTCCATCTGGAGATGATGGTGGAAGCAGAAGCCAAAAACGCAAGGCCTCTGCTGCGGAAAAAGGGAAGCAAAAAGCCGCCCCGTCTCGAGATGAAGCAGCAACCCCTTCAATTTTGAAGGAGACATCAAAGCTAGGTATGATTCACTTTCAAAACGATATTTAATACTTACTAAATATCTGCATGAGGATTTATTGAGAAGTTGTGGTATGCTTGATGATGTTCTGTGGTTGTTGGGACGTGGCCAAATGACCAACATTTCTAGGCTTGGTGAGCCGACCTATAGGGGGATTACTTTGGAATTTCTTAGTACTGTTGAGGTGAACCTCCATGGGAGGGATGGTCTTATTCGTTTTCAACTTCTTGGTAGGGTTAGGGAGATGACTGTTTCTGAATTTGCTCGTACTTTTGGTCTCTATTTAGACCCAATTTTGTGTCTAAATAGCGCCTTAATTCTTAAGCTTTTAGCTCGTTTCGTGTTCTAATTTCATAACTTTTAATACATTTTTGATTATTTTGTAGATTTTGGAGTTTTTACTCAAAACGTGGTAAAAAGGGCCATTTTAGAGCATTTTTTGGTGATTTCCTGAGCCGAGTCGGACCGAGAGTTGAGGCGGAGTTGACCCGGGACCACTTTCCCCACCTTTGGTGGCAATTAGTGAGGTAACACCCACTACGATCCTCATAGCGGGCGTTACATGCCTTGGAAAGAAGGAAGGAACAAGAGGAAGGAAGTCAGAGATAGCCCCCTCCACGCCAATGGTGACACCCGCTACTCAGGGTTGGCCGAGCAAGACCGCACCTACGGTATTGGGGACCGTAACTACGGTCTCTCGAAGATCAAAAATCGCCAAAGCAACTCTTCGCTGAGACAGTAGGTACACCGCACCTACCGTGTCCCAGAACCGTACCTACGGTCTCTCGAAGGAAAAAATCGCCATGCAGATTTCGCTGGACAGAATGAGACCGTAGCTACGGTCTCCCAGACTGTACCTACGGTCTCCTTATGTTCTGCCGATGTTTTCGGATGTGCACTACGTTTTGCCAACAAATTTTCACTTGTATATATATCCCTTGTTGACGATTTCTTGGGGGGGGGTATCTAGGGGAGACTTGAGGAGATAGACTTAGACATCTTCTAGCTTGTAATTAGTGGATTTTAGAGAGAGATTAGTAAGAGATTAATCTAGGGTTTTGGAGATTTGTGTTTGTTATTGAAGATTTGGGTATTGAAACAGTTGAGAGATTATTGGATCATCTTTTTAATTCTTTCTCTTGTTCATCTACAACATTTTGATAAGTATTCTCTTCCCTTAACTCTTTTATTAATTACTTTGCTAATTACTTTCCTTGTTATCTAATTGCCTTGCTTGTTATTTCATTTTTCTTGCTGGTTTTATGTTTGTTGATGTTAGAAATCATGCTTCGGGTTGGTTTGGATGTTGTTAGCTTAGTTAGTATTATGGTTAGTGGCTAGAAACCCTATGGGTGAGGGGGTAATTAAGGGTGTGAATGGGTAATTAAGCATGGGTTAGTAATTTTAGTGAGTAATTAGTTAGGAAATCACTATTCCCACTCCAATCCTTCCCTCAAGTGGGATGTATTTGGGTTCGAAAGTCCCCGAACACATCCAAAACTTGAGTTGGAAGGTTGGAGTCGGGATAGTTAGTTCTCTACTCACGAAAGTGAATAGAGGCTAACTAGGGAATTCCGTTTCATTAACTCTCCGGGTCCGTGGTGGACTTTGGGGAAGTTAATCCGGACTATCCTCGAAAGAGGAGGCTCGGTGGGTATTTTCTAACGGAATTGCCACTTGATTTCCTTCCTTGTTGCTTTCTTTTTGCGAAACCTATCTCCTCATTCCCGTTTGCATCCCGAAAACCTCCGAAGCCCATTTTCCATTCTTTGATCGACCTTAGCTTTGTTTCTTGCGTTGTGACCCTTTCAACCAAATACCTTATCTTAGCAGTCTCATCCTGACCATTGACTTAGTTTCTATGACCAAGGCCGCCAGCTCCCTGAGAGAGAACGACAATATCGAGGTCTTACAAAAACCGCTCTACACAAAATGGCGCCATTGCCGGGGAGCCAGCGCCCTTAGTTTTAGTTTCTTGGTTTTTGGTTATTTGAGTTTGCTTTCACACTAGAAATCAGTTTGTGTCAATCCAAATGAATTTGATCCTTCTTCATTTTTTATAGGAGACCTCGCGTTCTAATGGGTGAAGCTCAAGCTGGTTCACCTCGTATCCTTCTATCATATGTCGTTCCATCATTGGGTACGAGAGGCAGTCCTATCACATTACCACCATTACCACTCGATGTTGTGTTCGAATTTAAATCGCATTTACTTGAAGTCTTCGAAAGAAACTCGTTTCATGGGGACGATGTTGTTGAAAGTCCCATTGCTCATATTGATAAGTTCGAAGACTGGATTAGCTTTATACACATTCCAAGGATATCATCAGAATATTTGAAGTTGAAATTCTTTCCTCTTACTCTTGCGGGGAAAGCGAAGATGTCGCTACAAACATGCCCACTTGGTTTTTATTCTTCATGGGAGGCACTCAAAGGAGATTTTCTTCACCATTTCTTTCTGGCGGAGGAGACACACCGACTTCGAGCAGAAATTTTAACTTTCAAGAAAGGGCCGGGAGAGAGTCTTTTCGATGCTTGGGGGAGATTTAAGAGTCTTCAACGACAGTGTCCTCATCATAATTTACCGGATTGGATGTTGCTTCAACACTCCTTTCATGGGCTCCGTGGTCCTCTTAGAGAATCTATTGATAATGCGTCCGGAGGGATGTTCCTAAAGAAGACTGCGGAGGAAGCCAATATTTTTCTTCATGAGCTATCTCAAAATGGGCCAAGTTGGGGAGGCGGCCAAAATTCAGGAAATGGGGATTATTCTTTGGAACACAACCCCACTGTCAAGCTTCTAATGGCCACCGTCCTTGATTTGCAAAAGAAGATGGTGGATGATGAGGTTTCCAACCTGTTGAATCTAGCCTGAGGTATGCAAGCCTTTGCATCCATTCTCGCTCCTAATTTGCATATTTGTAAGTTGTGTTTTGGTCCACATCTCGAGCATCAATATGTGGAGTATCGGCAAGTAGAACATGTGAATGCCGTTTATTCCAACCAACTTTATTCCCATTCTTATAAAGATGATGATCCCAGTTACACTACATTTGCCAATCCTATATTTGATCCTGTTTCTCAATTTTATGACCATCATGCACATTTTCAAAAAGAGTTTTCGCATCAACCCACCCCACAACCCTAAGTTTCTCAACTATCCCAAGATTCTATGATTGAAAAGTTGTTGCAACAAATTGTGGCTAATCAAGAAAGTGAGGGTGCTCGCCTTAGAGACCTTGAATCCGAAATGACCCAAGTTTCTCAACAAGTATACTTTTCTCAATCTATTCAACCTCAACCTATCTAAGGGGAGCAAGTTGAAGCCATTACCCTACGGAGTGGAAGAAAAATTGAAGAACCTTTGGTAGTGGAGAAGAATGTGGAGGAGGAGAGACCTTTGGGAGAGAATGAGGGAGTTGTGGTGGATAGCGATGAAGAGGAGAGCTTAAAAGTTGAGCAAAACATAGTTGAGGAGAAGGAGGATGATGTTGTGGTTAATGAGGCCGAGGATGAAGAAAAAGAGAAGTTGGAAGAGAGGATAGAGATTGAGAAAAGACGAGAGAAAGGAAAGGAAGTCTTGAGGGAGGATATTCATGTAAACCCATTGGAGATACCCATTTCATATAGATCTCCGGTTCCATTTCCAGGAAGATAGATTCAACAGAAGAATGATGATAAATTCTCCAAGTTTATTTTGATGATGAAGAAACTCCAAGTTAATATACCATTTTTAGATGTCATGTCGGAGGTCCCTTCATTCAAGAAACATCTCAAGGACCTTTTGACAAACAAGAGAAGAATCAAGGAGTCATCGACCGTTCATCTCACAGTTAGTTGCAACGCCATTATGGGAAGCAAGTCTCCCGAGAAACTAGCCGATCCTGGTAGTTTCTCTATTCCATGCTTAATTGGTGATATGAAAATTGATAATGCGTTATGTGACTTGGGGGCAAGTGTGAGTGTCATGCCACACTCTATATGTAAGAAGTTGAACCTTGATGACTTGACCCCTATAACTATCCACTTGCAACTTGCAGGCCGAAGTGTTAGGAAGCCCTTAGGAATATTAGAAGACATCCCAGTTCAAGTGGGAAGTTTCCTTATCCCTTGTGACTTCGTTATTTTGGAGATGGATGAGGATTGGAGAAGTCCTATTATTCTTGGTCGACCCTTTTTGGCTACCGCAGGAGCTACCATAGATGTGAAAAGAGGCCGCTTGTCTCTTCATGTGGGTCGAGATCATATTGATTTTGACATCGACCCTTCAAGAGTGAAATCTCCCAAAGAATCTCATTTTAAGGCCAATGCGGTGATACACATCTTAGATGAACCCTAAAAGGAGTCTTATTTCCTTGAAGTTGAGCCCGATGATTGGGGAGAAATCAAATATTTAAGGGTTTCGCATCCAATTTCAAGTGAATTTGAGGATATTTACCATGATCATCCTCTTAAGATCATTCCATGGCGGAAGGAAATTTCTTTGAGTGAGACCTATGTTGAGTGCAACAAAGTCAATGATTTGATTTTCAAAGGTCACAGGCCCGGTAAACCACCAAACACCAAATTGAAGTTACTTTCTACTTCTATCTCTTCATGGCCTACTAAGCTTTTAAGAAAGCGAGCTCCGTTTTTGCCTAAGGCTAGGAAGTGTTGGAAGATAAAAAGGAAGCATTGGTGGAGGAAGCCAAAGAAAATGCTACCCGGATATCCTAGGCGGATGATTAGACCACCGAAAGAGTATCCCATGTCAATCACAATTCTTTTTGAGTTCCGTTGGAAAAAGAGGAAGAAAAATTGGTAGAAAAGATTGACGAGGTTTTTGGGTTGTGTCCCAAGGATTCCAATAATCAAGTAAGTAATTAGGTCAAGCTAGGGACCTTAAACACGTGCTCTATGGGAGGCACCCCATAAGTTTTGAGCTTCTTATTTCAAGTTTTTAGTATTTGCATTTTTTCTAATTTTATTTCTTTTTCTTCTTTTTAATTTTTCTTTTCAGTTTTTCTTTAGGTTTTTCTATTTTTCTTGTCATTTTAATTTTTCTTTTTTTCCTTCTTTCGTAATTTGAGGTATTATTTATAGGTTCAAAAGAAAAAGTGTGAAAAAAAATAGAAAAAGAAGAATAGAAAAAGTTGGAGTTGAAAAAAAAAATAAGAAAATTGAAGTTGGAGTGAAAGAAGTAGTGTCTTATTTTTCTTTTTGTTTTGTTCTTTTTCTTTTATGCATGCGAACACTCACACTTATTATGTTTTTCTTGTTTATTCCTAACCAAAGTGTGACGTTTTTCTTGGATCATGATTAGGTTCGTTATTTATTTGAAGACCCAGGTAACCTCTTCTGCACTCTTTGAATGTGTACATATATTGATCCTTGTTGCATGCTTGATTTTCTTTTGGGTGGCGAACCCCTTTGAGTGTCTGTGTTGGGATTATCTTGCTTATATGCTAGTTGTTCTTGTTTGTTTGTTTTGTAGGGTCTCTACCCTTTTCATGTGACACCTTCCCACAATGAGGACATTGAGGAGTTTTACTTGTAGAGTGGGGGGGAGATATTCTGTTTCAAGGGTAGATCAGCTAGCACTTTGTTTTTGTTTTCTTAGTTTTTGCCTAAAATTTGAAAAAAATTGTGTGAAAAAGGAGAAAAAAGGGAGTGAAAACCTTAAAAGTTTCCTTTCGGTCTTCGTTTTCACTTTGTTTTTGCCTTGTTTCTTGGATCTTGTTGTCGAAATTGAGAAGCCGATCATAAACTCCCTTAAAAGAAACCGGTATGAGCATTTTCGACCCTGTCTCGGGTACTAGTCATGACTTATTACTTTAGATGTCCTTCATTGAGTGTCTAGCGAAACCCCCAATTCCTTTCACGTTCTGGTTGAAGTCGGGAGATTCTAGGGGTTTGTGTCCGAGCTTGTTCTTTTTCCCGTTTAATAAAAGCAAAAGCAAATTCAAAACAAAAAGAAAAAAGAAAGCAAAGCTACAATAACCGGATTAAGTGGGGCGTGTCGCCGAATGACATTAACCACCATACACTTAGCCAACCTACACGGGCCCGGTATTAGCGGTATGGCGCTATTACCCCTTAAGCTCCTCCTATTCCGAATTCTCGACGGAGGTGTGTATAGAAAAGACTGTGTTGGGAGGGTAAACCCCATATTTGGGTCGTCCAATTCCCGAAAGTAAGGCTAATACCGACCTTTAAAAAGAAAAAAAGGAGAAAAAGAAAAGGCAATTTTGTTGGGATTACCCAACGCGAAAAGAAAAGTTTAAGCGTTAATAAAGTGTGGGGCTCTCCTTGCATCACCTACGACCCTCACCAAGCCAAGGGCGACCAAATGCGAGGAAAGGCAGCTTGTTCCTTGTTCGTTTCGTTGTTTTTGAGCTCGGGCATGAGTCCTTGGAGTCTTTTGGATTCGGTTGGAACCCACTAGCACTTACGCACATGGGGTTTTGCTTGACACTAGATATAGGAAATCAAAAATCTCAAAGACTGACTTTTGCTTGGGATAGTGCTTGTGAGACGCTCATAACGGTTTCTTTTGGAGGTTTAATAACGTTTTCCTGATTTAGATTTCGAGATCTTTTGAAGCGAAGCTTTTGTTTTCCTTTTCTTTCGTTTTCTTCGGTTTTGTTTTCACTTTCCCTCTCTCCTTTTTCTTTGGCTTTTGTGGGTATAGCCGCCACAAACCCTCACGAGTCCATCTCGTCCACCCGGGCTCCTGGGGGGTTCAAAGGGCTTGGTGCATACGCTAAATGCACTCGTTTCCTCCCACGACAGGGGAGTTGGTGTTTAGTTTTCTTTTTTGTTTTGTTTTTGTTTTGCTCGGGATGAGCAAAAGTTTAAGTGTGGGGGGGTGTTTAGACCCAATTTTGTATCTAAATAGCGCCATAATTCTTAAGCTTTTAGCTCGTTTCGTGTTCTAATTTCATAACTTTTAATACATTTTTGGTTATTTTATAGATTTTGGAGTTTTTACTCAAAACATGGTAAAAAGGGCCATTTAAGAGCATTTTTTGGTGATTTCCCGAGCCGAGCCGGACCGAGAGTCGAGGCGGAGTTGACCCGGGACCACTTTCCCACCTTTGGTGTCAATTAGTGAGGTAACACCTCTGATCCTCGAGCGGGCGTTACATGCCTTGGAAAGAAGGAAGGAACAAGAGGAAGGAAGTCAGAGGTAGCCCCCGACACGCCAATGGTGACACAAGCTACCCAGGGTTGGCCAAGCAAGACCGCACCTACGGTATTGAGGACCGTACCTACGATCTCTCGAACATCAAAAATCGCCAAAGCAACTCTTCGCTGAGACAACAGGTACACCGCACCTACGATGTCCCAGGGCCGTACCTACGCTCTCTCGAAGGAAAAAATCGCCATGCAGATTTCTCTGGACAGAACGAGACCGTAGCTACGGTCTCCCAGACCGTACCTACGGTCTCCTTATGTTCTGCGCGATGTTTTCGGCTGTGCGTTGCGTTTTGCCAACAAATTTTCACTTGTATATATATCCCTGGTTAACGATTTCTTAGGGGGGATATCTAGGGGAGACTTGAGGAGATAGACTTGGACATCTTCTAGCTTGTAATTAGTGGATTTTTGAGAGAGATTAGTTAGAGATTAATCTAGGGTTTTGGAGATTTGTGTTTGTTATTGAAGATTTGGGTATTCAAACAGTTGAGAGATTGTTGGATCATCTTTTTATTGCTTTCTATTGTTCATCTACAACATTTTGATAAGTATTCTCTTCCCTTAACTCTTTTATTAATTACTTTGCTAATTACTTTCCTTGTTATCTAATTGCCTTGCTTGTTATTTCATTGTTCTTGTTGGGTTTATATTTGTTGATGTTAGAAATCATGCTTAGGGTTGGTTTCGATGTTGTTAGCTTAGCTAGTATTATGATTAGTGGCTAGAAACCATATGGGTTAGGGGGTAATTAAGGGTGTGAACAGGTAATTAGGCATGGGTTAGCAATTTTAGTGAGTAATTAGTTGGGAAATCACTATTCCCACTCGATCCTTCCCTCAACTGGGATGTATTTGGGTTCGAAAGTCCCCGAACACATCCAACACTTGAGTTGGAATGTTGGAATTGGGATAGTTAGTCCTCTACTCACGAAAGTGAATAGAGGCTAACTAGGGAATTCCGTTTCATTAACTCTCCGGGTCCGTGGTGGACTTTGGGGAAGTTAATCCGGACTATCCTCGAAAGAGGAGGCTCGGTGGGTATTTTCTAACGGAATTTCCACTTGATTTCCTTCCTTGTTGCTTTCTTGTTGCGAAACCTATCTCCTCATTCCCGTTTGCATCCCGAAAACTTCCGAAGCCCATTTTCCATTCTTTGACCAACCTTAGCTTTGTTTCTTGCGTTGTGACCCTTTCAACCAAATACCTTAGCTTAGCAATCTCATCCCGACCATTGACTTAGTTTCTATGACCAAGGCCGCCGGCTCCACGAGAGAACGACAATACCTAGGTCCTTCAAAATTGCTCTGATCTCCCGAGCGCATGTAGAGACCCGCACCTTATTCCTTTGAATGGGGCGGAAGGGTTTCTTTCGCAGATAGCCGGTGTCGATGGCTGGGACCCTAGCAACTCCACCCCCACCCTTATTAGGAACCTGCATTGAGGTGTGCTCACCGCATCCTCTCTTCGGCATTTTTGGGAGGCTGCGGTTCAAACAAGGCTACCTAATGATCGTTATATGTTGCATGTTATGCTTGATGCACAACCTAGTGACTGGCGCCTCTATTTGCCTCGCACCTTTCACGCCTTGCTACCTCATCCACCGCGAGGATACCGATAGATGGATATATATCACACACCTAGCACGTTAATTTGGCTTTAGACCACCATGGCCGCCCCGATTGTGTTTCTAGTAGCATGTTTATAGATGGAGAACGTGTTGGTCTTTTGGAATGTGCAAGTCGATAAAAACCAGTATGCTTATTGATCTATCCTAACAATGTTAGGTTCCCTTGCTCACCCACATCTCTCCTCAAAACGAAGCAAACCTTCTTTGGATGCCTCCCCTTCCTAATGTCGAGCCCCAACAACAGCCTGAGCCTAAACAATAACAACCTGACCCTCAACCCCAACAACCTCCCATAGATCATGAGGTGCGTTACCGCGACCTCCAGTTAGCTATTGTCGGACCGAGCGTCGTGTAGATGAGTTGCAGGAGTACCTTATTGAGTCAAGGAACCAATCTGACCTGCGTTTCACACGTCTTGACGAGTCTATCGCCCACATCTCCGACCTTATTCAGGCTATGTTTGACAAATCCTTGCCTCCGCTACCTAATGACCCAACCGCCCCATCCCCACCGAGCGCGGATGATTAATCCTTTGCTCCGCTCCTTCTCTCTCCACCTTTATCTTCTGCATTGAGGACAATATAGTGTTTAAGCATGGGGGGTTATCTATCCACTTTGTGAATATTTCTTCTTATTTCTCAAATTTTCTCTTATTTTCTTTTATTTTCGTCTTTCTTTTTCTTATTTCATGCTTATTTTTCGTATTTTAGTGTGATTTTCTTGTTTTCAGTGTGTTTCTTGATTGAATTCTTGTTTTTAGTGTGTTTCTTGATTTCAGTTTTTCTTTAGGTTTTTCTATTTTTCTTGTCTTTTTAATTTTTCTTTATTTCCTTCTTTCGTAATTTGAGGTATTATTTCTAGGTTCAAAAGAAAAAGTGTGAAAAAAAATAGAAAAAGAAGAATAGAAAAAGTTGGAGTTGAAAAAAAAAAAATAAGAAAATTGAAGTTGGAGTGAAAGAAGTAGTGTCTTATTTTTCTTTTTGTTTTGTTCTTTTTCTTTTATGCATGCGAACACTCACACTTATTATGTTTTTCTTGTTTATTCCTAACCAAAGTGTGACGTTTTTCTTGGATCGCGGATTGGGTTCGTTATTTATTTGAAGACCCCGAGGTAACCTCTTTCTGCACTCTTTGAATGTGTACATATATTGATCCTTGTTGCATGCTTGATTTTTCTTTTGGGTGGCGAACCCCTTTGAGTGTTTGTGTTGGGATTATATTGCTTATATGCTAGTTGTTCTTGTTTGTTTGTTTTTGTAGGTTCTCTACCCTTTTCATGTGACACCTTCCCACAATGAGGACATTGTGGCGTTTTAAGTGTTGGGGGGGGGGGGAGATATTCTGTTTCAAGGGTAGATCAGCTAGCACTTTGTTTTTGTTTTCTTAGTTTTTGCCTAAAATTTGAAAAAAATTGTGTGAAAAAGGAGAAAAAAGGGAGTGAAAACCTTAAAAGTTTCCTTTCGGTCTTCGTTTTCACTTTGTTTTTGCCTTGTTTCTTGGATCTTGTTGTCGAAATTGAGAAGCCGATCATAAACTCCCTTAAAAGAAACCGGTATGAGCATTTTCGACCCTGTCTCGGGTACTAGTCATGACTTATTACTTTAGATGTCCTTCATTGAGTGTCTAGCGAAACCCCCAATTCCTTTCACGCTCGTCAAGTCTGAGATTCTAGGGGTTTGTGTCCGAGCTTGTTCTTTTTCCCGTTTAATAAAAGCAAAAGCAAATTCAAAACAAAAAGAAAAAAGAAAGCAAAGCTACAATAACCGGATTAAGTGGGGCGTGTCGCCGAATGACATTAACCACCATACACTTAGCCAACCTACACGGGCCCGGTATTAGCGGTATGGCGCTATTACCCCTTAAGCTCCTCCTATTCCGAATTCTCGACGGAGGTGTGTATAGAAAAGACTGTGTTGGGAGGGTAAACCCCATATTTGGGTCGTCCAATTCCCGAAAGTAAGGCTAATACCGACCTTTAAAAAGAAAAAAAGGAGAAAAAGAAAAGGCAATTTTGTTGGGATTACCCAACGCGAAAAGAAAAGTTTAAGCGTTAATAAAGTGTGGGGCTCTCCTTGCATCACCTACGACCCTCACCAAGCCAAGGGCGACCAAATGCGAGGAAAGGCAGCTTGTTCCTTGTTCGTTTCGTTGTTTTTGAGCTCGGGCATGAGTCCTTGGAGTCTTTTGGATTCGGTTGGAACCCACTAGCACTTACGCACATGGGGTTTTGCTTGACACTAGATGTAGGAAATCAAAAATCTCAAAGACTGACTTTTGCTTGGGATAGTGCTTGTGAGACGCTCATAACGGTTTCTTTTGGAGGTTTAATAACGTTTTCCTGATTTAGATTTCGAGATCTTTTGAAGCGAAGCTTTTGTTTTCCTTTTCTTTCGTTTTCTTCGGTTTTGTTTTCACTTTCCCTCTCTCCTTTTTCTTTGGCTTTTGTGGGTATAGCCGCCACAAACCCTCACGAGTCCATCTCGTCCACCCGGGCTCCTGGGGGGTTCAAAGGGCTTGGTGCATACGCTAAATGCACTCGTTTCCTCCCACGACAGGGGAGTTGGTGTTTAGTTTTCTTTTTTGTTTTGTTTTTGTTTTGCTCGGGATGAGCAAAAGTTTAAGTGTGGGGGGGTGTTTAGACCCAATTTTGTATCTAAATAGCGCCATAATTCTTAAGCTTTTAGCTCGTTTCGTGTTCTAATTTCATAACTTTTAATACATTTTTGGTTATTTTATAGATTTTGGAGTTTTTACTCAAAACATGGTAAAAAGGGCCATTTAAGAGCATTTTTTGGTGATTTCCCGAGCCGAGCCGGACCGAGAGTCGAGGCGGAGTTGACCCGGGACCACTTTCCCCACCTTTGGTGTCAATTAGTGAGGTAACACCCACTACAATCCTCGTAGCGGGCGTTACATGCCTTGGAAAGAAGGAAGGAACAAGAGGAAGGAAGTCAGAGGTAGCCCCCGACACGCCAATGGTGACACAAGCTACCCAGGGTTGGCCAAGCAAGACCGCACCTACGGTATTGAGGACCGTACCTACGATCTCTCGAACATCAAAAATCGCCAAAGCAACTCTTCGCTGAGACAACAGGTACACCGCACCTACGATGTCCCAGGGCCGTACCTACGCTCTCTCGAAGGAAAAAATCGCCATGCAGATTTCTCTGGACAGAACGAGACCGTAGCTACGGTCTCCCAGACCGTACCTACGGTCTCCTTATGTTCTGCGCGATGTTTTCTACAGGCGTATGCTTTGCCAACAAATTTTCACTTGTATATATATCCCTGGTTAACGATTTCTTAGGGGGGATATCTAGGGGAGACTTGAGGAGATAGACTTGGACATCTTCTAGCTTGTAATTAGTGGATTTTTGAGAGAGATTAGTTAGAGATTAATCTAGGGTTTTGGAGATTTGTGTTTGTTATTGAAGATTTGGGTATTCAAACAGTTGAGAGATTGTTGGATCATCTTTTTATTGCTTTCTATTGTTCATCTACAACATTTTGATAAGTATTCTCTTCCCTTAACTCTTTTATTAATTACTTTGCTAATTACTTTCCTTGTTATCTAATTGCCTTGCTTGTTATTTCATTGTTCTTGTTGGGTTTATATTTGTTGATGTTAGAAATCATGCTTAGGGTTGGTTTCGATGTTGTTAGCTTAGCTAGTATTATGATTAGTGGCTAGAAACCATATGGGTTAGGGGGTAATTAAGGGTGTGAACAGGTAATTAGGCATGGGTTAGCAATTTTAGTGAGTAATTAGTTGGGAAATCACTATTCCCACTCCAATCCTTCCCTCAACTGGGATGTATTTGGGTTCGAAAGTCCCCGAACACATCCAACACTTGAGTTGGAATGTTGGAATTGGGATAGTTAGTCCTCTACTCACGAAAGTGAATAGAGGCTAACTAGGGAATTCCGTTTCATTAACTCTCCGGGTCCGTGGTGGACTTTGGGGAAGTTAATCCGGACTATCCTCGAAAGAGGAGGCTCTGGGTATTTTCTAACGAATTTCCACTTGATTTCCTTCCTTGTTGCTTTCTTGTTGAAACCTATCTCCTCATTCCCGTTGCATCCGAAACTTCCGAAGCCCATTTTCCATTCTTTGACCAACCTTAGCTTTGTTTCTTGCGTTGTGACCCTTTCAACCAAATACCTTAGCTTAGCAATCTCATCCCGACCATTGACTTAGTTTCTATGACCAAGGCCGCCAGCTCCCTGAGAGAGAACGACAATACCTAGGTCCTTCAAAAATTGCTCTGATCTCCCGAAGACATGTAGAGACCCGCACCTTATTCCTTTGAATCGACGGGAAGGGTTTCTTTCGCAGATAGCCGTGTCGATGACTGACCCTAGCAACTCCACCCCCACCCTTATTAGGAACCCTGCATTGAGGTGTGCTCACCGCATCCTCTCTTGCGGCATTTTTGGGAGGCCTGGCAGTTCAAACAAGGCTACCTAATCTGACTGTTATATGTTGCATGTTATGCTTGATGCAGACAACCTAGCTGACCTGGCCGCCCTATTTGCCTCGCACCTTTCACGCCTTGCTACCTCATCCACCGCAGGGATACTGATAGATGGATATATATCACACACCTAGCACGTTAATTTGGCTTTAGACCGACCATGGCCGCCCCCGATTGTGTTTCTAGTAGCATGTTTATAGATGGAGAACAGTGTTGGTCTTTTGGAATGTGCAAATTCGATAAAAACCAGCGCTGTTTATTGATCTATCCTAACAATGTTAGGTTCCCCTTGCTCACCCACATCTCTCCCCTCAAAACGAAGCAAACCTTCTTTGGATGCCTCCCCTTCCTAATGTCGAGCCCCAACAACAGCCTGAGCCTAAACAATAACAACCTGACCCTCAACCCCAACAACCTCCCATAGATCATGAGGTGCGTTACCGCGACCTCCAGTTAGCTATTGTCGGACCGAGCGTCGTGTAGATGAGTTGCAGGAGTACCTTATTGAGTCAAGGAACCAATCTGACCTGCGTTTCACACGTCTTGACGAGTCTATCGCCCACATCTCCGACCTTATTCAGGCTATGTTTGACAAATCCTTGCCTCCGCTACCTAATGACCCAACCGCCCCATCCCCACCGAGCGCGGATGATTAATCCTTTGCTCCGCTCCTTCTCTCTCCACCTTTATCTTCTGCATTGAGGACAATATAGTGTTTAAGCATGGGGGGTTATCTATCCACTTTGTGAATATTTCTTCTTATTTCTCAAATTTTCTCTTATTTTCTTTTATTTTCGTCTTTCTTTTTCTTATTTCATGCTTATTTTTCGTATTTTAGTGTGATTTTCTTGTTTTCAGTGTGTTTCTTGATTGAATTCTTGTTTTTAGTGTGTTTCTTGATTTCAGTTTTTCTTTAGGTTTTTCTATTTTTCTTGTCTTTTTAATTTTTCTTTATTTCCTTCTTTCGTAATTTGAGGTATTATTTCTAGGTTCAAAAGAAAAAGTGTGAAAAAAAATAGAAAAAGAAGAATAGAAAAAGTTGGAGTTGAAAAAAAAAAAATAAGAAAATTGAAGTTGGAGTGAAAGAAGTAGTGTCTTATTTTTCTTTTTGTTTTGTTCTTTTTCTTTTATGCATGCGAACACTCACACTTATTATGTTTTTCTTGTTTATTCCTAACCAAAGTGTGACGTTTTTCTTGGATCGCGGATTGGGTTCGTTATTTATTTGAAGACCCCGAGGTAACCTCTTTCTGCACTCTTTGAATGTGTACATATATTGATCCTTGTTGCATGCTTGATTTTTCTTTTGGGTGGCGAACCCCTTTGAGTGTTTGTGTTGGGATTATATTGCTTATATGCTAGTTGTTCTTGTTTGTTTGTTTTTGTAGGTTCTCTACCCTTTTCATGTGACACCTTCCCACAATGAGGACATTGTGGCGTTTTAAGTGTTGGGGGGGGGGGGAGATATTCTGTTTCAAGGGTAGATCAGCTAGCACTTTGTTTTTGTTTTCTTAGTTTTTGCCTAAAATTTGAAAAAAATTGTGTGAAAAAGGAGAAAAAAGGGAGTGAAAACCTTAAAAGTTTCCTTTCGGTCTTCGTTTTCACTTTGTTTTTGCCTTGTTTCTTGGATCTTGTTGTCGAAATTGAGAAGCCGATCATAAACTCCCTTAAAAGAAACCGGTATGAGCATTTTCGACCCTGTCTCGGGTACTAGTCATGACTTATTACTTTAGATGTCCTTCATTGAGTGTCTAGCGAAACCCCCAATTCCTTTCACGTTCTGGTTGAAGTCGGGAGATTCTAGGGGTTTGTGTCCGAGCTTGTTCTTTTTCCCGTTTAATAAAAGCAAAAGCAAATTCAAAACAAAAAGAAAAAAGAAAGCAAAGCTACAATAACCGGATTAAGTGGGGCGTGTCGCCGAATGACATTAACCACCATACACTTAGCCAACCTACACGGGCCCGGTATTAGCGGTATGGCGCTATTACCCCTTAAGCTCCTCCTATTCCGAATTCTCGACGGAGGTGTGTATAGAAAAGACTGTGTTGGGAGGGTAAACCCCATATTTGGGTCGTCCAATTCCCGAAAGTAAGGCTAATACCGACCTTTAAAAAGAAAAAAAGGAGAAAAAGAAAAGGCAATTTTGTTGGGATTACCCAACGCGAAAAGAAAAGTTTAAGCGTTAATAAAGTGTGGGCTCTCCTTGCATCACCTCGACCCTCACCAAGCCAAGGGCTACCAAATGCGAGGAAAGGCAGCTTGTTCCTTGTTCGTTTCGTTGTTTTTGAGCTCGGGCATGAGTCCTCGAGTCTTTTGGATTCGGTTGGAACCACTAGCACTTACGCACATGGGGTTTTGCTTGACACTAGATGTAGGAAATCAAAATCTCAAAGACTGACTTTTGCTTGGGATAGTGCTTGTGACGCCTTCATGCGGTTTCTTTTGGAGGTTTAATAACGTTTTCTGATTTAGATTTGAGATCTTTTGAAGCGAAGCTTTTGTTTTCCTTTCTTTCGTTTTCTTGGTTTTGTTTTCACTTTCTCTCTCCTTTTCTTTGGCTTTTGTGGGTATAGCCGCAACAAACCCTCAAGAGTCCATCACGTACACCCGGCTCTGGGTTCAAAGGGCTTGGTGCATACGCTAAATGCACTCGCTTTCCTCCCACAGGAGTTGGTGTTTAGTTTTCTTTTTTGTTTTGTTTTTGTTTTGCTCGGGATGAGCAAAAGTTTAAGTGTGGGGGGGTGTTTAGACCCAATTTTGTATCTAAATAGCGCCATAATTCTTAAGCTTTTAGCTCGTTTCGTGTTCTAATTTCATAACTTTTAATACATTTTTGGTTATTTTATAGATTTTGGAGTTTTTACTCAAAACATGGTAAAAAGGGCCATTTAAGAGCATTTTTTGGTGATTTCCCGAGCCGAGCCGGACCGAGAGTCGAGGCGGAGTTGACCCGGGACCACTTTCCCCACCTTTGGTGTCAATTAGTGAGGTAACACCCACTACAATCCTCGTAGCGCGTTATGCCTTGGAAAGAAGGAAGGAACAAGAGGAAGGAAGTCGAGGTAGCCCCGACACGCCAATGGTGACACAAGCTACCTGTGGTTGGCTACAAGACCGCACTCGGTATTGAGGACCGTACCTACGATCTCTCGAACATCAAAAATCGCCAAAGCAACTCTTCGCTGAGACAACAGGTACACCGCACCTACGATGTCCCAGGGCCGTACCTACGCTCTCTCGAAGGAAAAAATCGCCATGCAGATTTCTCTGGACAGAACGAGACCGTAGCTACGGTCTCCCAGACCGTACCTACGGTCTCCTTATGTTCTGCGCGATGTTTTCGGCTGTGCGTTGCGTTTTGCCAACAAATTTTCACTTGTATATATATCCCTGGTTAACGATTTCTTAGGGGGGATATCTAGGGGAGACTTGAGGAGATAGACTTGGACATCTTCTAGCTTGTAATTAGTGGATTTTTGAGAGAGATTAGTTAGAGATTAATCTAGGGTTTTGGAGATTTGTGTTTGTTATTGAAGATTTGGGTATTCAAACAGTTTAGATATTGTTGGATCATCTTTTTATTGCTTTCTATTGTTCATCTACAACATTTTGATAAGTATTCTCTTCCCTTAACTCTTTTATTAATTACTTTGCTAATTACTTTCCTTGTTATCTAATTGCCTTGCTTGTTATTTCATTGTTCTTGTTGGGTTTATATTTGTTGATGTTAGAAATCATGCTTAGGGTTGGTTTCGATGTTGTTAGCTTAGCTAGTATTATGATTAGTGGCTAGAAACCATATGGGTTAGGGGGTAATTAAGGGTGTGAACAGGTAATTAGGCATGGGTTAGCAATTTTAGTGAGTAATTAGTTGAAATCACTATTCCCACTCCAATCCTTCCTCAATCGGGATGTATTTGGGTTCGAAGTCCCGAACACATCCAACACTTGAGTTGGAATGTTGGAATTGGGATAGTTAGTCCTCTACTCGAAAGTGAATAGAGGCTAACTAGGGAATTCTTCATTAACTCTCGGTCCGTGGTGGACTTTGGGAAGTTAATCAGACTATCCTCGAAGAGGAGGCTCGGTGGGTATTTTCTAACGGAATTTCCACTTGATTTCCTTCCTTGTTGCTTTCTTGTTGCGAAACCTATCTCCTCATTCCCGTTTGCATCCCGAAAACTTCCGAAGCCCATTTTCCATTCTTTGACCAACCTTAGCTTTGTTTCTTGCGTTGTGACCCTTTCAACCAAATACCTTAGCTTAGCAATCTCATCCCGACCATTGACTTAGTTTCTATGACCAAGGCCGCCAGCTCCCTGAGAGAGAACGACAATACCTAGGTCCTTCAAAAATTGCTCTACAGTCTCCCCGAGCGCACATGTAGAGACCCGCACCTTATTCCTTTGAACTGGGACGGGAAGGGTTTCTTTCGCAGGATAGCTGGTGTCGATGACTGGGACCCTAGCAACTCCACCCCCACCCTTATTAGGAACCCTGCATTGAGGTGTGCTCACCGCATCCTCTCTTGCGGCATTTTTGGGAGGCCTGGCAGTTCAAACAAGGCTACCTAATCTGACTGTTATATGTTGCATGTTATGCTTGATGCAGACAACCTAGCTGACCTGGCCGCCCTATTTGCCTCGCACCTTTCACGCCTTGCTACCTCATCCACCGCAGGGATACTGATAGATGGATATATATCACACACCTAGCACGTTAATTTGGCTTTAGACCGACCATGGCCGCCCCCGATTGTGTTTCTAGTAGCATGTTTATAGATGGAGAACAGTGTTGGTCTTTTGGAATGTGCAAATTCGATAAAAACCAGCGCTGTTTATTGATCTATCCTAACAATGTTAGGTTCCCCCTCACCCACATCTCTCCTCAAAGCAAGCAAACCTTCTTTGGATGCCTCCCCTTCCTAATGTCGAGCCCCAACAACAGCCTGAGCCTAAACAATAACAACCTGACCCTCAACCCCAACAACCTCCCATAGATCATGAGGTGCGTTACCGCGACCTCCAGTTAGCTATTGTCGGACCGAGCGTCGTGTAGATGAGTTGCAGGAGTACCTTATTGAGTCAAGGAAACAATCGACTGCGTTTCACACGTCTTGACGAGTCTATCGCCCACATCTCCGACCTTATTCAGGCTATGTTTGACAAATCCTTGCCTCCGCTACCTAATGACCCAACCGCCCCATCCCCACCGAGCGCGGATGATTAATCCTTTGCTCCGCTCCTTCTCTCTCCACCTTTATCTTCTGCATTGAGGACAATATAGTGTTTAAGCATGGGGGGTTATCTATCCACTTTGTGAATATTTCTTCTTATTTCTCAAATTTTCTCTTATTTTCTTTTATTTTCGTCTTTCTTTTTCTTATTTCATGCTTATTTTTCGTATTTTAGTGTGATTTTCTTGTTTTAAGTGTGTTTCTTGATTGAATTCTTGTTTTTAGTGTGTTTCTTGATTTCAGTTTTTCTTTAGGTTTTTCTATTTTTCTTGTCTTTTTAATTTTTCTTTATTTCCTTCTTTCGTAATTTGAGGTATTATTTCTAGGTTCAAAAGAAAAAGTGTGAAAAAAAATAGAAAAAGAAGAATAGAAAAAGTTGGAGTTGAAAAAAAAAAAATAAGAAAATTGAAGTTGGAGTGAAAGAAGTAGTGTCTTATTTTTCTTTTTGTTTTGTTCTTTTTCTTTTATGCATGCGAACACTCACACTTATTATGTTTTTCTTGTTTATTCCTAACCAAAGTGTGACGTTTTTCTTGGATCGCGGATTGGGTTCGTTATTTATTTGAAGACCCCGAGGTAACCTCTTTCTGCACTCTTTGAATGTGTACATATATTGATCCTTGTTGCATGCTTGATTTTTCTTTTGGGTGGCGAACCCCTTTGAGTGTTTGTGTTGGGATTATATTGCTTATATGCTAGTTGTTCTTGTTTGTTTGTTTTTGTAGGTTCTCTACCCTTTTCATGTGACACCTTCCCACAATGAGGACATTGTGGCGTTTTAAGTGTTGGGGAGATATTCTGTTTAAGGGTAGATCAGCTAGCACTTTGTTTTTGTTTTCTTAGTTTTGCCTAAAATTTGAAAAAATTGTGTGAAAAAGGAGAAAAAGGTGAAAACCTTAAAAGTTTCCTTTGGTCTTCGTTTTCACTTTGTTTTTGCCTTGTTTCTTGGATCTTGTTGTCGAAATTGAGAAGCCGATCATAAACTCCCTTAAAGAAACCGGTATGAGCATTTTCGACCACTCTCGGGTACTAGTCATGACTTATTACTTTAGATGTCCTTCATTGAGTGTCTGAAAACCCCCCAATTCCTTTCACGCTCGTTGAAGTCGGGAGATTCTAGGGGTTTGTGTCCGAGCTTGTTCTTTTTCCCGTTTAATAAAAGCAAAAGCAAATTCAAAACAAAAAGAAAAAAGAAAGCAAAGCTACAATAACCGGATTAAGTGGGGCGTGTCGCTGAATGACATTAACCACCATACACTTAGCCAACCTACACGGGCCCGGTATTAGCGGTATGGCGCTATTACCCCTTAAGCTCCTCCTATTCCGAATTCTCGACGGAGGTGTGTATAGAAAAGACTATGTTGGGAGGGTAAACCCCATATTTGGGTCGTCCAATTCCCGAAAGTAAGGCTAATACCGACCTTTAAAAAGAAAAAAAGGAGAAAAAGAAAAGGCAATTTTGTTGGGATTACCCAACGCGAAAAGAAAATTTTAAGCGTTAATAAAGTGTGGGGCTCTCCTTGCATCACCTACGACCCTCACCAAGCCAAGGGCGACCAAATGCGAGGAAAGGCAGCTTGTTCCTTGTTCGTTTCGTTGTTTTTGAGCTCGGGCATGAGTCCTTGGAGTCTTTTGGATTCGGTTGGAACCCACTAGCACTTACGCACATGGGGTTTTGCTTGACACTAGATGTAGGAAATCAAAAATCTCAAAGACTGACTTTTGCTTGGGATAGTGCTTGTGAGACGCTCATAACGGTTTTTTTGGAGGTTTAATAACGTTTTCCTGATTTAGATTTCGAGATCTTTTGAAGCTTTTGTTTTCCTTTTCTTTCGTTTTCTTCGGTTTTGTTTTCACTTTCCCTCTCTCCTTTTTCTTTGGCTTTTGTGGGTATAGCCGCCACAAACCCTCACGAGTCCATCTCGTCCACCCGGGCTCCTGGGGGGTTCAAAGGGCTTGGTGCATACGCTAAATGCACTCGTTTCCTCCCACGACAGGGGAGTTGGTGTTTAGTTTTCTTTTTTGTTTTGTTTTTGTTTTGCTCGGGATGAGCAAAAGTTTAAGTGTGGGGGGGTGTTTAGACCCAATTTTGTATCTAAATAGCGCCATAATTCTTAAGCTTTTAGCTCGTTTCGTGTTCTAATTTCATAACTTTTAATACATTTTTGGTTATTTTGTAGATTTTGGAGTTTTTACTCAAAACATGGTAAAAAGGGCCATTTAAGAGCATTTTTTGGTGATTTCCCGAGCATGACCAGAGTCGAGGCGGAGTTGACCCGGGACCACTTTCCCCACCTTTGGTGTCAATTAGTGAGGTAACACCCACTACAATCCTCGTAGCGGGCGTTACATGCCTTGGAAAGAAGGAAGGAACAAGAGGAAGGAAGTCAGAGGTAGCCCCCGACACGCCAATGGTGACACAAGCTACCCAGGGTTGGCCAAGCAAGACCGCACCTACGGTATTGAGGACCGTACCTACGATCTCTCGAACATCAAAAATCGCCAAAGCAACTCTTCGCTGAGACAACAGGTACACCGCACCTACGATGTCCCAGGGCCGTACCTACGCTCTCTCGAAGGAAAAAATCGCCATGCAGATTTCTCTGGACAGAACGAGACCGTACCTACGGTCTCCTTATGTTCTGCGCGATGTTTTCGGCTGTGCGTTGCGTTTTGCCAACAAATTTTCACTTGTATATATATCCCTGGTTAACGATTTCTTAGGGGGGATATCTAGGGGAGACTTGAGGAGATAGACTTGGACATCTTCTAGCTTGTAATTAGTGGATTTTAGAGAGAGATTAGTGAGAGATTAATCTAGGGTTTTGGAGATTTGTGTTTGTTATTGAAGATTTGGGTATTCAAACAGTTGAGAGATTGTTGGATCATCTTTTTATTGCTTTCTATTGTTCATCTACAACATTTTGATAAGTATTCTCTTCCCTTAACTCTTTTATTAATTACTTTGCTAATTACTTTCCTTGTTATCTAATTGCCTTGCTTGTTATTTCATTGTTCTTGTTGGGTTTATATTTGTTGATGTTAGAAATCATGCTTAGGGTTGGTTTCGATGTTGTTAGCTTAGCTAGTATTATGATTAGTGGCTAGAAACCATATGGGTTAGGGGGTAATTAAGGGTGTGAACAGGTAATTAGGCATGGGTTAGCAATTTTAGTGAGTAATTAGTTGGGAAATCACTATTCCCACTCCAATCCTTCCCTCAACTGGGATGTATTTGGGTTCGAAAGTCCCCGAACACATCCAACACTTGAGTTGGAATGTTGGAATTGGGATAGTTAGTCCTCTACTCACGAAAGTGAATAGAGGCTAACTAGGGAATTCCGTTTCATTAACTCTCCGGGTCCGTGGTGGACTTTGGGGAAGTTAATCCGGACTATCCTCGAAAGAGGAGGCTCGGTGGGTATTTTCTAACGGAATTTCCACTTGATTTCCTTCCTTGTTGCTTTCTTGTTGCGAAACCTATCTCCTCATTCCCGTTTGCATCCCGAAAACTTCCGAAGCCCATTTTCCATTCTTTGACCAACCTTAGCTTTGTTTCTTGCGTTGTGACCCTTTCAACCAAATACCTTAGCTTAGCAATCTCATCCCGACCATTGACTTAGTTTCTATGACCAAGGCCGCCAGTTCCCTGAGAGAGAACGACAATACCTAGGTCCTTCAAAATTGCTCTACGCCTCCCGAGACATGTAGAGACCGCACCTTATTCCTTTGAATCTGGGACGGGAAGGGTTTCTTCGCAGATAGCCGTGTCGATGATCGGGACCACAGCAACTCCACCCCACCCTTATTAGGAACCCCGCATTGAGGTGTGCTCACCGCATCCTCTCTTGCGGCATTTTGGGAGGCCTGCGCTCAAAACAAGGCTACCTAATCGATCGTTATATGTTGCATGTTATGCTTGATGCGCATAACCTAGTGACTGCCGCCTATTTGCCTCGCACCTTTCACGCCTTGCTACCTCATCCACCGCAGGATACCGATAGATGGATATATATCACACACCTAGCACGTTAATTTGGCTTTAGACCGACCATGGCCGCCCCCGACTGTGTTTCTAGTAGCATGTCTATAGATGGAGAACAGTGTTGGTCTTTTGGAATGTGCAAATTCGATAAAAACCAGTACCGCTTATTGATCTATCCTAACAATGTTAGGTTCCCCTTGCTCACCCACATCTCTCCCCTCAAAACGAAGCAAACCTTCTTTGGATGCCTCCCCTTCCTAATGTCGAGCCCCAACAACAGCCTGAGCCTAAACAATAACAACCTGACCCTCAACCCCAACAACCTCCCATAGATCATGAGGTGCGTTACCGCGACTCGATTAGCTATTAATCGAAGGCCGTGTCGTGTAGATGAGTTGCAGGAGTACCTTATTGAGTCAAGGAACCAATCTGACATGCGTTTCACACGTCTTGACGAGTCTATCGCCAACATCTCCGACCTTATTCAGGCTATGTTTGACCAATCCTTGCCTCCGCCACCTAATGACCCAACCGCCCCATCCCCACCGAGCGCGGATGATTAATCCTTTGCTCCGCTCTTTCTCTCTCCACCTTTATCTTCTGCATTGAGGACAATATAGTGTTTAAGCATGGGGGGTTATCTATCCTCTTTGTGAATATTTCTTCTTATTTCTCAAATTTTCTCTTATTTTCTTTTATTTTCGTCTTTCTTTTTCTTATTTCATGCTTATTTTTCGTATTTTAGTGTGATTTTCTTGTTTTCAGTGTGTTTCTTGATTGAATTCTTGTTTTTAGTGTGTTTCTTGATTTCAGTTTTTCTTTAAGTTTTTCTATTTTTCTTGTCTTTTTAATTTTTCTTTATTTCCTTCTTTCGTAATTTGAGGTATTATTTCTAGGTTCAAAAGAAAAAGTGTGAAAAAAAATAGAAAAAGAAGAATAGAAAAAGTTGGAGTTGAAAAAAAAAATAAGAAAATTGAAGTTGGAGTGAAAGAAGTAGTGTCTTATTTTTCTTTTTGTTTTGTTCTTTTTCTTTTATGCATGCGAACACTCACACTTATTATGTTTTTCTTGTTTATTCCTAACCAAAGTGTGACGTTTTTCTTGGATCGCGGATTGGGTTCGTTATTTATTTGAAGACCCCGAGGTAACCTCTTTCTGCACTCTTTGAATGTGTACATATATTGATCCTTGTTGCATGCTTGATTTTTCTTTTGGGTGGCGAACCCCTTTGAGTGTTTCTGTTGGGATTATATTGCTTATATGCTAGTTGTTCTTGTTTGTTTGTTTTTGTAGGTTCTCTACCCTTTTCATGTGACACCTTCCCACAATGAGGACATTGTGGCGTTTTAAGTGTGGGGGGGGGGAGATATTCTGTTTCAAGGGTAGATCAGCTAGCACTTTGTTTTTGTTTTCTTAGTTTTTGCCTAAAATTTGAAAAAAATTGTGTGAAAAAGGAGAAAAAAGGGAGTGAAAACCTTAAAAGTTTCCTTTCGGTCTTCGTTTTCACTTTGTTTTTGCCTTGTTTCTTGGATCTTGTTTTCGAAATTGAGAAGCCGATCATAAACTCCCTTAAAAGAAACCGGTATGAGCATTTTCGACCCTGTCTCGGGTACTAGTCATGACTTATTACTTTAGATGTCCTTCATTGAGTGTCTAGCGAAACCCCCAATTCCTTTCACGTTCTGGTTGAAGTCGGGAGATTCTAGGGGTGTGTGTCCGAGCTTGATCTTTTCCGTTTAATAAAGCAAAAGCAAATTCAAAACAAAAGAAAAAGAAAGCAAAGCTACAATAACCGGATTAAGTGGCGTCATTGAATAACATTAACCACCATACACTTAGCCAACCTACACGGGCGGTATTAGCGGTATGGCGCTATTACCCTTAAGCTCCTCCTATTCAATTCTCGGAGGTGTGTATAGAAAAGATCGTGTTGGGAGGGTAAACCCCATATTTGGGTCGCCCAATTCGAAAGTAAGGCTAATACCGACCTATAAAAAGAAAAAAAGGAGAAAAAGAAAAGGCAATTTTGTTGGGATTACCCAACGCGAAAAGAAAAGTTTAAGCGTTAATAAAGTGTGGGGCTCTCCTTGCATCACCTACGACCCTCACCAACCCAAGGGCGACCAAATGCGAGGAAAGGCAGCTTGTTCCTTGTTCGTTTCGTTGTTTTTGAGCTCGGGCATGAGTCCTTGGAGTCTTTTGGATTCGGTTGGAACCCACTAGCACTTACGCACATGGGGTTTTGCTTGACACTAGATATAGGAAATCAAAAATCTCAAAGACTGACTTTTGCTTGGGATAGTGCTTGTGAGACGCTCATAACGGTTTCTTTTGGAGGTTTAATAACGTTTTCCTGATTTAGATTTCGAGATCTTTTGAAGCGAAGCTTTTGTTTTCCTTTTCTTTCGTTTTCTTCGGTTTTGCTTTCACTTTCCCTCTCTCCTTTTTCTTTGGCTTTTGTGGGTATAGCCACAAACCCTCACGAGTCCATCTCGTCCACCCGGCCTCTGGGGTTCAAAGGGCTTGGTGCATACGCTAAATGCACTCGTTTCCTCCCACGACAGGGGAGTTGGTGTTTAGTTTTCTTTTTTGTTTTGTTTTTGTTTTGCTCGGGATGAGCAAAAGTTTAAGTGTGGGGGGGTGTTTAGACCCAATTTTGTATCTAAATAGCGCCATAATTCTTAAGCTTTTAGCTCGTTTCGTGTTCTAATTTCATAACTTTTAATACATTTTTGGTTATTTTGTAGATTTTGGAGTTTTTACTCAAAACGTGGTAAAAAGGGCCATTTAAGAGCATTTTTTGGTGATTTCCCGAGCCGAGCCGGACCGAGAGTCGAGGCGGAGTTGACCCGGGACCACTTTCCCCACCTTTGGTGTCAATTAGTGAGGTAACACCCACTACAATCCTCGTAGCGGGCGTTACATGCCTTGGAAAGAAGGAAGGAACAAGAGGAAGGAAGTCAGAGGTAGCCCCCGACACGCCAATGGTGACACAAGCTACCCAGGGTTGGCCAAGCAAGACCGCACCTACGGTATTGAGGACCGTACCTACGATCTCTCGAACATCAAAAATCGCCAAAGCAACTCTTCGCTGAGACAACAGGTACACCGCACCTACGATGTCCCAGGGCCGTACCTACGCTCTCTCGAAGGAAAAAATCGCCATGCAGATTTCTCTGGACAGAACGAGACCGTAGCTACGGTCTCCCAGACCGTACCTACGGTCTCCTTATGTTCTGCGCGATGTTTTCGGCTGTGCGTTGCGTTTTGCCAACAAATTTTCACTTGTATATATATCCCTGGTTAACGATTTCTTAGGGGGGATATCTAGGGGAGACTTGAGGAGATAGCTTTGGACATCTTCTACCTTGTAATTAGTGGATTTTAGAGAGAGATTAGTGAGAGATTAATCTAGGGTTTTGGAGATTTGTGTTTGTTATTGAAGATTTGGGTATTCAAACAGTTGAGAGATTGTTGGATCATCTTTTTATTGCTTTCTATTGTTCATCTACAGCATTTTGATAAGTATTCTCTTCCCTTAACTCTTTTATTAATTACTTTGCTAATTACTTTCCTTGTTATCTAATTGCCTTGCTTGTTATTTCATTGTTCTTGTTGGGTTTATATTTGTTGATGTTAGAAATCTTGCTTAGGGTTGGTTTCGATGTTGTTAGCTTAGCTAGTATTATGATTAGTGGCTAGAAACCATATGGGTTAGGGGGTAATTAAGGGTGTGAACAGGTAATTAGGCATGGGTTAGCAATTTTAGTGAGTAATTAGTTGAAATCACTATTCCCACTCGATCCTTCCCTCAACTGGGATGTATTTGGGTTCGAAAGTCCCCGAACACATCCAACACTTGAGTTGGAATGTTGGAATTGGGATAGTTAGTCCTCTACTCACGAAAGTGAATAGAGGCTAACTAGGGAATTCCGTTTCATTAACTCTCCGGGTCCGTGGTGGACTTTGGGGAAGTTAATCCGGACTATCCTCGAAAGAGGAGGCTCGGTGGGTATTTTCTAACGGAATTTCCACTTGATTTCCTTCCTTGTTGCTTTCTTGTTGCGAAACCTATCTCCTCATTCCCGTTTGCATCCCGAAAACTTCCGAAGCCCATTTTCCATTCTTTGACCAACCTTAGCTTTGTTTCTTGCGTTGTGACCCTTTCAACCAAATACCTTAGCTTAGCAATCTCATCCCGACCATTGACTTAGTTTCTATGACCAAGGCCGCCAGCTCCCTGAGAGAGAACGACAATACCTAGGTCCTTCAAAAATTGCTCTACAGTCTCCCCGAGCGCACATGTAGAGACCCGCACCTTATTCCTTTGAACTGGGACGGGAAGGGTTTCTTTCGCAGGATAGCTGGTGTCGATGACTGGGACCCTAGCAACTCCACCCCCACCCTTATTAGGAACCCTGCATTGAGGTGTGCTCACCGCATCCTCTCTTGCGGCATTTTTGGGAGGCCTGGCAGTTCAAACAAGGCTACCTAATCTGACTGTTATATGTTGCATGTTATGCTTGATGCAGACAACCTAGCTGACCTGGCCGCCCTATTTGCCTCGCACCTTTCACGCCTTGCTACCTCATCCACCGCAGGGATACTGATAGATGGATATATATCACACACCTAGCACGTTAATTTGGCTTTAGACCGACCATGGCCGCCCCCGATTGTGTTTCTAGTAGCATGTTTATAGATGGAGAACAGTGTTGGTCTTTTGGAATGTGCAAATTCGATAAAAACCAGTATTTGTTTGTTGCTATCCTAACAATGTTAGGTTCCCCTTGCTCACCCACATCTCTCCTCAAAACGGCAAACCTTCTTTGGATGCCTCCTTCCCGATGTCGAGCCCCAACAACGGCTGAGCCTAAACAATAACAACGACCCTCCCCAACAACCTCCCATAGATCATGAGGTGCGTTACGCGACCTCCGCTTAGCTATTGTCGGACCGTCGTGTAGATGAGTTGCGGGAGTACCTTATTGAGTCAAGGAACCAATCGACTGCGTTTCACACGTCTTGACGAGTCTATCGCCCACATCTCCGACCTTATTCAGCTATGTTTGACCAATCCTTGCCTCGCCACCTAATGACCCAACCGCCCCATCCCCACCGCGGATGATTAATCCTTTGCTCCGCTCCTTCTCTCTCCACCTTTATCTTCCATTGAGGACAATATAGTGTTTAAGCATGGGGTTATCTATCCACTTTGTGAATATTTCTTCTTATTTCTCAAATTTTCTCTTATTTTCTTTTATTTTCGTCTTTCTTTTTCTTATTTCATGCTTATTTTAGTATTTTAGTGTGATTTTCTTGTTTTGGTGTGTTTCTTGATTGAATTCTTGTTTTTAGTGTGTTTCTTGATTTCAGTTTTTCTTTAGGTTTTTCTATTTTTCATGTCTTTTTAATTTTTCTTTATTTCCTTCTTTCGTAATTTGAGGTATTATTTCTAGGTTCAAAAGAAAAAGTGTGAAAAAAAATAGAAAAAGAAGAATAGAAAAAGTTGGAGTTGAAAAAAAAAATAAGAAAATTGAAGTTGGAGTGAAAGAAGTAGTGTCTTATTTTTCTTTTTGTTTTGTTCTTTTTCTTTTATGCATGCGAACACTCACACTTATTATGTTTTTCTTTTTTATTCCTAACCAAAGTGTGACGTTTTTCTTGGATCGCGGATTGGGTTCGTTATTTATTTGAAGACCCCGAGGTAACCTCTTTTTGCACTCTTTGAATGTGTACATATATTGATCCTTGTTGCATGCTTGATTTTTCTTTTGGGTGGCGAACCCCTTTGAGTGTTTCTGTTGGGATTATATTGCTTATATGCTAGTTGTTCTTGTTTGTTTGTTTTTTTAGGTTCTCTACCCTTTTCATGTGACACCTTCCCACAATGAGGACATTGTGGCGTTTTAAGTGTGGGGGGGGGGAGATATTCTGTTTCAAGGGTAGATCAGCTAGCACTTTGTTTTTGTTTTCTTAGTTTTTGCCTAAAATTTGAAAAAAATTGTGTGAAAAAGGAGAAAAAAGGGAGTGAAAACCTTAAAAGTTTCCTTTCGGTCTTCGTTTTCACTTTGTTTTTGCCTTGTTTCTTGGATCTTGTTTTCGAAATTGAGAAGCCGATCATAAACTCCCTTAAAAGAAACCGGTATGAGCATTTTCGACCCTGTCTCGGGTACTAGTCATGACTTATTACTTTAGATGTCCTTCATTGAGTGTCTAGCGAAACCCCCAATTCCTTTCACGTTCTGGTTGAAGTCGGGAGATTCTAGGGGTGTGTGTCCGAGCTTGATCTTTTTCCCGTTTAATAAAAGCAAAAGCAAATTCAAAACAAAAAGAAAAAAGAAAGCAAAGCTACAATAACCGGATTAAGTGGGGCGTGTCGCTGAATAACATTAACCACCATACACTTAGCCAACCTACACGGGCCCGGTATTAGCGGTATGGCGCTATTACCCCTTAAGCTCCTCCTATTCCGAATTCTCGACGGAGGTGTGTATAGAAAAGACTGTGTTGGGAGGGTAAACCCCATATTTGGGTCGTCCAATTCCCGAAAGTAAGGCTAATACCGACCTATAAAAAGAAAAAAAGGAGAAAAAGAAAAGGCAATTTTGTTGGGATTACCCAACGCGAAAAGAAAAGTTTAAGCGTTAATAAAGTGTGGGGCTCTCCTTGCATCACCTACGACCCTCACCAACCCAAGGGCGACCAAATGCGAGGAAAGGCAGCTTGTTCCTTGTTCGTTTCGTTGTTTTTGAGCTCGGGCATGAGTCCTTGGAGTCTTTTGGATTCGGTTGGAACCCACTAGCACTTACGCACATGGGGTTTTGCTTGACACTAGATGTAGGAAATCAAAAATCTCAAAGACTGACTTTTGCTTGGGATAGTGCTTGTGAGACGCTCATAACGGTTTCTTTTGGAGGTTTAATAACGTTTTCCTGATTTAGATTTCGAGATCTTTTGAAGCGAAGCTTTTGTTTTCCTTTTCTTTCGTTTTCTTCGGTTTTGTTTTCACTTTCCCTCTCTCCTTTTTCTTTTGCTTTTGTGGGTATAGCCGCCACAAACCCTCACGAGTCCATCTCGTCCACCCGGGCTCCTGGGGGGTTCAAAGGGCTTGGTGCATACGCTAAATGCACTCGTTTCCTCCCAATGACAGGAGTTGGTGTTTAGTTTTCTTTTTTGTTTTGTTTTTGTTTTGCTCGGGATGAGCAAAAGTTTAAGTGTGGGGGGGTGTTTAGACCCAATTTTGTATCTAAATAGCGCCATAATTCTTAAGCTTTTAGCTCGTTTCGTGTTCTAATTTCATAACTTTTAATACATTTTTGGTTATTTTGTAGATTTTGGAGTTTTTACTCAAAACGTGGTAAAAAGGGTCATTTAAGAGCATTTTTTGGTGATTTCCCGAGCATGACCGAGTCGGCGGAGTTGACCGGGACCACTTTCCCACCTTTGGTTTCATTAGTGAGGTAACACCCACTCTGATCCTCGTAGCGGGCGTTACATGCCTTGGAAAGAAGGAAGGAACAAGAGGAAGGAAGTCGAGGTAGCCCCGACACGCCAATGGTGACACAAGCTACCTGTGGTTGGCAAGCAAGACCGCACCTGCGGTATTGAGGACCGTACCTACGAACTCTCTAAAATCAAAAATCGCCAAATCAACTGTCATTGAGACAACAGTACACCGCACCTACGATGTCCTGGGCCGTACCTACGCTCTCGAAGGAAAAAATCGCCATGCAGATTTCTCTGGACAGAACGAGACCGTAGCTACGGTCTCCCAGACCGTACCTACGGTCTCCTTATGTTCTGCGCGATGTTTTCGGCTGTGCGTTGCGTTTCGCCAACAAATTTTCACTTGTATATATATCCCTGGTTAACGATTTCTTAGGGGGGATATCTAGGGGAGACTTGAGGAGATAGACTTGGACATCTTCTAGCTTGTAATTAGTGGATTTTAGAGAGAGATTAGTGAGAGATTAATCTAGGGTTTTGGAGATTTGTGTTTGTTATTGAAGATTTGGGTATTCAAACAGTTGAGAGATTGTTGGATCATCTTTTTATTGCTTTCTATTGTTCATCTACAGCATTTTGATAAGTAATTTCTTCCCTTAACTCTTTTATTAATTACTTTGCTAATTACTTTCCTTGTTATCTAATTGCCTTGCTTGTTATTTCATTGTTCTTGTTGGGTTTATATTTGTTGATGTTAGAAATCATGCTTAGGGTTGGTTTCGATGTTGTTAGCTTAGCTAGTATTATGATTAGTGGCTAGAAACCATATGGGTTAGGGGGTAATTAAGGGTGTGAACAGGTAATTAGGCATGGGTTAGCAATTTTAGTGAGTAATTAGTTGGGAAATCACTATTCCCACTCCAATCCTTCCCTCAACTGGGATGTATTTGGGTTCGAAAGTCCCCGAACACATCCAACACTTGAGTTGGAATGTTGGAATTGGGATAGTTAGTCCTCTACTCACGAAAGTGAATAGAGGCTAACTAGGGAATTCCGTTTCATTAACTCTCCGGGTCCGTGGTGGACTTTGGGGAAGTTAATCCGGACTATCCTCGAAAGAGGAGGCTCGGTGGGTATTTTCTAACGGAATTTCCACTTGATTTCCTTCCTTGTTGCTTTCTTGTTGCGAAACCTATCTCCTCATTCCCGTTTGCATCCCGAAAACTTCCGAAGCCCATTTTCCATTCTTTGACCAACCTTAGCTTTGTTTCTTGCGTTGTGACCCTTTCAACCAAATACCTTAGCTTAGCAATCTCATCCCGACCATTGACTTAGTTTCTATGACCAAGGCCGCCAGCTCCCTGAGAGAGAACGACAATACCTAGGTCCTTCAAAAATTGCTCTACAGTCTCCCCGAGCGCACATGTAGAGACCCGCACCTTATTCCTTTGAACTGGGACGGGAAGGGTTTCTTTCGCAGGATAGCTGGTGTCGATGACTGGAACCCTAGCAACTCCACCCCCACCCTTATTAGGAACCCTGCATTGAGGTGTGCTCACCGCATCCTCTCTTGCGGCATTTTTGGGAGGCTGGCGGTTCAAACAAGGCTACCTAATCGATCATATATGTTGCATGTTATGCTTGATGCGATAACCTAGGCGACTGGCCTATTTGCCTCGCACCTTTCACGCCTTGCTACCTCATCCACCGCAGGGATACTGATAGATGGATATATATCACACACCTAGCACGTTAATTTGGCTTTAGACCGACCATGGCCGCCCCCGACTGTGTTTCTAGTAGCATGTCTATAGATGGAGAACAGTGTTGGTCTTTTGGAATGTGCAAATTCGATAAAAACCAGCGTTGTTTGTTGATCTATCCTAACAATGTTAGGTTCCCCTTGCTCACCCACATCTCTCCCCTCAAAACGAAGCAAACCTTCTTTGGATGCCTCCCCTTCCTGATGTCGAGCCCCAACAACAGCCTGAGCCTAAACAATAACAACCTGACCCTCAACCCCAACAACCTCCCATAGATCATGAGGTGCGTTACCGCGACCTCCAGTTAGCTATTGTCGGACCGTGCGTCGTGTAGATGAGTTGCAGGAGTACCTTATTGAGTCAAGGAACCAATCTGACCTGCGTTTCACACGTCTTGACGAGTCGATCGCCCACATCTCCGACCTTATTCAGGCTATGTTTGACCAATCCTTGCCTCCGCCACCTAATGACCCAACCGCCCCATCCCCACCGAGCGCGGATGATTAATCCTTTGCTCCGCTCCTTCTCTCTCCACCTTTATCTTCTGCATTGAGGACAATATAGTGTTTAAGCATGGGGGGTTATCTATCCACTTTGTGAATATTTCTTCTTATTTCTCAAATTTTCTCTTATTTTCTTTTATTTTCGTCTTTCTTTTTCTTATTTCATGCTTATTTTTCGTATTTTAGTGTGATTTTCTTGTTTTCAGTGTGTTTCTTGATTGAATTCTTGTTTTTAGTGTGTTTCTTTGTTTGAGTTTTTAGTTTGTGTGTTTCTTTGTTTCTTTTTAGATTTCCTTTCTAAGTTTTCTTCTTAGTTTTTCTTCTAGTTTTAGAATTGCATTCACCTAGATTGCATTAGTTAGAGCATGCTAGATTTTTCTTTTTATTTCTTTTCTTAGTTTGTTTTCTTTTTCTTTCTTTTGCATTCACTTTGACAAAATCCAAAAAAAATCAGAAAATTAGAAAAAGCCAAAAAAATTAGAAAAGACAAGAAAAACCAGAAAAATATAAGATAAGATTAGGATTAATAATCTGAAACACCTTCGGTGATGATTTGTAAACCAATTTTACTTTCAGTTTGCCTTGCTTCACCTTGAAAAATTTGGATGAGAACTTAAAAGTTTTTGAAACCTATTTCTTCAAAGCTTCTGATTTTGAGACAAGTTATGAAAAGTGTGCTTATCTGCTTTGACTATCTTAGTAGATGTGAATATACGTACCGCAAATCTTTGGGTAAGTTTAGTTGATTGAGCCCTATCACGTGAGTCCACATAACCAAAAGTATGGATTGATCATTTTTATCGATCCTTTTATTTCATGAGTGAGTCCGCCATTAGTTGCATCTCTAGAACTTGTTTTGCATCTTGCTTGAAACTGCATCTTTACATTGCACGTTGTGACAAAGTGATTGAGGCATTCTTTTCTTTATTATTGAAACTACACAGTCAAACAGCCACCCTAACATTATAATTACAGCTTTTTAGCCCCGCCTAGCCTTTGTTTATCCTTCTTTTATGATTAAACCCTGACAATACAAGCCTAGGCCTATAATAACTCCAACCCTTCCCCTTGCTTGGAATGCGTGAGAATTTGTTATTTTTGAAGGAGAGAGTTGGTTTGGTGTGCTTTGAATGAAAGTAAGGAATTTGGGAGTGATTGTGATCATTATTTTAAATTGGGATAAGTTGAATTTCCCATCTTTTGGTTAATCAGTGATTAGTTGTGTTGTTCCTATATCATATTAAGGTCGAGCTATGTTTTTAAGTTTTTCTTCCCCCTTGCTCACCCACCAAAAAGAAAAGTAGTAAAATAAAAAAATAAAAAAAAGAGAAAAAGAGGTCCAAAAAGAAAAAGGCTAATTAGGGAGATTCAATTGATAGTTCTGAAAGCTTTTGACCCGGTTATAAAGTTAGATGAGGTATTTGATATCAATGAGGGAGAAAAGTGAGTTCCTTGCACAAATTAAGCAAGAAGGTGAGATTGAGAGCAGTTCTTTGTTGAAAATCAATCCAAGCATGGCTCTTTAACTCCTCATACCTATATATTACCACTCCTTTCCCCTAGCCTGAGCCTCATCACAACCTTGAAAAGTCTTCTTGATTGTCACTTGTGTTTTTGCACTCTAGTAGTGGAGAGCGAGATTCTTACCCAGCTCATGGTAGGTCGCTTCTTTTGGTCTGAGTATGAGAAAAACCCACATATATTCAAATTTGAGAGTATGAGTGTTCATATTTATCCTAAAGTGAGGTTTGCTCCTTTGAGTGGCTTACGTCCATAATCAACCGCACATATTTGCTTTTTTCTTGAGACTGTTGGCGGATTTGTGCATCTGAAGTACTTGTTCTCTTTCTTTAGTTTCGAAAACTTCATCTTTTCTATTTTGAACTGATTTTTGTTCTCTTCCAGATTAATCTTGGTGTTTGCTTGTTGAACTGATGCGTTTGATTGGTTAGCCTGAGGGGGTGTTTAATTTTGTTCTTTTTAACCCTATCGAAAGCTCCTGCTGTTACTTCTCTTTCTTCTTAAGTCCCGTTTTTCTTGTTTAAGCCCTTTCTCCTTTTTTAATTCTGACTTGCTTGGGGACAAACAAGAGCTAAGCATGGGGGGATTTGATAAGTGATTATTTTATAGTAATTTTTAGGGCTCAAACACATGTATTTCATGCTTTTTATACAGGAATTCAATGTTTTTATACCAATTTCTATGATTTCTTCACTTGGTTGCGAGATTGGTGCATTTTGTAGGGATCATTGAAAATACACCAAAAAGCATGAAGATTTGGAAGAAAAAGGGAGAAAAATGAGGAGAAATTAAAAAGAAAGTTGAATGAGAAAGAAATCAAAGAAGTGGAACGACCCAAGCTGCAAGGCCCGGCCCAAAGTTTGGGCGGACAACTCAGACGCTGCCCCTGGCAGATATTTCGTATGTGGAAGAAAAAATTGAACGTTGCCGGAGTTTTTTTGAACGCTGCCAGCGTGCGGACACGGAGAATATATTTTTTAGGCTAGACGCTGCCAACGCCTGCTCCCCTAATCGTGCCCTATAAAAGGTTTCTTCTGCCGGCCGTTTAAAGACATCCAAGGCTCGAGAGAGCAAGTTCTTAGAGTAGATTTTTTAGAGAGTTTCTTTCATTAAAGTTTAGTTCTTTAGGATTATAGTAGTTTGGCGACTATTGTAAAGTGATTGAAGAGAAGAAAAAGATCGATTTGGGTGACATGAAGAGATCGATTCTGCCACTTCAAACACTCGGTTAATTCTATTTTCTTTATGCTTTTCAGTTTTAATTCAGTTTGTGTGATGTTAATTTCTAGTATTATGAGTAGCTAAATACTTTTATTTGGGGGATAAACTCGATGTCCTTCAATTGATTTGGAATGCAATCTTGGTGTGAAGTTATTTCTTTTAATCGTTTGATCATCGTAATTTGTACGTCATAGTAAATTGGTTAACTACCTTTTGCTTGGTTTAGATTCTTGAACCCTAAACGAAAGTTTGTATTTTGAATTGGAAAGACGAAGATTGAATAGGCTAGAAGACAGTTAGAAATAATAGTTTCTTGCTTAGGGTCAATACAATCAGTTCTTATTTTTGATTAGGTTAAATAGCCATGAAAATAGTTGTTTAGTTAAATCATTGTAACTCACCTCGAATCGAAAGATTGCTGTGAAAGGCCTTAGAAAGGTTGTAGACCCCGAATTCTTTTATCACTTTACACCGGGATTATTGATTAGTTAATTGATTGACTAGAGTGGACTCCCCTGAACACTTTTAATTATTTGATAAAATCCTAAAGTTTTTGCTTTCTTAGTTTAATTTTCTGAATCGTTACTACACCTATTTGACTGACCTAGCATCCTTTGTAGTGAACTAGTTTAATGCGTAGTTGAACACAAGTCCCTGAGAGAGAACGACATTTATATACTACTCAGACTCGTACACTTGCGGAAAGACCTAACACGTTTTAGGCACATCAGTTTCTCCATGATGTATTTGAGCGAGTTGCACGCTGCGATCACATAAATAGCGTGCGAGAGCAGGTATGACGAAGCTTCCTCGTAGACCAAACTAACGCTAAGGCCATCTTTTCGATCTTAGAATAGCGGGATTCACACTCCAGAACTTCTTGTTGATGTAGTATATATCCTTCTCCAGATCATCGACCTTTTGGGCTAGCATTACACCCATTGCACTCTGATTGATAGTAAGATAGAGCAGTAATGGCTTTCCTGGCACAGGTGGGACTAGTACTGGTGGACTGATCAAATTGGCTTTGATCTTGTTGAATGTTGCTTGACACCGGTCGTCCCATTCAACCTTTGCACCCTTTTTCAACTTTTTAAACAATGGTTTGCAAGTCATGGTGAGCTTGGAATAAACCTACTCAGATATTGCACTCGTCCTATGAAGCCATGAATTTCCTTCTCCGTCTGAGGTGGAGGCATGTCTTGGATAGCTTTGATCTTGGATGGATCAACTTCTATTCCCCGTTGACTGACAAAATACCCTAACAACTTCCTTGAAGTACTCCAAATGTACACTTCTGCGAATTCAATCTCATGTTATACTTGCGAAGCCTAAGGAAGAACTTGCGCAAGTTAGGGATGTGGTCTTCACGCCTTTCTGACTTGACAATCATGTCATCCACATATGCTTCTACCTCCTAGTGAATCGTATCATGGAGTAAAATGGTGACGGTGCGTTGGTAAGTGGCACCCGCATTTTTCAGTCCGAAGGACATAACCACATAGCAAAAGGTTCCCCACGGAGTGATAAAGGATGTTTTCTCCATGTCTTCTACAACCATTTTGATCTGATTGTAGCCAGCATAACCATCCATGCATAAATGACAGGAGTTCATGCCCACAAGTATGGTCAACCAGGACGTCAATGTGTGGCAAAGGAAAGCAATCCTTCGGGCTAGCCTTGTTTAAGTCCCTAAAGTCAACGCACATCCATACCTTCCCGTCTTTCTTCGGTACCAGGACAATATCTGCAACCCATTTCGGGAACTCTACAATTGTAATGAACTGAGCTTCCAACTGTTATCAGACCATTCATTCTTGATTCTGCACGGCCACTGTTGAACTGGCTTGGCATCCGGGTAGAGGGTATAGCATGCTCGGCGATTTCGTTGTCAATCCGAAGCATATCCTCATAAGACCAAACGAAGACGTCGACAAACTCTGTCAAGAGAGCAGAGAACTCCTGTTGCTCCTCCAGAGTTAATTATTTTCCAATTTTCAATTCCCAGGGAGTTTCAGGTGTCCTCACATTGATGGTGATGGTTTCTTCAACAGCTAACATGTGATTTTCGTGCTTGTTCATAACTTGTGTTAATTTATTAAAGTCTTTTAAAGGTTTAACATCAAATTCATAATTATTAGTACAGCAATTAAGAGGAAAGGAATGAGAACAAGAATACTCGGAAAGGTTCACTTCATTGAATGCAGAAACGGATACAGACTCATCAGACATGGGGCTAATCCCAGCTGACTCGGACTCGACTATAGACCCACTAGTGCTCGACTCAGACAGGACCTTACAAGGTTCTCCTAACACTAGGGTACATTTATTGTTAGCAGAATCGACCCAGGACATCTCGCGGCGACCTCCATGAGCAGAGATCATGGTGCTTGGATCAAATTCAGGACTGGACAACACAACAGCCATCAGGTCCACATCTTTTCCTTCTTTTGCAGTGGAGCTTGCTCACCGACGCAAGCTTTAAGGTGCTAAAGCTCCTCCAATGCATTATCCAGAGCCTCTCGTTGTTGTTCTATTTGCTGATCTTGACGTTCAAGGTGCTCTTGGACCTTTTTATCTTGACAGATAGCTGTATGCGTGATCAGATCACACATGCTGTTTTTCATATCATCTAGGCGCTGTTGAGTTATGTTTCCACGATCTTCAATACTTTTGTCATCACTTGCCCATATACCATTGACAGTAAAGGCAGTCAAATCTTCAAGGGGGAGTACAAGGGCTCCCTCGTCTGTAATAGATTTGGATGGGTCAAAAGTACCCTCTCCTACAAAAATAGGATGATTTGGGAGAGGATTGCTTTTGTTGTTGGGTTTCCTTGCTGCCTTGGGTGCTGGTAATTCGCCTAAGCGAATCATTTTCTTGATGAGGTTCTTGAGTGTGTAGCATCGCTCGGTGTCATGACCCCTCATGCGATGGAATTTACAATACACATTGTTGTTCCACCCTGGTCCTTTGTTCTCAAGCTCCGGCTTGGGTATAGGTAATTGGATCTTGTTGGACTTTAGGATACGGTCTAAGGCTTCAGCATAAGTCATATCCAACGGAGTATAAGAATCATACTGAAAAATGTTGGCTTTTGCAATGGGTCTCGGTTCACATTTTGGATGACGTTGGTCTTAGTCACCCTCGGAGCATTGATAGTCCCCCTTACCATGTTGTTACCTTTCCAACTCTGAGATGTCGCATTTCTCTCCTTTCATACCCCTAGCTTAGGACAAAGCTTCTTCAAGTATTCAAAATTCTCGATTACATGAAAATCTAACTGTTAGACCAGACTTGACTTCAGACTACGAATAAAGGTGTCTAACTGGACCTCTGTTGGAATGATGCTAGTTACTTGAGTCATCTTAGAGTGCCACCTCTCATAGTAAGCCAAGAACGGCTCGTCATCTCCTTGGCGAATGGCCATAACATCTGACAAAGTCACCTAGTCTTTTTGGATCTTGTTGTAATGTTCGTTGAATGCTCTATGCAAGGCAGTCCAATCTCCCCGTATCTCCAAAGGAAGAGTATAATACAAATCCAATGCTTCATCATTTAGTGACGATGGGAAAACTTGCTTGTAATGCTCAGTGCCAATGCCACGGAGTGGCATCACTCGGTTAAACTCCCACACGTGATGAGTCGGGTTCACAGAGGGACTAAACTTCTTCAGGGGTATGTCCACCTTGCCAGCTATTTTGTCATTAATCTTAGCAGGTGGTTCGAACTCTATGAACTGATTGTCAAAAGCATACATCTTACTCACAACATTTTTAAACACGTTCAACTGTGTCTTCATCTCCTACATGATAGGGGTGTCTTATAGCTCGACTTCGGCCTTGACTGACACAACTTGAGGGGTAGCCACTGGTGGTGGTGGCTTAGGTGTTGGGTCATCTGGCACATGGATGACCCCTCCCGTGCTGGGACCTTCTCCTAGTTTTCCTTTGCCTATATCAATAGTAGTCATGGTTAGGGATAATCTCCATAGCATCTTCATCATCATTACTCATCCCTACATGTACATTAATGCGATCCAAGGCTTCCAACACCCTATTCAAAGTCTACTATTGTTGCTCAATACGGCTATTTTGTCTCTCAATGAGTTCCCACTGTCTGGCGGTGTGCTCCTCGACTTTCTTTTCTTATTATAAAGTGACGAAGGTAATCGAGCCTTCCATCTGGTTGAATTTCTTGATAAATTTGGTCAGAGCAAAGTTGACTGAATCGTCACCATGGTTTTCGTTTGCAGACATGTCGAACTGTAGATGACGAAAGGCTTTAGGCTTAGGGTTCTATAGGACGTAATCTGGGTTACAGATCAAACGGCAGGACGGTCCTGGGATCCAAGCTAGACTCGGGTCTAATATACTAACTAAAGAAAACAACACACAGTTCAAAGATTGACCTTTAAAGGAACACCACCCATCCCAATGAATGAATGACTTAACTGACCTACATGGGCCCACCTAAGGTGCATGGCCTATATGCCGACTCAAGGAAGTGAGTCACCCGGGACACTGGTTTGCATGAACTAACTTTACATGAACCATAAGGACTACTTTATCATTATAAAGGGCCGAATCAGGACTAAGTAAGGTAGTGTGGACATTTTTCCTCGCCGTTCGGGCTTCCGAACATCCACGCAGATTGGGGGTGTGATTCGGTGATTTATGCTGGGGTTTCAACCTTTGAAAACTCTTTAAGGGTTTAATTATACATTTCAGGAATAATAGTTGTAAAATCGCTTTCCCTTTACTTTATGCATTTCATGAGTCATCGAATTAAACTTTCGAGAGTGAACATCCACTTGTTCCAAACTCTTCAAATTTAACCCAATTTGCTCGAAAAATGTTAGGCTCGAAAGAAAGCGATTTATGCAAATATTATTTAGAAATATATAAAGAAAGACCTTAAAGTTCCATCGACACATTGTAAAACCACGTTTTACCATAGTTTATGCAACTCGATGTGCTTTAGTTCAAAATGGGATTCGCCACACGACTTTGTAAAGGAAAAGCCAAGACAAAACCAAAAAGAAAGCAAGAAAGACTCCGCCTGCGAAACCCAAGAATGGATCCGGGGGTAAGGCTATGAACTCGAAAGGTGGGAACCTAAAGAGTTCGCCTCTCACAAAAAGAAAGACTCCACTAAAAGTTTTAAGTGTGCTTTTGATAAAGTTTGGAAGGGAAATAAATAAAAACTTTATAGAATTACTTAATTGAACATGCAACAAATAAGAATGAAAGAAAGTACAACATGTACACTTTATTTACATCAAAGGGAAACAATTAAAAGCTTACATTGTGACCTTTCTTTAGGGAAGTCTTGCCTAGCCTTTGTAGAAGCCTCTTTGGATGCCTTTGAAAGCCTTGAATACTCCTCTTGAAGATGCCAAAATAATGCCAAAAGTGGATGGAAATGAGTGTGGAAAAAAAGGGTAAAAGGGTGGTAGAAAGAGGTTATTTGTGAAGTTTTTGGGTAGTAGAAAGGTAGGCTTTTTGTGGAGCTTTTAGGGATTTATGGGAGGATAATGGAAGCTAAGATGGGAATGGAGATAAAGGGGCTTAAAGGAGTGGAGAGATGGAGATAATAATGGTAGGAAAGTGACAAGGATAGGAAAAAGGTAGGAAAAAGGAACTCTTTTCTGTGGGTTTTTAGGATATTTTTGTGATGTTTTTGGGAGGCTTTATAGGAGATTTATGTAGAGATAAGGGAGGATAGGATAAGAGTATGAATTAGAGGATTGAAGAAGATGGAGGAATGGAGATTGTGATGGTAAGAATGTGGTGGAAAGATAATAGAAAAGGTGTGGGAAAAGGGACTCTTTTATGGGTTTTAGACTTTTAGTGGTGTTTTTAGGATGGTTTTGTGGGGCTTTTTGTGGGTTTTCTATGAGATGAGGTAGAATGAAGGTTTAGAGGTTTAGGGAAGGATGGAAATGGATATTATGGAGGTAAGAAAGTGGTGGAAAGATTATAGGAAAGATGGTAGAGTACGTGATGATAATAGAATAGAGATGATGATAGAAATGGGAGAATGATAAAATTGAGAGTGTAGAAGGAAAAAGGGAAGAATGATTGAGTTATTGAGTGGAGGATGGAAAGAGTAGGGATTATAGGTTTAGGGGAGTGGATATATGGAGATGGTGATGATAAGAATGTAGTAGAGTTTAGAGGAAGAAGATGGTAGAAAAGAGATTATGGGAGGAATGAAATAATAAGAGAATTGGAGAATGGATGAGTGATGAGAGAATGGGTGGATGATTGAGTGAATTGGTGAGTTTAGCTTTGGCAAGAGGGGGTATTTATAGGCTTTAGGAGGCTTCAAGAGAGGATGAACATACATGTATATACATGCATTCTCTTCATTCGTAGTCAATAGTATTCAAAATACACAAAATTCGATGCAGAGAAATGCCATGTACTTGGTAGACGGTAGTGTAAACAATGGACTTTGGGTATGAATGCCTTTAAGGCCGTTCGGCCTAGAGAAAAGGGGGGAGATTTATTTGCTTGCATCCATGCATCTTTGGACGGTGGAAGTGTGAATGAGTTTGCGTAGAAAATGGGTTGTTCATACTTGGACGGTGGAGGCTTATTTGATGCATATGAGATGATTTTGGATGCTTTTTCTAGGCTTTGAACTTGAGACCTCTTGGAGCTTCTTTGCATGTTACTTTTACGTAGCTCATGCGTGGCATGCATGGCTGAATTTATCATTTTAATTACGTAAATGTTGTGCATGCAATTCCTCAAATAAACTTGTGCATGTAGAGTGCATGCGGGCAAGTGTCTTGGCTTGGCATTGGCATTGGCATTGACTTCCCTTATTCATTTATTTCCTAACTAAAAATACTTAAAAAGCAAATAATAAAAATTACATTAAAAGTATACAAAAACTATGCTAAAACCCGGTGTCTGAACTAGCTTATCGACCGGATTCTTCTTTATTTCTACTTTGTATTTATAGATATGCTATATATTTATGTGCCCAAAGTCGGTGTCTACAGGTAGCACAGGTCAGTGTTTCTCAATTCGGATGGGCCCAATCCAAAGGCCGACCGTTTTAAGGAGAATCTGTAACTTGGACAACTTTATCAGACCCACTCAAGTCATATTGCCTATTACGCGGACTAGAATAGTAATCGACAGAACAGACAGTCTACACTTTCTACACCTTTTTTAATATTTTATTTTCCCAGAAAGTGGATATTGTAAAGGACTGGATAAAACCAACAATATGTGAGTTGGAATTACTTTATGGACTTAATTGATGAATCCAATATGGTTGAAGCAAACAACGGGCCGACCATAAATTTGTGTCGAATTCAATAATTAATTCGATAAATTAACTTACTCAAACCCTGTGCTTATTATATAGTCTAAGACTTTACCCACTAACTTTGTTTTGACTTTTAATCAGTTTTTGTTTTGGACCTTTGTTAAGAGAATGTCGTAAAGGGTCATATAAAACTATCGAAGGCGAGTTGAGTTTCCTTTGTAGTTTAAGATAATTAACCTTTATAGATAAATGAGCCTAACCAATGGGTTAACCATAACTTTTGAGGTTAATTAGCCTAGTTGTAAACATGACTCTTCTCAACCCAATGATTACTATATGGACTAAGACAACATCCCTAAACTTCGGCCGACTCGTTACAATAAAAGGAAACACATAGCACAAAGCATACATATGAACAAGGGTATCCTAAATCAAGGCTCTATGTACAATAGGGTATATTAGCAGGATAAGGCTTATCGGCTCATGTACTCGCCCCGGTGCATTCTTGTTGTAAAGGCAACTTGAATGTGTGGGGTGTTGCTCTTGGAGGCTCGAGTGGAGACCTCGTAGCGTGATGCATGAGTGGATGTGGTGACTAAGGCTCTCTCGGTGTAAGTGCATGAAATGAGTAATCTGGCATCCCATGGGTTTTTTTTTTTTTTGTTGTGGTTATATAGAAAACCTAAACAGCCACTTTTAGTAGAACCAAGCCATAATACACAAAGAGGAGGTAGCTCGGTATATGGAATTCATTTATGCCTAAAAAAAGGAATGACTTAATAATATAAAGTAAAGATTTATCTTCCTTCCAAAAATTTTAAAACACACTAAACTTTTTTCAAGTTTTACCCACTTTAAGAAAACTCCCCAGTGGAGTCGCCAAAAATCTTGTGGACATTTTTCCTCGCCGTTCGGGCTTCCGAATGTCTATGCGGATTGTGGGTGTGATTTGGTGATTTTTGATGGGGTTTGAACCTTTAAAAACTCTTTAACATAGTTTATGCAATCTCCGATGTGTTTTGGTTCGAAATGAGAGTCGCCACCCAACTTTTTAAAGAGAAAATCCAAGAAAAAACTAGAAAAGAAATCAAGAAAGACTCCGCCTATGAAACCCAAGAATGGATCCGGGGTAAGGCTACGAACTCGAAAGGTAGGAACCTAAAGAGTTTGCCTCTCATAAAAGGAAAGACTCTACTAAAAGTTTTAAGTGTACTTTTGATAAAGTTTGGAAAAGAGATAAATAGAGGCTTTATAGAATTACTTCATTGAATCATACAAGATGAAATATAAGAAATAAAATGTATAAACACAACACTTATTTACATGAAAGAGAACACTTTAAAGCTTACATTATATCGTTTGAAGAAGGGGCCTTGCCTAGCCTTTGTAGTTGCTTCAAGATTCTCCTTTTAGTACCCTTAGATAACTCCTCTCAAGATGCCAAAATGAATGAAAAAGTGGGTGGAAAAGAGGTAGAAAAGAGGATGAAAAGGGTCTTTTTGTAGGTTTTTAGGATAGTTTAGAATAGGCTTTTTCTGATGCTTTTTGGGAGGTTTTGTGATGGATTTATGCAGGGATGAAGAAAGGTGGAATTAGAAGTTTAAGAAATGGTGAGAATGGTGATAGAATGATGATAAAAAAAGATTAAAATGAGATGGAGAATGAGTATATAGAAATGAGTGGGAATGGATGAAGAAAATGAGAGATGGAAGAATGGATAAAGGATGGAGTGAATGAATGAGAGATTGAGTGAGGAATGGATTTGTTGGTGTCTTTGGCTTTAGGAGGATAGTATTTATAAGTGAAGGAGTAGGTAGAAGATACACGCATGCATGCATTCTCGTCCTTGGCAGTTAACCAGCACAAAAAACGAGGGGGGAAAGGGGAGTGTATGAGAGTGGAAGGCTACACGTGGTGAATGAACCACGTGTGGCCGCCTTCAAGGCCGATCGGCCGTCAGCATGGAGGGGGGATGAACCCTGACCCGTCCATGCATCCATGGATGCTGGAGTGTGAAAAGGTTTACCTCGAGAACTAGTGGTTCACACTTGGACGGTGATTGTATTTTGATGGCTTTTATGAAGTGTTTTTGTGATGTTTTTGTGAGGTTTCGAACATCTGATCTCTTGCATAGAGCCTGCATGTGGCTTGCATGGCTTGTCCTTTTTTATAAGAAATGCTCATGTGATCATGCATGCAACTTTAGGCGAGCTTGTAGATGTAAGGTGTATATACTTAGACTTTATTTTTCAGCTCCTTCCTCTTTATTTCTGCTTTCTGCTATATAGGTATGCTATATATTTTAAGTGTCAAAACCCGGTGTCTACAGGAAGCAAATGGATCTATTTCTCAACTACAGAGTAATAGAAGTCAGGGTGATGTCGTCCAAGTGGATCCTTTTGCATACCGAATATGGCATGACGCTCCTCGTCCCCAAGTCACATAGGGCGCGGCTAATCTCCATATCGCCTATGGAGCACGAGATAGAGAAGCTTCCTAGATCATCCATCTTCCTCAGCGGCTTATTCTCATGATAACACTGTGCTGCGCGGCTATAGGAATGGTGGCGTGATCGTTGACCTTCTTGTTGGTGAGGAGGTCCTTGAGGACTCCTTTTATGTAGGCATATCGCTTATGGCATCTATGAATGGAATGTTGATATGCATCTTCCTCAGCAGCTCTAAGAACCGGGCGAAGTTGGCATTCTCCTTCGCTCTTAGCATGCCTTGAGGGAAATGGAAGAGGTGGCCTATAGGTGCGAGCTTGCTGTGCGACCGACTCGCTAGTCTCACTCTCGATCAACCTCTTCTTCCCTCGCTCTTTTTCTGTGCCCAAGTTTTTAGCAACTCTTCTACTAGAAGCTCCCCCTCGACCATCTCCTCAATTGTGGTCTCCTCCATTCTAGCCTCATCCCACGTAACCTGCTTCATAGGATAACCCGACCCGGCCAGCTCGGTGCCACTCCGCAGTGTTATGGCGTTGAGCTCCCCCCTTGGATGAGTTGGGGTTGACTTGGCAATCCCTTTCAAGAGATAACCTAGAGCTGGGAAAATTGTTGGGCCAACTGCGCAACTTGAGTTTCCAGAAGCTTCTGGTTGGTTTGCAGCTACTCGTTGCACTGAACCTATTTCTCGTTGTATTTGATCTGAGAGGCGTTGAAGGCCTCTTGGTTCTTAAGGTATTCCTGGATGAAGTTGGGATCATATGTGATCTACTAAGGCGGTGGTTAAGGGATTGTTGCATAAATGGTGGCTGATGGGAAATAAGAGCTTGGTGAGGCGGGGCTTGCTGATTCTGATTGCGGATTTGATTCTGCGGCCTCCTTCGATTTTGGTATTGGAAACCAAGGGGATTGTATGTCGGATTACCCTGGGGGTGAGTAGGAGTCTAGATGGTGTACGACAGGTTGTTATGGTATATGGCATTAGCTTGTTCGTTCGCCACCACTTCCTGTCTGCACATGAATAACGCGTGAGCGCCGCCGCATATTTCACACACCAGGGTTGCGCTGCTGGTGTGGACGAGGTTTTCACCTCCATGACTGACTTCAGTTATTGCGGTGTCTTAAAATTGACCATGTCTTGCGACAGACGGTCAATGGCCTTGAGAATATAGTTGACATTCTCTCCTCCTAATGACTCATGCGCATCCTTAAGTCGCTTCCCCATCAGCACACATTTTTGGCCATCTGTGATAGTAGTGCATCAGCTTCCTCGGTAGTCTTGTTAAGGAATTGGCCACTTGACGCATTGTGAATCATTTGCCTCGTAGCCTGGTTAACCCCGTTGTAGAAGGTGTGGGTCAACAAATGAGGCAGCAGCTCGTGGTGGGGACATGCTCTCTAGAGGCTCTTGTAGAACTCCCAAGCCTCATACAGCGACTCCTCGGGCTCTTGGGTGAAGTTCATCAGCAAAGTGTGAAGCCTGGCTGTTTCCTGAGGCGGGAAGAACCTCTTCAGGAGGGTAGAGCTAAGGGATTCCCAAGTGGTGACGGAGTTCCTCGGACAGTTGTCCAGCCACGCCTTAGCCTTCCCAGCAAAAGTAAAGGGAAAGAATCGCACCTACAGGTATTCGTTAGTGATGCCATTCATCTTGATCATACCACACCACTCTAAGAAGTTGCAGATGTGCTCCAATGGCTTCTCAGTCTTCAGGTTGTGGAACTGCGATTTCTCAATGTGATTTAAATACGTACGTTAGCTTCAAGTCGAAGGTGACACTATCAGCAAGTGTCGGTAATATAATAGCAAAGCCACCCACGGTGACTATTGGTGATGCATAAGAAAGTAGAGTTCTGGGTGGCGCTGGTGGTTCTTCAGCCATTTATTGACGTTGGAGTCTTCTGCGGGTGTTGGCGAAGTTTTTCCTGACTGTGCGTTCGATCTCAAGGTCAAGCGGCAAAAGCTACTGATTCCTCCTGCGCATGGATACAAACAACCAAAGATCAAACTGCCCTAGGGTCTACAATACTCCTACGACGAAGGTCGAACCGACTCGAAACTAACAAAAACCTAACATGAACGCTTGGGGCGCAACTCCCCGACAACAGCGATAAAAACTTGTTTAACGTATTCCTAAGGGTATAGGCATGGTCGAATATGTTCGAGGAGCTGGGGCCCTATTGTTTAAGTTCGATTTTTTCGGTCTCAAAAGGTTTTAAGGATTCGGTTTTAGAAAAGGGTTTCACTAAAAATTTCTACTCAATAAAGGAAAACAAGGGCTTAAGGGTAATACCGAGTCAATCCAACGAAAGACTAAGCACAGATATTGTGGTTTTAGAGTAGATCAATGCTAGGTAATTAAGTGTGAGGATTGCATAGAAGGCTAGAGTCAATCTCCCTTGCTAGAGTGGTAGACTGAGGCATACCCCAAGTCCCATCATCACTCTTATGCATGACGGTACTTGATAGTATGAGAACATAATCCTAAATAATCAATTCCAAATCCCTCTCGCCAGAGTTAGGATTCGGAATCGATTAAACCACCCTAGAGTTCCAATTCGATGTTTGAAAGGATCCATAATCTCCCGGCACCTGGTATCCTACAAGTATCGAGTGGTAATCTAGGGCGGAACACTAATTACCATGCTAATCACTCTAATCCCACTAATCCATACCTAATCTACCATTAAGGGCCCTAATCACCCCCTAACCCTATAGGGTACTTGGCCACCTCATACTAATAACAAGCAACGATTCGATATTTAAACCTAACATAATCATGAAGTCAATACGACAATCACAAAGTTAACATAAACTACGATCAAAGCAATTAAAAGGCTAATCAAAACAATAATGATAATGAAGGGAAGAAAACTTGAATGAAAGAGAGAAATTCACTTACTTAGGGTTTTGAGAATGAGAAACAAAGGAGAAGGATTCAGACTTCTATTGCAAGCTCAAAGAATTCGAAATCAAATTGCATTAAATCTTGATAATCTACAAAGTAATCAACAGTAATCAATGCTTAAGAGAAGATTAAACGCTAAGAACTCTAAAATAAAACCTAGCAAGTGAAAGCTAATGTTTTTCCAAAAACTTTACATTATATACTTGTGACAAAAGTAGCCAAAACACAATCGTTTTGGCCGACATTAACTACGTAGATCCGAGGGTTCATGGGTGTAACATTGGCCGTCACGGGCGTGACCCCTGGAGAAGTCCGAAATTCTTCGTTGGATTCTACAATTCTCACGCGCGTGACCAGTGATGGTCACAGCCGTGAGGTACTACCTGGAGGGGGCGATTCTGGCAAGTCACGGTCGTGACAATGGGTATCACTGCCGTAAGGCCTGGTCTCGATGGAAAACCTCTTCGTCCCTCACGGGCGTGACAGGTGAGAGTCAGGCTGTAAGGGTCTTGCTGTCTACACCTCCTCTTCAGGGTCACGGCCGTGAGAATGGAGGTCACGGTCGTTTGGTGGTATCTTCTGAAACCCAGGATTTTGGGGTGTCACGGCCGTGACCCCTCTTCCATCCATTGCCTCTTTCCGTCCACTTTTGGAACCTAAGGAACACTGGGGTCACGGCCAAGAGAATGGTGGTCACGGCCGTGACTCCCCTGATGAAGGTCTCATTCTTGTTTCTTCTCTATTATCGGGATTGAGGCTCGGTTCTTCTTCTCCAGGGCCGGGTTTCCTCGTGATATCTCGGCTCCTCTACATTTAGGCCTGAATTGGCCTCGTTTTGTTCGCTTTTGCTCCACAAGCGTCTAAGGGTTGAAGAATCTACAAAATAAAGAAAATAAAGTGAAAATACTAATAAACATACGTGGAACCGAGTCAAAACCTAAGGGAAAAGAAACGCATTTAGGCTCAAAACAGAGACTAAACAATATAATATAAATTTTGAGTTTTTCCTATGCAGTTTTCATTACTAGGTTTAAGTTTCTAGTTTTAGGATTTAGATTTTAGATTAGAGTTTTAGTTAGGATTTAATGAGGTTTTATTCTTTGCAATTAAATTAGGGTTTATGTTTTGTAATTGAATCTTTCATTATTGTCTTCTCTATCTTTGAAGCATCAATTACTACCAAATTTCAGTATGTTCTTCTTCCCTTTTTACATCAGCTTTCAATTAGTTAATTACTTATGAAATAACCCTAGAGCGGGGGGTGAATAGGGTTGTATATTATTTGTGCACTTAATCAACACAAAAAGGGTTAGTAGCACTTTTATAAACTGAATAATACTTCTTTATTGATTGAATCAAAGTGCTAAAGGGAAAGAGGTTACGACTCGGCACTATTGAGAACTGTGAGGTCCTCAACAGGCTTACTAGGGCAGAAGACTTCACAGAAACTTCTGTACTTGAGGCCTCACGGAAGAGGCGATTACAGCTGAAGATCACATATACAGTGTGAATCGTTTTCTCTTTCATAAACACGACCTTAGAGGTCCTCACCAGATACACTCTCTGGTTACAAACTCACCACTTTTCTTAGTGGCTACAACTCAGAATATTTTCACTCAAATATTCCTACAACTCAGAATTTTTTAACCAAAATTCCTACTCTGATTTTCTTCCTTGGAAATCTTCGTTTTACATGGAAGAGGTTGATTCTATATATATGCTTGAGATCTCTAATCAGCAACGACATCTTTCTCTCAGTAGGGATTGCTTCCTTTCTTGGAGTCATCTTCAATCTTTCTCAATCTTGGCAATTTGCAACGATTTCTTTCCTTTCTTTTTAGCATTTAAAAAAGATATAATCTGTTATAAGATAAATCCAGAATTGGAAGGAATACAATAAGATTAGGATATGGAAAAACTTCCCTAATTTAATTTTGACAAACAAAATCTTCGCACGGGAACATGAGGTCCTCATTGTTGAATACGGTGAGGTCCTCAGATAGCGTTGAGATTCTTTATTATACTTCCTTGATTGAAGGTTGTTTCCTTTCTTGAGAGTAGATTTTCAATCTTCTCATTTAGGCAGCTGTTTCTTTCTCTTAATTAAATTCTGATTTTATATCTTCCAAATCTCTTAATTAAATTATGTAAATAAAATCAGATTAGAGATTATGAGAAAGATATAGATCTCTAGGGAAGATAAGGGATATTTATATAAAGGAAACTTCCCTGAATTTATATCTTCAAATTTTGTCTTTCAATCAAAAATATGGCGGATGCAATGGAGGTCCTCAAGCAGACTGTAGTGGAGGTCCTTAGAGGGTAGTAGAGTTTCTTCAATCTCCCCCTTTTTGTTTCAAAGACAAAATTTTCTTTGTTGTCCTTTTGCATAGATACACAGTACATAGCAAAGCAATACAACAAACTTAATTCTCCCCCTTTTTGTCTTTCAGACAGAAAGGAAACAGGAGAGTACAAGCACTAAGATGTATTGCCAAAATAAAGAGAGGAAGAGAGAGGGAGAAGGAGGGATAGGAAGAAAATAAATGATGAGGAAAAGAAATGTTGAGGTGTTTAGACCCAATTTTCTGTCTAAATACCGCCTAAATCCTTAGGCTTTTAACTCGTTTCGTGGTTTAATTTCATATTTTTTAATGCGTTTTTGGTTATTTTGTAGATTTTGGAGAATTCACTCAAAACGTAGCAAAACGGGCCTTTTTATAGCATTTTTGGTGATTATCCGAGCCGAGTCGGACCGAAAGCCGAGACGGAGTCGACCCGGGACAACATTCCTCACCTTTGGTTTCAATTAGTGAAGTAACACCTGCTACGACTCTCGAATCGGGCGTTACATGCTTCGGAAAGAAGGAACAACAAAGGGAAGGACAGCCAAGGCGTAGCCCTCGCCACGAATGGCGTAGCACCGCCTGCGGTGTTGGTGGACCGTACGGCGCCCTTGAAGGAGAAATCGCCTGGCACTTTTCGCTCGTCGTGCCCGCGAAAGGGTGGGTCGCGCCCGCGACCCCCCTGCTGGTTTGCGATTCTTCGGGCTTTGTACGCTGCGTTTTGGGCAATTTTGATCCTTTGTATAAATAGCTCCTTTACTGTATTTTCTGGAACGGGGTGACTATTATTAGACTCTAGTTACTTAGACTCTATTTCCAGCTTTGTATTAGTGACTTTTAGAGAGAGATTAGTGAGAGATTAATCTAGGGTTTTGGAGATTTGTGTTTGTTATTGAAGATTTGGGTATTCAAACAATTGAGAGATTGTTGGATTATTTTTTTATTGCTTTTCTTTGTTCATCTACAGCACTTTGATAAGTATTCTCTTCCCTTAACTCTTTTATTAATTACCTTGCTAATTACTTCGCTTGTTCTTAATTTCGTTACTTGCTATTTTGACTGTTTTGCTTGTTTATGGTTGTTTGATGTTAGAAATCATGTTTAGGTTTGGTTTGGATATTGTTATCATAGTTAGTGTCATGATTAGTGATAACTGCGTTTCATGACTATGTTTTTGGGGGCTTTCAATAGTGAATTAGGGTTAATTTTGTGTGTGAACCTTGATTTTTATTCCAACTTCCCTACTACACTTGGTGTTGTTGTTTTTGATGTGAATTTATAGGTTTTGAGGCCAAAACACCAACTTTCTCTCAACTTCAGGCAGGAGTGAATATACCACGGTCCTCTACATGTCAAACCCAAACCATGGTACAAATTTGGGACGGAAAGGAGCAAGGAATAGTCGGGCAGCAGTGCAAAGTGGTGGCCACGGTCGTGGCGGACTTGCCAAATTTCATTTGGCGAAGGAAAGAAGAAAGAAGCGGGGCGATGGCAACCTCGGGCGGCCGTGGTGATCACCACGATCATGGTGTACTGCAATTGTCTGCATTTATGACGGACGAGGCGAACTGCCTATGCAGGTCTGTTATTTTCGCGAGTAGAAAAGGGAGGAAGAGACGGTTTTTCGAGATTCATTCATTGTCTATCAGTTTTCCTTCGTTCTTTGGTCGTCAAGAAGAGAAAAGAGAGCCCTAATACTTCCATTCTACTCCTCTTCCCTACCATCAAGATTCAAGACCGAATCGATTCAAGAGAAACCAAGATCAAGATTCGCAAAGGAAAGGAGCGACGTTCGCGGAGAAGGTTTCTACCCCAGGATCGAAAGACTCGACGGGTTGTATTCTTCGCAATTCTATTCTTACTTTTTGATTTCCTTCTTAGTTTTGAGATTCGATTATGATGTTTGGAACTTGTTTTGTGTTTTCATTGAATATGAGCGAGTAGATTTCTTGAATTCTAGGGTTTTGCAACCCGAAACAATGTAGTTTGATTGTTTGTTATTAGTTTGTGCATGAATTCTTGATTAGAATCAATAGAAGGTTGTGTTTTCCATGTTTATGAGTATTCTTAAGGCCTTGAATATTTGTAAGTTTGAGATTAACTGAGAAGAAATCTTGAAAGGTGAATTAGGGTAATCTGACTACCAACCTGTCTACCTAGGCTTATGAAAGTTGAAAAAGGAGTAGTAAACTAGGGAATCATTAGATAACCTGACTTTTAAGACCTTCAATTATGTTTAACCTAAAAGGCAGACGAAAGTTGTTGATTAGGTTGTTTAGAATAATTCTATTTAGCATCGAAAGGGCGATAGAATTAAGAGGTTATCGATTCTTGATTCATTCTTGAATGTATGATTGTGCAGGCTAGGTTTTAGTAATCGAACTCGTTGTTAAGTTAGCATCTCTCTAGAAGTCTTTCTCTCTTGATATAATTTTTGATTGATTTTCTTTTTCCTGATTTATTAGTTTAGTTAATTGTTAAACCTTTTCCAAAACCCAAATCTGATTAGCTTAGCAATCGTGATAGAGATTAGTTTTCCGTGTTGCTGATTGAGTCCCTGTGGGATCGACCTTGACGTGCTACTACGTACACCGTGCGCTTGCGGCTCTGTCAAGTTTTTGGCGCCGTTGCCGGGGACTCTGTCCCTAGCAGTCGGTAAACGAATTCTCTTAGGTTGACTAGGCTCTTAGGTTGACTAGGTTGCCGGGGACTCTGTCCTATTTGTAGGCTGACTCTCATCCTTCAAAGCACATCTACTTTGCTGTAGATACTGCACATTTGCATAAATGCGAGTTTCACAGCCGGTATCTTATACTCAAAGTGGGTTTAATAAGGGTTGTGTGTATCATATACGCATTTGCCTAGAATTGAAATCATATCTCAAGTCTTCCTTATAGTTATTCACGCTCCCAGTGTCATACATGATCTGGTTGTTAACCGATTGCTGTCATTGGTTGGGTATGTACAACTGTTTGTCCTTACCTTTCCTTTGACTTCTAGTCTTTGATAGATTTCTTAAATCTTTATTTTCCTTTGACTAAAAGACTATATTGATCGCCAATCTTTTGGCTAAAGAAGTCTGAGGTTTCTCATGTTTTAAATTAGTCAAATTATTTCAGAACATGAGTGCCAACAATTGGCTTTTATCTAGCTCAACCGAGACTATCTGGTTATTGGTTTCATATTTATCAACTCTAACTAGTTCGAAGAACTTGGTTTTGAGTTTGGAAATATTGAAAAAACTTCCTCTAACCTTCAAACATTTTGAAGTTAAAGTTGTATGAATACTATGACATCACATGTATTCATTTGGCTTGATTGACCTCTTAATATTGATGCCTAGCTCAATGTTATATCAAAGACATATTTCTTTTAATTCGCCCTCAAGACAATCTTGCGATGACAATGCCAATTAAGGAATTGGTATTAATTGTTTTTCTCTTTCTCAAGGAAAAAACAATATTTTATTAGTGGTGGATGTTTGAGTGAAAAGACATAAATAATTCTACGAGACAAGTTGGTTCATTTTATTCATCAAAAGAAATTAAACTAATTTTAATTTCAAATCAAAACACTTTATCAACTCTCACTTAGTGTTTTAATTTAACCAAGACCCACAAGACCCATGGCTTCAAGTGGACTTTGGCCCAACAAAACTTGGTCCCATGTTGTCTTTGGTGGATCATCTTATGATCGATCATTCAAAAATGACTCTTGGCAAGAAATTTGTATCGAATACAATATTTCTCTTCCTCTGCTCTTGGCCCAAAACTATTTTGATAGCCAATTTGAATTGACCTAGCTCCCACCCTACTTATTAATGATGGACAAATAATTCGTTTTGGCTTTCTTTATTTATCCATCTAAGTGGTGTTTCGGTAGGTTGAGCAATAATTCAATTATGAGAGTAGGTTTTATTATCCTAAGCATGCAATTCTAGGAGAACTCTTTCGAAAAGCATAAAAGGCATAATAAAACATGCAATAACAAAATTTAAAGCATAAATAAAACCCCTAGTATGGCCACCTAGACTCAATCAACTAATTTAACTAAGCCTTGATAGTCTTCAAGAAAGCCTTCTTGGGTCATGCAACTCCATTGGATGGGCTCCCACTCGAATCACCACCGTTATTGCTGTTGGGCTCCCACTCAATTTGATGTCTCCAATTACAACCAATTTACAATTTTGGACCTCACAATTGAGAATTAATAAACTTAACTGGAATTTTAAATTTAATTCAAAGACAGTGCAGATCAGTATTTCACCCAACCCAGACGCTGAGACAGTAAAACCGACTATCTATGGCCATACTAGAAGCACATGCAAACATGTAATATTGCAATAATTATATCAAATATAACACATGCTTAAATAACAAATTATAAAGGCATATAAATAATCGCAATATAACACATAAGGAAATAAATACTAATAAAATTTCCTAAAAGGTTTGCATGATTAATAAAGAAAATAAAATCCAAATTTTATCTTAGTTACCTAAACAGATTTAGGATTTTATACCTACACATACAAAATAACTTGAATTTCCTAAAATCAAGGAGTCTAAAAGATACTATATCTTTCAAAATTATTTGCAAGTTTCCTAAACTTTACAAAGTAATAGATTTTATGCCTATTATCTGATTTAGTAGTAATAGGATTTAATAATTAATTTCAAAAAATTAATTACAAACTCTAAAACACACGAATTCACCAAAACTGCTGGCAACACGGTCCGTGTTGAGCTAACACGGTCCGTGTTGCTTCCCAGTTTCGGTTAATTTCGTGAATGAAAAACTTAAATAAAACTATCGTAACTTATCGAATTTAAAGATTTCATATCACAGCGTTATCTAATAACCCAATATGAATATTTTCCAGAATTTTAACAATTTTCAAAAGATTGTAAAATTTTAGGGAATTAAACATTTTAATTCTCCATTTTAAGAGGAAAATAGATAACAGTCCGATAAGTTTAAAAAAATCAAATTTTATAATTTTCCCATACAGTAGGTTCATCTAATATGCTACTGTAAAAATTTCAGAAATTTTCGTTTGATAGTTTATTTCGGTTTTTTTTTATGTTTACCGTAAAGCTAAATCAGAAAATTCTACAAAACCCTATTTTGCGAATTTAAACCTATTTCATGTATTGCCTACTGTTTAACAATATTAAACATGATTGTTTCTAAAACATTCAAAATTAAATCGAGTTCATGTTATATTTATTAATTAAACAAACATAAAATCGATTAATTAAAGGCAATAATAACAAAGCATGAAATTTTACAGTAAAATCTCAGATTTATTATCATGAACATCAAAGATTAAAACTTTCATAAGGATTCAAAATTTTAGGCATAAATCTACTCTAGCATATTCATAATATAATTCAACTATTGACAAAATTAATTATGAATACAAGTACAATACTTTAGCATGCAATTGGTGGCTCTGATACCACTGTTAGGTTTTTAGGTTGTCTATTTCCTAAGCAGTCTGATTAATTGGCGGAATATTATATGATTATAAACAATTAATCAACACAATTGCGAGGCTTGAATTATACCGATCGCTAATTCCTGTGAAGAAGAGGTTGACCTTCCGATTCCAAGCTGAAACCCTCTCGAAAAGTCCACGCAAAGACTCGGGAACCCGATTGCTAGATCGACCCGATCGAGACGAATCTCAATCTAAGATGTATGTGAGATTGTTTCAGGAAACTAATAGTGTTTCCTGAAACTAGAATTGCAAACTAAAAGAGAGGAACTCAGGAAATCACCCTGGTATCTCTCTAAGAGTCGAAGGCAGTTGGTGTAGAATAATCTCTCCCAGAGACCCCTTTATATAGTGTTTAGAAAACCTAGGGAAAGGGTTCAAAACCCTAAAGGGCCGAAAAAGACAACGGCGCATCTTCTGGGCCCAACACGGTCCGTGTTGGACTCCAGAGAGTCCAATTATTCGGCCCATGGACACCACGGACCGTGGTGTCTCAACACGGACCGTGTTGGGTCAACACGGTTCGTGTTGAGCCCAATTCGGTCCGTGTTGGGCTGATTTTTCACAGAAATCAGTTTCCAACTTTTCTAAACTTGATATAATATCATTTAGGTTACATACATTGTTCCAGGGCACTGACTTGTGTGACCCAGTAGGACCAAATAATATAGTTGTAATTAAACATATTTAATTACCAATTATAGAGGTCTCTAGCAAGACATATAATTACTATATTACTTTGGTTTAATCTCCGTGTGTATCGAACATTGTCGGGACATTCCCAACAATTGTTACATCAGTTTTACCATGGGCTTCAAGACGATCTTAAAGAGTCAATTGATATTGCATCGGGAGGAATGTTCCTTATGAAGACCGAGCATCATGCAAATGTTTTCCTTTACGAGTTATTTCAACATTCTCCTTCTTGGGGAAGCCGACGGAGTTTAGGAGGTGGAGGCTATTCCTTGGAAAGTGAACCTACTATCAAACTCCTTATGGGCGTCGTCCAAGAGTTGCAACAAAAGATGGTATCTAATGGAACAACCAACCAATTGGAAATCATGCAGGAGACCCAACCCTCCACCCAAAACATCCAATATTTCTCACCCAACTACCAAAACCAAGAAGTTTGGCAACCCATTTATCACCAACCTACCCCTCAACTTAAAGATTCCGAACCATCTCAAGAGTCCAACATAGAGAAGTTGCTGAAGCAAATTGTTGAAAATCAAGAGAACGATAGGGCTCGCCTCGAGAACATTGAAAATCAATGGGCCCAAATGGCTCAGATAAACTACATCCCTCAAACCGTCCCGATCCAACCTCCACCTACTCCAATGGTGTCGGTGAATCTTATTACCCTCCAGAGTGAAGGGGAAGCGATAGTACCAAATTTTGCGGAGGAGAGATGTTTGAGAGAAGAAGAAAAAGCGAGTGAGTTAGAGATGAATGAAGAAAGGGAGGTGTTGCTTGAAGAAGTTAAAAGTGAGAATGAGGAGAAGTTGAGTGAGGAAGAAGAATTCAATGAGGAAATAGATGGGTGCTTAATAGAACCTTATACTTTTGAGCTTTCATGTGAGCATCCTTTGGAGGAAATCCTTCTTGAGCCTATCCACGTTGAGCCCGATGGTAGTGAGGTTGTCTTCCTCACTAATCTTATTGATGGGGCATATACTCGAGAGGTGGAGGATGTTCCCTTGGAGGAACCTTTATTTGAGCGTATGGAGGTTCATGATTTTATTATCAATGATGAAGCATATTTAGATCATTTTGACCTTCATGTTTGCAAAATGGGGAAATGCTGAAAAGGGAGGAAGAGGAAATGGTGGAAGAGATGGAAGATATTCCTGTCTTGCACACCCCGACTTTCAAGGATCAAATGGGTATTAGGTCAAGCTAGGGACCTAAAACAAGCACTATATGGGAGGTAACCCATGCTTTTTTTTTTTGTTAATTTTCTTTCCTTTCGTTATTCTAATCTAGCATGCCAAGGCTCAAGTATATAGGACGTTTAAATTTGCTTATCCTAACCCTATGCTTGGTTCTTTTGGATCTTGGATTGAGAGAGTTTCTATTTGACGATCTCGAGGTAACCTTTTTCCACTCTCTTTTAGTCTGTTATATCTTTGATCCATGTTGCATGCTTAATTTTTCTTTTGGTGGCAAGCCCCTAAGTCTGTGCTTGATGGGTTTATCTTGTTGTTGGAGCTGTGTGGGCTCGGGCCGCCACCACTTGCTTGCTAGTTGTTTTGTTTGCTAGCTTTTTGTAGGTTCTCTACCCTTTCTTGTGACACCCTTCCCACAATGAGGACATTGTGGCGTTTTAAGTGTGGGGGGGAGAGTTATTTTTGTTTCAAGGATAGATCACCTAGCATTTTACTTTCTTTTTGCTCTTTTTAGGCTAAAATTTGAAAAAAATTTGTGTGAAAAAGGAGGAAAAAGGGAGTGAAAAGTCTTAAAAGTTTTTCTTTCAGTTTTGTTCTCGCTTTGTTTTGCTTTGTTTCTTGGATCTTGTTGTCGAAATTAAGAAGTCGTTCTTAAACTTCTTTAAAAGAAATCGGTCTGAGCGTTTTCGACCCTGTCTCGGGTACTAGTCATGACCTATTACTTTAGATGTCCTTCATTGAGTGTCTAGCGAAACCCTCGATTCCTTTCACGTTCTTGTTGAATTCGGGAGATTCTAGGGGTTTGTGTCCGAGCTTGTTTTGTTTCTCTGTTTAGCAATTGCAAAGTCGAAAAGAAAGAAAAAGAAAGAAAAAGAAAGAAAAGCTACAATAACCGGATTAAGTGGAGCGTGTCGCTGAATGACATCAACCACAATACACTTAGCCAACCTACACGGGCCCGGTATTAGCGGTACGGTGCTATTACCTCTTAAGCTCCTCCCATATCGAATTCTCGGCGGAGGTGTGTATGGAAAAGACCGTGTTGGGAGGGTAAACCCCATATTTGGGCCGTCCAATTCCCGAAAGTAAGGCTAATACCGACCTATGCGAGGAAGGGCAACTCCTTGCATCAGCTACGACCCTCACCAAGCCAAGGGCGACCAAATGCGAGGAAGGGCAGCTCGTTCCTTGTTCGTTTCGTTGTTTTTGAGCTCGGGCATGAGTCCTTGGAGTCTTTTGGATTCGGTTGGAACCCACTAGCACTTACGCACATGGGGTTTTGCTTGGCATTAGGTGTAGGAAATCGAAAATCTCAAAGACTGACTTTTGCTTGGAATAGGGGATTGTGAGATGCTCATAACGGTTCCTTTTGGAGGATTAATAACGTTTTCCTAATTGAGATTACAAGATCCTTTGAAGCGAAGCTGTTGTTTTTCTTTTCCTTTGTTTTTCTTCGATTTTGTTTTTACTTTCCCTTTCTCCTTTTTCTTTAGCTTTTGTGGGTACAGCCGCTACAAACCCTCACGAGTCCATCTCGTCCACCCGGGCTGCCGGGAGGTTCAAAGGGCTTGGTGCATACGCTAAATGTACTCGTTTCCTCCCACGACAGAGGAGTTGGTGTTTAGTTTTCTTTTTTTGTTTTGTTTTGTTTTGCTCGGGACGAGCAAAAGTTTAAGTGTGGGGGGTGTTTAGACCCAATTTTGTGTCTAAATACCGCCTAAATCCTTAGGCTTTTAACTCGTTTCGTGGTTTAATTTCATAGTTTTTAATGCGTTTTTGGTTATTTTGTAGATTTTGGAGATTTCACTCAAAACATAGCAAAACGGGCCTTTTTAGAGCATTTTTGGTGATTTCCCGAGCTGAGCCGGATCGGAAGCCGAGGCAGAGTCGACCCGGGACCACTTTCCTCACCTTTGGTGTCAATTAGTGAAGTAACACCTGCTACGACTCTCGGATCGGGCGTTACATGCTTCGGAAAGAAGGAAGAACAAAGGGAAGGAAAGCCAAGGCGTAGCCCCCGCCACGAATGGCGTAGCACCCGCTACGCCCAGAGCACATTTGGAGCCGAGCTGCACCGTACCCACGGTGTTGGTGACCGTAGCCACGGCGCCGCGAAGGAGAAATCACCTGACACTTTTTGCTCGTCGCGCCCGCGACAGGGAGGGTCGCGCCCGCGACCCCCTTGCTGGTTTGCGATTCTCCGGGCTTTGTACGTTGCGTTTTGGGCAATTTTGATCCTTTGTATAAATAACTTCTTTGCTGCATTTTCTGGAACAGGGGGACTATTATTAGACTCTAGTTACTTAGACTCTATTTCCAGCTTTGTATTAGTGTCTTTTAGAGAGAGATTAGTGAGAGATTAATCTAGGGTTTTGGAGATTTGTGTTTGTTATTGAAGATTTGGGTATTCAAACAATTGAGAGATTGTTGGATTATCTTTTTATTGCTTTCCTTTGTTCATCTATAGCACCTTGATAAGTATTCTCTTCCCTTAACTCTTTTATTAATTACCTTGCTAATTACTTTGCTTGTTCTTAATTTCTTTGCTTGCTATTTTGATTGTTTTGCTTGTTTATGGTTGTTTGATGTTAGAAATCATGTTTAGGTTTGGTTTGGATGTTGTTAGCATAGTTAGTGTCATGATTAGTTGCTAGAAACCCTATGGGTTAGGGGGTAATTAAGGGTGTGAATGGGTGATTAGGTTTGGGTTAGCAATATTAGTGAGTAATTAGTTGGGAAATCAATTTCTCACTCCTTTCCTTCCTTCAAGTAGGATGTATTTGGGTTCGAAAGCTCCCGAATACATCCAACACTAGTGTTGGAAGGTGGGAATTGGGATAGTTAGTATTCTATTCACGAAAGCGAATAGAAGCTAACTAGGAAATTTCGTTTCATTAACCCTACGGGTCTGTCGATGGACTTTGGGGAAGTTAATCCCGACTATCCTCGGAAGAGGAAGCTCGGTGGGTATCTTCTAACGGAATTGCCACTTGATTCTCCCTCCTTGTTATTCCCTTGTTGCAAAACCCATTTCCTCATCCCCGTTTGCATCCCGGAAAGCCTCCGAAACCCATTTTCCATTCCTTGACCGACCTTAGTTTTGTTTGTTGCTTCGTGACCGCCTCTTTCAACCCATTTCCTTACCTTAGCAATCTCGACCCGACCATTGACCTAGTTTCTATGACCAAAGCCGCCAGCTCCCTGAAAAAGAACGATAAAAAAACCGAGGTCCACAAAACCACGTTACATGAGGTACCCGAGAGGACATGCTGATGAGGACATCAGAGATCCAGGCACGCAGTGAGTTGACGAACTTGGGAGGAGGAGAGAGACCACATGTAGGGAGGATGGATAATAGGACTCCCCCTCAATTTGACAGCTTGTGCATAGGTTGAGGTCCTCATGGTATATGGCTCCCCCTTAAATGGTGCAGGTGGTGTTGTTTCACAACCTTCCCAATGTCTAGGATCTTGTCTTGGCTTTTGTCTCCAAAGTTCACTCTTCAAATCTTGTTGCTTTTCAGTTTGCAGAACTTGGTTGGATCTCTTGTAATGTATCTGAGGCATACCTGTAGTAGAGGACACCATACCTTTCTTGATCTCTAACCAAGGATGAGATCTTTGCAATGAGGTCTTTGGGACCCAAATTTTATTGATGCACGGAGGTCTAGTTCCTTTAGACAGGGGAGTTGGTGAGGTCCTTATTTTATTTTCTGTTGGAGGTCCTCTATGATAGCTTTCTCTGAGAGGCGGGATATTTGGGATAGGAAGAAGAGGTCCTTTGTTGGTATGGAAGGGAGGACTTTTGGACCGATAGTTTTTGAGAGGTGGTGAATTGGGTGTGGGAAGAAGAGGTCCTCTGGGAGGATGATTTGTAGGAACTTTGGTCCGAGGTTGAGAAGAGGGGGTTGTGGAGGCTGGTTTGCTTTGGTAAGGATGGAAATTAGTGACTGCCTCATTGGATAATTGAGTGATGGTTTTATGGAAGTCTTTGACCTCAAGAGATAGTCTATTGCTTTCTGTGAACAGGAGGTCATTTTGAGAGTTCAGGCTTTCTATGGCCTCACTGAGACTTTGAACATGGTTGGTAAGGTGCTTGATTCTTTCTATCAAGGACTTAGAGTATTTAAAAAGGTGCATACACTTATAAACAAGATATAATGATGCCATGTTTCCATCATTGCCTTACGGTTTTGCCGTTAAGGTTGACTGTTTCTCTTGTCTTTGTTTCTTCTGGCTGAGGGGAGTCCTTCATAAGGTGTTTTGAGCTAACACAAACAAAACAAGTAAATGGGTCAGCATCTTTTCTTAATGAAGACTTACCTTTTGAGGTTGCTTATCTGTTTTGTCCATCCTTGATGTAGCCTCTGAAGGGTGGATTTTTCTTGTATAACTTTCTGAACCCTCTTGCTAGCATAGCCATTGTTTCTTCCTCATCTTCATCTGGTTCACTATCAGATTCACGTGTTGCTTTGAGGGTAATCCCTTTGGGTTCTGAGAGGTCATTCAATTGGATCTCATAGGCCAATAGTGTTCCAATGAGTTCCTCTAGTTTGAGGGCGTTGAGATCTTGAGCTTCTTCAATGACTGTGACTTTTGGACCCCATTTTCTTCTAGGCAGGCATCGGAAGACCTTTCTAACTTATTCCTCATTTGGGTAGGTTTTTCCCAGTGATATGAGGTGGTTGGTGATGTTGCTAAATCTTTTGAACATCTCTTCAATAGTCTCATTTTCTTCCATATTGAATGCCTCATACTTCTAGACAAGAATGTCCAACTTGATGTCCTTAACTTGGCTTGTGCCTTCATATGAGGTGACCAAATAGTCCCAAACCTGTTTGGCATTTTCACAGTTAGAAACACGTTCGAAGACATTTGAATTCAAACTGCAATATAGCAAATTTAGGGCACGAATATTTTTTCCCAAAGTTTTGAGCTCTTCAGTTGTCATTTCAGATCTTTCTTTTGGGACATCCTGGTTTGCAGTGTTTTTCTTTGTGGGAGTGGGGAAATTTCCTTCAGTGACTATGACCCAGAGGTCCTCATCCTAATCTCTGAGGAATATTTCCATATGCCTCTTCCAATTCTATAATTTTCACTAGTGAGGAGTGGAACTCTTGTCCACGAGTGTCCTTGAGGAGTTGTGTTGAGGCAGACCATGATCTTTACCATGAGTTTTTAGACTCTTGAGATCTGTGGACTGCTCTGCTACCAATTGAAATAACCCTAGAGGGGGGGGTGAATAGGGTTGTATAAAATTTCTGCACTTAATCAACAAAAAAAGGGTTAGTAGCAGTTTTATAAACTGAATAATACTTCTTTATTGATTCAATCAAAGTGCTAAAGGGAAAGAGGTTACAACTTAGCACTATTGAGAACTGTGAGGTCCTCAACAGGCTTACTAGGGCAGAAGACTTCACAGAAACTTTTGTACTTGAGGCCTCACGGAAGAGGCGATTACAGTTGAAGATCACACGTACAGTGTTAACCCTTTCTCTCTTTCATAAACACGACCTTAGAGGTCCTCACCAGATACACTCTCTGGTTACAAACTCACCACTTTTCTTAGTGGCTACAACTCATAATATTTTCACTCAAATATTCCTACAACTCAGAATTTTCAACCAAAATTCCTACTCTGATTTTCTTCATTGGAAATCTTCGTTTTACGTGGAAGAGGTTGATAGTATATATATGCTTCAGAGCTCTAATAAGCAACGACTTCTTTCCTTCAGTAGGGATTGCTTCCTCTTGGAGTGATCTTCAATCCTTCTCAATCTTGGCAATTTGCAACGATTTCTTTCCTTTCCTTTTAGCATCTGAAAAAGATATAATATGTTATAATATAAATCCAGAATCGGAACGAATACAATAAGATTAGGATACGGAAAAACTTCCCTGATTTAATTTTGACAAACAAAATCTTCGCACTGGAACAGGAGGTCCTCATTGTTGAATACGGTGAGTTCCTCAGATAGCATTGAGATTCTTCATTCTACTTCCTCGATTGAAGATTGTTTCCTTTCTTGAGAGTAGATTTTCAATCTTCTCATTTAGGCAGTTGTTTCTTTTTCTTAATTAAATTCTGATTTTATATCTTCCAAATCTCTTAATTAAATTATGCAAATAAAATCAGATTAGAGATTATGAGAAAGATATAGATCTCTAGGGAAGATAAGGGATATTTATATAAAGGAAACTTCCCTGAATTTATATCTTCGAATTTTGTCTTTCAATCAAAAGTATGGCGGATGCAATGGAGGTCCTCAAGTAGACTGTAGTGGATGTCCTTAGAGGGCAGTAGAGTTTCTTCAACTTGTTTGATTATCTTGTTTATGCTTTTAATTAGTTTGATTAGTGTTGTTATATGTTTTCTCTATTGTTTTGCTAGAATCACGTTGAGCATTGAATTGATTGTATAAGTAGTGGTATTCGTAATTATGTGTTGCTAGTTCCTCTAGGGTTAGGGGGTAATTGGGACCCCTAATGAGGGATTAGGCTTGGATTAGTAGGATTAGGATGATTAATGAGGTAATCGAGTGTTCCTCCCTAGATTTCCACTCTATGTTAGAGGATTTTGGTGCCAGGAGGTTATGAATTCTTCCCCAAACATTGAGTTGGGAATCTGGAGCGGAGCAATTAGTTCCTAATCCACTCGAGAAAGGGATTTTAGAACCAATTAGTCGGGATTGCGTTCAAATACTATCAAGGTCCATCATATGCGAGAGTGATGACGGGCTTTGGGGGAAGTATGCATCGATTTACCACTCGAGATAGGGAAATCAATCCTAGCCTATCCATGTAATCCTCACACTTGATAATTAAATACCGATCATTCCTATAACAATGAAATCTATGCTTAGGCTAGATTGAGTGGTCTCGGATGATTTGGTAGACTTGTTTAGCATGTCTTACGATGCCTCTTCATTAGGTGTCGATACTCTTGGTGTTTGGAGGTTATAGAGTATCTCTCAGCATTAAATTGGAGGGGTATGGATGGATAATTGGATACTAATATACATTGGTGTGTGATTAGTGTCCGATTAGGAGAATTAGGCTGTTATGCAATCTAGAAATCATCCCTATGGGAATAGTGGCGGAATCTAGAGAGTAAGCATCGAATCCTAATTCTTGTGAAAGGGATTTAATGCTAATTCATTCGCCTAATTCCCGTATTGAATAGCTTTCCTATGAATCATCTCTAGACTTCTTCACCGACCTATTTTAATTTCTCACATAGGAGGCCCGGTAATACCCCCAAACTCTTTTCCCTTTTTATTGTGTTCTTTCCTTTTGTCTTTTAGTTCATTTGTCTACGAAACAATCAAAACCTTGAACTTTAAGCCTATGGTGAGTGCTCGTTAGATTCTTAGGTTCGGAAGCCCCAACTCCCTATGGATACAATAATTACATCCGCACTATGCTACGACTGAACGCTTCATCATTAGGAAACCTAATTAGCTCAGTTAAGCTAGCTAGCTGCTTGATAGCTAATAGATATTAGCAATACTTCTGCAATCTTTCTATTATTATCGTGTTTATGAATGAAAGTGGAACTTGTTGCTTTTCTTCTTTGTGAGTACATAACAAATCTCAACTATTTCCGCTACTATATCTAGATTTTGGAAAATCTAGTGCTGATAATGGAGCTTAGCTCATGCTTATAGTGGTGTTTCTGTATCCATGAGTGTGGATTGAGTCTTGCCCTTGCGTATTTGATTGTGGTGTTTCAATATCAGCTACAAGCCTACAACACAAGCTTATCTATCTTTCCTTGTTTGTTTTCCTTTCCTTGGTTAATGGAAATATGTATAATCTTCCGTCATGCCTTCCTACAACCTTGAACCGATGCAAATAATACAAGAAAGTAGCATAATTCCAACAAGAAACAGATCCAGAACAGTTGCCTAAACAACCAGAATATTGTTCGAATTCTGGTATGCATATATCCTTCACCAAGCATCGCAATAAGGTCCATAAACACTCCTAAGAATGGACAAGATGTCAGCTACCCAAAAAAATCAAGTGGAACTCAATTAAGAATCCAGTTGATCCCTGCAAATTAACCCGACATTCAATTGTACTAAAAAGAAGCAAACTAGAGCAATGTAATTTTGTAGACAATTCACATACCTCATTTCAAGGCCATTTGGCTAACTTCCTCATAGTTTATCATATTTTTCAACCAAGTTTGAGGATTAACGCTTGTGTGGATTACTTTCAGCAAGCATCATTTTGACTATTTTGCATAGAAAAATTGTTTTAACAGGTTCTGATGTTTTGCTACGTACATGCTCATTTGGTGTCCAAAATTGTTTATTCCAAAGTCGTTGGAACCTTTAATGAGTTCTCTAAGACTTCCCAAAAAGTGCATATGGCTGATTTAGTGGGACATTTTCTACAATCCAATTAGTCCGGATATGTCAAGGGGGGTTCTATTCTAGGTAGCATGGGTATTTTGCAATTTTAAAGGGTTATTTTAGTCTTTTCACCCAATTCTCGAGTCATCTACAGTAAATTTAAGTTATTATAGTGTCACACTAGTTTATAGCAAGCCTAGAAGGAAGATTATGCTCAAAGAGGTCGAGTTTCTGCATGAAGTTTCACTAATCACATGTATTGGACCAATGGGAAGTCGGTAAATAGCAACCTTTTATTATGGTGCTTATTTTTATTGTAAGTTATGTAACTTTGTATGAAAATTAGTTTAAGCAACTAATTTGGATCTAACTAAGCTTAAATCAGCTTGGTTTTCGCTTTCTTCACAGCAACGAAAGCTCAAATGCTTAGTTGAGTTGTATGTTATCTAGCTTATGGTTGTATATATTCAAAAGATTTGTACTCCTTAAAGTTCATAACATGAGATGAAGAAATGGGCTACCTTTGGGCCCCTGTTTGTGAGTAACTAATAACTCTCAAAATTTCTATTTCTATATCTTGATTTTGCTAATCAAGTGGTGATAGTAGAGCTTGTTCATGCTTTTATGGAGGTGTTTCTATATTCATATGTTCTTGAGAAGTCCAACCCTTGTGCTCTTTGTTGTGGTGTTTCAGTAATAATAAGGATCACTCGACCCATCTGCCTTTTCTTTCTTATTTTTCTTTCCTTGGTGCTGATTTTGATCACAAAATCAGCTTTGTTATAATTCAAGTCAGTCTTTAGAAGTTTAATGATGGTGTTGTCCAACTCTTGCACTCTGATTATTAGACCTTCACAAACATCAGTTTTGGTATCAAAGCTAGCTACTATCTTGGTGATTAGCTTCCAACTAAAAAGAGAATAAGATGGAGGTTGTTTTCTACCCATTTGAAGGTGGTATTCTCTTAGAAGATGAAACTGCCATTTGTTTTGATCAACCTCCTATCTTTGATATGTAGGATGATGAGGAAGAATTGATGGAGTTAAAAGAGCAACAAGTTTGACCTAAGCTACCAACTATTCTAATGGTCAATAAGGTTGTGATGTTTATTTGCAAAGAAAAATCTTTGAGGCCAGAGAAATTTGTCTTGTTTCACAATTTTCTCCTTTTGCTAGTAAGTGACCATGAAAGTCACAATATCCACAATTAGCCTTTGTTTGAGACTATAAAAGGTCATCCCATCCACAACCTACCATAAAACACTATCCCTTTGAGTTTCCAAGAAAGAAAGCAACTCATTTGCCCCCTCAAACACGGAAGAGTGTGCTCTTGGTGAGGACAAGCAACCCATGGCTTTGTTATTACCTTGCAATGGGCCTAGTGAGGATGACCGCTCCTCAATACCAAAAAATTTTCCTATTCCCTCCCTTTGTCCCTCACCTCCACACAACAAGCCTCCTGCCAATTTCTACTTCAATGACGATGGATACATTGTGGGGTTTGATGTTTTTTGGGTGTCTCATATCATTTCTCATAGAGATGGAGATATTAGGAGCTTTATGGTGCCAAATTATGGAGGTTGCCACATTTATTACTCCCAAGAGTTGAGGAAAACTCTTTTTCAAGAAGGGCAGTATGAGCTATATTGGGATCAAGTCCAATTCAATAGACCTATGTTGATTAACTCTCTTGAGGCCTCCCTCCTCCCTAACAAATAAAAGATCGCTATGTGGTCCATTGGAGGTTCATTTTAGTCATCATCGGGAGCAATATTCACTTCAAGGTGGATCCCAAACCTTAGGGATGATGTATTTTATCATCATTGAAGTTTTCCTTAAGTCCTTTGATGGGGAATATCAAGAATTTTTAAAATTAGGTTCATTATGAGCTTGAACAAGATCAAGCGTTGTTTAATGTAAATTGGGACAAATAAGATCTTGTGTTTAGTCTAATTTTGGGCTAATCTCCAATATGATCTAGTGCACTCTCTCTAATTAGCATGAATGATCTTACCATTTTGGAATGTTCTCTTTCTAATGATGGTGGTTAGAAGACCAAACGAGATCGTTAAGGGCCTCAAATTGAAGTTTTGTTTCAACTGGTGAGAAGGCGTATGTACAACAGCAGTTCAATTTTGTTTTGATCAATACAAAAGCTTTTTGGATGATTCTTAAGCCTAAATTGGTTTATAAAAAATGAACTTTATGCTGGTAAAGCTTGAGACTTAGCACCTTCGTGTATCTATTAACCAACCAGAAGTTGGAAACAATGCTTTTAATCGGTTCTTGACATTGTTTGCAATCATGGAGCTCTAGCCACTTGCTACCTTGTTGAGCCATCTATATGAGGTGTCAAGCAATGATTTATTATTGCATACCATTATGGTGACTTAAGGAAGAGACTCATTGAGGTGTCAAGTGTGGAATACATCAGCAAGGTGTCATTTATGGTGTAATCTTTCTATTTCAAGCAAGTTGTCTATGTATTCATATTTTTCCCTTTTGAGTCATGTATGGCAGCCATTGACGAGCCTTAGATGTTCATATATGGAGCCAAGAAGCTCATTTGTAATATAGACCTTTGAGTATGGATTAAGGAAAAACTTTGAAAGCTTTTTGCTCTCATTTTTCTCTCAAGTCTTAAATTACTTTATCCATTCTTAATGGTGGTGTGGTTAACCCAAATCCTTCGGAGATTAGTGGCATTTATCTTTATCTAATCTTGGTGTGGTTATTGCTTTGGTTGGTAGGTTAATCCAATAAGTCATAGTTCTTGGTTGCTGGAGTTTTCCTTTAACCCAAGTCTATATCCTTTGCGTTCTTGAAACATTTGGCTATCTCTTTATTAGTTCATCAAGTGTTCATCAAAAAACTCAAGCATTGCCTATCACGAAACTCTCCAACAATTGTTTCCCATATATAGTTATTTACCAGTTGTTTTTGTATTCTTCCTCAATTGTATTTAGAAGAAAGTCTCACTAATGCTTTGTTGGCTATAGATTTTTGTCTTTCAAAATAAACTTTTTAACGTAGCTCTGACCAAATTGAGGAGAAACAATATAATAGCCTACAAGAATTAAAAAATTGTACTTTTTTTATACTACTATTCTCACATTGCGTCTCTAATTGTATTCACAAAATATGTGTACCAAAATCTTGAATATTCCCATAAACAAAAAAAAAAAAGAAATACCATACGTATGATTACCCGTGAATATCACTAGATAAAGCATAGAGATATAAAAAATAATGAAAACAAGGAAAATGAAAGATCAAATGTCCTAAGAATCAAAATTCATCTATCAAAATCTACATTGGTTACATTTTATGTGGGCGATGTGTTATCTTTGATGTTTGATCAAGCTAGGGAGAAAGAAATAAGTGTTTGAACAAGGAGTAACCATTTAATTTTCTAGTTGGGAGTGTGCCTATTAAACTGATTGATCCTATTCCTTCTGATTACATAGGTAGTTAGGTGCAAAATTGTGAGGTTTTTGTTTATGTACACACGAGCCAAACCAAGCGCATTTTGCTTAATTACGAACTAGCTAGTCTAAATAAAGTAAAACTAGAAACTTAATTGATAGCCACTGTAGTAAATTCATCTGAGGTTCCTCTAGAGGAGCGAGTATCTGGTACAGTAGAATAGAAGTCGTCACTCTTGATGTCGTCGCTCTCCTCGTTACTACTATCACCCTCCCTTACCTCCTCGATCTGATCGCATGCCTCCTTGATGTCCAATCTTTCCTCTATATTGCTGTTACTACATGCCCTTCCTATTTCTAGTAGTTTTTTCATCTCCTCTTGGCTACCTTTAACTACCTCCCCCATGCTTTTGTCGTATCCTTCCTCAACCACTGAACTTACCCAACTCTCCATGTCAACTTCATTGTTTCCTTGTTTTAGGTATGCTGATGGGAACTTGCCTGTCAAGATTTCTATAATTAAGATCCCCATAGCCCAAACATCAGTTTTCTTAGTGGTACGACAATTGTTGATGTACTCTGGACACTTATAGGCTACCATGAGTTTATGAGCGCTTTCTTGGTTGATAAGAGGAATCAAACCGTAGTCACTCAATATAGCTTCAGATGACTTATCAAGTAGAACATTTGAAGACTTTAGGTGCCCATGAGGTGTAATAAGACAATTAAGCTCCTTGTAGAGGTATGAAAGACCTCTAGCTACTCCTTTAATTACCTTTAACCTTGTTGGCCAGTCTAGAGTTTGTTTTCCTTTACTTTGTCCTGCCAATCAAATTTTCATCAATTCAAGATATAGATTAATTATGAAATAAAAAATAATCATATGAAGACATAATTTATGATAGTATTTTAAACAAAAAACGACTAGCAGGTCCTTATATTTTGATGTAATTATTTCAAGGGCTCTACATTTTGACAAATTATTATGAGGTGACATTATCTTTGCGGTAATTATTTATCGGTGACATTCCGACCAACTTTCTGGTCTAAAGATGCGCGAACCAATGATTTTTGTATTTAAGGTTGTTTTAATTGAAGTCAACTATCATTTTAAGCCTTAACATTTAGGGTTGATCAAAGATACGTGACCCTAATCAACAATAAATATTGCAATTAATACTTTGTTCGCCGGAAAATAGATCGAAATGTCTCCCAGAAATAATTACAACAAAAAATATGTCACCCTACAATTATTTATCAAAATACAGGGCCGTTAAAATAATTACTTCAAAATATGATGACCCTTTAGTCATTTTTTGGTATTTTAAATCTATTAACTTGATGTACATTGACTTCACTTGATTTTTTTTATCTAATGATTCTATCAAATCTTTTTTATTTTTTGGTTAGTAGTTATAATTTCAAGTTACAATTTAGATCCATCTTTTAAATGCAATGGAAAGCATGATTTCACATCGGATTAGTTGTAATTTGACCTACCAAATATTTAAACAAGTTACTTGATATATTCACGTTTGGAAATCCAATAAAATGTTAAATGACACCTATGGGTATAGGAGGGCTCACACTATGATTTCTTAATTATTTCTCTTTCAATTTTTTGTTTCTACTAAGAAATAGTTTTAGGCTATTATTTAATTAGTAATTAATTGTTCTTTACTTTGGGCATTGTATTTTCTCAAGCTTCGTAAAAAAAACAAATGAAAGGAAAATAAAGGGGTTTTAGATTAAAAAAATAGAAAAATTACCATGGAGGAGAAGAGCGAGGCTACCCTTAGGGATAAGGTCGGTAATGAAGAGTTTTTCTTCTCTTCTATAATAGTAAGCCACAAGAGGGAGCAAGTTGGGGTGGGATAACCTCCCTAACCTGCGCATATGCTCTTGGAATTCCTCCCTCCCGACATTATTCATTTGCTTGAATCTTTTGACAACCACGACATTACCATTTCCTAAAGTAGCCTTATATGAAGATCCAAAGCAACCACTTCCCAAGATCTCGGCTGTGGCCTTTAATAAATCGGGCAAATCAAATCTCCCCTTATCCTCCTTTATGAAGGTTAACTTGCCTGAGTCTGCGGCCCTATTATGCCTACTACCTGTGCTCGTGGTGCTACGATGAGAACCCTCATCCGGACACTCGATATTCTTCTTCCTGGCCATGGGTTTCATATTGTTGCTCAAGGCTCTATTCACGTTGGTCCCGTCACCATCATGTTTCTCACAACGATTACGAAGAACCATAAGGATAATAACAATGGCTAAGGCCATAGCTATCACCACCCCAACGACTATGGCTACTATCGGAATGGGTTTTTCTGTTGTCGACGGTGGTAAGGATAGTATTGAGGGTGATGGCGATTCCAATGGAGGTGCCAATGGTGAAGGAGGTGGTGGTGACGATGGTGTAGATGCTGGCTTTGGCAGCTGTGGTGATGATGGTGTAGATGAGGGCTTCTTCGTGGGAGAGCATGTATTGATAGGGGCCCCACATAGTTCTTTGTTGCCTATTTTCATGTCAACAACAAATAAGAATTATGGCAAGTACACAATATTAAAACTAATGTTTATGTATACGTATATGCATAATATCATGAGGGATTTATTTCTTATAGATGAGTATTGAGTAATAAGATGAGCTCCATAATTAGTTAGGACATGATATAACTTGGGAATATGCTTTTCCAAATTGTATATTTTAAGAGCCATAATATTGTAACAAAACTATATTTTAAGACTATGTTATCAAAAATTATATGGAAACTATTTATCAAAAAATTGCTCAAAGGTATCCTTTATTCTATGGAAACTTTTTTTTGGAGACCATACTATCAAAAATTATAATTGGGTGATCAATGTTTTTAAGAATCTATTATTTGGGGAAAAATTCACTAGAATTTACCAAAATCTGATGACATTTGAAATTGACTAACTTGCCCTGGTTATACATGCTAATTTCTCATTTAACATTAGTAATTTCATAATCAGAATTGTCGCTTGAGGAGGGTTTATACAGTTGTATTTGGACATTAGAAATTTTCCCCAAATTGACGAAACAGCAGCAGAAGTTGTATACAAAGTTGAAAAGAAATCCTAGCAAACAAGTGGATGTCTTGTTACCACTTGCCCTCGTATATCATAGATGCCTATCATAAAATGTAGCAAAAACCTGTTGAAAGCCCTAATTATTCTTTGTTGGGCTTGACAAGAAGAGAGAAATACCAACACTTGATAAACAATTACACAAAAATGCGAAGAACCAACAATCACACAATTCCAGCATGATGAATAATGAATATGTACATATACATGGTGGTTGATGATACAGTGTTCTAGGAATCCACTCTCATAAGAGAGAAGGAGAGACTCGAAAATACACTGAATAGAGGTTAATAATGAAAGTCACGGAGAGGGAGAGGGGGATGAGGAAAGAGAATTATGTAGAGGGTAAAATCTGAGTGATCCTTTCCTTAGTTTTTTTCAATATATATATCAATCTTGGGATTACAATATCCCCTAAAATCTGGCTAATTATTATGACAAAAACAGAGCTTGATAGTTTACTAATAATAACAAAGTTACCTAAATTAAATAAAACAGCAATACTTAATATGAAATAAAACCAGTAGCTTGCAAAAAAGTCTGTATCAGTTGAGTGGTCTTTCGAATGCCCTGGAATAGCGTTGAGAAGGCTGTATGTTTCAGCGGCAGATGGATTGAATACATCTTGAAGGGTAGGTTAGTCATTTAACATTTAATCACGAGGGCAGGTTAGTAAATTTATAAATTTGGCCGGATTCTGATAAGTTTCGGTGAGTTTGTCCACAAATAATAGATATATGCGAACATTGTTCACCTAATTATAATTTTCAATATTAGGGTCTTCGAAAAATAGTTTCTGCAAAACAGAGGTTACCTCCTAGAAGTTTTTGGTCATCTATAAAGAATTAATTTAGTACAACAATTTCATAAAAAAAAGTATTCGAGATACTAATTTAACTTAAAAAGAACAAAAGAAGTGATGATAAGAATATACATGCAGAGATTTAGAACATACCAGCAAAGACATCTGAGTCAAATTTGGAAAGGCTAAGTGGGATAGACCCTTCCAATTGATTGTTTGAGACATTGAAATTCTTCAATGTTTTGGCAGCTGCAAAATCAGGAATAGACCCTTGAAACTGATTTCCCTCAAGCCTCAACTCTACAAGTTTGTTCATCTTCACCAATGAATTAGGGATTACCCCGGTGAACTTGTTATTTGATAAATCCAGCTTCCTAAGGCGTCTCATCCCGTCGAAGGCAGTAGGTTCTATATTTCCCACGAACTTGTTGTCTGATAGAAACAAGGCTCTCAATAACTTAAGCTTTTTGAAATCAGGCAATGGTCCACTGAAATTGTTGTGCATGACACTAAAGGAACGTACTTTTGTTAACTCATGTAAGGATTCAATGTCAATAGAGCCAGACAACCCCATTTTTTCAAGCCTTATGCCCCAAATATTGCCTGCCCTAGAACATATTATTCCTACCCAATTGTTCTTGATCCCAAAACAAGGGGGTGTGGTAGGGTTCCAGCTAGAGAGTGCATTATTTTCATCCTTTATGTGCTCCTTGAACTTTAGGAGGGAAACAATTACATCAGATGATGAAGATGGCGCACTATGAGAAAATGGGAAATGAAATATTAGAATGATGACAAAATTGAGAGTATGAGAATAAAGTTTGGTGGCCATTACTGGGAGTTTTTATTGTAAAGGGCAGAAAAATGCCCGCCCTTTACATGGGTCACTATTGATGAAGGGAGATGTTGATGCAACAAAGAAGGCTCAAGGGCAACCTGTACAATTTGGATGTCATGATTGAAATCAAAGAGATGGAGGAGGGAGGAGGTAGAGAGAGAAGACAGAGAGAGAAAGAGAGAGAAAAGGGATAAGAGGCTAAGAATAGAATACCAATTAGAGAATGTTATAATGGTTGAACAAAATGGAAAACTAGTAATAGTAGGAAATGGTTTTTCTTTTGTTGTTTTCTTTCTTCGATGAAATGGTGTATAGATGTACAATAGGAGAGATATCCGGTTAACCTTTCAATAGGCAAGGAGTCATAATTCTACACTTTGCCTATTTATGAAACACTCATACTACTAGTTTTTGCAAACACACACCGACAACCAAAAAAAACCCTCAAAGATTCGTTCTTATTTTGTAGAACTATCATACATACGTACATATATACATTTTTTTTGATAAATTTACTATCATTTGGTTATATAATTGATGTGATAAATTATAATTGTTAAAATTATATTATACCATTGTCTAGAGTAGCAGAAATATATGTTTTATTTTGTTTTGTCTTTATGATGATGCCTCCACCCTGCTATTTACTCGAAAAATGAAGAAACACTTTTTGGAACTTGTCAGCTTGTTTGGAGCAACCACGAAATGCATGGGAGTCCTTGGCCATTGCTTAGGCCCAGTGTTGTATTGCTAAAGCGCCAATCGCTCTCCACCACTCACATCAATCTCTCCCTCAATCCACAATTTCTATATATTGAGCGCATCCTAGTGGAATTAGATGCTTGAATTGATGAACTTGATGATGATGAGCGATGACGATGATGATGATGATGGCGATGATGACGATGACTATCACAACCAAACCCTAAAACTAGCAACCCAAACAAGATATATATGGACTTGGGATAAAGAAGAACCACCACCCAAGAACTAGCAAACCCACAAAGAATTGCTAAAGGATTTGGCTTGAACACCACTACAATTAGATTAAGGCTAAAGTAAGCTAGGAGAAAGTTAGAGAGAAAATCTCATTTATATTCAGCCTTCAATGTTGTCCCTCAACAATAAAAATGCATATATACATTGGAGTGGAAGAGGATTTCAGACAATTCCAAAAGGACACATGATCTTTACAATCGATACCCTCATATTAGGGTTTTACTTCAACATAAGAGTTGTCGTTGCTGTTGTCTACCGAAATCGACACGATCGTGCCATATACGACGACGATTGTGCGCCTTTGTCTAGTACCAGAAACTTCCCTGACTTACTCGAAAGCTGCACGATTGTGCGCCTCTATCCAATGCTAGAAACTGCCCTGACATGCTCGATAATCGCATGATCGTGCACCAGGATGTGATGTAAATCATCCTACAGCCTCAGCACTAATCCATGTATGCTACCTAATTGGTCATCTTAGAAAAGATATTCCAAGCATATCACACAACAGGCATACACTGTATGTGAAAGCATGTAATGTCTTAACTTCTTGGTGGCCCATACTAATGCGAGAACCATTTTCTCTATGTCTTCATATCGACTTTCATAGTCCAAAAACTTCTTGCTCAAGTAGTAGATGGCGCTCTCCTGACCTTTAATCTTTTGAGCTAGCATAGCCCCCATTGTAGAGCTAGTCATGGTACGGTAAAGGAGCAGAGGCTCATCTGGCACTGGCGGCATGAGGACCGGAGGATGCTGCAAATACTCCTTGATTTTTTCAAAGGTCGCTTGACATTGATCGTCCCATTCTATTTTGCTTCCTTTCTTTAGCTTCTTAAATAAAGGTTCACAAGTCATGGTGAGCTTTGAAATGAACCTACTGATGTATTGAACTCGCCCTAGGAAGCCTCTTATCTCTTTTTCTGTCTCGGGAGGTTGCAACTCTTGGATAGCCTTTATCTTTGAAGGATCAACTTCAATACCTCGTTTGCTAACCACGTAACCCAACAGCTTCCCAGAGGTAACAACAAAGGTGCGCTTTGCTGGATTAAGTTGCATCTTATATTTGCGAAGTCGCAGAAAGAACTTACGAAGGTTAGGAATATGCTCCTCCCTCGTTTTGGACATAACAATCATGTCATCCACGTAAACCTCTACCTCTATGTGCATCATGTCATGAAGTAAGGTGTTGGCAGTTCTTTGATATGTTGCTCCGACATTTTTAGACCGAAAGGCATAACTACATAACAGTATGTTCCCCATGGGGTAGTGAATGATGTTTTCTCCATGTCTTCTTCTGCCATTTTGATTTGATTGTAACCGGCATACCCGTCCATAAAGGATAGAAGCTCATGTCCGTAAGTGTTATCCACTAATACATCGATGTGAGGTAAAGGGAAACTATCCTTGGGACTAGCTTTATTGAGATCTTGAAAGTCAACACACATGCGCACTTTCCCATCTTTCTTGGGTACCGGGACAATGTTAGCAATCCACTCAGGATATTGGACTGCTTTGATGAACTTAGCATTAAGTTGCTTGATTACTTCTTCGTCAATCTTCTTTGCCCATTCAGGTTTGATCCTCCTAGCCTTTTGTCGAACTGGCTTTGCATTAGGAAGCAAAGGTATAGTGTGCTCCGCTATTTCTCTATCAATCCCAGGCATGTCTTCGTAGGACTATGTGAAAACGTCGACAAACTCCTTGAGAAGCTCCGCGAATGCTACCCGTTCTTCTGCTGTAAGTGAGCTACCTATCTTCCATTCTCGAGGTTGCTCTTCTGTACCCACGTTTATGGAGATGGTGTCTTCCAACACCGCCATTTTATGCTCATGTTCATTAGAAAATTCTTTTAAGGGTTCATTAAATTCCAGATTATTATTGGCGCAGCAGTTCAGGGAAGAGGGGAAAGAAGAATCAACGCAAGCAGAAAGGTTCATCTTATTGAATGCAGAAAGGAATACATCGCCAGCAGACTCAAGACCAGACTCACTTGACTTTAGACCCTTAAGACCTGACTCTATGTCATTACGAACAGACTCCCCTACAGATAAAGCAAAGTTATTCTCCTCAACATCGACCCATGAGACCGCTTTAACTTCTCTGTCTTCAGTAATCATGAGACTTGGGTCAAAACTTGGGTTGGACAAAGCAGCAACAATAGCATCAGCTTCAAACTTCTCTTGGACAGCTTCTTGTCCAAACAGCATGCCAAAAATGTTGCTCCCAGCAAGATGTGTCCATTCTAATGGAGGCTGTTTGTCCCAAGCGGGAACAAAGACAGTAGTCATATTAATGGAGCAATCATCGAAGACTTCTAATCCAGCAACTTGAATTCCTTTATTCTTTAGGTAAAATGGTTCAGGGAATCCATAATAGGGGAAGTCATCACCTTCCCTAACGAACTGCCCGTTCAAAGTAAGTGGATAGGGCTTCATCTGGAATAGAGTGGGAGGATTGTCCATCCTCTTCTGTTCAACGATAGCCATCTTTGCGAGCCTGACCTCCTTCTCAGTTGGCTTGTAGCCTAAGCCAAACCTTCCCTGCTGTTTGAAGGTCTTGAACACGGGCGGAATTTTGTTCTTCGGATTCTTCCCTAGCGGCATTTCCAGGGAAATAACCTTGTTTCTTAACCATAGTATGTACCTTGGGATTTGAGTAGGGATCGAAGTCAAAAGGTGCTTCATCCTTGCTCATCATCACCACAAGTTCAAAGTTATGGAGTTCTTCATCCATTGAATTGTGCTCCACTTCAAGAGTTGACTGTTTAGGAGTGAAAACAGCGTTGATAGACTCTCCCGAGATAGTGATCACTTGTCCTTGAACCAACACTTTCACCTTTTGATGTAGAGTAGATGCTATTGCGTTGCACTCATGAAGCCATGGCCTCCCTAACAGTAAATTGAAAGAGGTTGGGATGTCTAGCACCACAAATTCCATATTCTGAGTGACGCTGCCAGTAGTGATTGGCAACACTATAGATCCGACCGATTTCCGAGGCGAATTGTCATAGGCCCTCAGTTGTACACCATTATGAGCCAAGTGTTGTTGTTGAACTCCTAATTTTTGCGCTGTCCTCCAAGGGCACACATTCACAGCTGAACCATTGTCAACCAGGACTAGTGGGATAGTTTTGTTGGAGCATTGCACTATAAGATACAGGGCTTTGTTGTGAGACGCTCCTCCCTGAGGCAGATCCTCAATCCCAAAAGTAATCATCTCCTGTTGGGTAGTAACATGAGCAACCAACGTTCCGGAGTTGTCGTAGGGATCTGATTAGTCTTTGTAGAGCATCCAACATCTTCTGTTTATGAGCATGTGACGTGCATATGAGTTGCCATATGGTAACCTCTGCTCTGGTCTTCTTGAGTTGAGACAATAGAGGATCTTCAGGAGAGACCTGATTGTCATTACCGACCGTTGGCGTTGGGTTAGGAACAGTCACTGGTGTGGTGGTATTCCTATGGTTGTGGCGGCTAGACCGAGTAAGAAACGCCACATCATCTGGTTCATCTTTCTCCATCCATTTTGTCTCAGAATGCTCATGTTCGTCATCCTCATCGTTGTCCTAAATACCGTGGATAAACAGACCCTCTGGGAATCCAACTATTTCGGAGACAAGTTGACCTGTTTCCACAATCAAGGCAGAAGGGTCGAAGCTAAAATCCCCACATAAAACAGCATTTGCATGCTCAGGCATAGGATTACTTTGATTATTTAGTTTCTTGGCAGCTTTTGGCATTGGTAATGTCCCTGCCCTTATCATATCTTCTATTTTGTTCCTGAGAGTCCAGCATTTCTCAGTGTCATGCCCTCGACAACGGTGATAGCGGCAAAATTGGTTGGCATCCCAGTTTCTGCCTTTGATTTCTGGCTCTTCTTTCGCTAAGGGCAAAGCCAAGATACCCTTCTTGACTATACGGTCGAAAGCTTGAGAATAAGGAACATCCAAGGGCGTATAAGTCTCATACTTCGGTACATAAGGCCCCTTGCGCTGGATAGAGTTAGTCTCCATAATCTTAGGAGGGTGGCTAGCCGCACTAGTGGCCCTTTTGTTGGAACCGGACCCTTTCCATCCAAGCGAAGTGGTCTTATCATTGTGCATTGCCTCTAATTGGACACAAATGTCTTTTAGGTAATCAAAGTCCTTTACAACATGGTACCCCAAATGCTTGGACAGACTACTCTTGAGTCCTTGCTTAAAGGTAGATAATTGCAGGCGGAAAGGAATTGTCTCATTGATGTGGGACAACTTTGTATGCCATCTTTCAAAGTAATCCATAAAGGATTCATCTTCTCGTTGCTTCATGGTGGTTAGGTCATCCACCGTAGCTTGCTTCTTCTGGATGCGAGTGTAATGGTGGATAAAAGCTTTGAATAGCTCATTCCAGTTGGCTTTAATTTGAGGTGACAGTGCATGATACCATACCTTTGCTTCTCCATCAAGGGTGTATGGGAAGACAGTAGAGTATAAGTCGGTATCAATCCGATTCAAAGATGCCAGCCTCATGAACTCCTCAACATGATGAATAGGGTTCCCAGAGGGTTTGAACCTAATATTTGGTACTTCAACTTTGTCAGCTATCTTCAAGGTTGGTTGAACGGGCAATTGAACCTCCAAGTATTTGTCACCAAAGGCCGACACAGAGCTCATTGCTTTGGTGAGGCTTTCTAACTTCTGCTCAAGGGCCTTAACAGCGGGGTCCCTTGTAGGTTTAGACATTCCAGGCGTGTTAACCTTAGCCTTAGATATCCCTATTCCTCCAGAGTCTGAGGATGTCTTGATGATTTCAGGTTCAGATTCATATCCTTGCATTTCTTCATCATCCTCTTCAACATTTAGCCCTAACTTGGTGTTGATCTTAGTGATGGCCTGCAGCATACCATCCATTACTTGTTGTTGTTCACTCAGCCTTTTTCTCATCTTTTGTTCCTGCTCTAGAGTATTAGCGAATACAAGACCTTGCATTTTGGTATAAAGCTCATCCAAATGCTTCGTGATGTTGGCTTCGGCACTTTGGATCGGTACTTCTTGGAATTGTTCGCCAGACATGATGCAGTCACTAGTTGCAGATGGATCGTAATGTGGGTTCGGAACCAAACGACCAGTTCGTGGATCTCGAATGCGGGCTCGGAGTCGGTCACTAATGATGCCTGCATGGAAATTCAAAGTTAGCACACTCGATGACATACTCTGACACGTACTACCCGATGCATGCATGCCCTAAGAGACCTATATGATCCTAACTGACTCGACACATATATGCTGACACAAGTGACTCACCCACTTTTTGGGAGTGCATGACCTAATCTATATGGACCTATGGACAAAGCATTATAAAGGGCCGAATAAAGTCAAACATAGCGAGCGGGTCATAAATTGATGGGTCCAAGTCAGTGTTTCTCAATTCGGATGGGCTCAAACCACAAGCCGACCATTTTAAGGAGAATCCGTAACTTGGCCCAACGACTTAGACAGTCAAGCCATAATGACTATTATGCGGACTAGAATAATGCTTAACAAGACTGACGACCCATTTTTTCTTCCTTTTTATTTTTTTTTAGTCGAGGAAAACGGATATTCAAAAGAATTGAATAAAATCAACAATAAGCGAGTCATAATTAATTTATTGGTTTAATCAACAAATCCAATAAGGTTGGGCCTAACAACGAGCCGGCCACAACAAATGGTGGATTTATTAATTAAATCGACAAATCAATTTTCTCGAGCTTAGTGATTATTATGCAATCTAAAAGTTGTCCATTAATTTTGTTGGACCTTTTAATTCACTTTTTTTTGGGACATTTGTTAAGAGAATTTCGTAAAGGGCCATATAATATCATCAAGGGTGAGTCGATTTTCATTTATTAATTAAAATAATTACCCTTCAAACATAAATGGGCCCTTCCACTTGGGCTAACCATGATGCCTTTGGAATTAATTAATCTAATTAATAAGTAATTATTTTCTGAACCCAATGAATTTTATATGGACTAGAACAAAACCTCCAAACCAAGGTCGACTCTAAAATAAAAGGAAAAAGGGGAAGGGGTAACACATAGCACATAGCATACACATGAAGGGACACCCTAAACCAAGGCTCTATGTTCATGGATTTTTCTATGGTTGGATTTCATGACCTACCGCACGTTTTCATCTTTGTTCTCCGTACCCGAGGGTAGGGAGTGTGAGGTATTTCTCAAAGAACTTCAAGGAAGCCCTATGAGTGTAACGTGGGGAGAGAGGGGACCAAATGCTTGGCGATGTAGAGTGAATCCCACGCGTAGTAACCCGCCCGCTCTCGAAGGAATCACCTAGGTATAACTTATCCGTCGCTTTTGTGCTAAGTGTCAAAGGACGCGATTAGTGGCCCGGTATGCAATTTCAATTTAATTCGATTTTTTCAAGTTTTACCCTCTTTTTAAGTTTTAAGTCCCCAGTGGAGTCGCCAATATGTAGGACCCCGGAGAAAGGTGACCCATTGTTTAGACCCAATTTTATGTCTAAATAACGCCTTAATTCTTATGCTTTTGACTCGTTTCGTGTTTATTTTCATGGCTTTTTAGTATGTTTTTTATTATTTCGTAGGTTTTGGCGTTTTACACAAAAACTTAGCAAAAAGGGGTATTTTAGAGCATTTTTGGTGATTTCCCGAGCCGAGCCGGACCGAGAGCCGAGGTGGAGTTAACCCGAGACCACCTTCCCTCCATTTAGTGCGAAACAATGAAGTAACACCCGCTATGACCCTTGTAACGGGCGTTACATGCCTTGGAAAGAAGGAAAGAAAAAGAGGAAGGAAGTCAGAGGTAGCCCCCGCCACGCCAATGGTGACACCCGCTACCCCAGGCTGGCCGAGCAAGACCGCACCTGCAGTATTGGGTACCATACCTACGGTCTCTCGAAGGTCAAAAATCGCCAAAGCAACTCTTCGCTGAGACAGCAGGTACACCGCACCTACGGTGTCCCATGACCGTACCTACGGTCTCTCGAAGGAAAAAATCGCCATGCAGATTTCGCTGGACATAACGAGACCGTACCTACGGTCTCCCCCGATTCTGCGCATATTGTCGGCTTGAAGTGCTGTGTTTTGCCTAACTAACTTGACTTGTTTATATACTCCCTTTACTGCGATTTCTTGGGGAGAGTCCCCTGGAGGGAGAGTGAGTATATGTTAGCTTTTAGGTAGTGATTAGGGTTTAATTAGTGAGTGATTAGTGAGATTTCCATTGAAATTGTTACTTTGATTTGGGTTTTGGATTGAAGATTGAAGTATTGTTGATTGAAACTCTTTTCTCGTGTTCATCCTTGCTCTTGGGTACCTTTGATCGGTGATTTCCTTCCTTAATCTCTCTTATTATTACTTGTTGATTTAATTGCTTTCCTTTAATTGCTTCCTTGTTGCTTTGATGTTCTTGTTGTCATTTTAATAGTTTTGGTTGAATTTTGCTTATTCCTTGCTAGAATCCATGTCTAGGGTTGGTTCTGTTGATGGTAGCTTAGTTGTTGTGATGAGTAGTAGTTAGAACCCTGATGGGTTAGGGAGTAATTAAGGGTGTGAATGGGTAATTAGGAATGGGTTAGTAATTTTAGTGAGTAATTAGGTGAGAAATCACTTTTCCCACTCCAATCCTTCCCTCAAGTGGGATATATTTGGGTCCGACAGTCCCCGAACACATCCAACACTTGAGTTGGAAGGTTGGAATTGGGATAGTTAGTACTCTACTCACGAAAGTGAATAGGGGCTAACTAGGGAATTCCGTTTCTTTAACCCTCCGGATCCGTGGTGGACTTTAGGGAAGTTAATCCGAACTATTTACGGAAGTGGAAGCCCGGTTGGTATTTTCTAATGGAATTACCACTTTATTTCTCTCCTTGTTGCTCTCTAGTTGCAAAACTCGTCTCCTTGTTCCCGTTTGCATCCCGAAAAGCCTCCGAAGCCCATTGTCTCACCTTGACCCAACCTTAGTTTCTTTGTTCCATCGTGTTTGCTTAGTTTAGTTACCTAAACCTCACCTTATGCAACCTTAACAATCTAGACCCATTCTTGACCAATACATTTAGCCAAGGCCCCTAGCTCCCTGAGAGAGAACGACAAAACTGAGGTCCTACAAAACCGCTTTACACAAAATGGCGCTGTTGCCGGGGAGCAAGCGCACCTAGCTTTAGGTTCCTTTGGTTAAGAGTAGTTTAGATTGCTTTCATGCTTGAAGTCAGCTTGTTCCAATTCCAATGAATTTGATGCTTCTTCATTTCTTGTAGGAGGTTTTGAAGTTCTAATGGCTGAGGGTCAAGCTGGTTCACCCCGTACCCTCCTATCATATTCCTTTCCATCATTGGGTACGGGAGGCAACCCTATCATCCTACCGCCACTACCACCTACTGCAACATTTGAGTTTAAACCATGCCTACTGGATGCTTTTGAGAGAAACCAATTCTATGGAGAAGGCTTCGAGGATCCTTTTGATCATATTAGAAGATTTGAAGATCGGATTGGTTTTGTGCATCTGCCAGAGGTATCTTCGGAGTTCTTAAAACTGAAGCTTTTTCCTCTCACCTTGGGAGGAAAAGCTAAGATGTGGCTTGACATTTGTCCACCCGGCATTTATACTACTTGGGATGCATTGAGCCGGGATTTTCTTCACCATTTCTTTCCGGCCGATGAGACGCATAGGCTTCGACAAGCCATCTTGAACTTCAAGCAAGAGTCGGGAGAAACTCTTTTCGATTCATGGGCAAGGTTCAAACTTCTTCAAAGGTGATGTCCACATCACAATCTTCCGGATTGGTTATTGTTACGTCAGTTTTACCATGGGCTTCAAGATGATCTTAAAGAATCGATTGACATTGCATCGGGAGGAATGTTCCTTATAAGACCGAGCATCAAGCAAATGTCTTCTTTCACGAGTTATTTCAACATTCTCCTTCTTGGGGAAGCCGCCGGAGTTCAGGAAGTGGAGGCTATTCCTTGGAGAGCGAACCTACTATCGAACTCCTTATGGGCGTTGTCCAAGAGATGCAACAGAAGATGGTATCTGATGGAGCAACCAACCAATTGGGAATCATGCGAGAGACTCGAGCCTTCATTCAAAACACCCAACACTTCTCACCAAGTTACCAAGAATAACAAGTGTGGCAACCTACTCATCATCAACCTACCCCTCAACTTCAAGAATCCCAATCATCTCAAGAGTCCAACATAGAGAAGTTGCTGAAGCAAATTGTTGAAAACCAGGAGAATGATAGGGCTCGACTTGAGAACATTGAAAATCAATGGGCCCAAATGGCTCGGCAAGACCATATTCCTCAAACCGTCCCCATCCAACCTCAACCTACCCCATTAGTGCCGGTGAATCTTATCACCCTCCAGAGTAAAGAAGAAACCATAGTGCAAAATTTTGTGGAGGAGGATGTTTGAGAGAAGGGTTTGGAATTGGAGGAGAGCACGGACACCTAGGCTCAAACTGAATTTTAGAGAGAGAAAAAGGAAACAAGGAGGCAAGGAAGAGAGAGAGAGAGAGAGAGAGAGAGAGAGAGAGAGAGAGAGAGAGAGAGATGGGTTCTCTAGAGATGGGGGGGGGGGAAATTTTGAAGGAGAGAGGAGGAAAAAGAACAGAGAGAAGGGTTTGAAGAAGAACAAAGAGAGAAAAAGGAGAGAGAAGAGAGAGAAGTTGGTCGTGCTTTGAAGGAGACCGAAAGAAGAAGAGAGGGAGGAGAGAGAAAGGGGTTGGAGGGGAGAAAAAAGAAAAAGGGAAAGATGAGGTGGATCCATGGAATACAAGTAAATTATATGTATTGTTGAAAATATTACCGATATTATATTTAAAAAAAAAGAAAAAAACAATGATGAAAAATAAAAAGAATAATTTTCTTATTTAAAAGAATAATGAAAAAAGAATAGTGTAAATATAAAAAAGGAAAATGAAGAAGAGTCACTAATGTAAATTTATACACATTAATATATATTTTTTTTAAAAATAAATAGAATCGATTATGAGTTTCTCAAAATGCTACGTTAATGCACCATCGAGTTTTATTCACTCAATTTGGAGTGTGTTTGGAGAGAAGAAAAGGAATGGAATTAGAAAGCTAAGGTTTCTAATTCCTTTCTTTTGTGTTTGGTGAATAAAATTTGGAATGGAATTAGAAATCCCACGGGGTTCTTATTCCCCTCAAATGAGAGGAATCAGAAACCTCCCAATTTTGAGGGGAATGAAATCTATCCCTGGGTAGTATTTTTTTTTTACCGAAAATATTATATTTTTGCATCCTCTACCCCCTCAACAGGACCACAGGGCACTCTAACTCCACCGCCAATTCATATCGTTGTATTTTCCAGCCAACACTTTCACTCCTTGCCGTCATTTTTGCCGGCCAACATCAAGTGACAAACGTTCTCGATTGAACCCGAAAACCATACCCAGAAATCAAGCAAACCTTGAATCAATCTCTCATGTCGGAAGAAAAAATCTCCATCTTTTCGATCTTGACATCTACAATCAGCTTGTATATTTTCTTTTAAATTGATTTGTTTTCTGTATATAGTCAGTGTGCATGTTGGTGGAATTTGGGAGGGGAAAATGGAAAATTGTGTTGATGCAAATCAATGGCGTTGGGTGGAATTTGAGTGGGAAGAATGGAAAATTGAGTTGATATAAATACAGAACCAACTGCAATTTGGGTGGGAGAATGGAAAATTGTAGTTGGTTCTGTATTTTTTCATTCGATCTACTTCACTCTCTTCCAAATTAGATGGCGGTGATGTGAATCAATGGGGGGGGTGGTGGGGTGAAGAAGGAGATGGGGTGCTACTACTGGGGTGAGAAGATAGATATATTTATTATTATTGTTATTATTATTATTATAAAAAATGATTCCATTCCACTCTTCACCAAACACTTCATATTTTGGAATCAAATTCCATACCCAACCCTCCAAATATCTAATTCCATACCTAATTCATTTCACTTTTATCTCCAAATAAGCCCTTGGTGGCATACTACTATAATCAAATAGGGTTAAAATTTAAATGACGGAGAAACAAATCTAAAATTCACACTTCATTGAAAAAAAGAAAAACACACCAGACCTTCACCCGTCGTGTGGCAAAGCTAGTTTTATTGAAACACTCGTAAGAGAGAACCCAAAATCTTCATCTTCTTGCTCGGGTAATCTGTCGCCGATCTGCTCCTGAAACGCACTGCTCGACCGCAGATCTGCTCTCCATCTCCATCATTTCCATAGCTTGCCGATCCACCACGTCACCGCCCGACCGGCATTTTAGATAGGCGCCGGAGGTGATCTTAGCTTAATTAATAGTTAATTTGGAAACAAAAAGAGGTGCAGAAGTTCAACAAAAAAAAATAGGGCAAGTGCGAAAGTTTTAGTTTCTTGTTGTTACCCATGTTCTCCTTGATTTTGTCAATTTTGTTTCTTGTGGGTTGTTTCAGCGTGACAGTATTCGTCCACTTTTTTCTTTGAGTTACATTAGTGCTTATTCTGTGAAGATGGAAGACTCAAAGACTGCAAATTCGAACTCAGATGGAGTAGAAAGGGAAACTCGATTTACTGACCTGTGCAAGGTTTGGCTTCTTCATTCATTACTCGTTCTTTTACTTTTAGTCTATTGGGCTAGGGTTTCCCTGCCGTTACGTAGCAGTTTTCTGGCTGTTGGGACACATAAGTAAGTAAAATTGAATTACTAGTTGCATCACTTCTTTCATGCGACGTCATTTGGATGTCTAACAGAGGTGAATTGTGTTGTAGAACCACTTTCCATTGGATGAGAAGACATTCTTAGATGCCAAAAAGCTTTTTACAGAAAGCAAGAGTATCTTGATGACTAATATGTCCACTATTGGTAGTACAACGGTATGCAAATGTAAATTATTGTATTAATTTGCTGCTTTGATCGTTTGTGAATGGGCATAGTTCTAATTTGGGTATGTCTCTGTCATTCAGCCTGAAGAATTGGAGCGATATTTGTCAGCATTTGTTCTTTACTCTGTTAACAGATTGGCTGAGAGGCCTACAAGCGAGACTAATGGAAGGGCAGAACAAACAGGGATTACGTTGTGCCAGATATTGAGAACTGTGAAGCTTAAGTATGCTGTTATGCTACTACTTGTTTTATTATGTTGTGGTGATTATTACTAGGGTCACAAATCCATAATGGAATGTGATTTCCTACTTAGTTTAACTAATTAGTCAAATTTAGGCATCTAGATTGGAAATGTGTCCCCCCCCACCCCCTACACACAGTTAGTTTAAAAAGCGCGCTTGGGGCATAAAAAAGCCCAAAAATGCCCGGGGCACACCCCCTTGCGCCTTTTCACCTCGAAGCCTAGCCCTGTACAAAAAGCCCGGGCTTTTTGGGCATGTTTGCACTTTTTAGCAGGGGTGCGGGGCGCAAAGCTCATGGGCTTTTTTACCCTAAGTTGCTGTTGTTTTCTCTCCCCTCCAGATAAGTCTCTTTTTCACCTCTTCCAGTCCCCTCCTCCTTCCGCTTTCTCTACTTAACTTGTCTGGCTAGCTTTCTCTCCCTTTTCTACTTATTACTCTTCCGAGTTACTCTCTTTGCTTTTTTTTTCCTTCCTTGCTGGACTTCTTTGTTAACCACATCTCTATCTTTTTTTAGCTAATTAATACTCAAACCTCCTCTATTTTTTCTGGGTTTCTAATGTCAAGCCCTGTGTAAGAAAAGCCCACGCTCGCGCTTCAAAGCTTGCTCCCCGATCCCCAGGAGCCTTTACGGTTTTTTGTGCTTCACGCTCTTTTAATCAAAGGATTCACACATGCACATATTCTAGAAAGTGAGCTTCGGCTTGGAGCAATCATGATTACTGTGCTCTGCGATTGATGGATGGCTGACATAATATGGGATGCAATCTTTTTGTTCCTTGCAGTCTTGTAGACTTCTTCAAAGAGCTTCCCCAGTTTGTCGTCAAAGTTGGCCCAATTTTAAGTAACATGTACGGGGCAGATTGGGAAAAGAAACTAGAGGTATGTATATCATCTTTCTTTGGGATTCTTCTCATCATTTTGCAGCATTCTCATGTTTCCAGCACCTTTTTTGACTTAAATAAGATCATTTTCCTCGTGATTAGGCGAAGGAGTTACAAGCCAATTTTGTGCACTTGAGCCTTCTAAGCAAGTGAGTCTTCTCGGATACCACATATGTCCAGTTGTTTGTTTGTTTGTTTTTTTGTATAATTATTTATTTATTGTTTTGTGGTTATTTAGGCAAAGGAGTCCCATCTGTTTATATATATTATAAAGTGTGTTCGTCACTGTTGATGCTAGACCTATGTTACTCGGACTTGGGTACGCGTGTCTAATATGGACATGGATAAGGATGTTGGACTCGCCTATTTTTAAGAAATGTTACATATTTTCATTGTAATTTGAAGTGTCGAGTGTCGTACCTTTTTCCAGGTGTCGAGGGTTCGACACAGGTACGGTCGGGAAAATGAAGAGTTGGAGTAACATAGCACTAGACCTAATTTGTCTAAAAGTAAGTTAGATGCAACATCAAAGAGGTGATAAGACTTTATTATGGCTATAAAAAAAAAGCACATGCTTTGCATTCTTTTGGGCTTTGAGGGACACAGTCACACAGGGAGGGATAAAAGAGCGATAGAGGGAGATAGAGAGAAAGGAAGAGAGACATGTTACTAAACCAAATAATAAGACCGGTTGATGTCATTGCAAGACAAAAGTTTTTGACCTTTGGTTTAAAAGTATCAAAAAGTGTGGGCTTTTCCCTATTGAGGTGCAAACAGTTTGGGGTTCAGTTCTGAGTCAGGCCCGCTTTTGTAAACTGAAATTACAAGGAGCTCATATGAATTGTGGAGTGAGCTTGTATTTCGTGGAAGTGTTACATTTTAATTGGGGGAGCGATTTCCAGTTTGGATTATGATAGAATAAGGTAGTCGTGTGGTGTTTTATCTATGCTATGTTATTAACTGCTGGCCAACTTCAAGGTTGCTGGATTTATTTGATTGCATTGTCTTGTGGAAGTAATTCCAGACATGTGAAATTGACGCAGTATTTATTGCTATCCCATAATTATCAAGGTACTACAAGAGGGCTTTTCAAGAATTCTTCAAGACAAATGAAGCTGTTACGCAGCCAGCTGATGGAAGCACCACCTGCTCTGGTTTTATTTCAGACTATCATAAGTTTGGGTGGCTGTTATTTCTGGCCTTACGCATTCATGCGTTTGGTAGATTTAAAGACCTCGTAACATGCACCAACGGTTTAGTTGCTGTGTTGGTCAGTTCCTTATCCTTGTCAGTCAGTTCCAGTTGCAGTTGTTTATTACATCTGAATTTTTCTTAGTATGGAGCTTTATAAAAATGATTGTTTAGATAAATATGAATCTTGACATCTGCACAAGCGTTCAAAGATATAGTTACTTTTTAATTTTTTAAGCTTGTATTTGCTTTTATTTTTCATTGTGTTTTCCCCCACCCTTTTACTCTCAGTATAATGTGATAATTAATAAAAATGATACCAGTGCTGTTATAATAAATGATCGTACATGTGGCAGGCTATCTTGATTATCCACATTCCAACTCATTTGAGGAAGCTCAGTTTTCTTGACTCGCCGTTCAGCGGTAATGTATTCTGATTCATCGATGCTCTGTGTGTTTCTAATCTTTTCTCCTTTTCAATTTCAGAAAATAGTGGACCAAAGCGGAATGCTACACTAATGTACTTTTGGTGTGTAAGAATAAGCAGATGTGTAGATGACATTTTAAAATCCAGGGTCAATGTAAACATATTCTGTGCAGTTCATATGTCTGCGTATTGGAGCCTGCCCCCAATCCCCTTACACCTCCAAGAAAAGGGGGAAAGTCTAGTGTGGGTTGGCCTTTGGGTTATTGCTTTGTACTTAAGTTTATACTTTATAGTTTTGTTGCGCTGCTTTAGTATATATACTCGAGTAAAATGAATTATGTTTTCTCTTGGGATAGTTGTGTTACACAGTATTTTAATGTATTGCTTGCTTTGTAGATAAGAAGGCTGATAAAGGTATCGACCTAGTTGCTGCACTTTGCCACATTTATGACACTTCTGAAGATGATGTGAAGAAAATGATGGAGAAAGCTAATGATCTAATTGCACTTATCTTGAAGAAGAAACCGCTTGCAGCTGCTGAGTGCAAGACTCAAAATCTTAACAACATTGACCCAGGTTACATAACACTATTTACTTGCTCTTTCCTGTTTAAGATAAGGTTTGATATCCGTTGATGGGATGGGTTTGGCTTCTAATTACTTTTGTTGTGCTAAATGCAGATGGTTTGATCTATTTTGAAGATCTTTTGGACGACTCATCACTTCTATCAAGTATAGGTGCACTAGAGAAGGATTATGACTCTGCGGTTTGCCATAAGGGTGACATTGATGAAAAACTTTTTGTTAATGAGGATGACAGCTTGCTTGGTTCAGGGAGTCTCTCTGGAGGGGCTGTTAATATAAGTGGTACTAAGGTAGCTTTCATAACATTGCTATGCCAGTTTTTATCTTGCGACAATGCCATGGTTGTTGAAAGTATAATATATTCCCGTTTTCCATGGTTGTGTAGAGAAAATTTGATGCATTGGCGTCACCAACAAAAACAATTACTAGTCCGCTTTCTCCATCACGGTCTCCTGCACAACACACGGGTGGGATTCGTGGGAATGTCAGCATGAAAATATCAGGTACCCCTGTAAGCACTGCAATGACAACAGCTAAGTGGCTCCGGACTGTGGTTTCTCCTCTTCCATCGAAACCATCAGCCCAGCTGGAAAAGTTTTTCACTTCGTGTGATAGAGATGTGAGTAATGAGGTTATTCGTAGAGCTTCTATAATTTTGGAGGCCATTTTTCCAAATAGTGCTCTTGGTGAACGATGTGTTTCTGGGAGTTTACCAAATGGCAACCTGATGGACAACATATGGGCGCAGCAAAGACAATTGGAGGCTCTTAAGCTATACTATAGGGTGCTGGAGGCAATGTGCATGGCTGAAGCTCCTCTACATTCTAATAACTTAACTTCGTTGCTAACGAATGAAAGATTTCATAGATGTATGCTTGCTTGTTCTGCGGAGTTGGTCCTCGCCACTCATAAGACCGTGACAATGTTGTTTCCAGCTGTACTTGAGAAAACTGGAATTACAGCCTTTGATCTTAGCAAAGTTATAGAGAGTTTCATTCGACATGAGGATTCTCTTCCAAGAGAGCTGAGAAGGCATTTGAATTCCTTGGAAGAGAGACTGTTGGAGAGCATGGTCTGGGAAAAGGGTTCCTCCATGTATAATTCTTTGACAATCGCAAGACCATCACTGTCTGCACAGATAAATCGTCAGGGACTGTTAGCAGAGCCAATGCCATCTCTAGATTCAATTGCTCTGCATATTAGTGGCACATATGGAGGACTACCACCTCTGCCGTGTTCACAGAAACATGAAATTACTGCAGGTAATGAAGTATTTGTATCTTTTCTGAGCAAATGTCTATTCAGATCTTATCATTTGGAGAGTGCTCAGAGAATCACAGTTTCTATATTTGTATGATAGGAAAGTTCTTGTAGCCAATTCCCTTGGGAGTTTTTACTTTTTATAAATTGCCACTAAATTATACAGAACCTGATTTTACCACTGTTTGATTTGCACCTGAAAGTTCATTAATTTATACTAGTATCGTGAGTGATAAAAATGCAACTTAGGAGTTGTAGCCTATGGAAACTTTTGTTTCCAAATGCACCCATGGTGGCATTTTTGGAGTCGTAACATGATATATTGGCATCTCTTGATAAAAGAAAATTCAGTGACAAAATCAAGTCTTCGGTGAAGTTTAGTAGCATTTTGTGTTGAAAACTTTGAATGTGGTGGGATGGTAGGTAGTTATAGAGGCTTCTGTTGGGTCCTAATTTTGAAAGGCATGATCTGCTTAATGATACATGATAGATGAAGTAGAAAACAGTAAATTACTTTACTGTTGTTAACAATATCTGAAAGCTGAAAACTTGTCCAGTAGAGCTTTCTCCGAATTCTGAAGTGTAGGGATGGAAGATGGGTGGAGAATTGAGAACATATTAATATTCTCTAATGGCTTGCAGAAGGATGGTGACAATGATTATAGCAATTTAGAATCCTTCTATTTCCTTGTTTAATTTCAACAAATTGAAGTTTTCTCCTGTCCCACTTGCCTTTGAAATTCTTCTGGCTGGTCAGGGTCTAAGGGAATATCTTAAGACTTCTCGTTATTGGGATATGTGAGTGACAGATAGGGAAGGTAAATATCACATATAGGCACAAGGGGGGTAGTAGCTGGATGGTTGTCTGATGATGTAAGTAAAACTTTGCAATCTTTTTTGTTGATATCAGAATAAGGTCAATGCATTATATTTCGAAACTTTTGATATGTTGAAGCAATTCTTACATACCTTGATACATACCATACAGGCACAAATGGAGATATCAGGTCCCCAAAGAGAGCTGCCACAGAGTATCGAAGTGTGCTTATAGAGCGCAACTCTTTTACATCACCAGTGAAGGATCGCTTGATAAGCAATCTCAAACAAAAGTTGACGTCTCCTGTGCTGCATGCTGCGTTTGCAAGGTGAACTTACAGATCAATTGAACAGCTAACTGGTTGTTTTAATTTATTATGCTTTTTTTAGAAAGATCTGATTTGTGGTTTTGTATGCTCGTCTTCAGTCCAACAAGGCCATCTCCAGGGGGTGGAGGTGAAACATGCGCTGAGACTGAAATCAATAGATTCTTCAGTAAGGTATTGAGATGCTAGTCCTTTTACTAGTGCATGTTTGGTTGGATGTAATGTGATAGAGTGCAATTAACTAGGTAATGTAATTAAGCATGCGATGTAAAAGAAAATGCATTACCATGTTTGATTGCTTAAAACATATAATGTAATGCAATAAGTTGTCAATTTTATTTTTGCAAGTGTGTTGAGGGAGGGGGTGTGAGTGTGAATGTGAGAGAGAAAGAAGAATGGGCATGTTTGAGAGAGAGAGAAGAATAAGTGTTTGTGTGTGTGTGTGTGTGTGAGAGAGAGAGAGAGAGAGAGAGAGAGAGAGAAAGAGAGAGAGAGAGAGAATTGGTGCCCTTAAAATAGAAAAGGAGATTGATGTGTGTGTTTGAGAGTTCTTTTTTTTTTTTGGTAGAAGAAGAAGAGAAGGAAAAAAAAGGGGGGGGGGGGCTTGGCGTTGAGAGTCTCAAGGAAATAAGGTGTAGAAATATTGATTTCTAGTGGAAATGGTGGTTATTTAGACTTTGTGTGAACTCTCACAATTACCATAGTAGATTTAATCCTTATTATAAGGGAATTCTCAATATAAAGTTGTTATGTTAACAAATATGATAATTTAAACAACCTTGTAGTTTTGATTCCATTGTATGTTTGAAATATTGATCAACCAAGCAGGCCAGTTGCGTAATTGTTCAATTTTCATAGGGTGATGTTGATCTTTCATCATTGAGCATATTGACCCTCTTTTTTCCATCCATTTGTTTTTTTTAATTTTTTGGTCTTTTATGGGTGTTTGTTTTCTCTCATCTTCGTTGACTTTACTTGAGTTTTTGGGGGTGGGTAATAGTTTGTTTGAACACAAGGATGTCTTCTATGTGTTGATTCAACAACTACTTCGGCGTATAAGCTAGATGGCATGTTCTTAACATCTTTTCCCTTCGCGTGTTTTCTTTCTCATTACATTTATGGAGTTTTGAGATTAAATTGCCCTTCTACTTGCCCAGAATGTCAAAAGTACCCTTGAAAATTTTCGCGTTAATAAAATGCCACTCAACTTGACAAAACCTATCAAAATTGCTCCTCGGATGACTAGTAACCGGTTATCATCAATAAAATTATATTATTATTTTTTCCATCTTCTTCGCTCTTTAATCTTTTCCATGATCATCTTCTTACTCATCATCATCTTCTTCATCAACTTCTTTCATCCCATAAACCCAACCACCACCACCGAAACCACCATAGACCACTACCACCACTCTCTCTCTTCACTGACCCACAAACCAACACCACCAGTACTCTCTCCAACCACCACCACCACCACCACCATCGCCACCAGAACCACCTCAGACCACTACCACCACTCTCTCTTCACCGGCCCACAAATTTCCATGCACCACTACCGCCAATCATCACTGACCACCACCACCACTCTCTCCAACCACCACCGCCACCATTGGTGGTGGTGGGTGGAGATTTGTGGAAGAGTGAGAGACGGAGTGGGGTGGTGTTTGGCAATGTTGGTGGTGGGTGGGTGGAGATGTGTGAGTTAGAGAGGCAGAAGATAAAATGGAGATGAGAGGGGTTTGGAAGGAAGAGGGGTGGCAATGGGCGGCGGCGGCAGTGGTGGATGAGAGGGGTCTTGGGAGGAAGAAGAGGGGTGGTGGTGGTGGAGATTTATTTACTCCCTCATCAATTAATTTATCCACATATATTTAATAACTCTTTCTAATTAATCAAGTGCTAATTATGGATGACAGAATCATTAACTTTTCTTTAATCGATTAAATCGGCTGCAATAGGTTAAAGTGGCAATTTTGACACAATTAACAGGTTTAATGGCATTTTATTAATGCAAAAATTTTCAGAGGACTTTTGATGTTCTGAGCAAGTAGAGGGGCAATTTAATCTTAACTTTCATGTATCAGTTTTTTGCTTGATTCTGATTGGTTTGATCATTTGCGGTGGAACACATTTCTTTTACGATTTGAAGTCACTGGTCATACGTTTGCTTGCAGACTGTGAAGTTAGCTGCCTTCAGAATCAAGGGTATGGTTGAAAAGCTTCAACTACCTGAACATTTGAGGGAGAGTGTGTATTGTCTTTTTCAGAAAACACTCAATCAGCAGACACCACTTTTTTTCAATAGGCACATTGATCAGATTATTCTCTGTTCTATCTATGGAGTTGCAAAGGTTTGTAAGTTATTTGCATAGAGTACACTGACTTTTTATTGCTTTCTTGTCCTTGCCTTGAAGCATGCTAAGCCAATTATTGGGATTGCATCTGCAGATCTCTCAGTTTAACCTGACCTTCAGGGAGATCATCTTGAATTATCGTAAGCAACCTCAATGTAAACCACAAGTTTTCCGCAGTGTATTTGTTGACTGGTCATCAGCTCGTAGAAATGGAGTAAGTCACCTGTAATTTCTGCATTTGCATAGTAACTAGAATTTCCCCTTTGGCTGATGGTCTACATATGTGTGGCTTCACTACAGAAACAAGGGCAGGATCATGTTGACATTATTACATTCTACAATGAGTTATTTATCCCTTCAGTGAAGCCTCTCTTAGTGGAACTTGGTGCTGTGGGAATGAGTGTGAGACCCACCCTTGTTCCTGAGGCTAACAATGGTAAAGATGGTATGCTGCTGTGCCTCCCTTCTTTTGAGCATGGATCAATTGATTTAGCATGTGCTTAACATTTTATTTGCTTTGTTAATCAGCTCAGTGCCCCGGGTCACCTAAAGTATCGACTTTCCCTAGTCTCCCGGACATGTCCCCAAAGAAGGTCTCTGCAGTACACAACGTCTATGTCTCACCATTGAGATCGTCCAAGGTACATTCTCGTGCTCTCTCATGCTCCTATTTAAAAATATTTTTAGTCTACCCAAGGAAGAAGGTTTTATTTCCCTCTGACATCTCATTATTTTAAATCCTCTTTATGGCTGCGGAAGAAGGCACTTATTCTTCAAGTGTATGTGCCATGAACTAGAGCAAAGTGCCTCACTAAATTGTTCTACTTTTTTGTGTAGTAGGAAGTCAATGGTTTTACCTAGGGTCTTATTGGAACCATGTCTCCACTATTCAGGGGTAAGCAATGTTACTTGGACTCTTCATTTTGTCCCAAGTACCCTTGTTGGTCGCTAGATGCTCGGACTTTGGTATGGACCCTAGGTACTCTATTTTAGACCAAAAATGTGTTGAGTCTGACACTTCAACATGGGAATGGAGTCCGAATAGCATAGGAGGTAAGGCAGCTCTTGCCTGGGGAATTCTGGTTACTAGTTTATTTTCATTTCTCTTCGGAAATCAAATGAGAAAATGCATCACATGTTTCTGGTAAATTTTTTGTCAATGTACGTGAAATTCGGGATGCAGGTAGTAAATTTGGGTACAGTATAACCTCAGGGTCTCCTTTGCAGGGTGGGCTACCTTTTTTTTTTTTGTTGGAGGGGGGGGGGGGGGTGTACATGTATGTACTGGACCATGCAGTACAGGGACCGGGACCTGGCCCTAAAATATAGTCAGCCACCACCAGATTATTCTCAAGGAAATGAGGCTTTGTACATCACAAGGATTTGGTCTTTTGATGTGGGTGCCCAACCAACACCGAACAAGTGCCCGTGGTAATCAATTGTGCTGAGGATACCTCTTATTCATTAGTATCTGCTGGAGGATGGAAAGTGATAAAACTTTTCGCTGTATGCTCAATGATAATCATTCTGCTAAAGTTTTGATATCGTGTGAGCTAATTTTCGTATAATCTTAAAATTAATATCATGTCTTTGGAATTGTTTTGTATTAGTTATGGGGGATTTCCTTCTATGTACATTGCCCCATTAATTCACTGCATGCTGGAATTTTAGGGTAGTCATCACAGAAATGATTTAGACAAGTTTTCCATTCATTCAATCATTAATGTTAGTTATCATGTATGTATACGACATGTATATGTAAGTTTATGTAGATGAATCTGTGTGCATATACCGAGTTATTTTGCCCTGTTTACAAGTCTCTGATTTTCAAGTGCAACTGCAGATGGATGCGTTAATCTCAAATGGTTCCAAGAGTTACTATGCTTGTGTGGGGGAAAGCACTCACGCTTATCAAAGCCCCTCGAAAGATTTAACGGCCATTAATGACCGCTTGAATAGGTACAGTTTCAACTTAAAACATCTTCAAATTTTGATTTTGGAGACACAATTGCACATAATTTTTGTCTAAATCTGGATTTTTTTTTTGCTCAGCAATAATCGCAGTAGAGTCAGGGGACCACTGAATTTTGATGCTGATGTGGGCTTGGTAAGCGACTCTCTTGTGGCTAATAGCCTTTGCCTTCAAAACGGAAATTGTGGCACTTCAACAGTTGTGTCCCCGAAAACTGAGCAACCGGAGTGTTAGTTGGATGTTGTACATGAATGAATGTAAATTTTAGCTGCTGACACGCTTATCCGAAACCCTATCTTTCCTCGGTTTGTGTTAGGTACTGACAAGGGAGTGATTGAGCGGAATGTTTTTAGGAGTATAGCTGCCATCACCTCCTGATGTTTGTGTATGTAGTTATGTTATTTATGGTAATAAGGTTTATACCTGCTAACTAAGTGCTAACTGTTTCATTTAATTGCTCCCATCTGTTTTCTATTTTCTTTGGGCCAGTTAAAAGTACACACTTGTACCTCTGTTGCAAAGATGCAGATTTCAAAAGATCAAGGAAAAGCTTAAATGGGTTGAGGCGTGGACTATAATGTTGTATTTCACTGAGCCCATTTGGCACAGTTCTATACGCCTTTCTAGCTCATCCAAGATTTACTTAATTTGAGTTTCAGTTAGTTTGATTCAATTCTAGTCTAGTAATTTTAGTTACACAATGGAGCCTGCCTATTTGGTTGGTTGTCAAGAGAATGGAATGGAATGAAACATGATAGGAAATGAAACTTGATATTTGAAATTAGATGTTTCGTGCAGTCTAAGTAATGGAGTCAGCCGGGTTGTTAAAACCCACCCATTCGGATCAGTTGATTTCTTACTTCATACAAAACTTGATTTTAGCTAATGTTGAAAACCTAAGTATCTTCTCCTCAGACAAGTTTCTGGGGGAATTGAATGCTACTTTGCTGACTTTGGTACCAAAAGTGGATGATTAGGAGAAAGTTGGGGACCTTCCTCGAATATAAAACAATCATAAAGCTCCTTTGCTCTCGGCTAAAGAATGTTCTCCATCTGCTGATTGACCAAAGTCAATCAACCTTTATTGAGGTTGATCCATTATGCACAACATTCTAATCATGGAAGATCTGGTTCGCTTTTGCAATCGTAAGAAACTAAGAATATTGTCCTTGGTTGTTTGATGGAAATACATATACAAAAGGCTTATGACACTGTGATTGGTGTTTCCTTGAAAACCTACTACTTGCCCTTTAGTTTCCCAACCAGTTTGTATCTTGGATTATAACGTGTGTTCGCACTGCTAAGTTTTCTGTGGGTTTCAATGAGAATTCTTATGGTTTTTTTTTTTTTTTTTGCAAGTAGGAGGGGTTTGAGACAGGGGGATCTTATATCCCCCTCCTCTTTGTACTTGTTATGGAATACTTGCGGAGGACTATAAGGGAAGAAACAAAATAGCCTATGTTCAAATTTCATTAAAATATGAAGCTCACTTTAGCTTGCTCACTTTTGCTTTGCGGATGATCTCCTTGTCTTTTGTCATGTGGATACTCATAGTATTTCATTACTTAGTTCAACCTTACAACTAGGACCGACAATTTCTGACCCGACCCGAACTTGCCCGAAACTATAATCATGCTGCCATCATCTTCACTTACAAATATTAGGGACGTAAATGAGTATATTTTGTTGTGATAATTAAATTTTTTTTTTAAATAAGTGCTTCTGTCATGTAAGTATTATCCATATAGAACCCAAAAATGCACAATATATGATTTTAAACTATATCTAGTGAAAAACTAAGACATCCATTGGAGAGAAACTAAACTATAGTTTATAGGCCTCATTGTAAGGAAGAATCGGATAATGGGTTGTTAAAATTGTAACCATCATGAATATCGTTTACTAAAAACTTGCACCTTATGTGGTGTCATGCATATAAAGCCTGTTTTTTTCTCCAACTTCCATCTTCCTTTCTTTTGTTGTGCGTGTTTACATCAAACGTATCACTTTCGTATATTATAAGTTATAACCATTATATTTGAGTGACTTAACCTGCATGTAATCCCAAAATGCCACTTACTACTTTCAGTAGGTAATGCAAAACTAGCTGAATTAGTTATGGCAACCTCTCTTCAAATACAAGGCCCATGATCCTAACCCACATTTATACAATATACTTGTGCATGCATGACATAAAAAATGTCAACTAGAATAGAAAATCTGTCAACAGAGATTGTGGAAAAAGGAGTAGAAAATAGTGGTCCATATGCAGGGTCACCTAATTTCTCAATTAGGGTTCGACAAGGCCTACCGAGCTTTCTTAACTCAGTTAACCTAAAATATGTGAAGCTTGGATACCTCTATCTCATTAGCCATGAGTTTTATCTTGTTAGTGCACCAGTTGTGGTCCTAACTCTGGCTATGATACTTGGAAGGCTTACAATATGGAATGACTTTTCCTTCAACTATAGTTTTACCGATGCCCTCACTTTTATAGGGCTTCTATGTCTGCTCTTCTACCTCTATCTTCACTGTATCCCCACACCAACCTATTTGCTCAATTTTGCTTGTTATTCTCCTCCAAACGAACTTAAGGTAACTAATATTTTTCATCTCCATAACTTCAATATAGAGTATGGAATCAATATGTATGACAAACAAGTTACACAATTTATTTTAATCCAACCATTTTTCCAACCAATTTCAAATAGTAGGAAAAATTTCAAATGTACAGTATATTATAGTTCAATAATCCTGTACATATGTGTGTGTGTGTTGGAAAAATTATACAAACATACATACAGACATTCATGCATATATATATATATGTGTGTGTGTGTGTGTCTCTCTCTCTCTATATATATATAGTAACAATAATAATAATAATAATAATAATAATAATAATAATAATAATAATAATAATAATAATAATAATAATAGAAAATGAAATGGTGGCAGGTGTCAAAGCAAGAATTGGTTGAGCTAGCAAGGAAAACAGGCAAGTTTGATGAGAAAGGCCTTCTGATACAAGAAAAGTTCCTAGAGTCGTCTGGCATTGGGGACGAGACTTATCTGCCAAAGGAAGTATTCCAAGCAGGGTACAAGAAATCTCTCAAGGCATCACGAGAAGAGGCGGCTATGGTAATGTTTGGAGCCATTGATGATCTCCTGGCTGCCACAAAATTCAAGCCCAAAGACATCAAAATTCTGATTGTTAACTGTAGTTCACTTAACACAACTCCCTCCCTTTCCGCCATGGTGATCAACCACTACAAGCTTAGGCATAACATTTGCAGCTTCAATCTTGGGGGTATGGGTTGTTCTGCTGGTATCATTGCCATTGACTTGGCTCGGGATCTCCTCAATGTCTATCCGCGATCATATGCACTTGTAGTTAGCACCGAAGTAATTAGTCACTCATGGTATTCGGGTAAACAAGTTGACATGATGATTCCCAACTGTTTCTTTCGAATGGGTTGTGCTGCTATTTTGCTCTCAAATCGCCACCTTGATCGTTTGAAGGCTAAGTATGAGCTAAAACAGGTACTTTGGTATTTGTATCCATTTCATCTTTGATTAATGTGTATGTGTATATTACTTAATTTTTGAGTCTAATTTGAAGGTGGTTCGTACTCACAAAGGGATGGACAACCGAAGCTTCAACAGCGTACATGTTAAAGAGGATATAGAGGGTAACCAAAGCATCTCAGTTGGAAAAGATGTTATGGAAGTAGGAGGACATGCTGTTAAGGACAACATCACAACACTTGGGCCATTAGTGCTACCCTTGTCAGAACAACTTCAATTCTTCTCTTCTTTGCTCAATTGCTCCTCAAAACCTTACATCCCCAACTACAAGCTGGCTTTTGAGCACATTTGTATCCAAGCAACTAGCAAGAAAGTTCTTGATGAGATCCAAAACAACTTGGAGTTGAGTGAAGACTACATGGAGGCCTCAAGGAAGACTTTGGAGAGGTTTGGGAATACCTCTAGTAGTAGTATATGGTATGAACTTGCTTGTTTAGAGGCCAACCAGAGAGTTAAGAAAGGTGATAGGATTTGGCAAATTGCTTTTGGCTCTGGTATCAAGTGCAATAGTGCTATTTGGAAGGCTCTTAATACCATTTCAATGCCCAATAAGAGCCCTTGGATTGAGGACTCCGCTTAAAACTAGGCTTGATAAAAAGGATAACGAAATGAAACAAAGAGTACCAATGCATAGATGATTTATCTTCTTTTTTTTTTTCCCCTTGTCTCTTATTCCTAACATTAATGTATGAGATCTACACCTCATCTAGGATACCAGACATGAGTCATGTATTGATTTATGTGATTAATAAAATAAACATTTGAGTTACAACATTAACACTTTTGACACAACAATAGCATCAAGCCCTCCCACTAACAGTGTCCTAAACATTAGGGTGTCCAAAAGCGGTTTACAGTTTTTACAAACCTAAACCTTAACCACCTAAAGCGGTTAACCGCTTTGCAGTTAACCGCTTTAGAAAATTAGAAACCTAAACCAAACCTAAACCGGCTTGACAATGCGGTTAACCGCGGTTAACCACGGTTTACTCCAATTTCAGGTTTACAACCGGTTCTGGAAATTAAATTTTAACATTTGTGCTGTTTTACTACTAAAACAAGCAGGCAGCAGCCCCTGACATGTGCTACTGCTGTATACTTCATCACTTCCTGCCCTTGTAAACTTGTCCATAAATCCAACAAACCAAGGACTCAAGGAGTGCAACAAAAAAAATATATTGAACACAATTTTTACAAACCTACAAACTTGGGACGGGGAATGATTAACAAGTCTAGCAAATATTACAAACCATAAAAGGGTGAATAAAATTGTTCAATTGTCCATAAATCCAACATTTAAAAAAGGACATAGTTCTTGGCTTCTTGCACACTTGCACAAAAGTTGAGCTCACTTCACATTTCTTGAGGTCTTCTAGACAAACGTATCCAATGACTCGTCGATAAGAATCGTGGGTTGCTCCAAAACCAAGCTTCCCATACCTAACAATTAGCAATATGCACATATTATTAATCAAGTAACAACAATAACGATATTAAATCATTATTATTTATAAATGACAAACTAACCTTCCTCTAATTCCACCATTTCTTGAAGAGACTCTTCAATCAAAATAGGATTTCCTGAATTTCTTAACCAATCTTGAGCACAAATAAGGGCTTCAACCATCCTAGGAGTCAAGGAAGTGCGGAAAGAATCAAGCACACGACCTCCGGTGCTAAAAGCGGACTCGGAAGCCACAGTAGAAACTGGTATAGCAAGAACATCTCTAGCTATTTTGGCAAGATTAGGAAATCTCTTATGATTATCCTTCCAATATTGCAAAACATCAAATCCTTCTTCGTTCTCAGGCAACTCAGTTAGGTACCTTTCTAATTCACTTCTCTTATCGGTAGTTATAGTTCCTTTCTCCATATGGTATCTAGTACTTGAAGTACGCTTCCCACTCATCTGTTGACCATCTAAGCCACCACAAGGAGCATTGGGAGTGATAAAACTCCATGCCTCCCCTTGTGTGTTTGATGTTGGATCACTAGAAGAGTATGATTCTAACATGGATCGCAAAACATACTTGACTTTTTGAACTAACAAGCTGGCCCTTTCACTATCATAATGCTTCTTTATCATCCACTCAACATAATCTAACTTTTTTGATGCATCAACCACTAGAGCAATGAACAGAAGGATATTAATATTCTCAATATTTGCCCAATACTTATCATACTTGCCTTTCAATTGATGTGCCATAGCCCTAATGCTCGCATCATCATCAACACAATAATCATTTATCGAAAAGCCAATTTCATAAATTTCAGGAGCAAAAGCATTAGCCGTCACATAAAGACACCCAGACATCTTCAAAGTGGATTCATAAAATATTCTCAAAAAAGGCAACAATGTATCAACTTTATTCCAATCAGCTTCACTAGGTGGACCACCATACTTTCTCATTTCTTTGATAAAAAGACCACCCTTTGACTCTAAGTTCCCAAATGCCTTTTTAAATTTCAATGCACATTCAAGCATCAAGAAAGTTGAGTTCCACCTTGTATCAACATCTAAACACACAAGACCCTTTTCAGTAATACCTTCCTCAACCACACAAGCCTTAAACTTTTCCAATCTAGCCGGTGAAGACCTCACAAATCTCACTGCAGAACAAATTTTCGAAATTGATGGATCAATATCTTTTCAAGTATTACATAGCCACATCATTCAAGTAGACACCATCCAAGATAGTTCCACCTGAATGATTAAATCTCCTTTTCAAGTATTACATAGCCACATCATTCGAACTTGCATTATCAACCGTCACAGTCAACACATTTTTCAAATTCCACTCATTCAAACACTTTTCAACTACCCTCCCAATAAGTTCCCCAGCATGACCACCAATAGGGCAAAAATTGATGATTCTTTTATGCAAGTTCCAACAATCATCAATAAAATGTGCAGTTAGACACATATAACTCAAATTTTGGCTTGAAGTCCATGTATCGGTAGTAAAACAAACCCTTGAAGAAAGCTTCTCAAAAAAACCCTTAAGTTTCTTTCTTTCATCAATGAAAAGACCGTCGCAATCTCTAGCAATTGTTTGTCTTGAAGGAACTACAAAATGAGGGTACAAGCTTTGGCAAAATTCACGAAAACCCTCACGTTCAATAAATCTAAAAGGCAATTCATCAACTATGATCATCTGAACAAGTTTATTCCTAGACACATCCTGATAAAAACTGCAATTAGAAGGAACCATTTTGGTCTCAACACTCCCATCCTCATTTACAACTCTTTTTGGTTGCAAATTCAACAATTGCTGTGTTTTATTAATGTTAGCAGGATATTTCTTGCAAATGTTCAAATGATTTTTCAACACACTTGTTCCATTTTTGGGGCACACATGAAGCAATTGATCACAATACGAGCAAACAACCTCCCCCACTACTTCCAATTTAATATAATGATCCCCCCAAGGTGACTTTTGCCAAGTACCTCAAGTTGTACAACTTACTTTGGGTCGAGGTGGCTTACTTCCACTAGGACTTCCAGCTTCTATCTTAGGCCTCTTTAGCATTGGTGGCGGTGGGTATGGGGGTGGGATTTCCTCTACGTTTTCATTGTCATCATCTAAGTCCATAAAAGCCCGAGGAGCACTTGAACCATCCATCTCGTTGCTTGAGCTTGAAAACATAATACCCTAAACAATATTAAATAGAAGCTATCGTTAATGATCACAATTCACAAAAGCCCCAAATGTTCATTCACCAAAATAGAACACTAGCAAGCATTCCAAAATCATGAGCCTATTGGGCCAATACAAAGTACAAACCCTAGCAATTCTTACTAAACAATCAGTGAAGCATGAATTGCTTAAACAATTCAGCATATTCATCCCCTTTTCAGATCAGAACCTCTTCATGCCTCCATTTTCAACATTCTTTACCAACCCCACGAAAAAGCACCCTCCCATTTTCAATCTTTCTTCTGATTAACCGAAAATTGTTGGGATTTGATGAAAGTTTATCACTACGAATTTGAGTTAAACACTTCTCCCTCTCATATTATTTGAGTTAAACACATCAGCAGAACAAAAATTATCTATCAGACTATCATCTATCACAATGAATTTAAGTTAAACACACAGCAGAACAAAAATTAATTAACTAAATATACTAATAACTAATAAGTGATAACTCAGCACTCAGTAGTAGAAGAAGAATATACCGGAGAAGAAGAAACACCGCTGGAGAAGAAGCACCGTCGCCGGAGAAGATTAAACTCAGCCTAAACACCTGAAATTTATATGAATATAATAGATTAACACTATATGAGTCTATGAGAGTTTAGATTTGGAAGATAAACATAAAAAAAAGACGAAAAAAATAGCAAACCTGAGCGAGTCACGATTGGCCGATCTGGCGATTTCTACACCGCACTGCTACCGGCCGCTACCAAATGACGGTGGATCTGAGGACAACGGCGTGACGACGAGAGGGAGTGAGGGAGTGAGAGTGTGAGATGAAGCAAGATTGTGAGAGACTGAGTGTCGTCCGAGAAAGAGACTAGGGTTTATCGGTGTGAGTTGAGAGGGCCTTACTGAAAGTGAAAGTCTGAAAATTGAAATAGTGAATTACTGAAATGAGATGGAGAAAAAAGGGGCGCCTCCTTTTTTTTACTGCTTTTGAGTTTTGAATTTCACAAATTCACTTGCCCGCCTCATTTTTTTTATAGCCCAGCCCAATATTTTAATTTTCAACCCACTTACACAAACATTACATGAAAAAAAGTCAGGCAGTAGGTAAATTTTAGTTTTTTTTTTTAAAATTACATATAACCGGTTAACCACGGTTAACCGCTTTTCCAAAATTCAAAACCTAAATCTAAACCGCATATACCGGCTTGGTTAACCAAAACCATAAAAATAAAAAACGTCAACCGGTTAACCGGTTTACGGTTTCGGTTTGCGGTTTAGGTTAACAATGGACAACCCTACTAAACATGGTGTGTCCGACAGTTGCAATGTAGATTTCTTAATTAGGTGGTGTTTCATTTTATTAAAGCTCAGATTTTGAAAATAGATAAATTTTTCTTTTTGTGATTGATAATACTTGGACTCCAATAGTTGATTACCGCTAGAATTCTATTTTCGAGTTTCTTAGTGTCCTTTAAATACTAGCTTATTCAATATAGTTTGGTGTGACCAAATATGTATCTCTTACAACTACTATGAGAGTTCTATTTATCCCCTTCTATTCTACTTATGTAGTTTATACATTGAGTTTTATCCTGAGGTTGCAATTTTGTATATCTCATTGTACTTTGTGCATCCTTGAGATATTTTTTTACAAGGGTAAGTTCAGCCCACATCACTATCAGCCCAAATCACTATGCTCATGTCTCAAGACTTTCCGAGTAAGGCTTTGGGTCAAGGAAGGGGGAACCCAAACCTTTTCCCAGTTGAAGGCCCTATGGAATTCCATACAAGAAACTTTACAAGTAGTGACATTTGATCCTACCATCTCCAAGTTGGAAAGCCTATTTGGTACTACACGAGCTATGCTAACTTGCTTGCTCTAGATCTTAATTGTGTAACCCCTCGTGCTATAATCTTTGAGATTTGTTCTTCTTAATCTCAAGTGTTATATGCCCATTGAAATCCATATTAAACTAGATTGAGTATATAATGTTGGTCTAAACTTGAAAACTAGGATGGAAAACTGTGTATGATAATGAGTCATGGACGAGTGCACCATCCATAAAGACATATGTATCATAACATAAAGAGTCACCGAGATAAAACACTAAAAGACGAGTACAAAGGTTCAAGATTAAATCCTTTCTTATAGGATTCTCTAAGATTTATTGTAGTCAAAACTAAGAAAATGTGTCTGGTTGATTCCTATTGTGATAAAATGCCTCCACGAATCCCTATTTATAGTTCATGAAATGATGCCTTAGTATTGGAGACATATAATTTGAGAATGGAGTGATGATGAAAAGGTATGTCTCTTGAAAGTTGATATTGCAAAAACCAACATATCTAAGAAAACAATCCCAAAGGTAGGAAGGAAAATTGGAGAAAATAGGTAGAGACAAAAACCCATGGACTATGAGCCAATTACCACGGCCGAAAGCCTTAGGCAATCCAAGACTTTAGATCCATGCCTTACCCTACGGTACATGGGCATGTTCGTGCCAGTTATAGACGATGCGTCTCGGCCACGTTGGCTATGATAAGTCCGTGGAGCATTCTTGGGCCATCGTATACTATTTTCTAGCTACTCTAGATCAACATTAACACGACGAGACATTATAGGGCCCAACCAACCTATTTACCCATAGTTAAACAATGATTTTGGAAATCTTATTAGATATGATTGACATTACATATTTCATGTTAACAACAGTATTACGATTATAGGCCAAGGCGTTGGATGATTGGTGCCTATGCACACTTTAGTTTAGGTTTTCTAATAAAGGAAGTTTCTCATTGAAACAATGTGTATGTGTCTTCATGCATGTAACTAACAAATTTTTACTTTTATGACACTCTAGGACACCGAAAAAAGAGGAAAGGTTGTAGGCCTCTCTTTTCTATTACGCTACTTAGGTTGTGATTGGGAGTCAACTAAGGTTGTTCAATCCTTAAATAAGGATATTTTTATTTATATATATAAAAAAGAAAACTTTTGCTCTTTTAAGAACCAAACTCAAGCTAATTCGTACGAGGCCACGTCAAAATGTTAATGTACCAGTAATGTTCGACTTTCGCATTAGGGCCGAAATTGGAACAATGGCCACTAGGATGGTCCCAAGGCCCTGCGGCCTTGGTGAATACCCAGCGTGGACCCATTGCGCTAGGCCCGCGAAAGATGGTTGTAGAATTTGGCCATGGCCGCAAGGCCTTGGCCAAATTCTACCCCATTTTTCAAGGGTCGGCCCATGGGTGAAGGCTAGAAGTTTACCGATCCATTTTTTTTTATCGTGATACAAACGTGAATTTGAATGAGTTTAGAAAATGAAAGGAGTCGCCAGTTGATTTAAGGAAATCAACGAACCAAAAAAAGAAAAAAAAATTCTGGTTTGCAAACTCAGATTCCGAGCCCACGGGTAAGGTTACGAATCCGAGAATTAAAGTAAAATTAAACTTGAAAAAAACATACTCTACTAAAATTGAACTTGAAATGAAAAGAGCGGGGAGAAGTTTAAAAGATTTCACAATATTATATTATGAACATGCAATGTCTCTTTACAAATTATACAAATGCGGTTTTGAGAATAAAATTACAAGATTATGGATTAAATGTATAAGGACGGTCAAACCTCACTCGTTTGCAAATACTGTTGGATAGTAGTACGATGAGCTTGGATGTCGTGCTCACTTAGGACCCTTTTGTAGGGGGATCGAATGAGACTTTTTGAGAGAGAATGGGAGATGATGGTGAGAAAGAATGATGATAATGAGAGTTGATGAAGGTTATGGAGAGCAGTTAAGAGTGATTGTTGATGACATGAGGGGCGAAAATGGGTGGTATTTATAGGTGAGGGGGAACGTGGTAGGATGGAAAGAGGAGGGGGCATGATCCAAAGATCATGCCCTTTGATCACTGCCAAGGCCCTGCGGCCTTTGACTCTGCATGAGTCAAAGGTGTCGAGGCGATGATCATGGAGTTGCATTGCATGGAGGGAAAATTCTGGTGCGAAAATCCAAATCGGCGAGCAAGGCCCCGTGACAAATTGCAATGCATCACATAGATTGCTGAGGTGGTGGGGCGGGATGGATCTCTCTCTCAAGCAAGGCCCCGCGACATTGACAATGCTTATGGGCCTGGTTTCTGGGCCTGGAAACTGGCCAAGGCCATAGGGCCTTCATATTTGGCTAGGCCAACTTCAAACGACCATAATTCCTTCATTCGGGCTCCGATTGAGGCGTTTCAAAAGGCGTTGGAAAGTTTATGTTGTGTACTGAAGGCTTTTGTGGTGGTTTGGCCCGGTGGCTTTTGATTGAGCCCTGATATATGTCAGCCAAGGCCTAGCGGCCATGGCTTTTGTCTCTTGGTGTTAGCTAAGGCCCAGGGGCCTTGGCAGCTTGCTTTGGGCTTCGTTCTTGCAATTCTCATTCTTGCAATTCATGTCAGCCAAGGCCCTGCGACCATGGCCTCTTTTCCTTAGGTCGTTGTTCTTTTGGGCATGTTTCTTGGTGTTGGCTAAGGCCCAGGGGCCTTCGCAGCTTGTTTTGGGCCCCACTTCCAGTTCTTGTTCTCACTCTTACATGACTGGAATTCGTTGGTACAAAACTCGGTGTCTACAGAGAGCCCCCACTTTGATTGAGTCCAAATAGAATGAAGGTCAAAGTAGCCTGAAGTATTGATCGCCCTTTCAGGATGATGTTGGTAACCGGAGGATGGGTGTTGTCGGTGCTCTTTTGATTAAAATCGGAAGATGGATGATGTCGGTGCTCTTTTATTGGCGACCGGAGGGTGGATGATGTCGGTTCTCTTTTAGTGGCGACCGGAAGGGTGGATGATGTCGGTGCTCTTTTAATGGCGACCGGAAGATGGATGCTGTCAGTGCTCTTTTAATAGCGACTGGAAGGTGGATGTTTTCGGCGCTCTTTAATGGCAATTGGAAGAGGGATGTCAGCGCTCTTTTAATGACAGCTAGAAGATTATATCGGTGCTCTTTTACCAGCGACAGGAAGATGGATGTAACCGCTCTTTTAATGGCAGCTGGAAGATGATGTCAGTGCTCTTTTAACGGCGACCGGAAGGAGGATGTTGTCGGTGCTCTTTAATTGTGACCGGAAGATGGATGTCAGTGCTCTTTTAATGGCAGTTGGAAGATGATGCCCCGGTTTTCCCGGTGTCGATGATGGTTCCCTGCACAGAAACCAAAGTAGAATGTTAGATCATTTTGAACAATGACTGGAAATATAGAGAATTACCTGTTTGATAGATTGATCGGAGCTGATCCAAACTTCCTTTTTCGATGCTACTGTCGATGACGCCCAATGGATTTTCCCGGGGCGGATCAGATTTTTCTGATGTTGATGATGCACAACGAATTTTCCCGAGGCGGATCTGATTTTCTCGATGTTAATGATGCCCAACGGATTATCCCGAAGTGGATCAGATTTTCTTGATGTTGAGGGTGCTCAATGGATTTTCCCGAGTTAGATCGGATTCTCCCGATCTTGATGGTGCAAATCGGATTTTCCCGAGGGAGATCAGATTTTTCGAAGCAGATGATGCCCAACGGATTTTCCTGATGTTAATGATGCCCAACCGATTTTCTCGAGGCAGATGACGCTCAACGAATTTTTTCGGGGAGGATGGTGACACTAAACGAATTTTCCCGAAGCGGATGATGCCCAACGGATTTTCCCTAGGTGGATCAGATTTTTCCTGATGTTGATGGTGCCCAACAAATTTTCCCGAGGCGGATCAGATTTCCCGATGTTGATGGTGCCTAACAAATTTTCCCGAGGTTGATAAGATTTTCCTGATGTTGATGGTGCCTAACGAATTTTCCCGAGGCGGATTGAATTTTCCCGATGTTGATGATGCCCAACATATTTTCCCCAGGCAGATTAGATTTTCCTGAAGTTGATGGTGCCCAACGGATTTTCTCGACACAAATGATTATGCTGGTGACATCCATGGTGGCTTTTTTCTTGCTAGAAGATCCTCGTGAGGATGAGCTTTGGACGATAGTCCGCTTGAACTGGATAGTATTCATTCAGAGTGTTATTAGAACTTCCTCTAATCTTGCTCTTAATGATTAGCAGCCGAGCTTGAGTCTCTATGCGAGATGAATTTCTTTGATTCTCCCTCCTTTCTCAATGGGAGCCGACTAAGGTTGCTCAATCCTTAAATAAGGACATTTTTATTTATATATATTAAAAAAAAGAAAACTTTTGCTATTTTAATAACCAAACTCAAGTTAATTCGTACAAGGCCATGTCAAAATGTTAATGTACCGGTAACGTTCCACTTTCGCATTAGGGCCGAAACTGAAACAATGGCCACTAGGCTGGTCCCAAGGCCCTACGGCCTTGGTGAGTACCCAGCCTGGGCCCATTGCGCCAGGCCCGCAAAAGATGGTTGTAGAATCTGGCCATGGCCGCAAGGCCTTTGCCAAATTTTACCCCATTTTTCAAGGGTTGACACATGGGTGAATGGTAGAAGTTTACCAATGAGTTTAGAAAATGAAAGGAGTCAGCAGTTGATTTAAGGAAATCAACGAACCAAAAAAAGAAAAGAAGTTCGGTGTGCGAACTCAGATTCCGAGCCCAGGGGAAATGTTACGAATTCAAGAATTAAAGAATTCTCGAATTCTCCTGTTTAAAAAAACAGACTCTACTAAAATCGAACTTGAAATGAAAAGAGCGGGAAGAAGTTTAAAATATTTAACAATATTATATTCTTAACATGCAAAAATGTAATGTCTCTTTACAAATTATACAAATGAGGTTTTGAAAATAAAATTACAAGATTATGGAATAAATGTATAAGGACGGTCAAACCTCTCTCGTTTGCAGATATCGATGGATAGTAGGACGATGAACTTGGATGTCGTGCTTACTTAGGACCTCTTTGTAGGTGGATCTAATGAGACTTTTTGAGAGAGAATGGGAGATGATGGTGAGAAAGAATGATGATAATGAGAGTTGATGAAGGTTCTGGAGAGTAGTTAAGAGTGATTGTTGATGACATGAAGAGTGAAAATAGGTTGTATTTATAGGTGAAGGGGAAGGTGGTAGGATGGAAAGAGGAGGGGGCATGATCCAAAGATCATGCCCTTTGATCACTGCTAAGACCCTGCGGCCTTTGACTCTGTATGAGTCAAAGGTGCCGAGGCGATGATCATGGAATTGCATAGCGTGGAGGGAAAATTCTGGCGCGAAAATCCAAATCGGCGAGCAAGGCCCCGCGGCCAATAACAATGCATCACACAGATTGTTGACGTGGCAGGGCGGAATGGATCTGTCTCTCAGGAAAGGCCTCATGGCTTTGACAATGCTCATGGGCCTGGTTTGCGCCATGGGCATGGTTTTTGGGTCTGGAAACTGGCAAAGGCCACAGGGCCTTGGTATCTGGCTAGGCCAACTTCAAATGACCATAATTCCTTTATACGAACTTGGATTGATGCATTTCAAAAGGTGTTAGAAAGCTTATGATGTGTACTTTACCCTTGTAAGAATAAATAAGGCTAATGAGACTTGTGGAAAAAATGGGATTCAAAAGGGTGAGCACATGTGTGTGGAAAGGACGAAAAATAAAGGCTTTTGTGGTAGTTTGGCTCGGTGGCTTTTGATTCAGCCCAAATATATGCCAGCGAAGGCCCAGCAGCCATCGCTTCTGTCTCTTGGTGTTAACCAAGGCCCAGGGGCCTTGGCAGGTTGTTTTGGGCTTCGTTCTTGCAATTCATGTCAGCCAAGGCCCTGCGACCATGATCTCTTTTCCTTAGGTCGTTGTTCCTTTAGGCATGTTTCTTGGTGTTGGCCAAGGCCCAGGGGCCTTGGAAGTTTATTGGTGGTGGTCAAGGCCCAGGGGCCTTGGCAACTTGTTTTGGGCCCGACTTCCAGTTCTTGTTCTCGGTCTTGCATGACTGGAATTCATTGGTACAAAACTCGGTGTCTATAGAGAGCCCCCACTTTGATTGAGTCTGAATAGAACGAAGGTCAAAGTAGCCTGAAGTGTTGACCGTCCTTTCAAGATGATGTTGGTAACCGAAGCATGGGTGTTGTCGGTGCTCTTTTAATGGCAACAGGAAGATGGATGATGTCGGTGCTCTTTTATTGGCGACCGGAGGGTAGACGATGCCTTTTCTCTTTAGATGGCGACCGGAAGGTGGATGATGTTGGTGCTCTTTTATTAACGACCGGAGGGTGGATGATGTCGGTGCTCTTTTAATGGCGAACGGAATATGGATGCTGTTGGTGCTCTTTTAATGGCGACCGAAAGATGGATGTTTTCGGTGCTCTTTTAATGGCGATCGGAAGAGGGATGTCAGCGCTCTTTTAATGGCAGCTGGAAGATGATGTCGGTGCTCTTTTAACGAGACTGGAAGATGGATGTCAGCGCTCTTTTAATGGCAGCTGGAAGATGATGTCGGTGCTCTTTTAACGGCGACTAGAAGGAGGATGCTGTCGGTGCTCTTTAATGGTGACCGGAAGATGGATGTCAGCGCTCTTGTAATGGCAACTGGAAGATGATGCCCGGTTTTCCCAGTGTTGGTGATAGTTCCTCGCAAAGATTCCAAAGTAGAAAGTTAGATCATTTTGAACAATAGCTGGAGATATAGTGAATTACCTGTCTAATAGATTGATCGTAGTTTATCTAAACTTCCTTTTTCGATGCTATTGTCGATGACGCCCAATGGATTTTCCCGAGGTGGATCGAATTTTCCCGATATTGATGATGCACAACGGATTTTCCCGAGGCGGATCTGATTTTACCAATGTTGATGATGCTCAACGGATTTTCCCGGAAGATCTGATTTTCCCGATGTTGATGATGCCCAACGGATTTTCCCGAGGCAGATTGGATTTTCCCGATGTTGATGGTGTCTAACGGATTTTCCCGAGGCAGATCGAATTTTTCCGAAGCAGATGATGCCCAATGAATTTTCTCGAGGTGGATAAGATTTTCCCGATGTTGATGATGCCCAACCGATTTTCTCGAGGCAGATGACGCTCAATAGATTTTTCCGGGGCGAATGATGATGCTCAACGGATTTTCCCGAAGCGGATGATGCCCAACGAATTTTCCCGAGGTGATCAGATTTTTCCCGATGTTGATGGTGCCCAACGGATTCTCCCAAGGCAGATCAGATTTTCCTGATGTTGATGGTGCCCAACGGATTTTCCTGAGGTGGATTGAATTTTCCCGATGTTGATGATGCCCAACGGATTTTCCCGAGGCGGATAAGATTTTCCTGATGTTGATGGTGCCCAATGGATTTTCCCGATGCGAATGATTGTGCTGGTGACATTCATGGCAGCTTTTGTTGCTAGAAGATCGTCGTGAGGATGAGCTTTGGACGATAGTCCACTTGAACTTGATAGTACTCATTCAGAGTGTGATTAGAACTTCCTCTAATCTTGCTCTTAATGATTAGCAGCTATGCGAGATGAATTTCTTTGATTCTCCCTCCTTTCTTAATGGGGATGCGTGTGCTTGATCTTCTAGACTCTTGACTCTTATAGATGATGCACTTATGCATGACTGTGGACATTATGCATGACCTCTTGATGCACTGCAATGACTAGGAGAATATGTACATGAACGGTATTTTACAATGCATGTGACTCAATATGCAAGCAACCCCCAATACTAGAACGATGATTCCCTAAGTGTTAGAGCTACTCGACATGCAATTTCAGGACAGGGCAGGGTAAGTGAGGTTATGACGAGGCTTGATGATAAAGGCATTGTCTTGGATGCATTATTTTGTCGTCTTGCTTTTTCAGATCGTTGTGGAGATAGGTGGAGCCCCATTGCAGGTTATATGAGGGCTAGGGGAGCCCCCAATTCAAATGAACTCTTAACTTCTCTTGAGTCAGATGTTGTTTGCAATTAGCCATTGATGTGGCTGATTTCTTGTCCTTGACAGGCGGGCCTCGCTCAGTTGTGCTGAGAACGGGCCTTGAAATATCGAATCTCACACATGCACTAGTGACCTAGTCAAACAGTGGCGAATCTAGAAATGAATGTAAGCGGGTTCAAAATCAAACGTAAAATATCAAAACTACAATATCATTTCAAACTAATTATATTTAAAATAATCCAAATTAATTGAAAATTACAAGAGAGTTGAACAAAATAAAACATAAAAACTTTATCAGGCTAAATTTTCAAGTTTGATACTCATTCAACCACATCAACTAACTAATACTCCGTCCGTTCCATATTAATTAACATATTTCAAAAATTTTCACTTACCAATGTTTAACTAAAAAAATTACCCACATTATTAAATAACGCTATTTTCCAATGTGTTTTTCGAATACCAAGGTATAGGTAGTGTGAAAATGTGAGTAAAAGTACTACCTCCGTTCTTTTTTTATTTGTTATTTAGGGTTTTCAGTGTCAATCTTTAATCAATAATTTCTAATATAAATTTTTTTATAAAAAATATAATATTATAATTTTTAATAGTATTTTTTATTACAAATCTAATAATATCAATTTGTATTATGAATCATTATACAAATTAAAATATTAATTGTCAAAATTTTTAACACAATTTCCTAGGTGACTGTAAAACCCCGAAAAATCCAAAGATGTTGACCGTGACGTCGTTAGTAAATTAGGTTTGACTTCGTTATTTATTATTATTCGTTTGTGTTTATTTTTGCTAACACTTGAGCTCGTAGAATCGTTGAGGGACTAACAAGGATATATCGGTAATTTCGTGGGTTTAGTATTATTAGTATTACTCTAATTATTATTAGTATTATTATTAATATCAATATTATTATGTTTATTAAAATTTGTTATTTGAATAATTATGTGAATATTATTTGTTATGCATGTGTTTAGTATTATTATTATTATTAGTATTGTTTAATTATTATTACTATTATTATAGTTATTATTATTTTCTCTAAAAGAAAATCTGATTTCTTTAGGTTGGAATATTATTTGTTATGCCCAGACGACAGCCGCGAATCACCGTCGACCACGGCACCCTCCTTGCCGCTGTCGCAGTCGCCCGCCGGAGTCCTCGTCGCACGCCCAAAGTCGAAGGAGACACCAGTGGTCGTCGTTGATTGCTGCTGTTCGAACCTAGATGCGCCACCACCCCCTTCGACAACCACCGACGCCACCAGACCTCCGTGCACCGCTAACACCGCCGCCTCTGACCCCGTCACCGCCAAAGTTGCCGGAAAATCGCCGCCCAGACTTTGCCCTAGCACCCTTCTAACGTAAACCCTAAATTTTAATAACAAATATTCTTTCTTGTTTCTTTATTTTTTTGTTATTATTATTATTATTATTATTATTATTATTTCTTGTTTTAAATCTTGTAATTTGGGTAATCAAGATTGTGAATTATTAAGTTGTTATTGTAACTAATTTGTTCTTGTATTGTTTTTATTTACATGTAATTTGTCTAATTCATTATATGTAACTTTTATGTTCTAATTTGGTGTATTAGGGTTGTAATAGTTGTAGTTAAATTGTTAATGTTCAATTGTTTAATGTACCTTGTTTCTTGTGAATCATGTTAGGGTTAGATAATACTATTATTGTATGCACGAATTAAAGGGTTTAATTATTTAGATTAATTCTTGAGTCGTTAGTTAAGTACTCGCATGTTTCTTTAATTCTCTTAGGGTTCAATCACGTTTAATTTTATGTTTAATCTTGTTAAATAATTTAGGTTGATTAAAATATTAAAGTACGATTCTTGTTTATTAATTCATGATTCTTGATTGAATCTTGTAAAAAGAAATTAGTTGTTGGGATTCTTGATTAGTAGTTTAAATGTTCATATGTTCATTATATTTCATTCACATGTTCTTTTGTTCTTTCTTGTATCTTGATTAAGAAATTCATGTTTAGAATCATCCATGATATCATAGGATCTTGAAATAGTTTATTGAGGAATTCATGTTTAGGGTAATGTTATTATTATTTCATGTATGCTTTTAGGGTTAGAGAAAATAATAACGTGGATTTCATGTTTTACAATTTGGTTTTGGTAGTAGGAAGTTTGATGTTTGGACCTTAGTTGGATTAGATTAACTATCTTGAACCTTAGTCATTGTTTTAAGCCCAAATTAGGACTCCGGGATCGAATGGTGAAAGTTAGAACCGAAATTACAAATTATATGAGAATAGGGATCGGGACAGTTTTGTTATGGTCTAAAGAATGGATCACCATGGGAGATATAGTCGTCCTTTGATTGAACCTTTTGAACTGGAGGTTTCCTTAGATGTTAGCTTTCATAGGAATTTTGCGGATTGAACTTTGGAGTTGTATAGGTGGAGTTATACCCCGATTACCAGACCTAGGTCAAATCTGGACAGTTTGGATTGATGACCGTTTTTGAGGACCTTAATGGGTGTTTTTGGTCTCGAGTTCAGATAAGAGTTTTATTAGACATTCCGAGGTTTTCGAAAAGACCAAAACCAGACCCATAGGATGTCGGGAAGTCAAGTTTTGACCTAATTTCTGTGGATGCTGTAATCTGTCTTATTGATGTTTTTTATTAATAAAAATGTTGTTGAGTGAAAGTGATGTTTTGATCTTGATGTGTGATTACTTGGAATGTGTTAGATGATTTAAAGTGTAAATTCATGATTGATGGGAACCTATAGTGTTCCTAGGGGAGGGTTAGGTAGAAGGTAGTTAGTACTAACTTCGAAGGGTGCGTTTTGATTAGAATAATTATTTCTATTTTAGGTCCGAGCTAATTCGCATCGTTAGTAAGCTCAAGTGTGTTCGTCTTTGCGGTGAAGTGAAGTTAACCAGGTAATGTCTATGCTCTAATCCCCACTGGGATGCTTTTTAGATGTGTTTTAATGTTTTCTAATTTGTTTTGAGAATTGCATCCCGAAAGCGGACTTTTTGTTGAAATGTGACCATCTGTTTTGGATAACTGTTTGTAATTGTTTGTGCTTTGATTTTATTGAGTTGAGAAATTGGATGGTCTTTGATTAGTTGTTTTATTATTGGTTTTGATAAACCTGGGTTGGGTTGACTTGAGAGTTGCGAGTTGAGTTTGAATAATATACTTTTAACTCAAGTGAAACATTAAGCGGTCTGTTGTTTGATGCCTTTGGTAGGCTAATGATTTTTTCTTTTTCTTTTTTTTTTTGTTTTTTGCGGGCGATAACCCTGAGATCAGGATTTGGTATCCTGTATGGGTTATGTGTCAGGAGACCAGGGTTTCATCCCTGATATAGGATAGATGATTGTTTTGATTCCTTTGGTAGGCGATTGTTTTGATGCCTTTGGTAGGCGATTATTTTGATGCCTTTGGTTGGCTAATGTTTTGCGGGCGATAACCCTGAGACCAGGATTTGGTATCCTGTATGGGTTATGCGTCAGGAGATCAGGGTTTCATCCCTGATATAGGTTAGATGTTATGTATTGATGCCTTTGGTAGGCGAATGTTACTTTAAGGGATTTGATATCCGGCCCGCATAATTAAATATAGATTGATTGGGTTGAGGAAAATAGTTAAGGGATTTAAGGTTTGTGAAATGATTTGACTTGTTCCCTCTCCCTCAAATGAATTGAAATGAACTTAACTTGTTTTTAACGTTAGGGGTAGACATTATTGAGATTTCCCCCTCATTTTTGAAATGTTTTGTTTTCAAGTGAAGATCTATATGCTGGGGACGGGAATTAGAAGTGAGGACGACATGTTTAGAAGTTGTTAAATATGTTGCTATTCTTTTATAAGAAACTTGAAGTTAGTTTTGAGGTTTATTTCTAAGTATGAGTTTGTTAGTTTGGTTTACCATTATCAGACAGTTGTAGTTTCCTTCTCGCCTTGTATTCCTTCAGGGATACGGCAGTGACGCCCAATAAGAGTTTGAGTCTTCTGCTAAATTTTTGTCTGTTAACGTTAGTTTGACTTTGACTTTTCTATAATTGAATTTTCGGGGCGTTACAGAATGGTATCAGAGCTCTGGGTTTCGACCTAGTAGCTCCAAAGAGTCCTTTAGGTTTTAGTTGGACCGTAGGAAGCTAAAGTCGGAGTGATGAGTGTAGGATGGGAAAAAGGGTGTTATGCTTTCCTACTATTACATGATTATGTCTTTAATTTTGTGCTGCTAATATGTTCTAACCCTGTAGGATGACTCAACGCACATACTGCTATCAACATCCCACCCCGTGTTTCCATCGTTATACCTCCATTCCTCTTGAGGAGAGCCTGGGAACTCATATGATAAACTTCTACGACAAGATTGACAAGTACACCAAAGATGTCCCCAACTCATGCCTTCGTGGTAACGAGGAGAGTCAGGCGAATGCATTTTTGCTCACGCTTCGGGAAGACCCATGGTGGGGCCATGCTGTACCATTATTGTTACCACCCCCGCTTCCGATCGAGGAGGATCCCCACCCGTGTTGTTGGTGTAAGAGGTACCGAGTGGAATCAGAGCACCGAATCCCGGAAGTCTTTTCCAAGATCGTCAAGATTTGGACGCGTGATGTGGAAAGAGTTCAAGTGAACCCAGCTCCAGCACCTGTCATGGACATGGATCCTGAGAGTGACCCAGAGGAAGATCCAGAAGAGGATTCTGTGAAGGGTTCTGAGCCCGAGGTAACCTCTAGAGTTACAGCTGCACCTCTCAATGAACCCGAACAGGAGACTGAACTCGAGGATGAGGTTATGGTGAACTGGGAGACGGAAGAAGACCCAGAGTGGACTCCGAGTTCAGCTAGGAAGAACCCTCTGTGTAGGAAGATCATATGAGTGGGATAGTAACAGCAGTATTAGGATTGGTTGTTATAGTACTTATGCGTGGTTAGTTTGATTGTGAAATATCCTTGAGTGTGGTGTGCTGTTTTTCCTTTGTGTGTTAACCCCAGATAGGGGATAGTTATATATACTATTACGCTGGTGTGCAAAGTACAACAAATAATAGTTTTCGATTTTTGAGATGTTAGTAAATATATGTTTTCTTTCTTTTCAAAGGATGTGCGATGAAAGAGTATGTGAAATATGATGTTATTACATGAGTTTAATTGTTGAAATATGTTACAGTTTTATATCTGTTTAGTACTTTATGAGATAACTGAATTGAATAGTTTATCCCTAGAGGTGTTTTGCGCTGAGCGATTAAACCTTAAGTAGTCTAAATCGAACTCTTTGAACCAGGATGTCGGACACAAACGGTTCTCACCCCAATAATGCTACCCGAGAGCGTACACCAGCTGCGGCCGAACAACGCCCTCAAACCGCGACTGAACTGTGCCAACGTTTGGCTCACTTGATACCAGGCTCGAGTATAATAACACCAGGGAACGACCTTGCTAGCATGCTGATGATTGAGATGCTGAACAAGCACGAGGACCTACTGAGGAAAGTGGTGGATCGACAAGGAGGTGAAAGGGAAGATGATCCCTCCGCTCTCCTCCACAGGTTCAATAGCTTCAACCCGCCCACTTACACAGGGGTAGCTGACCCCAAGGTCTTTGAAGATTGGGTTAGAGAGATTGAAAAGATTTTCGACACAACCCGTTGTCTCGAGGAGCTAAGGGTGGACTTTGCTGCATACCACCTGAAAGAGGAGGTCGATCTATGGTGGGCCAGTGTGAAGGAGATACGGACCGAACCGGGTTTTGACTGGAACCATTTTAAGGTTATGCTAAAGGATCGGTTTTACCCTATGTCCCTTCAAAAGGCGAAAGAAAAGGAGTTCATGAACTTACGCCAAGGAGAGCTTAGCGTGCTCACTTACTCCGCTAAGTTCACTGAGCTATCTCGGTTTGCATCTGCTTTGATATCCAGCGAACAGCTAAGGATGGATCGCTTCTAGGATGGGTTGAACTGCAAAAGTCAGGACCTGATGTCATCACGTGAGTTCACGTCTTACCAGAACATGCTAAATGTTGCCCTCACTGTAGAAAGGCTAATGCACGACATTGAATGACAACTTGGCATAGAGGGGCATAAGAGGAAAGAGCCGCCCTGTTTCAACCCACCCCCACCCTATCAAGAAAAGAGGTTTCACCCTAACCATTGGCAGAGCAACCAGTCTTCGGGGCGTGGGTCATTGCATGTGCCTATCTGTAGGATTTGTGGTCGACCCGGCCATTATCCTCGAGACTGTAGAGCGGGAGTTGCAAAGGGAGGATGCTTTAAGTGTGGGAGTCTCCAACACCACATCAGGCAGTGCCCACTACAGAACTCAAGGGGGCAATAATAATGGAAACAATGGCAACAATGGGAACAACGGAAACTGGAGAGCCCCGCAGTCAACATATCAAAATCGGGGAGGCTACAACAGAAACCAAAGGCCACAACAACAAAACCGGGGTGGCCCTGGTGGAAATCAGAACAACCAAGGAAGGCCAGCAAACCCGCCTGGTCAACAGCAGCAACCACCACGTAACGCGGGAGGACGGGTGTATGTGATAAGGAAGGATGACGCTGAAAATGAAGCAGACGTCGTGACGGGTACCTTCTCTCTCCACCTCTATAATGTCTCTGTTTTATTTGATTCTGGCGCTAGTCATTCTTTTGTTGGACGAGCTATAGTAGAGAAGGCTAAGATGAAACCCTCAAAGGATAGTAAGCCTATGTCGGTAGCCCTACCCACCGGGGATACCATTAGATGTGGACAGCTATATGGGGGATGTCCTATAGTGATAGCAGGTCAGGAATTTGAGGCAGACCTCTATATGTTTAATCTAATGGAGTTTGATGTTATTTTGGGGATGGACTGGTTAGCAAAATATAGAGCTCAGATAGATTGCTACAAGTAAAAGGTAACCTTAGTAGGACCAAATGGAAAGAAGGTAGTGCATTGGAGTGATAGGCATCTTCAGAGTGTACGGATCATTTCTGCCCTCAAGGCTCAGAAGTTGTTGGGCCAAGGTTGTGAAGGGTTTTTATGCAATGTAATTGACACCAAGGCGGAGGAGCCTATGATTGAGAACATTCCGATAGTCTAGGATTTTCCTGACATCTTTTCGGAGGAGATTCCGGGAATGCCCCCACTCAGGGAGGTGGATTTCTGCATCGATTTGGAGCCCGGGGCCGCACCTGTTTCAAAAGCCCCATATCGAATGGCGCCCGCAAAACTTAAGGAGTTGAAGACCCAGCTGGACGAGCTGCTAGAAAAGGGATACATACGACCCAACACGTCACCATGGGGAGCACCAGTACTGTTCGTGAAGAAGAAGGATGGTAGCATGAGGTTATGCATCGATTACCGGGAGTTGAACAAGATTACCATAAAAAATCGGTACCCTCTACCTCGCATTGAAGATCTATTTGACCAGTTGCGAGGTGCAACAATGTTTTCAAAGATAGACCTGAGATCAGGTTATCACTAGCTAAGAATCCGAGAGGAGGATATTTCTAAAACTGCCTTCCGAACCCGGTATTGTCATTACGAGTTCGTAGTAATGCGGTTTGGACTCACAAATGCCCCAACCGCTTTCATGGACTTAATGAACAGAGTGTTTAAGCCGTTTCTGGACAAGTTTTTGGTGGTGTTCATCGATGATATATTGGTATACTCAGGAACGCGGGAGGAACATGCAAACCACCTGAAAGAAGTGCTGACAACTTACGGAGCAACGAGCTCTATGCGAAGTTTAAGAAATGAGAATTTTGGTTGGAGCAAGTGGCATTCTTAGGACACGTGGTGTCTAAAGAAGGAGTGGCAGTGGATCCTCAAAAGGTGGAGGCTATCACTAAGTGGCCAACACTGAAGAATGCCACTGAGGTTAAGAGTTTTCTAGGTTTGGCAGGCTATTATAGGAAATTCGTTCAGGATTTCTCGAAAATTGCTACCCCGTTAACCAATCTGACTCGGAAGTCAATAAAGCTCGCATGGTCAAAAAATGTGAGCAAGCATTTCAGGAGTTGAAGAAGAGACTTACCTCGGCCCCTATTCTCGCTCTACCTCAAGGGAACGAGGGATTTATTATCTACAGTGACGCATCACATGGTGGATTGGGTTGTGTACTCATGCAGAATGGGAAGGTGATTGCGTATGCATCCAGACAACTGAAGACACATGAGAAGAACTACCCCACTCATGACTTGGAGTTGGCAGCAGTAGTTTTTGCACTTAAGATTTGGAGACACTATCTTTATGGAGTACACTGTGAGGTATTCACAGACCATCAAAGTTTGAAATACCTATTCACACAGAAGGAGCTAAACCTTAGGCAGACTCGATGGTTGGAATTTCTGAAGGATTACGATGTGAACTTTCAGTATCATCCCGGGAAAGCAAATGTAGTAGCTGATGCCCTGAGTAGAAGATCCTATCCTGTTGTAAACCACTTGATAATGATGTCGCACGAGCTGTGCGAGGAGTTTAGGAGATTGGAGCTTAACGTGGTGACACCAGGAAGGAAAGCTGTATTGAATGCCATGGAGTTGCAACCTACTCTCATGGAAGATATCAAGAGGACTCAAGAACTGGACTTGCAGCTTGTCAAGATACGGGAGGAAGTTTTGCAGGGGAAGGCCCCTGGTTTCGTGATTCACGAGGATGGTACATTACGGTTTAATAACCGCATCTGTGTACCTAATATGGAGGAGCTGAAGAGGAAGATTTTAGAAGAGGGGCACAATACACCATATTCTGTGCACCCAGGGGGAAATAAGCTGTACAAGGATCTGAAGCAGATGTTCTGATGGAGTAATATGAAACAAGAAGTGGCGGACTTTGTAGCGAAATGCCTCACATGCCAACGGGTCAAGGCAGAACATCAATGACCTGCCGGACTTCTGCAACCGTTGGACGTTCCTGAGTGGAAGTGGGACTCGATATTAATGGACTTCGTAGTGGGTCTGCCAAGGACCAGGCGGAAACACAATGCGATATGGGTAATTGTAGATCGATTGACCAAGTCGGCTCATTTTCTAGCCATCGCCAACAACTGGTCCCTGGACTAGCTAGCTCAAGCCTATGTAAGAGAGATCGTAAGACTACATGGAGTTCCTAGTTCTATAGTCTCGGACAGAGACACCAGATTCCAGTCTCAAGTTTAGCACCGCTTTCCACCCAGCTACTGATGGGAAGACCGAGAGAACTATCCAAACCCTCGAAGATATGCTGCGAGCATGTGCATTAGATTTCAAGGACTCGTGGGATGACGAGTTGACTCTCATTGAGTTCTCCTACAACAACAGTTATCATGCTAGTATTGGGATGTCACCCTTCGAAGCTTTATATGGGAGGAGATGTAGGACTCCCTTATGTTGGCAAGACATTGATGAAGCTCTAACGATCGGACCGGATCTAATACAGGCCACTACTCAGAAGGTTCGGACCATTCAAGATAAGATGAAGGCAGCACAAAGTTGACAAAAGAGCTATGCTGATAGGAGGAGAAGACCTTTAGAGTTCGAAGTAGGAGAATACGTGATTTTACGGGTTTCACCTACAAAAGGAGATATGAGATTTGGTCAGTCGGGGAAGTTGACACCAAGATTTATCGGACCATATCCAATTTTGGAACGCATCGGAAAGTTTCCTACAAGTTACAGCTGACAGGAGAACTTCCAAGAGTGCATAATGTCTTCCATGTGTCACAACTCAGGAAATATGTCCCAGACCCAACTCATGTGATTGATCCTGAGCCGTTTCAGCTACAAGAAGATTTGAGCTATGAAGAGCAACCACTGGAAATATTGGATCGTAGAGAAAAAGAAATTCGAAGGAAAGTAGTTCCCCTGGTGAAAGTACGATAGGCAAATCATGCCACAACGGAAGCAACTTGGGAAACAGAAGAAGAGATGAGGACAAAGTACCCTCACCTGTTTCACTCTTAAAGGTACATCAAGTTTCGAGGACGAAACTTCTTTTAAGGAGGTAATGATATAAAACCTCGAGTTGTAGGAAGAACGGAACCGTTAGGATTATTACCGAACCGTTAGGTCTAAGTTTAAGTTTCGAGGACGAAACTTCTTTTAAGGAGGTAATGATGTAAAACCCCGAAAAATCCAAAGATGTTGACCGTGACGTTGTTAGTAAATTAGGTTTGACTTCGTTATTTATTATTATTCGTTTGTGTTTATTTTTGCTAACACTTGAGCTCGTAAGATCGTTGAGGGACTAACAAGGGTATATCGGTAATTTCGTGGGTTTAGTATTATTAGTATTACTCTAATTATTATTAGTATTATTATTAATATTATTGTTATTACGTTTATTAAAATTTGTTATTTGAATAATTAAGTGAATATTATTTGTTATGTGTTTAGTATTATTATTATTATTATTAGTATTGTTTTATTATTATTACTATTATTATAGTTATTATTATTTTCTCCAAAAGAAAATCTGATTTCTTTGGGTTGGATTAGGATTAAAAATAGTATAATTGGGCCTTAATTATGTGATTAGTATAAAAGCTAGTTTTCTCTCTCAAACCCTAATATTAACTCAAACCCTAGTCTCTCTCTCCTCCTCTCCCCTTCTCTCCTGTGTAGTCGGCCCCACCACAGTGCGCGCTGCGCCAACCGCCGCAACCAGAACCACGGTCACCGGCTCTCCCTCCCTCCCTCTCTCTCTCTTTCGTTGTTTCTCCCCCTCCCTCTGTTCTGATTCGCCGCTGTGCATCGCAGCCCAGACAACAGTCGCAGTCGCGCGCCGGAGTCCTCGTCGCACGCCCACAATCGAAGGAGACACCAGTGGTCATCGTTGATTTCTGCTGTTCGAACCAAGACGCGCCACCACCCCCTTCGACAACCACCGATGTCACCAGGACCTGCATGCTGCCGCCTCGACCGTCATCGCCACGATTCTTGGGAAAATCGCCACCCAAACTTTGCCCTAGCACCCTTCTAACGTAAACCCTAAATTTTATTAACAAACTATTCTTTCTTGTTTCTTTATTTTTCTGTTATTATTATTATTATTATTATTATTATTATTATTATTATTATTTCTTGTTTTAAATCTTGTAATTTGGGTAATCAAGATTGTAAATTATTAAGTTGTTATTTGTAACTAATTTGTTCTTGTATTGTTTTTATTTACATGTAATTTTTCTAATTCATTATATGTAACTTTTATGTCCTAATTTGGTGTATTAGGGTTGTAATAGTTGTAGTTAAATTGTTAATGTTCAATTGTTTAATGTACCTTGTGTAACAGCCCGCTCCCTAATAGGGGCTGTTAAGGTCAATCTCAACCTAATTAAGGTTGAGAAAGGTAAAAAGGGAGAACTTAGAAACTAATTTCCAAAATTTTCTGAGGAAAATCCGGCAGAATTCCCTCTGTAATATGGGCATTTCCCAGGCTTAAAGCCTTACAACCCTAAAATAAACAAACTAAACTAAAATAGAACTCAACAGCCACACGCCGGAGCGTATCACGAGTCACATGCTCGGATTACAATCTAAATGCATCAAACAACCCAGGCATACTTAAAACATTTACAATAGAATTTAAATTACAAAACAACCACTCCCTACATACATAAACAATTGGGAATGCTTCAATCTCTAAATAATTGGTCAGCTCCTGGTCTTCATATCGACCTGTAAGGGGGAGGGAGAGAGGGGTATGAGCAAACCATAGCTCAGTGGATAACCTGTACCCTGGAACAACCATTAAGATTCAAGTCACCTAATATAGGAGTCAGCTTAATTCAGTATTCACCCAAGTGCAATAAAAAAAAATAAAAATGCATCTCTTAGTTGTTTCATAATTCATCAAGTAAGGAACTAGGTATAAGGTTTCCATTCAAGCATCCACATGTCTCGTGTGAGGTAACTAAGCGGTCTCATATCTTCCAAATCAACTACAGGGGGAAAGGGTAACCTTTTTAGTCATGAAGACACTCGGGAAGCCATTAGAGGGGCATTTCAAGTACACGAGCGTTCTAATAGGCCGCAACCAACTCACTACACATCAACATCCTAACTTAGTTATCCCTCAAATAGCTCATACATTCCATTTAGCCTCCAAAGGTCAACAATCAAGGCATGATTCATGTGTAATGCATCAGACTAATTAAAAGATACACACAAAGAGTTCCAATATCACATATATATAAATCATTAATAACATAATGCGTTTTTTATTTAAATCACGAGGCTCTTTTCGGAACTTAGTTTGAACGTAGTAAACGACATTCAAAAACTTAGCAATTCTCAAGTAGAATACCATTCATACCTCCAAACCTTTCAAAACCATTCTAAATAAGAACATAATACTTTTAACATATAAAGAATAACTCACGCACTTTGAAGCAGGTATTAAAAGTTATTCAAATTTCCTTTTCCAACTTTCCATAACCATAATATACTCATTTCCAATAAATCAACGATTCCATATAATCATTCCTTCTTTCCATTGTACGAAAATATCGATACCATGGGCGTAGGGTACTTTTAGCACTCTCCAGTCGGGGCCGGTTCCCCCTTAAGACAGTTAGTTTAACTTCCCGGGAGCTCTAACATCAATGGACTTTATATACTTAGCCGATTCAGTTCCCCTTTACAGGTGTAACTCCAGCTTTCCAATAGCCGATTCAGTTCCCCTTTTACGGGTGTAACTCCGGCTTTCCAATTAGTCCACATTACCTAGTGCAATACACCTAGCCCGAAAACCATTTCAAACTCGTAAATCGCATAACAATTCCATACCATACACTTCTCATCCAAATAGCTTTCCAAATCTTATATAAGGTAGGAAATTACATTTCATTCAAATCAAAATAACTCAACTGGCCAATTTTCCAACCGTTTTTCATTTAAGAAATCCATAAGCTCGAATAACTCAAATAAGTTTTCTTTGCTTACGCTAAACCCATTTAATAAGTATTAACGACTTGGAAACACAAATGCTTTTCAACACACCCTAAGATATTCCCTTGAAATCCTTCCTTTTGAATCAAAAATCATATAGACACTTTTCAATTACACAAGCCCATAATAAAAGGGATATAAGTATGTATAAAGAGACCTAAATTCACATATAACGACTAACACGCAATGTAATTTCCATTCGCACTAGCTTAGGGTATGACCACAACATATCAAATACCCCACCATCTAAATATAAACTCAAAATTTCATTCTTTAAGTATATAACTCATCCATGATTTATGTATCCATACTATACTTATAAATATCCAAATTCAGCACCTATACCCCATTGGATGCTCATTTATACATATTATACTTAGAATAAACCCGAATCACTATCATTCTAAACTTAAATCAAACCTTCAAATATACTAACCACATATTCACTTACATAAAACTCGTTTAAATCATAATTAGCTCAATTCCCACACAACAAAATAACAAGGATAATGCTTAATATAATCAATCAATAAATCGTTCTTTTCATCATTCAACCCAAAGTATTTCAATTTCACAGTTCAACTCGGGCTCTCTCCTTATGTGCATCGCCCTAAATTAGCCTCGACACTCAATGTTCAACCCAAATACCATCCTTCAAACTTGGTTACATAATTCAACCCAACCAATCTAACACAACTACCAATTTAGGCATAAATTTCAGTATTCAAAATCTACTAATTAAACCTGAAACTTAACAGTTATTAAGAGAGGACAGAGATTACCCACTTTGATTCCCAATTTGCAACTTAGGGTTTCCAATTTAGGTCTGCAATTGGCTCAGAGTGCATTGAAACTATCCAAAATCAACCCCGCAAGCCACCGAATGACCTCAGTTCGAACCCCCACCGTACGCCACCTACGTCTCGTTCCCCCGACCACCACGGCCTCTGTCGCTGCCTCCAAGGTTTTCTCAGTTGTCACCCAACTCTCCCAACACGTCGGCGGCCGGCTACCAGGCGGCGCCACCGCCATCGCCACACCGCTTCCCCCCTCTCTCTCTCTCTCTCTCTCTCTCTCATGTGTGCGTGCATTTTTTTTTTGTTTCAGTAGTAAAAAAGAGACTTGGTCCCTTGTTCTTGTTTTTTTTTGCCGTCAAACATCAAGAAAGGGGGGCTTTTTTTAATCGCTTTTTCCCTTACAAATTTTATCCCACTTCAAATACTTGCTAATTTCCAGTCCCCTTTTTTCTTCCTTAATTCCTTTGATTGTAAACTTCTCCCATCAACCATAATAAAAATCTTCTACTCTCCCTTATTTTCTTCCTTTCCAAATCTATAACCCAATTACCAAATAATATAGCTAGTCAACTCTTCTAATAAAATTCTAACTTGGTAAATAAATAAATAAAATAATATCCACATAATATAGAAATACAATAATTAATCCCATAAATAAATAACCAAACCCAAATTAGACCTATAACCAAAATAATTAGTCTTAATAAAACTCTCAGATCTTACACTCTTCCCCCCTTAAAAAGTTTCGTCCTCGAAACTTCAAGGTCGAAGGGTCTAGTACAATAATGTCCAAATTACACTGGTAATCATATAGCATACATCATGCACCAGTAAAGACAAGGGTATTGACTCGAGTTTCAAATCCTTTTCATGGCATGTGGCCTCCATCTCGCCAACTTCTTTTAAATGTCTACTCACTCTATTTTAGGCGCCGAGGAGCAAACAATTCAAAGAAGGGCAAATAAGTTGGCATTACACAACCATTCAAATGTTTGAAACTAGGAAGCTCTCAAGCATAGGAGAAATGAAAGCAATTGATGAAAGAGGGACTTCGGAAGATTGATGGTGGAAAACCCTGGCTTGCATCGTTGGTAACCAAAATTGAGGAATAATTGGGAATCATCAACAGAAACTCTAGATTTTGAAGAATTAGAGTCACTGCAGGAAAGACAATAACTAAAATCGGAAGTATAAAGATAAGGTATGCCATGGAATGGAATGGAAGAAAAGCTCTTTGAAATTATGGATGATCCAAAAGAAACCTTGCTGCTCATCTTCTCTTTGTCACTCCCTCCGGCCTCAAACACGATGACTTCCAAACTTGGCAACTAGGGGGTGCTTACATAATCAATATGTATATCTGACGATAGGGCGTCTCAATGTCAATCAGTGCGTTAATTAGGGAAGAACTAAACCTTGTTTCCTAATCACGATTCCAACTACTACCCAATTAAGCGAGATCCTTATGCACTGTTCGGGCTTAAGGGTGTGTAATGATTACTTAAAAACGCTATTTGCTATGTATGATTCGTCATTGAAGGGTAGTCATCTCCAACAGAGTATTCGACTGCTATCTTATGCATTGCTATAGTAAACTTAGATGTACTGCGCCACCAAAATAGCATTGTCATGATGGCTTAGTGCTTCCTCCACTAATACACACCTCAAATCCTAGTTCCCAAGAATAGTTCTCAACTTATTTAAGTGATACGATACATAGCATGTCTCACACTGCTACTTATTTCAACCTTCAACTTAGCCCGAGATATGAACTTTAAATACTCCAATCTAATGCAACAATACACTAATATTAAAGTATCTGTCCTCCTTTATCTCTCCAACCCATGAGTGGAAGGTTTCATCTCCTTTTTGGGCATATAAACCTGATTGCAAACATCCTATTTAGGCTTTAAGCAAGATGGGTTGGTATCAAATTCTGAATTGAGGAAATAACCCAAAGTCTCAATCGCAAAATAGTGAAGTAGCTTATACTTGAACCTTAAAGACTAAGATCATGCCATCAAAACCAAGTGGAGGAGCCTTTACTTCATGAAATCTAATTTACGAAACCAAGTAATCAGCCAAAGATCTAGCTAGGGAAAAGTAGGAAAGCTTGGGTACTTCCTAGCAAAACATTAGTAGATCTACGAAGCTACACCTAAATTAAGGGCTTTAAGAACCTATAACTCACATAATACACGCTTCTGATTCTAGTTCCTCAAATACTCCTGAAATTTTACTCAGTGATATGGACCATATCGTATCACACATGCCCATTCGATGTAGGCCCCAAATTAACCACTCAAGGTATGCATTTAAGTCATGAGAATTCCAGGGTACTACTGTAAACAACCATATTGTATGAAATGGTGCTCCTTTAACTTAAATATTCGTAAATGTTAAAGATTCTCATAATACTTCACTTCAAAGTGTCCTTGTCTCCCATCTCTCCAACACATAAGTAGAGGCGTTTATCCCCTTCCTAAATGCATGAACCAAGGGAAAATAAAGGGCAATGTAACTATTTTCCGCCAATATTGGACATTAAGCAAAACAAGTTCTTATTTCACCTTCCTAATTGAAAGGTTAGCCCATCAACCTCAAGAGCAACGTCATACTATCATTCACGCTCATTGTTTATGAGATAATGTAAACTTACATCACCTAAGTGAAAACCAAGGTACGGTTTCCAAAATCCAACTTGCTTAACCGAGCAACTAACACAAGATCTAGTGAGAGAGAAGAAGCAAAGCTTAGGTACTTCCAACACAAATACTGTAGTAGGCTTGCAATTCTATCTAGCTTTATCATATTGAGAATTTAAGGCATATAAAGTTCACGTAAATGACATATTTCCAAGCAAGCAAACATGCAATGAATGAATGCACCACCTAAGGTCGCAGAATCCTTGCTCTGATACCATCTGTAACAGCCCGCTCCCTAATAGGGGCTGTTAAGGTCAATCTCAACCTAATTAAGGTTGAGAAAGGTAAAAAGGGAGAACTTAGAAACTAATTTCCAAAATTTTCTGAGGAAAATCCGGTAGAATTCCCTCTGTAATATGGACGTTTCCCTGGCTTAAAGGCTTACAACCCTGAAATGAAAAAACTAAACTAAAATAGAACTCAACGGCCACACACTGAAGCATATCACGAGTCACACGCTCGGATTACAATCTAAATGCATCAAACAACCCAGGCATACTGATAAGTCGTTTTTATATAGAGTTTTTAGAGCTCAAAACATATCAGTTTCATGCTTTTTGTATCCGATATCTCGTATTTTTATGTCAATTTCCATGATTAATACACTTGTTCGCGAGTTTGGTATGTTTTACAGGAATTGGTGCAACTATATCAAAAAGCATGAAGAATTGGAGAAGAAATAGCAAAAATCATGGAAAATAAAAAAAGATGTTGAAGAGAAAGAAAGGAAGGATGGAGAACGGCCCAAACCCAATTAGGGCGGAAGAACAAGGTGCAGGCAGCGTTTTAGAAACGCAGCCCGCGCCTCGTCCAGAAGCATCAAAAAGCGAGCAGAACCAAAACGCAGGCCGCGTTTTTCAGGCGCAGCCAGCGCCCTCTCACGGAGACTTTCACTTTTGGGCAAAATGCAGCCAGCGTTTCCAAAACGTAGGCCGCGTTTTGTGCCCTAATCGTGCATTATAAAAGGACTACTCCGCCGTTCAATTGATGAATCATGAACTATTTTATTTAGTTTTATTTCTGCCGTTTAGTATAGGTTTTCTCTGTATTTTTCCTCCCTTCGAGGAGCCGTTCTAGTAGATTAGGAATGAAAGAGGAGGAGAAGGAGATCGAATCGAGTGACACGAAGAGATCGAATTCGACGACTCGAACGTTCGGTTTAATTTCTATTTACCTTATGCTTCGTTATTCAGATTTTATTATCGTCTTCCTTGTTTTTATTATTATGAGTGCTTAGATTCCTTGTTTGGGGGATAAACTCGATGTCTATTGATTGAATTTGAATACAGTTTCGGTGTTAGGTCATCTTTTTATTCGTTTAATCTGCGTGTATTGTATGTCATGGTAATTTAACAATAGAACGACAGTTTGAGTCTTTACCTAGTTTTAGATTCTCGACAACAGAACGACAGTTTGAGTCTTGAATTGGATTGCGTAGATTGAATAGGTTTAGAAAATAGTTAGACATAATGATTCTTGCCTGGGGTCAATTTATAATTAGTTCTTATCTTTGATTAGATTAAATAGTTAGAAATAATGTTTAGTTTAATCACTGTAACTCACCTAGGATCGAAAGATCAAAGTGATAAAGGCCTAGAAAGATTATAGACCCCGAATTATCTTGTTACCTGCACTGAGATTGTTGATAATTTGATTGATTGACTAGAGTGGACTCCCCTTGAACGCCTTTAATTACTTGCTTAAATCCTTTAATTTCCTGCTTCCTTAGTTAATTATCTGAGCCATTACAACAACGTTTTGATCGACCTAGCATCCTTTGTAGTGAACTAGTTTAGTACGTAGTTGAACACATGTCCCTGAGAGAGAACGATATTTTTATTACTACACAGACCCGTGCACTTGCGGTACACAGCCACCTTATAAGTTTTAGGTCTGTCAAGTTTTTGGCGCCGTTGCCGGGGACTTGTTTCCCCAACCGCCATTAGACGAACGCAGTCTGGTTGACTAGGTTTTTATTGCTTTTCTTGAAAACCCTAAAAAAATCAAATAAAAATTAAAAACTTTTAAAATCCAAAAATATGGCAATTCTTGATTTTCTTGATTTACCTCAATATATTTTCTTTATCTTCTTCATTATCACTTTTGATTACGCTTGGTATTCTTGTTTTTGTCCTTTTTCAGGTTTACATAAAAAGATTTCTCATTCAGATTCGATCCCGAGACTGGACAAACCCTACGAGAAAGAAGCAAAAAGCAAAGAACTGGAGAAAGAACAAGAAGAAGAAGCTAGGTGCGAAGCGGAAGAGATGACCAATCAACAGCAAACACTGGGCCAGTACATGACACCCACTAAACCCCAGTATGCAATCGCAGTCCCCGCCATTGCAGCTGATGACTTCGAACTGCGGGAATCGCTAATCAACTTAGTATCCAAGGAACCTTTCCATGGACATCTAAGCGAAGATCCAAACCGCCACCTACGCCTCTTCAACCAAGCCTGTGATACCTTCAAGACCAACGTCTCGGAAGATGCTATCAAACAGAGGCTCTTCCCGTTTTCTTTAGAAGGCAAAGCATGGGAGTGGCTTGACTCGCTCCCTCCCAACTCAATCACCACGTTCAGCGAACTCGCCAGCACGTTCTTGGCAAGATATTTTCCTCTCAACAAGCTTACTAGCTTGAGGAACCGGATTTCGACGTTCACCCAAGAACTTGGCGAGCCACTCTATGAAGTTTGGGATAGATTCAAGGACCTTCTCCGACAGTGTCCTCAACACGGATTCGAACCTTGGGTTCCGATCCAGTCATTTTTCAACGGAATAAACAAGTCGACAAGAGAAAGCATCCTCTCAGATGCTGCAGGCGATATCATGAACATGACTATACCTGAGATCACGGACTTGATCGAAAATTTGGCAAACAACTCACGCCAATGGTCGGAACCCCGCCATAGTGCGGGAGGTAAGCAAAATATTGATGTGATTTCTTTATTAACTGCTAAACTTCATACTTTGGGGAAAAAAAATAGACTGTATGGACTCACCTGTACCATCACTTTCACCGTGTAACTCGACCAAGCATGAGATTTCAGCATGTCCTACAGGAATAGCCTGTAACGACCAAACCCAACAAGTCCACTCTGTCGACCGAAACTCAAACTTAGAATCTATAGTAAAAAGTCTTGTGTCAAGCCAGCAGGAACAAAAAGAGATTATTAAGAATCTTTTTGAAGAGATAGAAGTCCTGACCTATCAAAATAAAAATCTAGAGACTCAATTAATTGACCAGGAAACCTCCCCTAACTCTTCTACTGTGAATGCAATAGAACAATGTAATGCTTTGACTCTTAGGAGCGGAAAACAATTAGATGAACCCAAGAGAAGCCAACCTGAGAGTAGAGAGCCTGAACACGAAAAAGAAGCTTCAGTAGATATAACTACCCAAAGGGATAAGATAGAACAAGGTGACCCACCAGTAACTAGCCAAAGAGTTTATATACCGCCCATACCGTTTCCTCAAAGGCTAGTCAAAGTACATCTAGCCAAAGCAAAATTTGACTTTATGACAGGATATGAGGTGAGTGAACCTATTGGGTTAGATACTAGGTACGAAGATGATTTTTATCATGAGACAGTTGATTTTATTAAAGAGGAACCTAGTGATGAGATTCTTAGTCAAGTAAATTTTCTAAGCCAGGATCTTGCTGAATTTGTACTCTTTGATCTCGATGATTTTTTCGATGATTCTATTCCTTGTTTACCACCTCCGGTTTCACCAGGGATCCTTGAAGAACCCATACCTAATCAAAGGACCTTAGATGATCATGTTAACATAGGATATGAGGTTAATTTTTGTGAAACCTACGAAGTTTCTAATGAGTTGTCCTTAGGTAAGTCTAGAAGTTATAAGCCCTACCTCGATCCTTATCACATATACCTAGAGGACTATCCTAGAAAAATTGTGTGGACCAAATATTTTGAATCTTTTGATTTTTCTAGAGAATTTGATTTATTGCTGAGAACTTTACTAACGTTTTATTTTATAAGTTTTCAGTTGATCTCTAACCTGTGAGCTTGCAAACCGCATGGAGGAGAGTTTGACAAGCTACTAAGGATCTTAACCTTCTAACCGAGTCTATTTTGATTTTCTAGAGTTTTTTTTTAATTTGCGTTCGATTTTGCTAAATTTCGTTTTCGTTTCTTATTTTCTATTTGATAGTTAGAATATTCCTTAAATTTTTAGTCAAGTTTTTGGTTATTTATTGAAATTATTATCTCTAACATAATAATTTTTTGAGTTGGTAGATGTTTGTAGGGATTTTTGGTATGTCAAATTGTAGGGAAAATAAGGAGTAAACAAAGAAGAAAGCAGAAAACAAGCAAAAAGTTGCAAAAATCGAATTACTTGCATCAGGTAGGAAAACGCAGCCAGCGTTTTCCAGGCGCTCGTGACATACCCCCCTCCCCTAGAAATCTTCTTGGAGCTGAGCACAGGAGTCAGGCCCGTGACGTATAAGGTCGCTGCCGCGACAAGGAGAAATCTTGTTCCAGAATCACCCAGAGTCACGCCCACAACCACCTATGTCTCGGCCGCGACCAATACATGGTCATGCCCCCAACCTAAAGGTCGCGCCGGTGAACCCCCCTCCCCCCCCCCCCCTCGACAACACTTTTCGGTTCTAATTCTCGAATTCGTTCATGCTTGTGACCTGATATGTCGCGCCCGTAACGTTTCTGGGAATTCTGGGTATTAAGTTTGATTTTGCCCCTTTTGTTTCTTCCTCTTTTGTGTATTTCCCCTTTTGCCCCTCCCCTTGTACTATGTAAAACCTCACATTTAGGGGTTCTTTTGTAATTGTACACCTCAACCTCAATGCCACCATAAATATATCGCATTTAGGAGGAAGAAGATATTTGAATGCTTATGAATGAAATTTGAAGAAGCTTTGGCTTTCTCCTTGCCTCTCAAAATCTTGTTTACTTTATCCATTTCATCAATCATGACCTCTCGAAGTGAAGACATTGTTCGAGAATCGCCCAGGCATCACGCCTGTGAGCACCATGGTCACACCTATGAGTCTATGACCCCTTTGATGCAACCATTTTGTTCATAGGAAAGAACAAAGTCACTGTAGGACCCGGAAAATCGCCCCCCCCCCCGGTTTAGGGGTGTCGGTTTTCGGATGCGCTACTTAATGATCGGGAGCCGACTGTTCGGTCTCGTTCCGAGCCGAATTTCTTTTCTTTTAGAAGGTGTTTTGCTTGTCTTTAATAATTATTTTAGTAGTTTTTATTATGTTTTTATTCATTGTGCAATTTTAATAGATTTTATGTCTTTTTATTATTTTTAGTTATTATTAATATTAAATTGAATCAAAAATATACGAAATAGAAAATAAAATAAAAACCTATTATCTAATCTTTTCACTCCAGCCCAACTTTCCCCTTTCCTTCTTTTCTCCCTTCGGCCCAGCTGAAACCCAGCCCAACCCGCTTATCCTAACTAGTGAACCCAAACCCATAAACGCCTACCCATTTCCCCTCTATCTCCCTCACAGCCGAATAAAACCAACTCCCCCAACCCTAAATCCCTAATTTCAATTCCCCCCATCTAATTCCCCTTTTCCTTTCCCTCCGTCCCCTTTCTTTCTAATTCTCTGATTCTCTTTCTCTCTGTTCTTTCTGCGCAGCCGACCAACACAACCATCCAAACACACACCAAACAAACCCTCCCTCCATAACCATCGAACTACATCTCTCATCTCATCTATTCTTCTTCTCTTCACTTTCTCATTTTCTCGCGAATTTCTCAGTCACTCACTCTCTTTCTCATTGTGCATATTTGGTTGAGTAACAGAAAAAGTACATCGAGCCACCATCAACGCTTACATCTTCTAACTAACCAAATTCATCTGCTTCATCCATTTGAAGAAGGTTCGACGGCTCAGATTGAAGGGAGGAGTTCGATTTTGACTATAAAAGAGGAGGAAGAGCCCATTCGAAAGGAACGAATTCTAGGTTTTCGTTTTTAGGGTTAGAATTAGGTTAGGTTTAATTCTTACTTTTACTTTCTGTTTTGAATCTCTCTTTTCAGTTTTCCTTTCAATCGATTCTGGGTTTTAGATTGTATTCGGTTCTTGGTTTAATGTTTTTTGAACATTCTGGTATTGAATTGGTAATGTTTAATGCGTTTCTGTCTTGGTATTTGATACGGTTCTTGGGTTGAATATGAGTTTTGATTGCTGTGTTGATTTGGTATGGATTTGATGTTCTGAGTGATTATGCTCTGTTTTGGTTCGAATTCTGTCTTGGTATTCTCCTCTGATTTCTGCCTCTGTTTTCCTTCTTCCTCCTTTCGGTCAATGGACAGTAGGAGTTAGGTTGCAGTATTTCCATCTTTTTACAGTTTTGGGTTTAGTCGTTTCTTAGGTTAGTATTAGTATAATCAGGTTAGTTCTGTTTTGGTTAAGTTGAGTCAAATATTATTAGAGTATTAAATATTGTCATTAGGGTTCTTAGTCAGTTCTTAGGGTTTAAGTCTGTTTTGGTTAGGTCTGGTTAGGTATTAGGGTTCTGTTTGAGTGTTTTAAGTCAGTGTTGGTTTAGGGTTCTGGTTTGGTTTATTTAAGGTCTTGATTTGTTTTGATTAGGTTAGGTCTTAGTAGGGTTTTATTCATTAGGGTTCTTGATCTTTGTTAGGGTCAATGAGGTAGTATTAGTATTAGCCACAAAAATATCCAATCCAACTTTTAGTGAGGAGGAGGATTAAGAGTCACAAATCCTACTTCAAAGTGAGGATTTGAGGATTCTTAGTAATCCAATTCACATTTTCTTGTTTGTTCGCGAGAAAATTCAAGTAAAGGATTCAAGTGAACATTAGTCATCGAAGGTATAATTTCTTGTTCCAAATTTCATTATTAGTTGCAGTTTTATTGCTTTCTTATTTCTTGCTCTTAATTGCTTTCTTTAGTGTTGATTGTTATTATCATGTCTAGGTTAGTTTATTGATTTATTTACATAATTTATTGCTTTCCGCATTGAAAAACCCCAAACACAAACCGATCCCCTCAATCAAGTCTAACACCCATCCTCGTGGACCGACAACCCTACTAAAAACCACAAAAACAACCGAACACCGACTAAGGTTGTTTAATCCTTAAATAAGGATATTTTTATTTTCGAAATTCATTTTCGAGGTCATGAAACTTTATTTATTTATAAGTCCGTTTTTTATTTATTTAAACACTCGAAATTAAATCGAAATACTCCATGAGCCGCCATAGAGTGTTAAAACCCACGGGGGTTTTTATTTATTTATTTATTTCAACACCCAACCCAGGCCTAAAAGAAGGCAAACGGGCCGCCATAGAGTGTTAAAACCCGCGGGGGTTTTAATACTCCATGGGCCGGACCGTGCACTTTTGTGGGCCTGAGAAGATGGGTTGAAATTGATAAAACCCGCGGGGGTTTTATCAATTTCTGACCCATTTTCTCTCGGTTTTAACCTAGGATTAGAGTGTGAAAAATATTAAACCATTTTTAAATATTTTGGCGTAAATCCGTACGTTTAAAATAATTAAACGGGTTATAAAAGAATTAAGAGTCGCCAGCCGATTTAAGGAAACCGACTAACCGTAAAAATAATAAAAATAACTCCGGTCCACGAAACCCGATTCTACGTTCGGGGGTAAGGTTACGAATTTGAGAATTATAAGAATTCTTGAATTCGCCTGTTAGAAAACAAACTCTACTAAAATCGATATTAAAATGAAAAAGAGCGGGAAGAAGTTTAATTAATTTCACGAAATTATATTCATCATCATGCAATATAAAATGAGGTTTTTCATTTACAAAATATGTACAAGGAACAAAATTAAAGTACAAATTACATGATTAAACAACAAATAATCAAAGTGAAAGTGAAACTCTTTGATTTAGGAGCCCGAATGCGTCGGTCGAGATTCTTGACTTCGCCTTGACTTGGTGGATGGAAAGGTGAGTGTGAGGATGATGGAAAGGTAATATATGAGTGGTGATTTGATGAAAGTTTGGTAGAGTAAAGGTAATGGTAATATGAGAATGATGATAGTTGGTGAGAGTTTAGGTAGAGTAATAGTGTAAGTTGATGGAAATTTAGTAGAGTAAGGGTGGTAGAGGATGATTGTTGATGAGATTAGTGTAATGGAGGGGGGTATTTATAGGTGAAAGGGGTAGTGATTTGGAGGGAAAATCATGGGGACACATCCCCATGATCATGCCATGCAATTCATGCAATCCCAAATCCCACGCGGGTTTTGAAAGTCAAGGCAGAAGGTCAAAGCATGTGGGCTAAAATCAAGGATTATGATCAACTTTGTTTTGGCGCCAGCATTTGAAGAGAAAACCCACGCGGGTTTTATATCCTTCACACGGATCGCTGACGTGGACTGATCAAAACGACGCCATGGCGATAGAAAACCCGCGCGGGTTTTGTAGTCGCTGGAAGAATATACGCGCTTTTGTTACGGGCCCGACATCTAAAATCTGCGCGGGTTTTGGCAGTCTTCTGGGCCGGATTTGCTTACTGGGCCAGATTTCTAGGCCTAAGAATTGTTAAAACCCGCATGGGTTTTGAAATTGCTAAGTGCAACTTCGAACGGCCATAACTCTTTCATCTGGACTCCGATTGAGACAATTCAAAAGGCGTTGGAAAGCTTATGATGTGTACTTTACTCTCATCAAAAGAAATAGGGCTAACGAGACTTGTGGAAAAAATGGGATTCAAAATGGTGGGCATATGTATGTGGGAAGGGTGGAAATGAAGGCTTTTTGTGGTGGGTTGGCCAGGTAACTCTTGATTGAGGAAGGCCCATTGGATGCTAGCCTCTTTTCTTGTTCTGCTTGATCTGTACACTTGTCCTGGTACAAAATCCGAATAGGACGATGGTCAAAGTAGCCTGAGATGCTGTCTGCTTGATGCCTGAGTTTATATGGCGACCGGATGATGTAGGTGATGTCGTCGGAGGCCTTTAGGTGGCGACCGTTGGACGACTCATGCTGATGATGTCGTTGGAGGCCTTTAGGTAGCAACCGTTTGGACGACTGATGCTGCTGAAGTTGTTGGAGGCCTTTAGGTGGCAACCGTTGGATGATTGAAGTTGATGAAGTCGTTGGAGGCCTTTAGGTGGCAACCGTTGGACGACTGGTGCTGATGAAGTCGTTGGAGGCCTTTAGGTGGCAACCGTTGGACGACTGATGCTGATGAAGTTGTTGGAGGCCTTTAGATGGCATCCGTTGGACGACTGAAGCTGATGAAGTCGTTGGAGGCCTTTAGTTGGCAACCGTTGGACGACTGATGCTGATGAAGTTCGAGGCCTTTAGGTGGCATCCGTTGGACGACTGAAGCTGATGAAGTCGTTGGAGGCCTTTAGGTGGCAACCGTTGGACAACTGATGCTGATGAAGTCGTTGGAGGCCTTTAGGTGGCAACCGTGGGACAACTGATGGTGATGATGATGAAGTCGTTGGAGGCCTTTAGGTGGCAACCGTGGGACAACTGATGTTGATGATGATGATGTCGTCGGAAACCTTTAGGTGGCAACCGTTGGACGACTGCAGATGGTGCTCTTTTATCACGTGGCCAAGATGGTGCAAGGTCCCTTTTAACGGCGACCTGAAAATCACAAGAAAACCAAGTATTAGTTTTTTTGGAAACGTGAGGACGGTTTAGATTTTTACCTGAGCTTTGGAAACCCTTGGGCTGTAGTCTTTAGGCCGTCAGTTTTGAGTTGTGTGGATGGATGATGTCGGTGCTCTTTTATGTGGCAACCGGAAGATGGATGATGATGGCGCCTTTTAACGGCGACCTGGTGCCAGTGATGGCTCCCTGTCTGGCATATTGATCGCAGCTGATCTCCCTTTCTCCTTTATTTCTGTCGATGTCCCAGTCTTTCCCGGTGTTGATGATGACCATCGGATTTTCCCGATGTTGATGGTGCCCACTTTGATTGAGTACTGGACCAAAGTAGAACTGTTTTGATGGACACCGTCGAGATATGACTTTGTGGTGTAAAGCCTAGGGTAATGTTTGGAAGCTGAGTCCTGCATCGCGGTTGCGGGCGGCGTGCGCCTCTTTGGGGATGATCTCGAGCAAGAGTGATGCTCTACTTGATTGTTGATGAGTTTTCGCGTATCGTGCGCTGATCTCAGGCGAGAATAACGCCCTACTTGAAGTGATCTCAGGCGTCTAATGACATCTTTATTTGAAAGTGTGGGCTGACACTTGGAAGCTTCGTGGTTGATGTTGATGTTCTAGTCTTTCCCAGTGTCGTTCCAGTCTTTCTCGGTGTCGTTGTTGATGATTGTTGGCATGTTCAATGCCGAGGGACTCCACCGATCACGATGTCGATGACCCTTATTTCCTTAAATTTTGCTTCAAGCGCATAGGTGCCAAAATTTCACTATGGGAAATGGATTCTTGCCTGGTCGTTGATCCGTATTAGTCAAGTGAAGATTTTGTCCTTCGTGTCGAACATACGCCATTCGTGTTTGGCTAATGATGCATGACTTGACTGGATGCTAACTTGTCCAGCAAGAGTTGGATTAGAGATTGCTCTAATCTTGCTCTCAGTGACTGGAAGCCATATCGATTGGTCTAATTGGGCTTGAACAGCCTCCGTTGTTGCGTTCTGAGCAGTGATGTAGCACTTCCTTGCTTCTTTTTTTTTCATTTTCAGATATGTGGGTATGCATGCAACTAGCCTACTAAACTCTTGCAATGCAATTTTGTTTTGTTTTTGACACAAGCATTCATGCACTCATGCATTTATGCGCAACTATCGACTTTATGCATGACAAACTGACTTGATACACGATATACTGACTCGATACACAACAGACTGACTTGATGCATGACAGACTAACTCAATGTATAACAAACTGGCTCGATACATGACAGACCGACTCAATGCACAATAGACTGACTCAATGCATGACAGACCAACTTGATGACAGACTGACTTGATGTATGATGGACTGACTCTATGCACCACAGTCTGACTCAATGAGGCCCTAACACGACTTATAGATGCAATGCAAACCTAGCTATTATGCCTAGATAGGATACACACATGATGCTTTTATATGTCTGTACATGCAGACAACCCCCCGAATCCATATTTAGACAAAGGTTTTCTTACACAATGATTTTCTAAGACAATGCTTTCCTAAGACAATGCTTTCCAAGACAATGCTTTCCTAAAACCCTGACTCCCTAAGACAATGCTTTCTAAGGATCAAGGCCACTCGTGGGGAATTTTAGGAAAATTTAGGATGAGTAACGTTTCGCTCCACGGTACAGGGAACAATGATGGAGGTAACAAGCATGAAGAATGCGTTTCTTGAATGATCATGTAGATGACCTTGATTGCTTGCAAATGTATGATGATGTATGACAAGCCCCCGATTTGGCGTAGACTCTTGATGACATTGTCCTGCTTTGGAGAGCACATTGGAGATTTACAAGCCCCCAGTTTCGAAGTGCATTGACGAGATGATGCATGGGGACCATAGAATAGGAGAAGGCATAGTCCTTAGTAGTGAGTCTCAAACTCTCCTTTTGCCTAACTTGCCCAAAGGGTTTTTCAAGTTAGCCCCTCTTTTTCTTCTTCTTTTTTCTCTTTTTTTTCTTCTTTTCTTTTTTTTTCTTCTTTTTTTATTTTTTTCTCTTTTTTTTTTTTTTGAGACCACTATTAGGACGTCTATGAGATTGGAGATACAGGACATTGTAGGATAAGGAGTAAGCGTCCCTCTTTGAAGCTATGTCTTGAACGAAGTCACAAAGGTAGCGCGAGCCCCCAATTTAGAGTGGTTGCCAGTTAGCCGCTGATCTGATGTGGGCGGCTTTTGCTCTTGCTAAGAAGTAAGCCACACTTAGGTGTGCTAAGAGTGGGCATTAAGAACATAGCCTCATACTTGCATTAATGACTAAGCTGAAAAGTCCTCGGAGGGTGAGATGGGATGAAAGGGTTGGTTAGGAAGTGTTTTGGGAAAGAGATGGGATGTTGAGACACTTGATAATGATCGTGTCTTGAAAGGGAGAAGAGATGGTCAAATGGGATAGACATCATCACTTGAGAAAAGGTAGATGAGAGTTTATTGATGAATGAGATAGGGAGACACTCAAGAATGATCATGTCTTGAAAGGGTGAAGAGATGGTCAAATGGGGTAAGACATCATCTCTTGAGAAAAGGTTGAAAGGGATGGTAGATGAGAGTTTATTGATGAATGAGATAGGGAGACACTCAAGAATGATTGTGTCTTGAAAGGGTGAAGAGATGGTCAAATGGGGTAAGACATCATCTCTTGGAAAAGGTTGGAACATGGTTATGGAATCATGTCCAAGTCTGACGGAAGGAAGATGGAGGGTTGATGATGATGAAATCCAGGGTTTACTCTCCTTTTGCCTAACCTGCCCTAACGGGTTTTCAGGTTAGCCTCTCTTTTTTTTTTCTCTCAAAGACCAACATTTTGAGGACAAAGGATGCTCCTTACAGCGGCCGGCCTCAAAGAGGTTTTCCTACGTATCGAGGTGGAATCGGGCGATCGTAGTTCTTTAAGCGCAACTTTGATGGATAGTGCCTCGAGGAAGGCTTAACGGTTCGAAAAGATGGTTATGAAGGTTTGAGGGTTCATATGCAGGTTATGGATGGATGAAAGGTTTGTGAAGGTTATAGAAGGCTGTGGTGTACAGATGATGAGGTGAAGGTTTGAGACGAGATTTTCTGATGTGTGCATAACTCTTATTTTCGCGTTCTCACTTCTTATTCTCCTCTAACCCCTTTTGTCTTCTTTCTTTCTTCCTTTTTCTTGTTTCATTTCCTTCTCAACTTCTCTGTTTTTTTTTTTGCTTTTTTTTAACTCCATTTTTCTGGCTCTTTTTTTTTTTTGCTTTCTTTATTTCTTTTCACCATTTTTTTCACTTTTTTTTTTTTTGCTTTTTTTAGACTTTCTTCTCCATGGGATTGACTCCTATTCGCCTTTCTGATGACATTAGTCACAACACATCTTTAGGCTTTGGGGTAGATATGGATTGGTCACGAGGAGAATGACCAGGTTGGTCAAGGCTAAGGCCTCTTTTTTTTCTTCAAATTCCTTCTTCATGGGTTGACTCCTATTCTCCTTTGGTCATAGCACACTTTTTGGATTGGGTTAAGGGTTTGAAAAGGGTTGAGGTTTGATGGAGAGAGGTCAAAGATGTGAGTGGTAGGTGGTAAGTCGGGATTGGATGAAAAGATGAGGGTAATATGGGTGGTAAAATGAAGGTTGGGTTCAAGCCCCCTGTCCTTGGCACATTTGGTTAAGCTGCTGGTCTAGGAGCATAGAGATGTCCATTTTCAAGAGACTGATGATTTTGGTCTTCTCTCCTTTTGCCCAGCCTGCTTGATGAGTGCAGACTGGCTTCTCTCTTTTTTTCTTTTTTTTTCTTTTTCTCTCTTTTTTTAATCTTTTTTTCTTTAATTAAACCCTGGATTCGATAAAATAAAGGATGGGAACGGGGAATACAGCAAAGATGGAGGGATAAGAGAAAATGAAATTTGTCAGACTTGTTTTGTACGGATGATGGATAGATAAGGGAACTTCTCAACTCAAGTAAAAAACTCAAGCATGAAATTCTGTTTGATCAAAAAGCAACAAGAGCAACTGAATTCAAGAAACGAATGTAGAACTGACTCTAACAGACTCTGAGTATAAAATGCTTAACAACCAAGACTCTTGCTAACTCTAAAGCCCCTAGATGACGTGCCCTCCTTGTCCTCGTATGGGGAATCCAAAGTCTAACAAATCTCCATGTTGTTCCCTCGAGATTTATGGTAGTTGCAGAATTTCCCGTCATCCCAAATATTCCTTTTATGGTTAGCTCAGGCTTTGACCCTGACACTAGACAAATGAAGAAAAACTCATCCCAATGCATGCATGACCTAAATGACGTACATGAACTTCCTAAAATGAAAAACGCCTATATGCTGACTCGGGAGAGACTCACCCAGGACATGGGTTTTCATGACCTATGAACCTATATGAGACTTTCTAAAGAACGACGAACGTTTACATGCTAACTCAAGAAAAAGACTTAACGACTAACCCATGACATGGGTTTGCACGACTTAGACCCTACAGGAGACTTCTATAATGCAGGACATTCATATGTTAACTCTGGAAAAGGACTTACCCACGACATGGGAACCAATATAAAACCTCCTAAAGAATGCAAGACACTTATATGCAGACACTAACGCAAAGATCCTAGACCTCATATGATACTTTCTAAAGAATGCAAGACACTTACATGCAGACACTAACACAAAGATTCATCCTAGACCTTATATGATACTATCTAAAGAAAAAGACATTCATATCCTGACTCTAAACAAAAACTCACCCATGACCTGGGTTCACACTGGTCTTTCTAAAAGAGACAAACACACATTAACCCAGGAAAAGACTCACTTATGACCTACACCAAAGACTCACCCATGACCCGGGTTTAAACTTCCAAAAACAAAACACACATATTGACTTAAGAAAAGACTCACATATGACACGACCTTGTATGAGACTTTCTACAGACTGAAAGATATTTACATGTATACTCTGAAACTAAGACTCATCCATGATCCGGATTTACTAGACCAAAAAAAAAGCACCTCCTAACGCGTAAGACAGCTATATGTTGACTCAAGAAACAACAAGTTTGCGTGCCATAACAAACAACAACACTTTTTACAACGTGAGCATTATAAAGGGTCGGATACAGTCAAACATAGCGAGCGGGTCATAAATTGCAAGGCACGAGTCAGTGTTTCTCAATTTGGATGGGCCCAATCCACAAGCCGACTATTTTAAGGAGAATCCGTAACTTGGCCCAACAATTCAGACAACTCAAGCTATGTTGGCTATTATGCGGACTAGAATAATGCTTAACACACTGAATCTTTTTTTTTATTGTGACCCAACACATTTATTTATTTAACTCAAGGAAAGTGGATGTTGTAAAGGATCGAATAAAGTCGTCAAAAGACGAGTTAAAACAGAACTATAAACTCAATTATTAATTCCACTATGGATGGGCTTAACAATGGGCCGACCCTAGATTTGTTAGACTTAATGATCAAGTTTATAAATTTATTTTCTCTAACTTGAGACTATTACAGGAGCTAGAACAACTCACACTAACTTTGTTTGATTATTAATCAATTTTCTTTGGACCATGAGTAAGAGAATATTGAGAAGGGCCGAATAAAATCATCAAAGATGAGTTAAAATGAATCTATAAACAATGATAATTAACCTTTAAAACGGATGGGCCTCATTACCAGGCCGACCGTAACATTTAATGGTTAATTAATCGAGTTTATAAATTTATTTCTTCTCAACCCAACGATTATTACACGGACTAAACAATATCTCAAAATTAGGTCCAACTCTAATGAAGACCCAACATATAGACACATATATAACAAGCTTTATTTATTTATTTATTTACTCAAGGAAAATAGATATTGTAAAGGACTGAATAAAGTCAATAATAATTGAGTTATAATTAATTTATGGGCTTAATTGACAAATCCAATATGGTTGGGGCTAACAACGGGTCGGCCATGAATATGATGGATTTATTAATTAAATCGACAAATTAATTTACTCGAGCCCCGTGACTATTATGCAGTCTAAAATGCTATCCATTAACTCTGTTGGACCTTTTAATTGATTTTTGGACCTTTTAGTAAGAGAATTTCGTAAAGGGTCATATAATATCATCAAAAGCGAGTCAATTTTTATTTATTAATTAAAATAATCATTCTTCAAACATAAATGGGCCCTTCCACTTGGGCTAACCATGATGCCTTTTGGGTTAATTATTCTAATTAATAAATAATCATTTTCTCAACCCAATGAATTTTATATGGACTAGAACAAAACCTCTAAACTAGGGTCAACTCTAAAACAAAAGAAGAAAAGGGGAAGGGATACACATAGCACATTGCATACAACATGAAGGGATACCCTAAACCAAGACTCTATATTCATGGATTTCTATGGTTGGATTACATGGCTTGCCGCACGTTCTCACCCCGGTGCTCTATACCCTTAGGTAAGGAGTGTGAGGTATTGCTCAAAGAACTTCAAGAAAGCCCTTTGAGTGTAACATGGGGAGAGGAGAGACCAAATGTTTGGCGATGTAGGATGCATCACACAGGTAGTGGCCTGCCCGCTCTCTAGGGAATCACTTAGGTATACCTAAACCGTCGCCTTTGTGCTAACGTGTCAAAAGATGCGATTAGTGGCCCGGTATGCAAAGGACGCCTAAAGAATAATATAATCATGAAATAAATCAACTTCTCCCTTTTACAATTTCAAATTAATTCGATTTGTTCAAGTTTTACCCTCTTTTTAAGTTTAAGTCCTCAGTGGAGTCGCCAATCTGTAGGACCCAGAAATCGCCCCCCGTTTAGGGGTGTCGGTTTTCGGATGCGCTACTTAATGATCAGGAGCCGACTAAGGTTGCTTAATCCTTAAATAAGGATATTTTTATTTTCGAAGTTCATTTTCGGGGTGATGAAACTTTATTTATTTATAAGTCCGTTTTTTATTTATTTAAACACTCGAAATTACACCGAAATACTTAAAATAATTCAATACCGACCAAACACCCGACCCATGCCCAACAGAAGGCAAACGGGCCGCCATAGAGTGTTAAAACCCGCAGGGGTTTTAATACTCCATGGGTCGGACCGTGCGCTTTTGTGGGCCAGAGAAGATGGGTTGAAATTAATAAAACCTGCGGGGATTTTTATCAATTTCTGACCCATTTTCCCTCGGTTTTAACCTTGGATTAGTGTGTGAAAAATATTAAACCATTTTTAAATATTTTGGCGTAAATCCGTATGTTTAAAACAATTAAATAGGTTATAAAAGAATTAAGATTCGCCAGCCGATTTAAGGAAACGGACAAACCGTAAAAATAATAAAAATAACTCCGGTCCACGAAACCCGATTCTAAGTTCGGGGGTAAGGTTACGAATTCGAGAATTATAAGAATTCTCGAATTCGCCTGTTAGAAAACAGACTTTACTAAAATTGATATTAAAATGAAAAAGAGGGGGGAGAAGTTTAATTAATTTCACGAAATTATATTCATCATCATGAAATATAAAATGAGGTTTTTGATTTACAAAATATGTACAAGAAATGAAATTAAAGTATAAATTACATGATTAAACAACAAAAAATGAAAGTGAAAGCGAACCTCTTTGATTTAGAAGCCCGAATGCGCCGGTCGAGATTCTTGACTTCGCCTTGACTTGGTGGATGGAAAGGTGAGTGTGAGGATGATGGAAAGGTAATATATGAGTGGTGATTTGATGAAAGTTTGGTAGAGTAAGGGTAATGGTAATATGAGAATGATGATAGTTGGTGAGAGTTTGGGTAGAGTAATAGTGTAAGTTGATGGAAATTTAGTAGAGTAAGGGTGGTAGAGGATGATTGTTGATGAGATTAGTGTAATGGAGGGGGGTATTTATAGGTGAAAGGGATAGTGATTTGGAGGGAAAATCATGGGGACACGCCCATGATCATGCCATGCAATTCATGCAATCCCAAACCCCACGCGGGTTTTGAAAGTCAAGGTAGAAGGTCAAAGCATGTGGGCTAAAATCAAGGATTATGATCAACTTTGTTTTGGCGCCAGCATTTGAAGAGAAAACCCGCGGGTTTTATATCCTTCACGGATCGGCGTGGACCGATCAAAGCGACTTTCCTGGGCGTAGAAAACTCGCGCGTTTGTAGTCGCTGGGCGGGAATGCTTACGGGCGCTTTGTTTTGAGCCGCCGACATCTAAAACCCGCATGGGTTTTGAAATTGCTAAGTGCAACTTCGAACGGCCATAACTCTTTCATTCGGACTCCAATTGAGGCAATTCAAAAGGCGTTGGAAAGCTTATGATGTGTACTTTACTCTCATCAAAAGAAATAGGGCTAACGAGACTTGTGAAAAAATGGGATTTGAAATGGTGGGCATATGTATGTGGAAAGGGTGGAAAATGAAGACTTTTTTTGGTGGGTTGGCCCGGTAACTCTTGATTGAGGAAGGCCCATTGGATGCTAGCCTCTTTTCTTCTTATGCTTGATTTGTACACTTGTCCCGGTACAAAATCTGGTGTCGACAGTCACACCGGTGGTGTTTCTGGAAATGTCGGGCACTTTTGTTGTTTTCCTCTCCATTTCTTCTCGCCTTTGGTATAATTCCCCCTTTTGTTGTATTTTCCCTTTTACCCCTCCCTTATGTTTATATAAAGGGGGCGTTTGGTGTCCAGCAGATGGTTGTTGGCTGTTTGTAGTCATTAATGTTTAGTTAAATTATTTGACTTTTAATGTTTTGTCAGCTGTTTGTATTAGCTGTTTGTATAAAAAAAAAAGTGTTTGGTAGAGTTAGATGTTTGTAGGATGGCTTTTTCTCCTAGTTTCCAATTGTACCCTTGACTTTATTTTTAGTGTCTTTTAACATTATGATTTTTAAAAAAAAATTAGGTTTTTCCGTCCATATTATAATTTATTTTTAGGTTTAACATTATGATTTATATTCATTTTTAGTTTTTTAAATCCTGATGTACTTTTACAATTTAATGTAGATATTTTATAATTTATTTGTAGAAATTACATTATTGTAAACAATACGTATATGAATAATCAATTAGTAACTACATTATCAATATAACCCATAATGACAATATGAGTCTCTTATCCAAATTAATAGGAAAACCAAATGAACTAGGAGATTTTGAACACAAGTATCATCATACATAAATTAACTATGTGAAATACCTAATAATTAATTTGGAGAAATGTAGCGTGCTTGGAGAAGGTACACGGAGCGGAGCGTTCTTTTGTGTTGGTGAATTGAAGTGAGGATGAGAGAACAATTAAAAGAACTAAACCTAAATTATTTTATTTGATAGCAATTTTTGTAATTTTGTGAATTAATTGGTCATTATGGTAATTTAAAATATAAAAAGCCAACAGCTATTTACAAAAAGCTACTCATAGTAGCTTTTTACAATTTGGCTTTTTGGGGGCAAAAAGCTAGTATAATCCGCCAATTTACCAAACACCCCAAATTGGCATATTGACTAGTCAAACAGCCAAAAATCCTCCAAAAAGTCATTTTCTCCAAAAAGCTAACCAAAAAGCTGGGCACCAAACGCCCCCAAAGTCTCTCCACAAGGGCATTTAATGTATTGTTTGGGTCCATTTTGTTCATTTGGCCCTATTGTAACTCTTTCTCCTCAATATTTATAATCGTTTACATAGAGGAGGAAGAGAAATTAATGACTTGAATGCAAATGCAAGAGAATTCTCTCTCAAGCTCTCTTTCAAAGTCTTGTTTTTACTTAAACCTCAACATTACTAGTATGTTAACAAGCCTAATTAGACCTGTCAATACGGGCGGGCGGGCGGATTACGGGTCGGTCGTATATCGGGTTCGGGTAAATACGGGTCGGGTGTATTTCGGGTTCGGGTAAATACGGGTCGGGTGTATCCCGGTTTGGGTCGGGTTTACGGGTCATGACCACCCTTTTTCTCAGTCACTTACAACTAATAAAATTGATTATAATTAGTCAAAGACACCTGTGTAACGTATCATTCCATTCCAAGTTCGACCACCACGATATGTTATAGGTATGTAGACATATTACTATACACCTAAGGGACAAAATTTGGCAATCTTCAAGTCTACAGTATTATGCGGTTTACGTCAACAATCCACGAATAATAGTACTTATGAAATATATAGGGTTTTGGGATGCTAATATACTGAACTTTTAGGTTGTTGGACAATAATGCATTGAACTTTGACCTTGGACAATAATACACTATTTTACTGAAAGAGAGGAGAGAGGCGGGACTGCAGGAGTTTGAGGGTTCACTGAAAGAGTGGGTGAGTGACAGTGTTAGGGTTTTGTTTTGGTCATTTGTTATTTGATTATTTCATTTGTATGCCTCTCTCTACGCATTTTTTTTCAAAGTCACCCAATATTTTATTTTTAGGCCTTAATTTTCATGAAATGGACCCATTTTTTTGCACAAGGCCCAAGTAGACAAAAACATAAAATTAAAGTGTCTGACCCAACGGGTCGACCCAGACCTGACCCGACTTGACCCGTTTTTTACCGGGTTCTTTGGGTTGGGTCATTTTCGGGTCCTAGGTCGGAATTTTGTGTTCAAAACCCATTTTTTCGGGTCGGGTTTCCGGGTCGGGTCGAGAATTGCCAGGTCTAAACCTAATCCATTAAAAGTTGATGGTCTCTTTATCATGAGTTCCTCTACGCTTTTGAAATCTTGTACATAGAAACAGACCAAAAAATTGTTCGGAGGTACCCTAATATTTGGGGAAACTATTTTTCGATACCCCAACTTTTCAAAACTCATTTTGAGGTACCCTCATTTTTTGATTAGTAATTATTTGGTGTTTTTACGGTCATCAATTTTATAAAGTGACCGAAATACACATGTTCTTCCATTCTTGAAAAAATACCCTTGAAGAAGAAGAATAATAAGGGTATTTTGGTCACTTAGTAAAATTGATGGCCGGAAAAGTACCAAATAATTAATAACCCAAAAATTAAAGGATACCTCAAAATGACTTTTGAAAAGTTAGGGTACCGAAAAATAGTTTCCCCAAATATTGGGGTACATCCGAGTAATTTTTTGGAAACAGACTCCTATATCCGTATATGGAGCTAAATATAAAAGAGTGTTTGGATATGCAGAATTAATTAAATAATATGTTCCTGATTATATAAAGTGGATTTAAATAGTAGAAATTTACTTGAATATGTGGTTAATTAAGCTTTGTTGGAGAACTTTCACATTTTGTACATAAATTTCTCATGACATATTAATTTTTAATTTTGTAAAGTGTTGAAATAAAATTTAATAAAATTTATAAATATTATATATTATTTACTAACATATTAATTTTTAGACTGAGTGCAGGTAGGCGGGGACGAGTGCAGGTCGGTGTAGGTGAGTGCAAATCGGTGCAGGTAAGTGTAGGTTGATGCAGGTTGATATAGGTAAAAGTTAAACAAATGCCGTAGAGAATAAGCCCTGCGAATTAACTAAAAGGAAAAGTGGATTCTAATAATCCCTAATTTGGCCAATTGTACAATAATAATATCTACTTTTTTTGTATTTTAGCAGTTCCAAAAAAAAATCAAAATTGTATTTTAGTTTGACATTGCTAGCTAAGTGGTGGTGATTAAGAGAAAATATGTTATAAAGAAAATAGAGACGGGGAATTCTAGCGGTCCACGTCAGATTTCCACCAATTGACTGCTACTTGACACGTCACCACGCCATTAAAATATAATTTTAATTTTTTGGGGCAACAAAAAAAGACTGCTATTGTACAATAGGCCAAACTAGACATTATTATCTTAACTAAACAGAAAAAGTGGTTGTCTGGTCTGGTAACATCTCTTTGCTTGTTTGTGCTACTAGTTGCATTTGATAAAGTTGGAACTTAACAAGAAGAAGAGTGGAAGGTCCAAAATAGCGGCCATGTCACTGAATTGCTTCTCACTACCGTGTAAATCTTGTCCAACAGTAACAAAACTCTGTCTGCACACACCAACCAACAAGCTCAATTTCACCCGACCCAATTCTCTCTCCTTTCCATATTCTTCTTCTTCTTCTTCTTTAATCAGATGTCGTCTTGATGTAAGTTTTCAAGATATGGCTGCACTTGCCCAGAATAAGGTCTTTTTTTCTTCTCTTAACTCCTCTATAAAGCAACTTTTTTCTTTGTTATTTGATGTTATGGAGATTGGGCATGGTGGTGTAACTATAATTTGGGTATTTTCTAAGTAGGTTTTGATAGCAGCAGGAGTGTCAGCAGCAATTGGGCAATTCTCAAAGCCCTTCACTTCAGTTGTGCTCTATAGCAATAATTTTGATATCAAAGCAGTCATTCAAGCTGGTGGCTTTCCTTCTACTCATTCCTCTGTGAGCCCATTTCGACCCATGATCCTTTTCTGTCATTATCTTGACTTCGCCTTGACTTGGTGGATGGAAAGGTGAGTGTGAGGATGATGGAAAGGTAATATATGAGTGGTGATTTGATGAAAGTTTGGTAGAGTAAAGGTAATGGTAATATGAGAATGATGATAGTTGGTGAGAGTTTAGGTAGAGTAATAGTGTAAGTTGATGGAAATTTAGTAGAGTAAGGGTGGTAGAGGATGATTGTTGATGAGATTAGTGTAATGGAGGGGGGTATTTATAGGTGAAAGGGGTAGTGATTTGGAGGGAAAATCATGGGGACACATCCCCATGATCATGCCATGCAATTCATGCAATCCCAAATCCCACGCGGGTTTTGAAAGTCAAGGCAGAAGGTCAAAGCATGTGGGCTAAAATCAAGGATTATGATCAACTTTGTTTTGGCGCCAGCATTTGAAGAGAAAACCCACGCGGGTTTTATATCCTTCACACGGATCGGCGTGGGTGATCAAACGACGCGCTGGGCGATAGAAAACCCGCGGGTTTTGTAGTCGCTGGTAGGAATGCTTCGGCCGCTTTGTTCGAGCCGCCGACATCTAAAATCTGCGCGGGTTTTGGCAGTCTTCTGGGCCGGATTTGCTTACTGGGCCAGATTTCTAGGCCTAAGAATTGTTAAAACCCGCATGGGTTTTGAAATTGCTAAGTGCAACTTCGAACGGCCATAACTCTTTCATCTGGACTCCGATTGAGATAATTCAAAAGGCGTTGGAAAGCTTATGATGTGTACTTTACTCTCATCAAAAGAAATAGGGCTAACGAGACTTGTGGAAAAAATGGGATTCAAAATGGTGGGCATATGTATGTGGGAAGGGTGGAAATGAAGGCTTTTTTGTGGTGGGTTGGCCCGGTAACTCTTGATTGAGGAAGGCCCATTGGATGCTAGCCTCTTTTCTTGTTCTGCTTGATCTGTACACTTGTCCTGGTACAAAATCCGAATAGGGCGATGGTCAAAGTAGCCTGAGATGCTGTCTGCTTGATGCCTGAGTTTATATGGCGACCGGATGATGTAGGTGATGTCGGAGGCCTTTAGGTGGCAACCGTTGGACGACTCATGCTGATGATGTCGTTGGAGGCCTTTAGGTAGCAACCGTTTGGACGACTGATGCTGCTGAAGTTGTTGGAGGCCTTTAGGTGGCAACCGTTGGATGATTGAAGTTGATGAAGTCGTTGGAGGCCTTTAGGTGGCAACCGTTGGACGACTGGTGCTGATGAAGTCGTTGGAGGCCTTTAGGTGGCAACCGTTGGACGACTGATGCTGATGAAGTTGTTGGAGGCCTTTAGATGGCATCCATTGGACGACTGAAGCTGATGAAGTCGTTGGAGGCCTTTAGGTGGCAACCATTGGACGACTGATGCTGATGAAGTTGGAGGCCTTTAGGTGGCAACCGTTGGACAACTGATGGTGATGCTGATGAAGTCGTTGGAGGCCTTTAGGTGGCAACCGTGGGACAACTGATGTTGATGATGATGATGTCGTCGGAAACCTTTAGGTGGCAACCGTTGGACGACTGCAGATGGTGCTCTTTTATGCGGCAACCGAATGGTGCAAGGTCCCTTTTAACGGCGACCTGAAAATCACAAGAAAACCAAGTATTAGTTTTTTTGGAAACGTGAGGACGGTTTAGATTTTTACCTGAGCTTTGGAAACCCTTGGGCTGTAGTCTTTAGGCCGTCAGTTTTGAGTTGTGTGGATGGATGATGTCGGTGCTCTTTTATGTGGCAACCGGAAGATGGATGATGATGGCGCCTTTTAACGGCGACCTGATGCCAGTGATGGCTCCCTGTCTGGCATATTGATCGCAGCTGATCTCCCTTTCTCCTTTATTTCTGTCGATGTCCCAGTCTTTCCCGGTGTTGATGATGACCATCGGATTTTCCCGATGTTGATGGTGCCCACTTTGATTGAGTACTGGACCAAAGTAGAACTGTTTTGATGGACACCGTCGAGATATGACTTTGTGGTGTAAAGCCTAGGGTAATGTTTGGAAGCTGAGTCCTGCATCGCGGTTGCGGGCGCCTCTTTGGGGATGATCTCGAGCAAGAGTGATGCTCTACTTGATTGTTGATGAGTTTTCGCGTATCGTGCGCTGATCTCAGGCGAGAATAACGCCCTACTTGAAGTGATCTCAGGCGTCTAATGACATCTTTATTTGAAAGTGTGGGCTGACACTTGGAAGCTTCGTGGTTGATGTTGATGTTCTAGTCTTTCCCAGTGTCGTTCCAGTCTTTCCCGGTGTCGTTGTTGATGATTGTTGGCATGTTCAATGCCGAGGGACTCCACCGATCACGATGTCGATGACCCTTATTTCCTTAAATTTTGCTTCAAGCGCATAGGTGCCAAAATTTCACTATAGGAAATGGATTCTTGTCTGGTCGTTGATCCGTATTAGTCAAGTGAAGATTTTGTCCTTCGTGTCGAACATACGCCATTCGTGTTTGGCTAATGATGCATGACTTGACTGGATGCTAACTTGTCCAGCAAGAGTTGGATTAGAGATTGCTCTAATCTTGCTCTCAGTGACTGGAAGCCATATCGATTGGTCTAATTGGGCTTGAACAGCCTCCGTTGTTGCGTTCTGAGCAGTGATGTAGCACTTCCTTGCTTCTTTTTTTTTCATTTTCAGATATGTGGGTATGCATGCAACCAGCCTACTAAACTCTTGCAATGCAATTTTGTTTTGTTTTTGACACAAGCATTCATGCACTCATGCATTTATGCGCAACTATCGACTTTATGCATGACAAACTGACTTGATACACGATAAACTGACTCGATACGCAACAGAATGACTTGATGCATGACAGACTAACTCAATGTATAACAAACTGGCTCGATACATGACAGACCGACTCAATGCACAATAGACTGACTCAATGCATGACAGACCAACTTGATGACAGACTGACTTGATGTATGATGAATTGACTCTATGCACCACAGTCTGACTCAATGAGGCCCTAACACGACTTATAGATGCAATGCAAACCTAGCTATTATGCCTAGACAGGATACACACATGATGCTTTTATATGTCTGTACATGCAGACAACCCCCCGAATCCATATTTAGACAAAGGTTTTCTTACACAATGATTTTCTAAGACAATGCTTTCCTAAGACAATGCTTTCCAAGACAATGCTTTCCTAAAACCCTGACTCCCTAAGACAATGCTTTCTAAGGATCAAGGCCACTCGTGGGGAATTTTAGGAAAATTTAGGATGAGTAACGTTTCGCTCCACGGTACAGGGAACAATGATGGAGGTAACAAGCCTGAAGAATGCGTTTCTTGAATGATCATGTAGATGACCTTGATTGCTTGCAAATGTATGATGATGTATGACAAGCCCCCGATTTGGCGTAGACTCTTGATGACACTGTCCTACTTTGGAGAGCACCTTGGAGATTTACAAGCCCCCAGTTTCGAAGTGCATTGACGAGATGATACATGGGGACCATAGAATAGGAGAAGGCATAGTCCTTAGTAGTGAGTCTCAAACTCTCCTTTTGCCTAACTTGCCCAAAGGGTTTTTCAAGTTAGCCCCTCTTTTTCTTCTTCTTTTTTCTCTTTTTTTTTCTTCTTTTCTTTTTTTTTCTTCTTTTTTTCTTTTTTTCTCTTTTTTTTTTTGAGACCACTATTAGGACGTCTATGAGATTGGAGATACAGGACATTGTAGGATAGGGAGTAAGCGTCCCTCTTTGAAGCTATGTCTTGAACGAAGTCACAAAGGTAGCGCGAGCCCCCAATTTAGAGTGGTTGCCAGTTAGCCGCTGATCTGATGTGGGCGGCTTTTGCTCTTGCTAAGAAGTAAGCCACACTTAGGTGTGCTAAGAGTGGGCATTAAGAACATAGCCTCATACTTGCATTAATGACTAAGCTGAAAAGTCCTCGGAGGGTGAGATGGGATGAAAGGGTTGGTTAGGAAGTGTTTTGGGAAAGAGATGGGATGTTGAGACACTTGATAATGATCGTGTCTTGAAAGGGAGAAGAGATGGTCAAATGGGATAGACATCATCACTTGAGAAAAGGTAGATGAGAGTTTATTGATGAATGAGATAGGGAGACACTCAAGAATGATCATGTCTTGAAAGGGTGAAGAGATGGTCAAATGGGGTAAGACATCATCTCTTGAGAAAAGGTTGAAAGGGATGGTAGATGAGAGTTTATTGATGAATGAGATAGGGAGACACTCAAGAATGATTGTGTCTTGAAAGGGTGAAGAGATGGTCAAATGGGGTAAGACATCATCTCTTGGAAAAGGTTGGAACATGGTTATGGAATCATGTCCAAGTCTGACGGAAGGAAGATGGAGGGTTGATGATGATGAAATCCAGGGTTTACTCTCCTTTTGCCTAACCTGCCCTGACGGGTTTTCAGGTTAGCCTCTCTTTTTTTTTTCTCTCAAAGACCAACATTTTGAGGACAAAGGATGCTCCTTACAGCGGCCGGCCTCAAAGAGGTTTTCCTACGTATCCAAGGTGGAATCAGGCCAGTCGTAGTTCTTTAAGCGCAACTTTGATGGATAGTGCCTCGAGGAAGGCTTAACGGTTCGAAAAGATGGTTATGAAGGTTTGAGGGTTCATATGCAGGTTATGGATGGATGAAAGGTTTGTGAAGGTTATAGAAGGCTGTGGTGTACAGATGATGAGGTGAAGGTTTGAGATGAGATTTTCTGATGTGTGCATAACTCTTATTTTCGCGTTCTCACTTCTTATTCTCCTCTAACCCCTTTTGTCTTCTTTCTTTCTTCCTTTTTCTTGTTTCATTTCCTTCTCAACTTCTCTGTTTTTTTTTTTTGCTTTTTTTTAACTCCATTTTTCTGGCTCTTTTTTTTTTTTGCTTTCTTTATTTCTTTTCACCATTTTTTTCACTTTTCTTTTTTTGCTTTTTTTAGACTTTCTTCTCCATGGGATTGACTCCTGTTCGCCTTTCTGATGACATTAGTCACAACACATCTTTAGGCTTTGGGGTAGATATGGATTGGTCACGAGGAGAATGACCAGGTTGGTCAAGGCTAAGGCCTCTTTTTTTTCTTCAAATTCCTTCTTCATGGGTTGACTCCTATTCTCCTTTGGTCATAGCACACTTTTTGGATTGGGTTAAGGGTTTGAAAAGGGTTGAGATTTGATGGAGAGAGGTCAAAGATGTGAGTGGTAGGTGGTAAGTCGGGATTGGATGAAAAGATGAGGGTAATATGGGTGGTAAAATGAAGGTTGGGTTCAAGCCCCCTGTCCTTGGCACATTTGGTTAAGCTGCTGGTCTAGGAGCATAGAGATGTCCATTTTCAAGAGACTGATGATTTTGGTCTTCTCTCCTTTTGCCCAGCCTGCTTGATGAGTGCAGACTGGCTTCTCTCTTTTTTTTCTTTTTTTTTTCTTTTTCTCTCTTTTTTTAATCTTTTTTTCTTTAATTAAACCCTGGATTCGATAAAATAAAGGATGGGAACGGGGAATACAGCAAAGATGGAGGGATAAGAGAAAATGAAATTTGTCAGACTTGTTTTGTACGGATGATGGATAGATATGGGAACTTCTCAACTCAAGTAAAAAACTCAAGCATGAAATTCAGTTTGATCAAAAAGCAACAAGAGAACCTGAATTCAAGAAACGAATGAAGAACTGACTCTAACAGAGTCTGAGTATAAAATGCTTAACAACCAAGACTCTTGCTAACTCTAAAGCCCCTAGATGACGTGCCCTCCTTGTCCTCGTATGGGGAATCCAAAGTCTAACAAATCTCCATGTTGTTCCCTCGAGATTTATGGTAGTTGCAGAATTTCCCGTCATCCCAAATATTCCTTTTATGGTTAGCTCAGGCTTTGACCCTGACACTAGACAAATGAAGAAAAACCCATCCCAATGCATGCATGACCTAAATGACGTACATGAACTTCCTAAAATGAAAACGCCTATATGCTGACTCGGGAGAGACTCACCCAGGACATGGGTTTTCATGACCTATGAACCTATATGAGACTTTCTAAAGAACGACGAACGTTTACATGCTAACTCAAGAAAAAGACTTAACGACTAACCCATGACATGGGTTTGCACGACTTAGACCCTACAGGAGACTTCTATAATGCAGGACATTCATATGTTAACTCTGGAAAAGGACTTACCCACGACATGGGAACCTGTATAAAACCTCCTAAAGAATGCAAGACACTTATATGCAGACACTAACGCAAAGATCCTAGACCTCATATGATACTTTCTAAAGAATGCAAGACACTTACATGCAGACACTAACACAAAGATTCATCCTAGACCTTATATGATACTATCTAAAGAAAAAGACATTCATATCCTGACTCTAAACAAAAACTCACCCATGACCTGGGTTTACACTGGACTTTCTAAAAGAGACAAACACACATTAACCCAGGAAAAGACTCACTTATGACCTACACCAAAGACTCACCCATGACCCGGGTTTAAACTTCCAAAAACAAAACACACATATTGACTTAAGAAAAGACTCACATATGACACGACCTTGTATGAGACTTTCTACAGACTGAAAGATATTTACATGTATACTCTGAAACCAAGACTCATCCATGATCCGGATTTACTAGACCAAAAAAAAAAGCACCTCCTAACGCGTAAGACAGCTATATGCTGACTCAAGAAACAACAAGTTTGCGTGCCATAACAAACAACAACACTTTTTACAACGTGAGCATTATAAAGGGTCGGATACAGTCAAACATAGCGAGCGGGTCATAAATTGCAAGGCACGAGTCAGTGTTTCTCAATTTGGATGGGCCCAATCCACAAGCCGACTATTTTAAGGAGAATCCGTAACTTGGCCCAACAATTCAGACAACTCAAGCTATGTTGGCTATTATGCGGACTAGAATAATGCTTAACACACTGAATCTTTTTTTTTATTGTGACCCAACACATTTATTTATTTAACTCAAGGAAAGTGGATTTTGTAAAGGATCGAATAAAGTCGTCAAAAGACGAGTTAAAACAGAACTATAAACTCAATTATTAATTCCACTATGGATGGGCTTAACAATGGGCCGACCCTAGATTTGTTAGACTTAATGATCAAGTTTATAAATTTATTTTCTCTAACTTGAGACTATTACACGAGCTAGAACAACTCACACTAACTTTGTTTGATTATTAATCAATTTTCTTTGGACCATGAGTAAGAGAATATTGAGAAGGGCCAAATAAAATCATCAAAGATGAGTTAAAATGAATCTATAAACAATGATAATTAACCTTTAAAACGGATGGGCCTCATTACCAGGCCGACCGTAACATTTAATGGTTAATTAATCGAGTTTATAAATTTATTTCTTCTCAACCCAACGATTATTACACGGACTAAACAATATCTCAAAATTAGGTCCAACTCTAATGAAGACCCAACATATAGACACATATATAACAAGCTTTATTTATTTATTTATTTACTCAAGGAAAATAGATATTGTAAAGGACTGAATAAAGTCAATAATAATTGAGTTATAATTAATTTATGGGCTTAATTGACAAATCCAATATGGTTGGGGCTAACAACGGGTCGGCCATGAATATGATGGATTTATTAATTAAATCGACAAATTAATTTACTCGAGCCCCGTGACTATTATGCAGTCTAAAATGCTATCCATTAACTCTGTTGGACCTTTTAATTAATTTTTGGACCTTTTGGTAAGAGAATTTCGTAAAGGGTCATATAATATCATCAAAAGCGAGTCAATTTTTATTTATTAATTAAAATAATCATTCTTCAAACATAAATGGGTCCTTCCACTTGGGCTAACCATGATGCCTTTTGGGTTAATTATTCTAATTAATAAATAATCATTTTCTCAACCCAATGAAATTTATATGGACTAGAACAAAACCTCTAAATTAGGGTCAACTCTAAAACAAAAGAAGAAAAGGGGAAGGGATACACATAGCACATTGCATACAACATGAAGGGATACCCTAAACCAAGACTCTATATTCATGGATTTCTATGGTTGGATTACATGGCTTGCCGCACGTTCTCACCCCGATGCTCTATGCCCTTAGGTAAGGAGTGTGAGGTATTGCTCAAAGAACTTCAAGGAAGCCCTTTGAGTGTAACATGGGGAGAGGAGAGACCAAATGTTTGGCGATGTAGGATGCATCACACAGGTAGTGGCCTGCCCGCTCTCTAGGGAATCACTTAGGTATACCTAAACCCTCGCCTTTGTGCTAACGTGTCAAAAGATGCGATTAGTGGCTCGGTATGCAAAGGACGCCTAAAGAATAATAAAATCATGAAATAAATCAACTTCTCCCTTTTACGATTTCAAATTAATTCGATTTATTCAAGTTTTACCCTCTTTTTAAGTTTAAGTCCTCAGTGGAGTCGCCAATCTGTAGGACCCAGAAATCGCCCCCCGTTTAGGGGTGTCGGTTTTCGGATGCGCTACTTAATGATCAGGAGCCGACTAAGGTTGCTTAATCCTTAAATAAGGATATTTTTATTTTCGAAGTTCATTTTCAGGGTGATGAAACTTTATTTATTTATAAGTCCGTTTTTTATTTATTTAAACACTCGAAATTAATAATTCAATACCGACCAAACACCCGACCCATGCCCAACAGAAGGCAAACGGGCCGCCATAGAGTGTTAAAACCCGCGGGGGTTTTAATACTCCATGGGCCGGACCGTGCGCTTTTGTGGGCCAGAGAAGATGTGTTGAAATTAATAAAACCTGCGGGGATTTTTATCAATTTCTGACCCATTTTCCCTCGGTTTTAACCTTGGATTAGTGTGTGAAAAATATTAAACCATTTTTAAATATTTTGGCGTAAATCCGTATATTTAAAACGATTAAACAGGTTATAAAAGAATTAAGATTCGCCAGCCGATTTAAGGAAACGGACAAACCGTAAAAATAATAAAAATAACTCCGGTCCACGAAACCCGATTCTAAGTTCGGGGGTAAGGTTACGAATTCGAGAATTATAAGAATTCTCGAATTCGCCTGTTAGAAAACAGACTTTACTAAAATTGATATTAAAATGAAAAAGAGGGGGGAGAAGTTTAATTAATTTCACGAAATTATATTCATCATCATGAAATATAAAATGAGGTTTTTGATTTACAAAATATGTACAAGAAATGAAATTAAAGTATAAATTACATGATTAAACAACAAAAAATAAAAGTGAAAGCGAACCTCTTTGATTTAGGAGCCCGAATGCGCCGGTCGAGATTCTTGACTTCGCCTTGACTTGGTGGATGGAAAGGTGAGTGTGAGGATGATGGAAAGGTAATATATGAGTGGTGATTTGATGAAAGTTTGGTAGAGTAAGGGTAATGGTAATATGAGAATGATGATAGTTGGTGAGAGTTTGGGTAGAGTAATAGTGTAAGTTGATGGAAATTTAGTAGAGTAAGGGTGGTAGAGGATGATTGTTGATGAGATTAGTGTAATGGAGGGGGGTATTTATAGGTGAAAGGGATAGTGATTTGGAGGGAAAATCATGGGGACACAGCCCCATGATCATGCCATGCAATTCATGCAATCCCAAACCCCACGCGGGTTTTGAAAGTCAAGGTAGAAGGTCAAAGCATGTGGGCTAAAATCAAGGATTATGATCAACTTTGTTTTGGCGCCAGCATTTGAAGAGAAAACCCACGCGGGTTTTATATCCTTCACACGGATCGCTGACGTGGACCGATCAAAACGACTTTCCCTGGGCAGTAGAAAACTCGCGCGCGTTTTGTAGTCGCCTGGGCCGGGAATGCTTCTGGGCCGCTTTTGTTTTGAGCCGCTTCTGACATCTAAAACCCGCATGGGTTTTGAAATTGCTAAGTGCAACTTCGAACGGCCATAACTCTTTCATTCGGACTCCAATTGAGGCAATTCAAAAGGCGTTGGAAAGCTTATGATGTGTACTTTACTCTCATCAAAAGAAATAGGGCTAACGAGACTTGTGAAAAAATGGGATTTGAAATGGTGGGCATATGTATGTGGAAAGGGTGGAAAATGAAGACTTTTTTTGGTGGGTTGGCCCGGTAACTCTTGATTGAGGAAGGCCCATTGGATGCTAGCCTCTTTTCTTCTTATGCTTGATTTGTACACTTGTCCCGGTACAAAATCTGGTGTCGACAGTCACACCGGTGGTGTTTCTGGAAATGTCGGGCACTTTTGTTGTTTTCCTCTCCATTTCTTCTCGCCTTTGGTATAATTCCCCCTTTTGTTGTATTTTCCCTTTTACCCCTCCCTTATGTTTATATAAAGGGGGCGTTTGGTGCCCAGCAGATGGCTGTTGGCTGTTTGTAGCTGTTAGCTGTTTAGTTAGCTGTTTGACTTTTGGCTGTTTTGTCAGCTGTTTGTATTAGCTGTTTGTATAAAAAAAAGTGTTTGGTAGAGTTAGATGTTTGTAGGATGGCTTTTTCTCCTAATTTCCAATTGTACCCTTGACTTTATTTTTAGTGTCTTTTAACATTATGATTTTTAAAAAAAAATTAGGTTTTTCCGTCCATATTATAATTTATTTTTAGGTTTAACATTATGATTTATATTCATTTTTAGTTTTTTAAATCCTGATGTACTTTTACAATTTAATGTAGATATTTTATAATTTATTTGTAGAAATTACATTATTGTAAACAATACGTATATGAATAATCAATTAGTAACTACATTATCAATATAACCCATAATGACAATATGAGTCTCTTATCCAAATTAATAGGAAAACCAAATGAACTAGGAGATTTTGAACACAAGTATCATCATACATAAATTAACTATGTGAAATACCTAATAATTAATTTGGAGAAATGTAGCGTGCTTGGAGAAGGTACACGACGGAGCAGACGTTCTTTTGTGTTGTGGTGAATTGAAGTGAGGGATGAGAGAACAATTAAAAGAACTAAACCTAAATTATTTTATTTGATAGCAATTTTTTGTAATTTTTGTGAATTAATTGGTCATTATGGTAATTTAAAATATAAAAAGCCAACAGCTATTTACAAAAAGCTACTCATAGTAGCTTTTTACAATTTGGCTTTTTGGGGGCAAAAAGCTAGTATAATCCGCCAATTTACCAAACACCCCAAATTGGCATATTGACTAGTCAAACAGCCAAAAATCCTCCAAAAAGCCATTTTCTCCAAAAAGCTAACCAAAAAGCTGGGCACCAAACGCCCCCAAAGTCTCTCCACAAGGGCATTTAATGTATTGTTTGGGTCCATTTTGTTCATTTGGCCCTATTGTAACTCTTTCCCCTCAATATTTATAATCGTTTACATAGAGGAGGAAGAGAAATTAATGATTTGAATGCAAATGCAAGAGAATTCTCTCTCGAGCTCTCTTTCAAAGTCTTGTTTTTACTTAAACCTCAACATTACTAGTATGTTAACAAGCCTAATTAGACCTGTCAATACGGGCGGGCGGGCGGATTACGGGTCGGTCGTATATCGGGTTCGGGTAAATACGGGTCGGGTGTATTTCGGGTTCGGGTAAATACGGGTCGGGTGTATCCCGGTTTGGGTCGGGTTTACGGGTCATGACCACCCTTTTTCTCAGTCACTTACAACTAATAAAATTGATTATAATTAGTCAAAGACACCTGTGTAACGTATCATTCCATTCCAAGTTCGACCACCACGATATGTTATAGGTATGTAGACATATTACTATACACCTAAGGGACAAAATTTGGCAATCTTCAAGTCTACAGTATTATGCGGTTTACGTCAACAATCCACGAATAATAGTACTTATGAAATATATAGGGTTTTGGGATGCTAATATACTGAACTTTTAGGTTGTTGGACAATAATGCATTGAACTTTGACCTTGGACAATAATACACTATTTTACTGAAAGAGAGGAGAGAGGCGGATCGCAGAGTTTGAGGTTCATGAAGAGTGGGTGAGTGAGGTGTTAGGGTTTTGTTTTGGTCATTTGTTATTTGATTATTTCATTTGTATGCCTCTCTACGCATTTTTTTCAAAGTCACCCAATATTTTATTTTTAGGCCTTAATTTTCATGAAATGGACCCATTTTTTTGCACAAGGCCCAAGTAGACAAAAACATAAAATTAAAGTGTCTGACCCAACGGGTCGACCCAGACCTGACCCGACTTGACCCGTTTTTTACCGGGTTCTTTGGGTTGGGTCATTTTCGGGTCCTAGGTCGGAATTTTGTGTTCAAAACCCATTTTTCGGTCGGGTTTCCGGTCGGGTCGAGAATTGCCAGGTCTAAACCTAATCCATTAAAAGTTGATGGTCTCTTTATCATGAGTTCCTCTACGCTTTTGAAATCTTGTACATAGAAACAGACCAAAATTGTTGAGTACTTAATATTTGGAACTATTTTTCGATACCCCAACTTTTCAAAACTCATTTTGAGGTACCCTCATTTTTTGAGTTAGTAATTATTTGGTGTTTTTACGGTCATCAATTTTACAAAGTGACCGAAATACACATGTTCTTCCATTCTTGAAAAAATACCCTTGAAGAAGAAGAATAATAAGGGTATTTTGGTCACTTAGTAAAATTGATGGCTGGAAAAGTACCAAATAATTACTAACCCAAAAATTAAAGGATACCTCAAAATGACTTTTGAAAAGTTAGGGTACCGAAAAATAGTTTCCCCAAATATTGGGGTACCTCCGAGTAATTTTTTGGAAACAGACTCCTATATCCGTATATGGAGCTAAATATAAAAGAGTGTTTGGATATGCAGAATTAATTAAATAATATGTTTCTGATTATATAAAGTGGATTTAAATAGTAGAAATTTACTTGAATATGTGGTTAATTAAGCTTTGTTGGAGAACTTTCACATTTTGTACATAAATTTCTCATGACATATTAATTTTTAATTTTGTAAAGTGTTGAAATAAAATTTAATAAAATTTATAAATATTATATATTATTTACTAACATATTAATTTTTAGACTGAGTGCAGGTAGGCGGGGACGAGTGCAGGTCGGTGTAGGTGAGTGCAAATCGGTGCAGGTAAGTGTAGGTTGATGCAGGTTGATATAGGTATAAGTTAAACAAATGCCGTAGAGAATAAGCCCTGCGAATTAACTAAAAGGAAAAGTGGATTCTAATAATCCCTAATTTGGCCAATTGTACAATAATAATATCTACTTTTTTTTGTATTTTAGCAATCCCAAAAAAAAAATCAAAATTGTATTTTAGTTTGACATTGCTAGTTAAGTGGTGGTGATTAAGTGAAAATATGTTATAAAGAAAATAGAGACGGGGAATTCTAGCGGTCCACGTCAGATTTCCACCAATTGACTGCTACTTGACACGTCACAACGCCATTAAAATATAATTTTAATTTTTTGGGGCAACAAAAAAAAGATTGCTATTGTACAATAGGCCAAACTAGACATTATTATCTTAACTAAACAGAAAAAGTGGTTGTCTGGTCCGGTAACATCTCTTTGCTTGTTTGTGCTACTAGTTGCATTTGATAAAGTTGGAACTTAACAAGAAGAAGAGTGGAAGGTCCAAAATAGCGGCCATGTCACTGAATTGCTTCTCACTACCGTGTAAATCTTGTCCAACAGTAACAAAACTCCGTCTGCACACACCAACCAACAAGCTCAATTTCACCCGACCCAATTCTCTCTCCTTTCCATATTCTTCTTCTTCTTCTTCTTTAATCAGATGTCGTCTTGATGTAAGTTTTCAAGATATGGCTGCACTTGCCCAGAATAAGGTCTTTTTTTCTTCTCTTAACTCCTCTATAAAGCAACTTTTTTCTTTGTTATTTGATGTTATGGAGATTGGGCATGGTGGTGTAACTATAATTTGGGTATTTTCTAAGTAGGTTTTGATAGCAGCAGGAGTGTCAGCAGCAATTGGGCAATTCTCAAAGCCCTTCACTTCAGTTATGCTCTATAGCAATAATTTTGATATCAAAGCAGTCATTCAAGCTGGTGGCTTTCCTTCTACTCATTCCTCTGTGAGCCCATTTCGACCCATGATCCTTTTCTGTCATTATCTTCTGTTTGATTAATGTTGGAGTTGTCAATGTGGTAAGCTAGTAAACTTCCTTGGGGGCTGTGTGCTGGGAATTGGTTTGAAGAACAATATTAATATGGTTATGGAAATTGAATCAAATATGTTTATGGATACATTTTCCTTGACCCTTAATATTATGCCCTCTTCATGAAAAAATTGAAGTTTTTAAAATCATGGTAAAACAACTAATCTCTTCCTAAATGGTGAACCTTAACTAGTATATTTGGTTTTTGCCTGCTGTTTGCCAACTTCTAGTCTGTAGAAGAGGTGATAACTGGTTCAACAAAATGAAAAACTGCAACAGACATTTGGATAGAATGGTTGATTTTAAGTGCAAACAACTCGTGCAAAAGTAGAAACTCTTAAAATTGAGCAATTGCATAAGGCCATTCTTTGGACCCTTGCCAATGATTGAACTTAAGATATAAATTGAGTGTCATCTGTTAGTAACCATGGTGAAGCACATGGTAGGGAGTGGATACTGGTGGTCGCGACACTCCCTCTGACAAGGTACTCAGTCCCACGAGCACTTGGAAAACCAAGCAGAATTACATGAGTATGAATGAATGTGGCAGCAATGCTGAATCTCTGCTTGAGAACATCATGAAGCTGAGTCTTAAATAAAATTGCATGTACATAAATAAATATGGAGGATCCCCACATAATCTGACTAACTGCTCCTATCAAGCTAAGCTGAATCTCAAGACTACTAATCGGACAAGAACCTCAAAAACAAATTCTTTAGGGTCTCTACCTACTAACCTACCTCATAAACTCAGTGTTATTTGTGTATGTTGATGACAAGAAGCAACTTATAATACCCCAATTGGCCAACAGCCCTTGCCCTTTCCTTGAGAGATTCAGGTCAGCATCCTGATTCCAACTGCAACTCTCTGAGCATACCCATCACAATGGACAACCACTAGTGTATCACTACATCTTTCCCATATTCTCACCTCATAGCCATTCATAAGGTATCAGAAACTGCTGAAAATATGGTGGTGATCTAGATTAGTTCTGGTACACCTTTAGCTGGAAACATACACTTTCTGGCTTCCACTATAATGTAATAAAGAACAGAGTAATTGCCTATCGCGATGCATTGAACTTCTTTGCAAAAAGGTAAGCATTAATCTACATTGAAGCGTCTAAGTGGACATCTGAATTATTGTGCTTCTTAAAAGTGGAAATTTGAATGATTCTTCTGCCTCTTAAAACTGATTTTGTCCAACTGACAGGCAGTCGTGGCTACTGCAACATCTCTGGCCCTTGAGAGGTGGATTCTTGTCCAATGCTTTTGGTTTCAGTTCCTGTTATATTTACTTTTCATTTTTTATTTTAATTTTTGTGGATCGGTTTATTATGGTTTCTTTCTTTCTTTCTTTCTTTCTTTCTTTCTTTCTTTCTTTCTTTCTTTCTTTCATCTCTTCTACACTAGCTTTACTGCAAAGTGCAAACTGTCTTATCCTCATTTGAAGTAGTCCTATCCAAATGCAGGGGCTTCTCTGATTCGATATTCGGCCTGACCTTAGTTTATGCGGGGCTTGTTATGTACGATGCTCAGGTATAATATATTTTCCATTTATGTGTCCTCTTTCCAATTGTTCTTCCGCATGAGCCATGCCCCCCCCCCCCCAAAAAAAAAAAAACAAAAAAAAAGTTTCATGTAGCAAAATTTAAGCCTCTGAGACATTATGTCAACCTACTTAAGGAAGTGACATTTTGTGATCATATTATTGGTCCATTATATTCCATGTTTATCAGCTGTAGAGTTTAAAATTGGGTATATACTTATCACTGAAGATGGTAGACAAGCTTTCTGCCGGTACTATGATGAGGGTGAGATTCCCGTCCTACCCCAATCCAACCCATATCAACTCCATGTCCAAGATCACTAGGTCTGGGTTTGGATGGAGACCCCTAAATAGTAATTACGATATCATGCCATCTAGGATTTGCAGTATAACATTACAAAGGAAGAACACCCCCCCCCCCCACACTATACACACACGACGTAACTCCTGGACATGTTCAAAGAGACGAATGGGGGAGTGTTTCTGGACTGCTATATTGTCTTTTGTTTGTTTGTTTGTTTTTTTTTTAATGTATTACTGTAATTGATAGATCCACTTGGCTTAGACAGGCGTCGATGCAATTTGATTTTAGGACGATATAGAAGTAATTATGTGGCGCTGATGACATTAAGCCGTGCATTTTTTACTTGTGAACTCTTCAAGCCTTAGTTATAGTGAAATGAGGTGTTAGGGATCACAGAATAACCAGCCATTGCAAAGCCAATGAAAAGGCCCTAGTCATGTTTTATTATACTCCCTTTTTACATAAAGACTTTTTTCTCTAAGTTCAAAATTAGTTGCCTAAGAGCTTGTAGATAAGGTGCCATGAGAGTGGGAGGTCTATCCTATCAACAAGGGTTTGAATTCCGATGGTCATAATTTTCTTGGTGGAAACCGTTAATACTCTTGGAGGCTTATTGTGGGCCTTGTTTGGTGTGATAGTACCCCTTTTCCCCACTCGCTTGCGTGCAGGACTTTCACCCATAGGAGAGGGCCCAGTAGGTGGGCCAACTTACCATCATATATTATAAAAATGGTTCAACATAGTTGCGAATAAGTTCAAGACTTAATGTTAGGCGACTACTAAGGTACATAATACTTGTACCAGTCAAAGTTTGCATGTTGATGGCTAATTGTTTTTTGTTACAGTTTATGAAAGATTTTAACTTGTCTTCCTAACCAATGTAAAATTTTTGTTTTGAAACTCATTTTTAAATTACAGTTTTTTTAACCATATGATATGGAGGGTTTTATTTGTTTTTGTTTTTCAAAGATTGCATTGCTAATTTTAATTCAAGTTCATGATAAGTTCAAAAAGTTCAAAGTAATTTCAAAACAAGTTTAATTTATATTAAGTTTAGAAAAAAATTATCAGAAAATAAGAGGCTTAAAGTCTCTTTTATTGAATATGCTCAATTTGGACCGTATACTTGAGTCTATCTTATATGTCATTGACATCTAAGTTTTCATTTTAGACTCAAATTACAAAATAGTGGAGTCTAAATAGTAACTTCGTTTCTGTAAGTGTAACCATACTGTAATGTGTTTGTTTCTTTAATAGGGAGTAAGGAGAGAAGTTGGTATCCATGCAAAGACAATCAACAAAGTGCTGTTGGCAGAAGAGGCAAAAACTATGGTAGACCCGGATAACAAAGATACAAAGGAATCAGTATCGATAAACTCAGTGAACCACCCTTTATCTGAAGAATCAGATGGTCCTATAAATGAACTTGCAGTAACCTCTCTGCTAGTCGATACTAGCTTACAGGAGAGTTTGGTAAAAGAATCAGGAACAAGAACATCTTATACACTTCTGAAAGAATCAATAGGACACACTGAGGTTGAAGTCGTAGCAGGGGCCTTGTTAGGTTTCGTTGTAAGCTTGGCAGTTCATGCTATTATGTGAACTTTGTCATCGCATGAAATATTCAACATTTTTTTTTACAAGTTTGATAGCAGCAAGCCATCAATAACGAGAGGTGTAGGTTTGATACACATTTTCGTTTCACAACCTTGGCAGTATTACAGGGAACTGATAGATGCTGATAGCCCAAGGAGTTGTCTACCATTTGGAATTTACCAATGAGGTGGAACTAGGGTACACCAAATTGCCAACCATTAGAACTCTGGGCTTCATTCATTTACTTTCATTGCATAAACAAGCAACTCACTAGAAAAACACGAAGCAAATGGTGACAAGAAGTGACATAGCGACAATACAATAGCACAAAGAAAGTACCCATTGAGTACATACAAACCATGTCACAAGATGACAAAATTGTTGATTGTAGCCTTTGTAGGTTATTTATTTCCTAAACAGATACAAACTAATTGGTGGAACACTCATAACTATTACCAATCAATTAATCACGCTATCGTAGAGATTGAAATTATACGTGATCCCTAATTCGGCTAATGAAGATTCTGATCTTTCAGTTTCCAAGTAGAAATCCTCTACTCAAGGTCCATGTGGCACTCTGGGAACTCGATTACTTGTTAGACAAGTCAAAGAACTTTACAAACTAAAAGAGAATTCAAGAAAGAGTTTCTTAATTCTCCCTAATAAAAGTCACAAAAGCTCTCTTTTAATAATGAGGTCATAAGGACCCCTTTTATAGGCCCTTTGACTATTCAGAGGGACTAATCTCCATATGTGGGATCGCCTCAAAATGCGGTCATCCGTGCAAAACAGGCGTGATCTCTCAGGACACAATTGTAACCTCTCATGACCCTTTGGAATTATCATGCCCTAAACTGGTCACGACCGTAACCTAGGCGATACGGCCCATGTCACTAATGACACAGTCCGCGATGCTTGAATTTTCCCAAAATTCAAGTTAATTCCCATCATAATTTTATAATGATACTTTATTGTTATTATGGACTACATACATTGTTCCAAGACACTGTCTTGTATGAACCAGTAGGACCAAATAATGCAATACTTTGTAACTAAACTTATTTAATTACTGATTATAGGGGTCTTAAGCAAGACATGTAATTACTGAATTACTTGGGTTGAATACTCCAAATAAATCGAACATTGTCGGGACATTCCCAACAATCTCCCGCTTGTCCCACAAGTGTTCTATTATTTTAATTCCCTTGTCACTTCATGTCTCAGATCCGGATAAGGTAAGCTAATGTCATCCTTATGTAACCTGAATATTCCTCGACCTCCGAGTTAGAATATGAAAATAGATGATCAACTATTGATCCATCTGAGTTTGGCCAATCATTAGCAGTCTAAGCTTGTCGACTGGCCAACGAGACAGCTATCCCTAGCGGGGACAACAATGTCATCTTGTTCAACTACATCTCCGTACATGATTTAAAGTAGCCCAGACACCGCCTTTATAGCCACTGTTACAAGAGCCATTGGACATGTTCTAAAGCTACATTAAGCTTTCTAAGTCATGTAATGAACTTAAGATTTAGGAATTATCTATGAATAGTGGGAGTTCTTATGACATTCATAACTTAAAGCGCTCCTACCGTGGGTCGATTCGGTGAGTGTTCCAACACTACCATATGATTAAACATGACATCTTCATGTCATTATAATTAGGAAACTCTGATCACTGTGTCAATCATACATGCTAATTGTTGTAATGTTATCACTATCCTTACATGATAACGCAATTAGGAACTCTATTCAACTATCAACTAAGCTTAGCATCATCAGGTTCTTCTAATGGGCTTTCTCAAATCAGATCTCACCTGACTTCCCGTTTTCAATTCACTAACATTTTGGATGTTTACATAATTCTAAACCACAACTGATGTAAAACACTGATTTCACTGATGAATAAAACACATTACAACTTATGAATTATTCATCCACAAGAAGTAATTGAAATGCATTCTCTAATGCGTTTGATGCCTATTGCATGAGCATGACTATTGTGCTTTGCCTACGACATGGGTTTAGTAAACGGATCAATGACGTTCTCATCTGTATGAACGTTGCACGCCTTTATATCGCCATCTGCAACAAACGTTCGAATGATGTGATAATTTCAGGATACATGTTTGGACTTGTTGTGTGTCCTAGGTTCCTTTGCCTTAGCTATGGCCCCAATATTATCGCAATAGAGGTCCACACCTTCCGCAATGCCAGGTACAACCCCAAGCTCCTTGATGAACACCTTCGCCCACACGACTTCCTTTGCAACCTCTGATGTTACGATGTACTCTACCTTTGTTGTAGGATCAACAATAGTGTCCTGCTTAGAACTCTTCCAACTCAACACGCCACCATTCAAACAAAAGATGTATTTAGATTGACTCTTGAAATCATCTTTCCCTGTCATGAAATTGGCATTAGTGTAACCTTTTACACTTGATTGTTCATCACCTTTATAAACTAAGGACAATTCCTTAGTCCTTTCATATACTTGAGAATGTTCTTTACAACAGTCCAATGTTTCTCACTAGGGTTGGATACAAACCTACTGCACACATTCAGAGCATATGCCACATCCAACCTAGTACATCTCATGGCATGCATAATGAATCCTGTAGTCGAGACATAAGGTATGTTCTTCATCCGTTCTTGGTCTTCAAGTGTCCAAGGACAGCCGGTTTTACCAAGTGATGTGCCATGAACCATGATGAGGAATCCCTTCTTGGAGTTTTGCATGTTGAACCGATTCAACACCATATCTAAATAAGTTGTTTAATTCCACTTAATCAAACGTTTTGATCTGTCTCTATAGATATTTACTTCAAGTATGTATTGGGCCTCACCGAGGTCCTTCATTAGGAAATTCTTCCTAAGCTAATTCTTGGAGGATTCTAGCATAGGAATTTTGTTTACAAGTAGGAGTATGTCATTCACATCCAATAGCAAAAGGACTATCTTGCTCCCACTAGGTTACTTGTAAAGACATGGCTCTTCTAGGTTTTTTAAGAAACCAAACTCTTTGATTACTTGATTGAATCTTTGGTTCCGGCTCCTAGAAGCTTGCTTAAGAAAATAGATGGCCTTTTGTAACTTGTAGACTTTCCCAACGTGCTTGGTATCTTTAAATCCTTCTAGTTGCGTCATGTACACCTCCTCTTTTATAATCCCATTTAGGAAGGTAGTTTTGACGTCCATTTTCCATATCTCATTAGAGAATCCTAATGGATTTGTGCATCGCTACTAGAAAGGAGGTTTCTTCATAGTCTATAAACATGAACTTGAGTGAAGCAGGCTTGGTTTGTAAGCACTAGGTTACCATCCATGTCAGTGTTCACTTTGAAGGTCCACTTATTTCTGGTGGCTCTCGCGCCATCAGGCAAGCTAACCAAGGTCCAAACTTGGTTATCATATATGGAGTCCATTTCATATTTCATGGCTTCGAGCCATTTCTTGGAATCTAGATTCGTTAAAGCTTATTTATAGGTAGTAGGCTCATTGTACTCTATAAGTAGTATGTTGTTTTCCGTCACGAGATACCTATATTTCTCAAGTAGGCGGACATCTCTACTTAACCTGCGAAGGGGTACATCCACGACATATGTTTCCTCATCTGTCTGAGCCCCGACTCCTTGAGTGTAACGCCCTGGAAATTCAATTCTAAACTTAACGGCCAAAGTCAAACGTTGACTAACATTAACAGTGGAAGACTCATTCATTTTTTTTCTTTTTAATTGGGCGTTACTGCCGTATCCCCAAAGGAATACAATGCAAGAAGGAAAAGAAACTAACTAATCATTAATTACTTCAATTTAACAAGCAAAAAAAAACTTCAATTCTAGAAACAACACAAACTAAGCATTACTAACTTCAACTCTAGAACATAAACTAAACTTATTATCAAAACTAACTTCGTCGTCCTCACTGCTAGTTCCCTTTCTCATCATAGAATGCATCACCTGAAAACAAAACATTTAAAACATGAGGAGGACTCAATAATGTCTACCTCTAACCGTTAAAACAATTTCAAATTCATTTCAATTCATTTTTGGGGGAGAAGTGAATAAGTCAAATCCTTTCAAAAACAACTTTCTTTCCCAACTGACCATAACCATCTTTCCGATTTATTAAGCGGTCGGACCTTGCTTATTTGGCCCTCGAAGTCCAAGACTTCACAATAACCATATCTCAATCTCAATATCAATCTCAATCAATCACAATCTCATTCATACGGATGGTCATCCATTTCATACACGTGCATATAACTAATCCCGGGGAAGTAGCACCTATCAGGCATCCCTGATCTCTTGACAACCTCCCTACAGGAACAGATCCTGGTCTATGGGACATTGCCCGAACACACAACCATATCAGGGCATCCCCTGATCTCTTGACAACCTCCCTGCAGGAACAGATCCTGGTCTATGGGACGTTGCCCGAACCCGCATTTACGTCTCGTTTGAATTAATAGTCCGGTTTAATAACACACCTTTCCAACTCAATCAATCCAATCCCAGTTTCCAAAATCATTTCCAAACACATACATAAAGGATTGTCCAAATTTTACCAACTCAAAAGAATATAATCCACATCCAAAATAGACAGCCAATTTCCACCATAAAATCCCTTCGGGATGCAAATCGCAAAACAACTTAAAATCAATCAAAACAATTAAAGTACATCCCAGCGGGATTTAAGACATAGACATTACCTGGAATCCTTCACTTCACTTCACTTCACCTCCACGAACACACTTGAGCTCACTAAAATGATGCGGTCTAGATCGTGCCTAGAAATAGAATAATTCTATAATTAATAACGTCTCTCCGAGTTAGTACTCACTACATTCTACCTCACCCCACCCTAGGAACACTATAAGGTTCCCATCATTCAAGTAATAACATATTTGAACATATCTCATATATTCTAAACCATCACATTTTACAAACACTTAACATATTACAGTTAAATAAATAACTCACACGCATGACAACACATTTATTCAAAATGCAAACTGGACAGAATTCCATACTCCAATAAAACGAACCATAACTTGACTTCCCGATATCCTATGGGTATGATTTTAGACTTTCTAGAAACCTCGGGATGTCTACTAAAACTCTTATGTTGATCTCGAGATTAAAAACATACTCTAAGGTCCTCAAAAACGGTTATTAGTCCAAACTATCCAGATCTGACCTAGGTGCGCTATTTGGGACGTAACTCAGAATATACACCTTGAAATCCCGATCCGAAAAATTCCTATGAAAGCTAAATCCTAAGGTATTTCCAGACCAAAAGGTAGGGCTATATATTAACTACACAATAAATGGTGACCGATATCGTACGACTCATAAATTCTGTCCACTTGACCGGGTTTTTATTTCGAGATTTTCGATCCTAGTTCCAACCATACTATCCCGGGACTCCAAATTGAGGTTCTAACCATCCTACTAGGGTCCACTACTTCCCTTTTCACTCTCATAGCACAACTAAGGTCGATTTACACATATACTAACATAAATTTGTGACGATAACATATTAATTCTCAATCAAACACATAAACTTAAAATTTATACTAATAATCGAAAGAAAAGAAACGAAACATGGACCCCTAAACTTTAAAACACCCAAGAAACCAGCATGGTACTATTTTACCAAAAATAATGACAAATTAAAAACTTTTAATAAATAAGGAATTCGATAAACCTCCTTAATAACGACGTAACACACGATAACAATTCAAAATAATATGATTACTATAAAAAAATCAAGACTTTATTTATCATAGCGGAATTTAATTTGCAAAAAAGACTAAGAAGACTTAGGAGACACCCTTTGCAAAAGTATAATTACTAATAATTATAAACTAATGGTTTTAACTCCGAATTCTCAAAATTTACTCATACTTTGTAAAATAAATTTGAGAAGTACAACCCTAATAAACTTTATAACCATAAATAAATTAAATACCCATATTATACGCAATCATAACAAAATTTATTCTCACGAAATAACTCTAATCAAAACCCTAAACATAAGTTACATGTAATCACAATATTCCTCACATGTAATAGCCAAGAGTAATAATTTAAACTATCACATTTATCCACTTAACATAACCCAATTATACACAAGAAATACATGTAAATTTCATAAAAAGAAACAATTTGAAATCAGATAATATATAATACTAATAATAAAGGGCACAACTTTTGAAAGAAAACAAGGTATAGGTTAGGGTTTACGCACGCACAGGGCACGGTGGCAGGCCGGTGGACGTCTGGCTGGACTCCGGCGACGGAGGGCGTCTGGGTGGTCGCCGGACCGTGGGGTCACGATGGTCGAGAGTCACGGTGGTCGTCGGTTGGTTATCGAGCCAACAATCACAGCAGCAACGAACGGGTTGGGCCGCCTTACTCACGTCTGGGCAGTCACAGCGGTTTTGGGTGGTCGCGGGAGCGGTGCTCGGTGGTCGCCTGGTGTCCGGGAGTTGACGACGAAGATCTACGGCAGCTGGGCGGCGGCGGCGGTGGTGCACAACCAAGAAGACCGTGAAAGTGAGATAGAGAGAGAAAAGGGTGTGCGGTGGTCGTAGCGGTGGTCGGAGCGGTTGCTCGAGGCGGATTTGCGAGGCGGAGGTGGCGGCGGTGGTCGGTGGTGGCTGGGCGGTTGTTGGCTCCACGGCAGAAGAGGGACGAGAGGGAGACAGATATGGAGATTAGGGTTTGGAAGTTTAGGTTAACAAAAAATTACTTAGGGGTACCCTAACTTTTGGTGAAATGTTTTTCTGGTACCCCAATTTTTAAAAACTAATTTTGGGTACCCTAACTTTTAGAATTAGAAATAATTAGGTGAATTTTCGGCCAATTATTTGAATTCAACGGTGAGTTTTAGGTGGGAAATTGATTAATTGTTTTTGTGGATAAAAATGCCCTTTGTTTTCGTGGACGAAAATGATTTGAATCAATCGGAGTTTCGCTGGAAATTCACCTAGTAATTTCTAATCTTAAAAGTTAGGGTACCCCAAAATTAGTTTTGAAAAGTTAGGGTACCAAAAAATTGTTTCTTCAAAAGTTAGGATACCTTTAAGTAATTTTTTTGTTAGGTTAATTAGGAGTAGTTTATGAAATTAGACTACTTAATTTACTTAATTAAGCAAATAAAACTAGGGGCATACTCCTCTAACCGTCCACCGGCATAAATTAGGGAAAAATTTAAAAACAACATTAATAATAATAAGATTAAATAATACTAATAATAATAATAGTAGCAAGAATAGTAATACTAATAATAATAATAATAATAATAATAATAATAATAATAATAATAGTAGTATTAATAATAATACTAAAAATAGTCCAATAATTAATTAAATAAACTAACACATACTCATCAAATATTAACATCGAATTTACCAAAATACCCCTTTTCCTATGCATATCCATGCACGTAGAAAAGACTATATTACCCTTAATAATCTCTCGACGGGTCCTACGAGCTCAAGTGTCAACAATTTAAACACAGAAATAATTAACTGACGTAAAATAATACTACGACGTAACGACGATTAAAATCTAATTTTCCGGGGTTTTACATTGAGCCTCACTGGTTACTTGCTGATCTCCAGCAAGTGAAGGGGTGAGAGTAGTGGTGATGGGGTTAGGGTCACAGAAGGAAGTGGAAATGATTTGTGGCTCTTGAACTTCACCCAGTTCAATTTCTCTCCCACTCCTTTTATAGATCCCCGAAAATTTGGAATATGTTTACCGTTATGTCGTTAACGTGTTATTTTATATCTTTCATATTTTGTGAAACTTATCGGTTAACACTTGAGCTCGTAGGACTGCGTGGTAGCTAACGAAGGGTAAAAGAGTAATTTTATGCATGGGAAGGTTGCATGGGAGTGTGGGTATTTTAGTAATTTTATGTGTGTCGCCCTAGTACTATTACTATTATTATTCATGTGAGTATTTTTTTTAGTTAATTATGTGTTATTTTAGAGCTTTGGAAAAACATATTATTATAAATAATTAATTATTTTCGGTTGGATTAATTTTCTATTTTTTTATATTTTTTCTTATAATTAATTATGGGTATAAATACCCCTCTTAACTAAACCCTATGTTAATATTAAAAAAGAAAACCCCATACCTTTTTTTCTTTTTCGTCCTGTTGTGCAGACCCGAACCCCGAGCACCCTCTCTTTCGTTTTCATCCTTCTCTCCCAGGTTCTCTCATGCACCAACCAACACCGCTCACACCAACCACTACCAGTCACTAGTAGTGTCGCCTTCTGTTGGGTTTTAGGTTATCGATTTCCTAAACAGATGCAGATTAATTGACAGAAAATCATAACGATTATAAATAATTAATCACTCAGGAAAACACAATCGCAAAGGCTTTAGTAATTATACCTTTGTTGCTATTCCGGCTGATGTAGAGGTTGATCTTTGAGATTCCAATGAGAAATCCTCTACTGAAAGTCCACGCAGCACTCCGGGAACTCGACTGATGGATCGATCTGATCAAGACAGATCTTAATCTTAGGATGTATGTTTTTTGGTATAGATGGTTGTTTCAAGAAACAATAATTGTAAACTAAAAGAGAGAGGAACTCAGGAAGTCGCCCTGGTATCTCTCTAAGAGTCATAAACAGATCACTTGATAAATCTCTCAGAGAGATCCTATTTATAGTGTTAGGATGGCTTGGGAAAAGGGTTATTAAAAACCCTAATGGCCGGCCTAATTTTACGGCGCATTCTCAAGCCCAACACGGTCCGTGTTGAGGCAACACGATCCGTGTTCGCCTCCAGAATGTCCATTAAATCAGTCTATAGTCACCACGGTTCGTGGTGACACCAACGCGGACCGTGTTGAATCAACACGGTCCGTGTTGAATCAACACGGTCCGTGTTGAGTCCAATTCGGTCCGTGTTGGGCTGATTTCTATGAGAAATCAGCTCCCAACATTCCTAAACATAATACGATATTACTTAGGTTACATACATTGTTCCAGGGCACTGACTTGTGTGACCCCGTAGGACCAAATAATATAATTGTAACTAAACATATTTAATTACCGATTATAGAGGTCTCTAGCAAGACATATAATCACTATATTATATTGGTTTAAACTCCATGTATATCGAACATTGTCGGGACATTCCCAACACCTTCACCGCCACAGCCGCCACCGAACCACCACAAACCCCCAGCCACCGTCAGGAAGTACGTAAGCCCCACCTCGAGCCCCCTTCTCTACTCTCTCAAATCTCTTCTCCACCCCCTCTTCTCCCTCTCCCCCACTAATACGGGCCCCGAAAGTGCACAGGTGCAATGTAGTATATCAAGGTCGTTCTCTCAAGGACTTGTTCAACTACGTACTAAACTATTTCACTACAAAGGATGATAGGTCGTCCAAAGTGTTTATGTGTTTGTAAGATTTTAAACTAAAATAAGGAAAACAATAAACTTTAAGAGTTCTAATAGATAATTAAGGGAGTTCAAGGGAGTCTACTCTAGTTAATCAATCGATTAAGAGGTAATTCCAATGCAAGGTAGTATTGATAGTGTCGGGGTCTATAATCTTTGTAAGGCCTATCACAGCAATCTTTCGATACGAGGTGAGTTGCAGTGACTAAACTAAACACCTATTCTCATGGCTATTTAATTCAATCAAAGATAAGAACGGATTATAACACGACCATAAGCATGAACCCATTATTTCTAATTGTGTTCTATGCCTATTCAATCTTCGTTTATCCAATTCAAAATAACAATCTTTCGACCCGATATTAAGAATCTAAACCAAGTAAAAAGTGATCAGTCAATTACTATGACATACGAAACACGAAGATTAAACAACTGTATTAAACCTAAAACCGAAATCACACACCATAAATCAATCAAGAAACATCGAGTTTATCCCCTAAACAATGAAACTAACTACTCATAATAATAAAAACTAGCAAAATAGTAACAAAACCCGAATTGCGAAACATATTGAAAATAGAAAATAAACCAAATATCTGAATCGTTGAATTCGATTTCTTCGTGTCACCCAAATCGATCTCCTTCTCCTCCTCTTCTATTCCTAATCTACTAGACGACTCCCCGAAGGGAGGAAAATACAAAAAAAAAAAAAAAAAAAAAAAAACCTAGTAGTAGAAGCGTGAATAATAATAGGTTGAATAATGGCCTCCCTAATGCTGCGGCGACTTTTCTTTTATAGGGAGGTTTCAGGCGCTACCAACGTCAAAAGGCGCCACCAGCGTCAAAAGACGACACCGTGAATTTCCTTTTTTAGACTAGACACTGGTGGGGGGTAAGGGACGTTGCCAGAGGTTGGTGTAGGCACTGCTAGGGCTTTTCCGTGGACAGTTGGGCTTCGTTCCTCTTCCATTAGGGTTGGGCCATGGTGTATTAAGGTTGGGCTACTCTTCTAATTCTTATTCTTTTGGCCTATGTCCTCTTTCTTTTCTCTTTTCCTCTTCTTTTCTTCTTATTCTTGAATTTCCTCCCCTTCATCTCTCCTTTTCTTTCTAATTTCTTTGGTTTTATATGGATTTTTCCTTCAAATCTGCAAAACTCACCAATCTCCAAACCAAGTGAAGAAATCATGAAAATTGATATAAAAATACAAAATTATATTACATAATTAGCTAAAATATACAAGTTAGAGGCCTACTTACTTGCCCTCAAGCAAGTTTGACACAAAAACAAGGAGCAAAGAAAGACTCAAAAAATAAAAAGACAAAGACTCAAGAGGGAAAATTGGGAAAGAAGAAAATAAACTGAGGGTTAGCATTAGGGTTACAAATACAATTATACATCTCCTCAGGCTAACCAATTAGAACACATCAATCCACCAAGCTAAATCCAAGAACGATCCGGAAGAGAACAAACTAGTGCAAAATAGATAGACGGAAGTTTTCGAAACCTTGAAAGAGATCAAGCACTTCGAACGTGAAAAGCCACCAGCAGTCTTAAGATAGATGCAACTATGCATGGTTGGTTATGGACGTAGGTCAGTCGATGAGCAAATCTCACTTTAGGGTAAAGTAGAACACTCTAGAACTCAATTGTTTAATTTAAGTGGGTTTCACTCACACAGACCAAAAGAAACGACCTACCATAGGCTTGGTAAGAATCTCACTATCCACTGCTAGTATGTAATGCACGTGTGACAATCAAGAGGACTTTTTAGGGTTATAATGAGGCTTAGGTTAAGGGATAGGAGTGGTAATATTTGGGTATGAGAAGCTAATAGAGCCATGTCTGGATTTAGTTTCACCAAAAATCGCTCTCAACTCACACACTTGCCGAATGTAGGCAAGGATTCATCTTACTCCCTCATTAAGATCAAACAACTCATCAAACCTCATAAGTAGGCCATAAGCTTCCATGATATGTAATAGAGTCTCCTTAATCGCCCTTTTTTCGATATTTTTTTCTCTGTTTTTTCTATTTTTTGTTTTTTTTTTTTTTGGTTGGTGAAAGGAGAAAGAATATGTATGAACATAGCTTTGACCTTGGTACATATTAGAAGATCATCATAACCAATTTGCAAACTCATGAAACTGGGAAATATAAACCACCCCAATTCAAAGATAATCATAAACACCTACCAACAACTTACTCCATTCATACCAACATCGAGCCAAACATCACCCTCAAAACAACAAACTCCCAAACACATCTAAACAAGGCAAATGGTAGGAATTTAATAAGGCCAAGGCTTGTACTGTCAGGGTTTAATAACAAAAAATAGGAAATCAAAGGCTAGGCGGGGCTAAGTTTTGGTAATTTTTGGCAACTTTTGGTAAGTTTTGGTAAGTTTGATAAATTTATGTATATTTAGGCATAACATTTGGAAAAATGTTTTAATTTTAATTTTTGATTTATTTACTTTTAATCTTAATTTTATATTTTTTTTCTTTTAATTTTTAGTTTTTAATTTTGGGAGTTGATCATGTAAGCATGGACTTAATGTAAGCATGTGAGCATGATTGATCCATACCCTTGATTGTTGCATCCATGGCTAGCTTTTTTCTTTTCTTTTCTTTTTTTATTTTCGCACCCTCATGTGAGTTAATGACATTTATTGTCGTATTGCAGCTTCTTTAAAAAATAAAATAAAATCAAGAGCGTCATTGTTGATCGGGATTCTATATCCCAAAATAACGTAATTTCTCTCCTTCCTTTCTTGTCCACTTACTCGCTGCTTTGACCGTACCCATCCATGGCAACTTATTTTCTAGATGGTCATGTGTGACCCAAGCTGATCGAAAGACACCGATGACGAGGAGGAATCAGTTGCTCGCGACCAAGGTGATCGGAAGACGCGACGACAACAAATCCAAATGATGATACAAGGATCCGATTTGACCATTAAACCATCTCCGCCACCACGACCACCACCATTGAGGTCACCTGACCATGGCGATTCCCATGAGTCCGCTCGACACAGCTGCCATCCTTCCAGAGTTTGAGACAGTCGGGTCGAGTTGTTGCATATGTGCAATAATTGGGTGTTCGACTGGGGGAAGCAGGGATGTGGGATGGGGATGTGTGGGTGTGTGGCGGGAGAGGGGGGAGGGGTGAGTCTAACAGAAGAATTCATGCAATTGATGTTCATCATCGTTGTACTTGATGTCCTGGCTTGTTTCATATGATGTTCATTTTTATTGTACTTGATGTCCTCACATGTCGCATTGTTCATTTTATTATCCATAATGTTCTCATAATTTTTGATGTCCATTGGTTTGGTACGTGATGTCCACGTGTTTATATGAATGTTCATTTACAAGAAACTTGATGTCCTTCTATATGCCATGGGTACGGATTGGTTATTTGAAAATGCATGAACATGTGTACAATAGTTGGTATGTACAAAAGTGTAAGACATGATGTCCATTTGGTTTGAACATGATGTCAGTTGATTCCAACATGACGTCCATTTGGATTGAATATGATGTCCATTTTGGTTTGAACATGGTATCCATTTGGTTTGAACATGATGTTCATTTTGTTTGAATATGATTATAATAAACTTCAAATGGGTCACATTTCATGTAGAAATGAATAATATGTACCAATAAAAAGTACAAGGCATCCAAGAATGAGCATCGGCTATAACAAATGTGAACATCAAGATTTTTAAAATTTTGAAATTGATTAATATAAACTTAATATGGGCAACACTTCATGTATAAGTGAACAATGTTTATGACTAATAAGTACATCAAGACATCCAAGAATGAGTATCGGCTATAACTAATGTGTACATCAAAAGTTTTAAATTTTATGAACTTGATTACTATAACCTTTAAAAGGGCAGCACGCAATGTATAAATGAACAATAGGGATGATAAAGAAGTACATTAAGACATCCAACAGTGAGCACCACTTCAAATTTTTACAATTTTTGAACTTGATTACTATAAACTTCGATCAAATGGGCAACACTTCATATATAGATGAACAATAGGTATGACTAAAAACTACATCAAATGTGAACATCAAAATTTTTGAACTTGAGTACATCAAGGCATCCATGAATGAGCATTAGCTATATCAAAGACATCAAATTTTTTAAATTGCTCTATTACACTCACTCACTCCCCCCCCCCCCAAATCCAACCCCACGTCCCTGCTTCTCCCAGTCGAAGACACAACCATCGCACATATGGAACAACCCGACTCGACTGTCTTGGGCTTTTGGAAGGACGACTACTATGCCAAGCTGAAGTATATCGGGGAGGGTCCTGTTTTGGTCCACCTATGGTTCCTGGCTCGCTTAAAGCCACCCTTTCTTCTCCATAGTTCAAATTCGGCAACATGATATATCTAAAGGTGGATCCGAGTGCTTGGAGGACCTTTTGGGTCATCATTGGGAGAGGTGTTCATTTCAAGGAAGACTCCAAACCATAGTTTATGGTTTTGGATCCTCATCGTGATCCATCTCAGGTATTCTAAGGGGCCTCGAGATTCTTGGCATGAATAACGAGAGGGAGTTAACCTTGACTCTCATTTTTGGGCGGGAACGAATAAGAATCAAGCCAAGGGTATTTCGATCTTTTCACATCCAAGGGAGACCAACCCGAGGCCATTTTGGTCCTTTGGGCAACCAAGGACATTGTGGGCGTTCACCTCACACTAGGGATAGGGTCGGAAAGCCATACGAGGAAGCACAAATCAAGAATCAACCTCAAAGGCTAGAAAAAGATAGGCAATCACTCTTTCTGTCATAACTCCTTCAATACAATTCGTATAAACTTCAAACTTTTAGAGCTTAAAATAGACACCAAGATCTTTCTATCGATATATTATGGGCCTAAAACGAAGTTCGGATGAAGAAGTTATGCGAGTTTGAAATCGGCAGAAAACTGCCCAGAAGGGTCATGCCCGTGACAAAACATGTCACACTCGTGACTACATAGGTCATGCGCGTGACTACATAGGTCACGCCCATGATCTTTGTTGTCACGCCCGTGACCCCTCACTACATGTTTGTTTGGGTCTAGAGGCCAGGTCACGTCCGTGACAGAGAGGGTCACGCCCGTGACCCTCCAGGTCACGCCCGTGACTGTTCTGGGATTCACAGTTCGCGAATTTCTTTTTTTTTTTTCTCTTTTGTTTTTCTTTCCCCTTTTCCCCCTCTCCTTATAAACACATGTAAGGCCTCATTTTGGGTTAGGAGACATTTAGAACATATAGAGTTTAGCCTCAAAAACCTCTCCATTGAGAGTTTGTAATTGATGGGTGTTTGAAACCCTAATAAATGAAAAGTTAATCCTTTGGGCGGAATTACTTGTGTAAATCTCTTTCCTTGTGAGTGAGTGAGTGTTCTTTCTCCTTTATTTGGTGAGATTTCTTGTGTGTTTCAAGACTTTTTGCTTGTAGAAGGTCCTTGTGCAAGTGTTTGAACATCTTAGTTTAATTTGGTGAGTTTTCACTCTTTAGAATTGTCCATATAATTTAATTTCATGCTTATCAACAAAAATCCCAAAACCCTAAAATAGTTACCCGTTTACTATTCGTTGCCCCCCTTTTACTAATGTCGCCCACTTTTTCACAATAATTTTCAATAACGCCCTTGACCTTCACAATTTCACTATCTAACTCCTCTCTAATTTCTCTCTCTAATAATAATAATAATTATAATAATAAGAATAATAATAATGGTAATGATAATTATAATAACAATAATAATATTTACAAAATTTTATTTTTGTTATTATTATTATTATTGTTATCATCATTATTATTATCGTTATTAATATTAAATTGCAATGTTGTTTTCGTCGAATTTACAAAACTTTAATATAAATAATGATAATAATAATGATGATATAACAATAATAATAATAATAATAATATAATAATAATAATAATAATATTATTATTATTTACAAAATTTTATTTTAAAAAAATTAATCGAAAAAACCCAGAAAAATACGGTTGTCATGCGCAAATTGCGGCGGCACCGCGGTGTTGTCGTACGTAGATTGCGGCGCCGCGATCTACGTGCGACAACACCGCGGTGTCGCTGCAATTTGCGCGCGAAAACTTTATTTTTCTGAGTTTTTTCGATTAATTTTTTTAAAATAAAATTTGTAAATAATAATAATAATAATATTATTATTATTATTATTATTATTGTTGAGTTATTTGAGATTGAGAGAATTAGAGAAGATGAGGGAGGTGAGATAATGACAAGGGCAACAATGTAATTTGGGGGCGACAATAGTAAAAAGGGGGGCGACGTATAACAATTGTTTGTATGAGTTCTTTGGGTTTTCCATCATCCACATGATTATATGTAACGCCCCGGAAATTCAATTATAGAAAGTCAAAGTCAAACTAACGTTAACAGACAAAACTTAGCGGAAGACTTCAAATTTAGTTTGGGCGTCACTGCCGTATTCCCGAAGGAACACAAGGCGAGAAAGGAAAACACAACTGTCTGCTAACGGTAACCACTAACAATTCAAACAAACTTTAAGACATCATAACGAAAACAAAATAAAAAGATTCAAGGACTTCTAGACTCGTCGTCCTCACTTCTAATTCCCGTCCCCAGCATTCAGATCTTCACCTGAAAACAAAACATTTCAAAAATGAGGGGGAAATCTCAATAATGTCTACCCCTAACGTTTAAAACAGTTTAAGTTCATTTCAATTCATTTTGGGGAGAGGGAACAAGTCAAACCATTTCTCAAACCTTTAACCCTTAACTGTTTTCCTCAACCCATTCAATCCATATTTTAAGTCGCGGGCGGGATATCAAATCCCAAAAGAACATCGCCTACCAAAGGCATCATAACAACTATCCTATATCAGGGATGCAACCCTGATCTCCTGGCACATAACCCATACAGGCATCGAATCCTGATCTCGCAGTTATCACCCGCATGAATATTAGCCTCTCAAAGGCATCAAACAATCGCCCATCAAGGGCATCATAACCTCTATCCTATATCAGGGATGAAACCCTGATCTCCTGGCACATAACCCATACAGGCATCGAATCCTGATCTCGGGGTTATCACCCGCATGAATATTAGCCTCTCAAAGGCATCAAACAGTCGCCCATCAAGGGCATCATAACCTCTATCCTATATCAGGGATGAAACCCTGATCTCCTGGCACATAACCCATACAGGCATCGAATCCTGATCTCGGGGTTATCACCCGCATGAATATTAGCCTGTTAAAGGCATCAAAACAACAACCCGCTTTATGTTTCCACTTTGAATTATTAGTGTCTTATTCAAACTCAGCTCACAACTCTCAAGTCAAACCCAACCCAGGTTTATCAAAACCAATAATAAAACCACTAATAAAAGACCATCCAATTTCTCAACTTAATAAAATCAAAGCATAAACAATTACAAACAGTTATCCAAAACAGATGGTCACATTTCCACAAAAGTCCCCTTTCGGGATGCAATTCTCAAAACAGATTAGAAAACATTAAAATACATTTAAAGAGCATCCCAGTGGGGATTAGAGCATAGACATTACCTGGTTAACTCCACTTCACAGCTAAGACGAACACACTTGAGCTCACTAACGACGCGAATTAGCTCGGGCCTAAAATAAAAGTAATTATTCTAATCAAAACGCGCCCTTCGAAGTTAGTATTAACTACCTTCTACCTAACCCTCCCCTAGGAACACTATAGGTTCCTATCAATCATGGATCTATACTTTAAATTACTTAACACATTCCAAGTAATCGTATAATAACACCAATTAAACATTTTCAATCAACAACACATTTATTAACAATTTCACATAACAAGACAGATCACAGCATCCATATAAAAAGGGTCATAACTTGACTTCCCGACATCCTATGGGTCTGGTTCTGGACTTTTCGGAATGTCTACTAAAATTTCCATGTTGATGGCTAAGCCCAAATCAGTCCCAAAGGACTCTAAAAACACCCATCTTCACAATTGGTCCAGTTCTGACAGGTTCTGGTAAAACGGTTATAACTCGGGCTATACAAAACGAACGTTCGATCCGTAAAATTCCTATGAAAGCTAACATCTAGGGGAAACTCCAGTCCAAAGGGTTTGATTAAAGGACAACTATACTAATCGTGGTGACCCGATCTTTAGGCACTAACAAAACTGTCCCGATCCCGGTTCTTATTTAATTGGTAATTTCGGTTCTAACTTTCATCATTCGATCCCGGGGTCTTAATTTGGACCTAAAACAGTGACTACGGTTGAATTTTCTACCGTAATCCAACCAATATCTAAAAGCTACCACTTATAACCAACACTTTAAATCTTTTTAGGTAAAGAACTTGATAAAACGTAATAATAATATAAACACATAATAGTAAGATAAATACGTAATGTTTGAAACTTTAATATGCATAATACATTATAAAAAGAAATTGTAAAACAGTAGGAGATATTTTAAAACATTTTTTTTTACAAATTATAAGATAGTAATAAATATAAACTAATACTTTGACTAAAGAAAACTATATGTCACAATTATGAACGATAACCATAAAATACCTTTGAAAATTATAATAAACCTTATTTAAACTATCACACGTATCATTACTAATTTATAAACAACGAGTTTAAATTTAACAAATTAAACTAACCCTAATTCATGCATGAAATAATACTACCAAGACCCTAACATGATTTACACACAATATACTATATTGATCACACATAAATCACCAACTACAATTTGTAATTAATTAACTTACAAAGAGTATCTTATTTCTAATTACTTAACCCAAAATCATGTAATATAGTCAGAGTAGGTTAATCACGAAAGCAAGGAGACAAAAATAACATTAGGCTACTAACTAACAAGAAAAGAGTTTTACGTAGGGAGTGGGTCGACAACTGGCGCGGCCAGGCTGAAGCCGGCGTCGACGGGGGGATTTTCGGCGAAGTGCGTCGGCGTCAGCGTCGATGATGATCACGATGGCGATGGCGATGATCGTTCGCGATGCGAAGACGCAATGGCACTTTCGGAAGTCGACTTGGGCGGCGTTGTGACTCCGGTGGTTTGTGCGTTGGTCTTCGACGACAGTTGGGTTGTGCGGGTTCCGAGGTTCGAGTGCGGCGGTGTGATGGTGGCGAGAGAGGCGTAAAGAGAGAGAAAGTGAAACAATAGAGAGGGGAAACTGAGGGAGTAATCTGCGTGGGGTTGTGTTTAGAGAGCTAGGTTTTAGAATTATAATTAACCCCTAATCTTCCCTCAAACCACTTCTAATCCTAATCTAACTCTAAAGATCTGGTTAACGGCTGAAATCTAATCCCTAACAAACTTTCCCTCTCAAGAATTCTACTACTAACTAATAACGTTGTTAATACTAATAATCATATATATATATATAAAACTGGGTACAAAGGGCAATGGTGGAATTTGTGTGATTTTATAAGGGTATTTTTGGAAAACATTAATTGGTTACTTTTACCTTTTTCCTTACATTAATTACATTCTTTTGTATATACTAATTGATGTGGCAAGTTACTACTAACTTTCTAACAATGAAAAAATACCACTACTTAAAAATATAATATTATAAACATACTAAAATGAAAATTTAAAGAAAAGTTATTTTATATATATTAATTTACAATGAGAGTTACTACAAGTTAACAACTAATAAATAATATTACCTAACTATTATAAAAATATCATAATATTAAAAAAAACTACTTCCATATAAAATAGAGTATATTTATAAGAGAATATTTATTAAAGTAATCTTCTTTTTAACAAAAGGAAATTGTATAAAATGAAATATATAGCAGTAAAATGATAAATTAATATAGATAAGGTGTTGATTGACCTTAATTTAATAAAAAATGTGTTAATATCAAAAATATGTTAATATAAAAGGACCACTTATGCTATTTAAAAAAATATTTAGACTTTGCACAGAGTAATAGGAGAGAAAATTAATTTCATATGTTAGGGTGATAATATGTGGCTTTTAAAGTGATATTATCTTTGAAAAGACATTATATTAAATTCATTTACATTTTTTTGGAGGGAGATATAGCATTTGACTCATGTTTGTAGCAACGTTTGCCATGCATTGGCTTTCAATCAACTTTGACTTTCATAAAATGTCTTACAAATTTTTGTTTAAGATACAACATATAACCTAATTTTTGTTCCAAACAAATTATTGTTTTTTCTGTTCTCCTTTTCAATTACAAAGATATTAATATCAAGTTTAAATTTTATAAAATAATTATTAATTATTAATAGTAAATGTTGTAAGTTACAAAATAAGTTAATATATTTTAAGTTACAAATAGAGTTAATGTATTCAAATTAAATTTTGTAACCTATGGATATTATGTCTTCATGGATGTCCATTGATATCTCTAACGATTTGTGTATAAATCCCCTAAAAAAATGGTGTATAAATGGTTGGATCAATTGTTTGTGACAACCTACTCATTTAGCATAAAAATATATTCTTTGTCCTTTCAATACAATTATCATATCGAATCTAAGATTTTTGTTTTTCAAACTTGAGTATTAGTTTTGCTGTTGTTAGATTAATAAGATTGATAATTATACATTTCATTTTACTATTTTGCAGTAATTGTCACAATGTATGAAGAAGGCAAATCTATTTTGAAGGTTGAAAAGTGTTTGGCTCATGAGCTTCTACTTTCAATTTGGGTGTCTTCACTTGCTTTAAAGAGTGAGTTTGTATTTTCATTTCGATCATTTTAAGATTTATCAACTTTGTTCCACTAACTATTATGTAGATTTGTTTTATATCATGAAGTTATGTATTACTTCGAATTAAAAAAAAAGTTATGTTTTAATTGCCACTACATATGTAAATATGTTAAAATTTTGTTTGTGTTTTCACTTAAACTACATGCATTGTTGTTTAGATGCTTGGATTATTGCGTTTTTACATTTAGTTAATGTAATGAAACTGCATGTTAACATTGATTGAAAAGAATTGATACATATGAAATATTATGAATTGAATTTTAGGTGTCATATATTAATAATTGATTGACACGTTAGAATTTGTCACATTTTCAGTTTTACAAAATCATATGCATATATTGTAAAATCCTGAGTTTTTGAGTAAGGTAACCGTGAGTTCCGTCTGAAGAATCGCTAAGTAAGAGTTTAAGTTTCGAGGACGAAACTTCTTTTAAGGGGGTAATGATGTAAAACCCCGAAAAAAATGCTATTGTGTTGCCGTTAAATTTCCTAACGAACGTTTTATTCCGTTATTTATTTATCTGTCTTCACACGGAGCTTTTAAGACCGCGAGTGTATTCGTAGAAATTTTTAGAGTCTTAAAAATATCAGTTAGGAAGTTTTGGGACTCCGGGTGAAAAATCTTTTATCAGTTGTGTGAATTATTTTATCTGATTACTAGGGTTTTTGCTGAGATAATTAAGGGCTAAACATATTGGGTGTTAATAATATTTCTCCTTTTATTTTTGGTGGGTTTATGACATCAATAGGGTGACATCACCAACAAATTTTATCTGATTTCTTTTGGTTGTTTGATAACCGTTTGCAGCAAAACAATTTTCTCCCCCCACTACCCATGCATACAAATTGTACTGACCAATGGGAGAATGCCACTTGGCTAAATTCTATTCCCTCCCTCTCCCTCTCTCTTTCTCTCTCCTTTTCTCTTTCTCTCTTCTTTCCTCCTCCCTCTTCTATTACTACAACTACTGCTGCTGTTGCTGCTGTGCTTCTTGCTCGACCGACGCACCACCACTAACCACCACATCACCTCCCTCCTGCCTTCCCTCCTTCCTCCGACCACCCCCCAGCTACCGCCGCCCTGTCCGCCGCCTTTCCACCGCCGACCGACGCCAGGAAACCGACCCCCAGCTCTTCCTTTTCACCCCGACGCACCACCCTCACCACCACCTCGCTCGCCCGATGCACCACAACAACCACCAAGCGCCACCTTCCACCACCCACGCAACCACGGCTCGCCCGGCCAGGTCCACCGCCACCCCGAACACCACCGAGCCTCCCTCCTCTTTTTCTCCATTTCTCTTTGAGCCCTAGTTGCACCGTTCCTTGCTGCCGCCAACGCTGACCACCGCCACCACCCAGGACCTGCTGGAGTTCACGCCGACGTCCAGCCGCCGCCCCGAGCCACCCCGGTCCCACCTCTTCTAGCTTGGACCCATTGTTTGTGCCCTCTCTCTCTTTCTCTCTCTATAAATTAATATGGGTATTATGTGTTAGGGTTAGTTAATCATGTATTAAGTTTAATGTGTTTTAGAGTAAATAAACTTGTATATTTACTGTTAATATTGACTAAATACATGTTAGGTTAATAAGTGGTTATTAGGGTGTGTTTAGTGTAGGGTTATAAGTTAATATATATAGTTTATATGTTATATGGAATTTTGATGTTAATATCCATGTTATGATTTCATGAATATTAGTGTAATAATGTTAAGTTAAGTATTAGTAAATATCTTGTTATTTTGTATGTTTATATATCAAGTATATTATTTATTTTGACAATAATATTAAGTTATTAGGTTATTATTAAGTTTTTATAAGTTGTTATTAAGCGTCGTATGATTATTATTATTTTGTTTTATAAATTATTGTTAAGTTTCGTAATGTTACTATTAAGTTTTTATAAGTTATTAAATTCCGTATTATTATTTTTTAAGTTTCGTAACATTATTATTAAGTTTCGTAAGTTTCATATTATTATTATTAAGTTCCATGTATTATTAAGTGTTCATATTAAGTTGATGTATTATTATAAAGTTTCCATGACTTTATTAAGTTTTCATATTATTTTAAAGATTTATATTATTATTATTATTATTATTATTATTATTAGTTTCAAGATTTTATTTTAAAGTTTCATGTTATCATTTTAAAGTTTCAAGTTATTACTATTATTATTATTATTATTATTATTATAAAGTTTCGTATTAATAGAATTATTATAAAGTTTCCGAAAGTTCATATTATTAGTATTAAAAGTTTCACATTTTTAGAATCAAGTTCATATGTCTTAGTATTAAAGTTTTATATACTTTGGTATTAAAGTTTTTATAAAGTTTTCAGGTTGCTATGTGGTAATACGAATATTATGTTTCAAAAACCCTACGTAAAATTATTATTATTAAAGAACTAGTATCGGGTCATGGTTTTAAATGTGTTGTTCCGATTTTATTATTTTACCTTTAGAAAATGTGTGTGCGATGTTCATGTTTTCTTAATAGTTACGCTCGATACATGGTTAACCAATTTATAAGAAAAGGCTAAGGTTGGGGTATGGTAGAATTCGTGTGTAACTATTATATCGTAGAGTTGTAATTTTAGAAATATTATTCGAATTCTAGGTCAGCGAGAGGCGACGTAAATAGTAGCTCCGTGTGTAAGTGTGAAGTAAAGAGAAGTTGTGCAGTAATGTCTATGTCCTAATCCCCTTTGGGATGCTCTTTTATCTGCTTTTGTGATTTTAACTGCTTTTATGAAGCTTGCATCCCGCATGGGACTTTCTGTAAAGTTAGGTATCTGATTTGGATGTCTATGATTTGTTTTTTCGAGTTGAGTAAACGTGATCTTTTAAACTCGAGTTTTATTCACGCTTTTGGAACCGGGTTGGGTTTTATTTGAAATCGACCCGATAATTCATAAGATACTAATAATCAAAGTGAAACCATAAGCGGGTTGCGGGTAACGACCCTTAGACCATGATCTGTTCGTGCAGGGGAGTTATCAAGAGATCGGGGAGTCCCGATATTATTTCTGAGATTGTGCACACATCGATTACATTTCGACCGCCATCCATTCGATTCGAGGATCCGAGATCCGCTCGATTCTCGAGTTACGATATTCGGGATAGGCAAATCCCGCCCGCATAATAAAATTCTGATCTGTTTTCTGAGGAAAAGTTTACTCGTTCGATTACTCGCTTCGGTTTCGATTTACGATTTGATGTCCGATTCGTTGAAATCGGTTGTGGTTTTTGGAACATTGTGTTTTTCCGAGTTGGAAGTTGATACTGTTGGTTTATAAGTTTTGTTATTTCGGAAACTCTGGTTATTTCTGATCTCTGGATATTTCTGGGTTGGGTTTTAAATGAGTTGTAAAAAGGTTTGACTTGTTCCCCTTCCCTAAAATGGTTTGAAATGAACTTTGAACTGTTTTGACAGTTAGGGGTAGACATTATTGAGGTTTCCCCCCTCATATTGTGAATGTTTTGTTTTCAGGTGGAGATCAATTATGTGATGGGGACGGGCAATAGAAGTGAGGACGTTGGAGTTAGCCGTCTGAGAATAAAGTTTAGTTTATGTTTAGACTTGAAGTTTAGTAAATGTTGAGTTTATGTTGTTCTAGAATTCGAAGTTTGTTTCGTTTGTTAAAACTTGAAGTTCTTAGTTTGTTCATAGTGTCTGCATTCTTGCCTTGTACCTCTTGATGCAGCGATGCCAAGTTAAAGGAAAAAAAAAATGAGTCTTCCGCTGTTAATGTTAGTAAACGTTTGATTTTGACCGTTAAGTTTAAAATTGAAATTCCGGGGCGTTACATATATATTGTCATAGTAATATAATATAGCTATTAATTTATGTATGTATTTAAATGTCAATTAAAGATTGAACATAATGGTCAATTTTATTGAGAAGCAAAATGATAAGTAACATTGTAACGTTTGGTTCTAATGGATTTTAATTTATTTGTCTTAACACATTCAAAATAACATTGTAATATATTTATATTTTTATTTTAGTTACAATTTAATTTAGTTTAGCTACTTTAGTTTAATATAAACATCTTATCATCTTAGTAAGAATTTTCATATTTATATAAATAGAGGTGTTTATAATTTTAAAAAATATTTATTTATTTATTTAATCTTCTGCTTCATTTTAATTACCACCATTTTCTATCATCATTTGACAACTTTTAACCTTAAGTGTTCAACTTCTTCCTCCATATGTATCGTAATATATGTAAGATAGTCAAACTTGCTTTATTAACGATCACAATTAATATGTTTGAGTTGATGATTAAAATGTTTGGTACAATTTTCTAACAATAGAATCACAATAATTGACATCCTTTCATATATTAACTCAATTTTATATTTCTTCGCTTTCGTCTATGTGGGATATGTTGGTAAAGTAATATCTAATATAGCTCCTACATTTCATCTATTAAATAGTCTATCATTTTTTTAATTAAATTTTAAAGTTATAACCAATTATTGTTATATATATTCCCTAGATTTCATCTATTAAATAGCATATCATTTTTTTTTATTAAATTTTAAAATTATAACCCATGAATTATTTTCTATTTATACATACTCTATCTATTTAATTATTTAGTTTTGTGTAGACAATTGTTCATTAAGCAGTTTAAGTTGTTATTTTTGTTACTCAATAATTTTCCTAAAATTTCTATCTTTTTTTCTATCTACCAATGATCACTTGGTCTACTTAAAGTAATTTCTAAACTTTTTTCAAACAAAATTTTTCTAAACTATTAATTTAATTGTTGGCTAATAAGACTATCAAAGAGTTTTTAATTAAAAAAAATCAAAGAGTTCAATGTCATAAGTTTTTTTGAGGTACAATGTCATAAGTTGTCATTAACGTACTGTATATTCTACTTCAATTCATATATATGCATTATGAACAATTTATATGAATAATCATACCATCAATCTATGAATTGTTAATGTTTACTTCATTTATTTTTTTTAAAAAAAGAGAGGAACTATTGCTTTAGAATTTTTAAATAATGTAATTCCTAACTTCTTAGCTAATGAGGCTAATAAAACTGCATTAATTTGTAATAACATAAGTATACATTCATTTGAGAGGGATTTATGTATTAAAATTAAAGAACAATTGTAAAATTAGTTATGAGTTTAAATGAAGTTGACAAAAATATTCAAATTTCCATTAAATAAAGAAAGAACATATTTTTAAAAACGTACAAGCTATAACAAATTTATCATACAAATAATTTTAACAAAAAAAAGATGGATCTAATAGTGTCCCATGCAACGCACGGGTCAGAAGACTAGTAATAATAATAGCTAATACTAATAACACCAATGCTAAAGTCAACCTAATACTAATATCACGTATCAATACTACTCCCATAGCTTTCCACGTAGTAAAAGAAAATATAGTAATTAATAATAATAATAATAATAATAATAATAATAGTAATAATAATAATAATCACATAACAAATAATTTTCACATACGAATAATAATAAGAGTAATACTAATACTAATAATAATAATAATAATAACACGTGATATTACCAATACACCCATGTTAGTTCCCCAACGGTCCTATGAGCTCAAGTGATAGCATAAATAGTCACAAACAAATTTTCAAAAATTAACGGAGTCAACCTAAATTATTAACGATGTCATGGTCAACGCCTTTGAATTTTTCGGGGTTTTACATTATATGTGAACCTTAGGTCCCATATCCTCCATAAGCGGTCTCACCGAAATCGCCATGGTCAGGCGACCTCATTGGTAGTGGTAGCTAGTGGCGGCAAAGATGGTTACTTGTGTCATAGTTTGGATTTCACCATCGCCGGTGTCTTCCGATCATGTTGGTCACCGGCCATAGATTCCTCGCTATCATCGATGTCTTCTGATCAACTTAGTTCACACAGAACCATATGGAAAATAAGCTGCCATAGATGGGTGCAAGAAGATATTGTCAAAACGGCGAGTGATTGGACGAGAAAGGAAGGAGAGAAATTACATTATTTTGGAACACAAGATCCCAATCGACAATGACGCTATTATTATTTTTATTATTTTTTAAAGATGCAATAGGACATTAAATGTCATTAGCTCACATGAGGGTGTGACAATAAAAAAATGAAAAGAAAGAAAAAAAAAGCTAGCCATTGATGCAACAATCAAGGATCCGGATCAATCATTCTCACATGCTTATTTAAGTCTATGCTCATATAATCAACTCCAATTTTTAATTTTTAACTTTTAACTTTTAAATTTTAATTTTTTATTTTTAATCTTAATTACTTAATTTTAACTTTTAACTTTTAATTTTTGCAAGGACGTTGTGGCCAGTAGCTTGGTTACATTTTTTAAGGTTATGTTGGGGCAACAACATATTGACAGAAAGCCAATTCAGGAGCACATCATTAAAAGAGGACCCTCTTATTTATTTTAATTTTTAATTTTAATTTAAAATATTATTTTTAATTTTAACTTTAAATTTTCAAATTTAACTTTTACTTTTTCCTTTTTGAATTTAAATTTTGAATTTTAAGTTTTAATTATTAATTATAATATTAATTGTAATTATAATTTTTAATTTTTAATTTTTAATTTTTAATTTTTAGTTTTTAATTTTTAGTTTTTAGTTTTTAGTTTTTAGTTTTTAATTTTTAATTTTTGTTTATTAATTTTTAATTTTTAACTTTTACATTTTTAAATTTAAATTTTATTTTTATAATTTTATAATTTTATAATTTTATTTTTTGTCTTTTTAAATATTTTATTTTTTTATTTTACAATTTTCATAATTTAATTTTTGAGTTTCTTTATTTTTAATTTTTAATTTTTTAACTTTAGTATTTAATATTTAATGTTTTTATATTTTTAAAATTTAAAATTTTATTTTATTTCCAATTTGTTTTGTTATTAATTTTAAATTTTAAATGTTGTAAAAGATATAAGTATGAAAGATATTATCCTAATAGATAATGTCGAAAATTAAAACTTGAATATGAAAAGTTAAAATGAAATATTATTAAAATTAAAATATTGAAATATTGAAATTAAAAATATTAAATAATATATGAAATTTTCTCAAATATAAACTATTATATTTTGGTAAATTTTGATAAAACTTGGAAAATTTCAATAACTTTTAATAATTTTCAGTAAATTTCGATAACTTCAATAATTTTGGGTAAATATTTACCAACTCTTATTCACCTTTGAAATTTAGACGCGGTAAGGAGGATAAGTGTGACTTTTGAAATTTGGAAACTTGATGCAATTCTTCTTTTTTTCCGGAAAGTGTTTTTCCCGCAGGGCTGGTACTGTTTGGCCTCCACTGTCCACTCTCCAGGAGAATGAAGATGGCGGTCTTTCATGCATTTGATTTCTCCACATAAAAATCTCTGAGGCACTCTCTCACTCACTCACTCAGTCACTCACTACCCCAGAATTTTAGCGTCCTATAAACCCTAACAGTTCCACCTAATCATGGATTCTGCTTCTCCTTACTCGCGCGTCGACCAGGTTCTTTCTTATCTTTCTTTCGTCACCCATTGCTTCTGTAATTTAAGTTTTATATATATATATATATATATATATATATATATATATATATATATATATGCTTCAGTATAATAATGCTCATTCAGCACCAAATAAACACTAATCGAGATTGCAAATTTTTAAAATTGAAATTAAAACCGTCCTGTCTTTGATTGGATACCGAAGAATGATGATGGTTCATTTTGAGGCTTTCATTCTACAGTTTTTTGCTTCCAAGAAAAAGAGACCCTTTTTGCCCAAGAACGCTAAAGATTCATCTCCTAAGGCAAAAGGATCTTTGGGGAGTTACTTGGTGAATCCAGAGAACGATGGTTCAACTACACAAACAAATCCTAAAAAAAACTTGGCCAGGGAAATTGATTTGTCATCTAAGATTGAAAAGAACGACACTCTTTTGCCTGGGACTCGTAATGAGGGCACTGGACCAGATGCAAATGGTAGTTCAGACCCAGTTAATGGTCATGACAACTTGGAGCTCAAGCAGTTTGCAGTTGACTTTCTGTCTTTGTACTGCGGGTAAGTCCTTCCATTTGTAAGCAGTTGACTTTCTGGCGCATTTCAAATTTTCAGACGGAACTTTGTTTGAGTCATAAGGGTCCGTTTGGACCTAAGAAAACAGGATGGAAAAAAAATTTCATGGAAAAAAAATTAGGAGGAAAATTTTTTTGGGGTAAAGTAAATTTCTTTCTCTTGTTTGGTTCAAGTAAAATTTTGAAGGAAAAAATTTATTTTCTATTCAACTTTCTTTTCCTTGTTTGATTTGAAGAAAAATATATGGAAAAAAAATTTGCATGAAACTTTTAAATGTCAAGCTTCATTTTTCTAGATTATATGACGTGATTTGGAGAGGAGAGAGAGAGAGAGAGAGAGAGAGAGAGAGAGAGAAAAGAGAGTTAGAGAGAGAGAGAGAGCGAGCGATAGAGAGAGAGAGAGAGAAGAGATTTAGAGAGAGGGAGAGAGAGAGCGACCGAGAGAGAGAAAAGAGAGTTAGAGAGAGAGTGAGTGAGAGAGAGAGAGAGAGAGAGAGAGCGACCGAGAGAGAGAAAAGAGAGTCAGAGAGAGAGAGAGAGAGAGAGAGAGAGAGAGAAAGAGAGAAGAGAGTTAGAGAGAGATCGAGAGAGAAGAGACTTAGAGAGAAAGAAGCGAGAGTGCGCGAGAGAAAGAGGGAAGAGAGTTAGAGAGAGAGAGAAGATACTTATAGAAAGAGAAAGAGAGAAGAGATGAGAGAGAGAGAGAGAGAGAGAGAGAGATAGAGAGAGAGAGAGAGAGAGAGAGAGAGAGAAGATATTTAGAGAAAGAGAAAGAGAGAAGAGAGGAGAGAGAGAGAGAGAGAGAGAGAGAGAGAGAGAGAGAAGAGAGAGAGAGATAGAGAGAGAAGAAAGTTAGAGAGAGAGAGAAGAGACTTAGAGAGAGAGAGAAGAGACTTAGAGAGAGAGAGAAGAAAGTTAGAGAGAGAGAGAGAGAGAGAAAAGAGAGTTAGAGAGAGAGAGACGAAAGTTAGAGAGAGAGATGAGTTAGAGAGAGGATGAAAAGAAAGGTTGACTTTGATCCAAAATTTTTCTCCCAATTTTCCTTTCATTTTTGAAGGGAAAATTTTTTATTCATTGTTACTCCAAATTTTCCATGCAATTTTCCAACTATTTATTTTCCATTCTTTTTTCTTCAATCCAAACAATGGAAAGATTCTCATTTTTCAAAATAATTTTTTTTCCATGCTATTTTCCAAGGTCCAAACGGACCCTAAATGTTTCAGTGCTTTTCTTATGCTTCTTGTTGTTGATTAAACGTTTGTGGGTAAGTCCTCCCCTTTAATTTCTCATAATTGATTGGTAGCCTGTTTTCAAGGCAATCTATTGGAATATGCCTTCTTAGGAAATGTGACTGTATTCATAGTTGGCAGTCTGATTATGTTGAAATGGCTGTTTTTAGTTTTTGATTCATGTCACTCTGAACCATGTACAGTGAACTGCAGTCAAGTTCTGTCACAGAGAAAAAATATGGTGAACATAAAAGACAAGGGAGTCCATCTGTGCTCATCGTAGAAGGAAATTCATTGAAGAAAAGGCATTGCACTGCCAATCAAGATCACCGGTTGCCAGATCTTGAGGCCCCTAGTGTTACTACAAGGAATTCAGATCACATGCCATGTTGCACGACTGAACAAAAGACAGAAAATATTGTCAGCTGTTCAAAAGAAGTAAGATTTTGGATGTGTTAAACAGCTGCAAAGGACCTTCTAAATGAAAACTTTCAGTTCTGATTGATCTATTTTTCTTGGCAGGTTAATGATGTCAACTGTAATGTTGAGCAGCAAATGAGCTTAAGAAAATGTAGCAAAGGCCCTCAGTCTACCATGGAGGTGAACCAGTGTCCTACTCCTGCTGCATTGCACAGGAGTGCTAATGATCATGAAACCCCCATATCAGCTCGGGGAAGTTCTATATTTTCACCAGGAGAAGAGTTTTGGAATGAGGCAATTCAGATTGTTGATAGATTGTTCGCTCAAACGGGCAACGGCTTAAATAAGGCACCAGATGCAGATGTTGGCAACATACAGACTGAGGGAAATTCCTTCAAGTTTATTGGAGGAAGTTCAACGAGTAAGTTGAATGCACCAGTTGCTGATGGTAGCAGTTGTTATAGGCAAGCTGGTGTAAACGTTTCCCCATCAGATAAGCATGTACAAACAGTAGACAGAGAAGCCTCGCCTTTGCCTGTTAAACACTTGGACTTCTCACGTGATGAAAAAATCTTGGATGAAAGTATGGCACATGAACCTTCTTTAGATAATGGAGAAGATTATACGGGTAGCTCTAAGCACTCAAAGTATAGTTTTGTCAATGATGAGAGGCGACTGACTAGAAATTCCTTGCCAGCTGCTGTCCAGGGTCAGTCAAATGAAGTGGTACACAAAGTATTAGAAACAGGTTCCACTTCTGCTGCACAAAAGATGAGGTCTAACTTACTAAGCCAGGAAAGTGACATTATGGTTTCTGCTTCACCGACTAAAGGAAACATGAATGTTGTAGCTTCTGGTATCTCTGATGGAACAAGTTCTCCATCAAGTTCAATGCCATTGGAGAGCACGTTAGACTTAAGCAATTGGCTCCCATCTATTGTGTGTGACATTTACCGACGAAAGGGTATTGTGAAGCTCTATCCTTGGCAGGTGAGCTTCTTAATGGGACCATTAAAGATGGAGAATAAAAGTGACAAGATTGGCATTGTAATTTATCACTATATTATTGGGACTTGGCTTGGGATAAAAATGTGGTCATTGCATGGTAGATATTAGCATTTGTTTAAAAAAGAAGATTTCAGGTTTATGCTTTTTTGGTGTTTTGTCTTCTTTCAGTTCTTTTGTGTTTGGTTTGAAATGCCAATATCTTTACATTTTCGCTTTCACTTGGCTGAGATTACTTTGCATAGAGGAAAGGGAATAGATTTCATCTTTTGACTTTCCTTTTGGGCCTTATTCTAGAGACCATATTTCAGTTACTATTGTGGGAGTTGCAATCTAGTGGTTTCTTGCTACTAGTCTTTATAAGTCCTCATTCTTTACTTACGCTTAATGTTTTATGCAGGTTGATTGTCTTAAAGTAGATGGTGTTCTGCAGAGGAGAAATCTTGTATATTGTGCATCAACAAGGTGAGTACTGATGCCATGATGTCATGGAGATGGGTTTATTTCACATATAAAATTACTTTGCTGTTCACAGTGGATTTTCTGGCTTTTCTATGCCTCACAATACACTATCACGTTTGGCCAACTTAAGAATTGAAATTCTCTATTACTAATAATATGGAACATTATTTTACATGGCTGGCCTAATTTTCTTGAAGCTAACGTGATGCTAACTCTATGTTACCTAAATTTTGGCACCATTGGTGTAAACACCACCGCCATCTCCACAACAATTGATGTGAATCCTACTTTAGTATTAGATTTGGGAGAAATTTACCCGATGGGACTTGCACCAAAATTTTGGAAAGATTGTCTTGATGAACCAAACAATCGTGAATTAGTGGGTGAAACCCATCTTTCTATTGTGATTCTTGACTATTAAACTACAAAACTAATTTTGTTATGTATTCTTTCTCCAATTTTAGTACAAATATTCGTATCAATTTATTGTCATGATAAGGTAATGGTATATGTAGCACACACTGAACAAATTGAAGTATTTAGAGACCTTTTCTTAAGAAAACAAGGATAAGTTTGTGGCTGTAACCCCTTGGGTTGACTTGAAAGTAAAGTGCATTTAACGTGTATGGAACTCGCCTGTGTGAACTAAACATGTCTATTTGGCATGGTTGCTGAAGATTCAAATATAGGAAACCATACTTTTGCAATCAAACACAATCTATTGTGAGAAATCCACCTCTTTTACCCCCTACAAAAGATGGCCTCGTTCTTTAGTACATTTGGTCAACTACACCTGTACTTACCTGTATCGGTCACCTCTTATTGGACTCAACTACACTTGTTTGCACTTATCTACTCTCAATTGCTATCACTTTCACTTCAATCTCCTTCCTTTTCATACATCAAAAAAGTTGTTAGGCTAATAAGTATTTTAACATTTGTACATACACAAAATTTTACCGATTCTTAGCTCAATACTTCAAACTTTGACACACTTTTAAAAAATGAAATAGTCAATTTTATTTTCAAATTAAAAGTAATGTAAGCAATCAACAAAGATACTTATAAAATAATATTCTCTTGCCTAACATAAAATTTTATCCATTAAGCTACATTTGTGAATTGTGATGATAATTTAATTTTATCAACTAAAAGTAACTCTCTTTCCCCATTTTTCTCACCCACCGGTAAACCAAGAATTAATTATTTTCATTGTTGGGAATCCAACAAGCTTACAGGGAAGCAATGAAGAGACTCAACTAGATCTTGATTAGCGAAGTTGGACCCGAGCCGTTATTTTGAATCTTATTTGCTTATTCTTATCCTCCATTTTTGTTATTCCCATTAACCAAAAGAAATCTAGTTTAAATTATGCATCTCTTGTAAATAGGACTTCTTATTTATTTTCTCATATGTATACATAATTATGTAAAATACTAATAGTTTAAATTTTTTCGGTAACTCTACAAGATATTTCACAATAAATTATAAAAGGAAAATTCTGCCGTAGTTAAAAATCTTTTCAACTATCATAAATTTGAGCCACTAATTTCATAAGATGATTTCGTTCACCTACTACTTACGGAATTGATCACGTTCAAAATAATCAGGACAAGGTTAACTATTTTCTCTTTTGTTGTTTCATTCATCATTCACGTATGCTTGATTGATTCCCCCCCCCCCCCCCAAACAAATTCGCACTCTACAAATGGATGGATATTGTACTTCCTATACAACAACAAGAACAAGCATTAGAATGTTCCCGCTAAAACGGGGTATGAGGGGATCGAGATGTAGGCAACCTTCCCTCCATGCACTGGAATGCATGGAGAGGCTGAGTTCGGCGAACCCAAAAAAAGTATAGATATTGTACTTCCTATGTTAGCCTTATACGATTTGACCCTTGCTTGCCCTTGGTTCAACTGTAGGGTTCATATCTCCTTTCTAACCAACAGGTGTTCACCCTTTTGTTGGATATGAATACACTCCAATGTTTTTTTTTTTTTTAAATTTTTTTAAAATTTATAGGAATAGCTGCTGGGTTAAAAATATAATTGACTCCTTTTTCACTTTTAATGAAAGAATCCTCAATTCTCAAGGTTGGAAAACTAATTGAAGCCCAAGTTGTTTCACCCTTTGCTAGTTGCTTCCCTCTCCTTAATACCACACAAACTCCATTGTTGATGTATGTTTGGGCTCTTTCTTTAGTTCCTCCTTGTCTTTGAGGCTTCTTAGGCTGAAGATAGAGGAAGAATTTTTGGATGATTGGGCTGTAATTCATGTAGATTTTACCTAGCAAAAAATGGGTTTATGTAGTGTTCTTTGGCTTAACATAGAAGGATTCCAACAACTTATACTTTATAATCACCTACTAGTATCACTTATTATCAATTTATTTAATTTTTCAAAATTCAAGAAACAAAACAAAGGAATTCGGTGGGTTGAAGCTGCCAATTTGAAGAATCTTGGTTGATAGTGGCAATGAAGTGAATGTTGAGGGAGGGAGGGAGAATCAGTTTGAAAAGCACACTTGGGCAAGCCCAACTGTTGTGCATCGGTAGGAAAAGTCTGCTTCTTTTGGTACTTTTAACAAAGGTAAAAAACTTTTATCTTGCAGTGGCATCAACCCCTCTTTTTCCCTATCTCCCTATTTCTCTCTTTTATCCCTCTCTGTGTCCTTCCTAGCCCAAAGAAGGCAAATAATGTGGTATTTTTCATAGTTATAATTAAGCCTTATCACTTCTTTGATGCCATATCAAACTTCCATAAATCCTCCCGGAGGGGTTTTCTCAAGTGGTCTTTAAAAATATTATGGTTTAGGGATTGCTTGCATTAGTACAATATGCATGTTTAGAAGATAGGTTCCTACGTAATAATATTTGTAAGTAAATGGCCTTTTTAAAGTTGTCACCTTTTGTTTGGGAAGCATCTCAGGAGAGGACTTTGACATGTAACAATTTACAAAGGAGGTTAGAGATCTTAGTGAATAGGTGGTCTATCTGCAAATGAGATTTGGTGTTATGAGATGATTGGCTACTTCATTGTCAATTTATAATTGCCTTTAGTTGCTTCCAGATTTCTACTGAACCATTGTTTAGTTTGGGAAGGTTTCTACACTGGAAAGCTAATAATAACAGAAGGCCATCTTAATCTCACATATATTTTCTTGGCGCATTTGGTGTAGAGAAGCATGATAAGTTTCTTTGAAGGAGTTTGAGCTTCGCTGAATCCACCAAAACTTTCTCTTTGTTTCTGGAATAATGTGTACTTTGCTGTTATTTTGATATATTGTAGATTTTGTGGGTGGGTTATATATTGGATTAGTATAGTTCTTTTATAGGTTCGTTGCTTTGCATCTAACTTTTTGATCACGATATAAACTAAATTTCTTGTAGCTTATCCTCAAACGTAAAAGCTAATCATGTAGTGGATCCATCTTACAATTTGTAGCCTTATTATTTATTCTCTATGGAGTTAAATTTCTAGCAGTTAGTAATTATGTGATTCCACAGCTTATTAAATCTGAAGTGATAATTCATAGACTGAACAATGTGATCTATGTGAATTGAGGTTGATTGTACAGTTGTACCTCTTCTGTGGATCTGTTACTTGTGATGCTAGTTGCAACACTATACTGGATTACTTGCTTGTATCTTTTCAGTTTTCATGTATTTTGTGATGGTGGGAAGATTGCTTCCTTGAACCTGTTAGGTTCATCAGAAGACAGTGGTTGCCAATATGATATTTGTGTATCTCTCGTGGTGGGGCATGGGCAGCTCAATTTGGATTAATCTTTTTCATCCTGCAACAGTGCTGGCAAGAGCTTTGTTGCTGAAATCCTGATGTTGCGACGTGTGGTAGAGACTGGGAAAATGGCTCTGCTTGTGCTTCCTTATGTTTCAATTTGTGTTGAAAAGGTTGTTTTCCCTCTTTCTTCCTGCTATTGAGTTTGGCTGCCTTCAGCATAACCTGTGGCTTCCCTTTTGTTTTTTGAAACAATTCATAATGATTTGTCATTGGTCTCAGGCAGAGCATCTGGAGGTCCTTTTGGAACCTCTTGGCAAGCATGTTCGAAGCTATTATGGAAGCCAAGGTGGTGGAACACTCCCAAAAGATACATCTGTGGCTGTATGTACTATAGAAAAGGCAAACTCTTTAATAAACCGTTTACTGGAAGAGGATCGTTTGTCAGAAGTCGGGATTATTGTGATTGATGAATTGCATATGGTAAGCGTTTAATGCCTTATAATAATGTGCTACACCATTGAATTTGATACTATCTTGAGTCGCAAATCCTGAATGAATTAAAGAGATGGCTTCCCTTTTTTTGTTGCTAGGTTGCTGATCCCAGTAGGGGTTATCTTTTGGAACTTCTATTGACAAAGCTTCGTTATGCCGTTGGTGAAGGTAATAGTGAATCAGTCAGTGGAGAAAGTTCAGGAGCAAGTAGTGGCAAAGGTGATGTAGCTCATGGTCTACAAATTGTTGGGATGAGTGCTACAATGCCAAACGTGTCAGCGGTTGCTGATTGGCTTCATGTAAGTAGCATGCTTCAGCATACCTTGTTATAAGGAATTAAAATCTTAGACATGAAGTCATGAGGGTCTTGTCATTCAGCATTAGTCTAACTGGGGCTACTCACAGATACCGGTGGATTTTTTTTTTTTCCCCAAGTCCTTTCTTGCTTCTCTGTGATTATTCGCTTTTGGTCCTCATTTATTTCTTGGTGGGTGTCACTGCAGATATGTGGATGGTTGGCTTATTAAACATGAGAAAATAAAATGGATGTAGAGTCTACATCTGAATTCTCAGATTTTTTTGGAAGAGGAAAAGAAGAAAAAATATATTGAATTTTCCTATAAAAAAAAAGGAATTCAAGATCAAGGGATGGATGCAAATATACCATCCTACAAAAGAATAAAGGCCTCCATATACGAGGCTATCAACATAATGTACATGATGAAGAGAAGAATATTTGACAAAAATTCCCTTTATTCCAAAAGAAAAGCAATATCAAGAAATTATCCTTGAAACACTGCATAGGGAACTTCGCACCCTTTTATATTGTCCGAATGATGGCAAGGGAGCAAAACACAACCATCACCTTACATAAGATGGGTATAACCTTGATGAAGACTATTGACAAAGTCAACCACGGCAAAAGAGTAAGAGATTAACTCTCTGTGTTCCCAAAAGTAAAGTGTCTTGATAAAATTGTCTTTCAAGAGTTGAAGGAATTTCAACATCCTCAAAAGCTCTTTGATTCCTCTCCATCCAAAGACACCAAAACACGCAAACTGACTTTGGCAATCTTAAGGCTGGGTGAATTATATGATGGATTTGTTCTGGTCTTTAAGCTGTGTTGCATGAATTGTCTGCATGCTTCAGTGGTCCATACCTGAGGCTAAGGTTACGTTGGCAGATAAGTTTGACTATTAGTGGCTCAATATCCTATTTTGGCCGCATGGATTGACCTTTGAAAGTACCAAGGGGATGTCATTCATACACAGAACGGGTAGGTGCATGAAAACAAGTGTTGGAAATTAGATCCAAACTATTGCATATTTTTAGTCCTTTCAAGCATCCAAGTTTGACATTTTGAGAATTTTTTTATGCCTTCAGTAAGTGCTGAGTTGTACAATAAACCAGTAATGGATGAGAGATTTGGGGCATATGCTTCTTTTTGTGACTGCCCCTTTCTTACAAGGATGAGATGACTTAAATCCCAAAAACCCTAAACCAATACTCCGAAATCCTGCCTAGGTGGGGTGTGGAGGGGTCGGATGTAACAGTCTTACCCCTAAATTTTGCAATTTAGAGAGACTGGTTCCAACTGACCCAAGATTTAGAAATCTTTTGCTACCTTCTCTTTAACTAAGTTACCTGCCCAGAAAAACTTCGCTAGTTTTTGGAGATCTATATTATGTGGGTCTCTTTTGTCTTTCATAAGGCCTGTTCGCTGTTCTGCCTGTATTCTGACATTCTTTTGCAGGCAGCATTGTACCAAACTGAGTTTCGGCCAGTTCCACTGGAGGAATTTATTAAAGTGGGAAACAATATCTACGACAAAAGGATGGAACTGGTTAGGGCAATTCGCAAATCAGCAGATCTTGGCGGCAAAGATCCAGATCACGTTGTTGAACTGTGCAATGAGGTATATACGTTGACACCAAGGGGGAGGTAGGCTATTTATGGCATGCTAATTAAGAAGTCACACTTGTTGTAGGTTGTTCAAGATGGGCACTCTGTTCTAATTTTCTGTTCAAGTCGAAAGGGATGTGAATCTACGGCACGGCATGTGGCTACACATCTCAAGAAATTCTCAGCCAAAATCCAAGAAGAGGAAAGTGAATTCACTGATGTTTTCTCTGCAATTGATGCTTTGCGAAGGTGTCCTGCTGGTTTAGATCCTGTCTTACAGGAAACTCTCCCTTCTGGTGTTGCATATCACCATGCAGGCCTTACGGTATGAAGTAAAATGCATATAAAGCTCTCTTGTTAAGTGATATTAAATCTCGCATGAATGACCATTGGTCAAGTTTTCTAGTAATCTGTCAACTCAATTGGCCTGTGATTCTGTATATTTACGGAAGATTGTTTGTCAGCTGACTATATCTCTTACTGTAGCTGCTGATTATTATGCTTGTTACAGGTGGAGGAGAGGGAAATTGTTGAAACCTGTTATCGTAAAGGTTTAGTCCGTGTCCTAACTGCTACATCTACTCTAGCTGCGGGTGTTAATTTGCCTGCGAGGAGAGTTATATTCCGGCAACCCAGGATTGGTCGTGATTTTATTGATGGAACAAGGTATAAGCAGATGGCTGGTAGGGCTGGTCGCACTGGAATAGACGCAAAGGGAGAAAGTGTATGTGAATGTTTCTGATTTGCTATTCTTCTTCTACTGCGGCTAGTTATTGTTCCTACTGACTTTTGCTGGGTTTCTGCTGTGGTGTTGAACTTTTGATTTTTTTGATTTTTGATTTTTTGATTTGTTTTTTTTTGGGCAGGTGCTTATCTGCAGACCTGATGAGGTTAAACGAATAAAGGCTCTTCTAAATGACAGTTGCCCACCATTGCAGTCTTGTCTTTCTGAAGATAAAAATGGCATGACTCATGCAATATTGGAAGTTGTGGCTAGCGGCATTGTTCAATCTGCTAATGACATTCACAGATACGTGAGGTGCACACTTCTTAATTCTACAAAGCCATTTGAAGATGTAGTAAAATCAGCACAGGATTCTCTTAGGTGGCTATGCCATAGAAAGTTCTTGGAATGGAATGATGAGACGAAGTTATACAGTACCACCCCTCTTGGACGAGCAGCTTTTGGTAGCTCCCTCTCCCCTGAAGAATCTCTTGTAAGTACTGGCAATTGGCAAAGCATCTAGCTGGTTTTTAGCATCGAACATGTGGAACTGTAGGCGGTTACCTCTGACTCAGATAAATAAGGACATTATTGTTCTTTTAGTAAACCTCTGAGGCATCACTTTCTTTTTCCCCTTGCGATTTGTTTTTCTTGTATTGATGTCAGTACGTTCATCTTTATTTGGTCTTGTTGTCTCTAAAGGTTCTTTATCTGTGGTAGATTGTTCTGGATGATCTTTCACGAGCGAGGGAAGGATTTGTGCTAGCATCTGATTTGCATTTGGTTTACTTGTCTACACCTATTAATGTTGAAGTTGAGCCTGATTGGGAATTATATTATGAAAGATTTATGGAATTGTCCTCTACAGACCAGGTAATTTGGGATACTTTGCTGCACTTCGGAAAATTCTTAGATACAGTACCTGGCACTCTCTAGTCCTCAACTGTTTGCCTCAATATCCCTTTGGTGCTTTCCTATGGTTTTGGTATTTTGAACTAGTCAAAATAACTGTTTTTCAAGTAATTGAGCACAAGTTAATTATATAATTTATGGCAAATGGTTAATGTTCTGTGATCAGTAGTTTTTTTTTTTGGTTTGCTTTTTCATTTTTTTTTGGGGGGGGGGGGGTGGGTGGAGATGAATGTTTTGATGATGTTAGTCATTTCTTGTATCTCGTGATGGATAAGTTACAAGTTCAGTTAATTTTCTTGAAATTTAGTCAGTTGGAAACCGCATTGGAGTTGTGGAACCATTTTTGATGCGAATGTCACATGGGGCACCATTACGATCTGCAAGTCTATCAAGGAATAATATTAAAGGGCTACACGGGCGTATAGATTCTCAACTTGGGGTCTCAAGAAGCCAGACTTTAACTGACGAGCAATCCCTTCGTGTGTGTCGACGATTTTATGTTGCGCTTATTTTGGCACGTCTAGTGCAGGTGACCTTGCTTATGTTTTTGTTCTCTCTTCATTCAATACCCTGATCTTGATTTCTATATATTCTTTCTAGTTTCCTTATCTTTCTCTCTTCTTTTTATCATTAAAACTTATGCGGCATGGTCCTTTTCTCGGTTCTCTTTGACTATGTGCACAACGGTGCTCTGGCAGACTGCCATTTGTATGATTTGGTTGATGATACACAACATATGTTTTTTTCCCTTGTGGTTTGGGCCTGAGATATTAAGTACAATATGTATTACCTTGTTACCGGAGCATTCTAGTAAAGGGAAAACGCTTTTTGTTAAGCGTAATGACCTTTTTGGCTTGTGAAACTCATTTTCACAGGCTTCATGCTTCTTGATTGCTTGGTTTTTGATTGATATGATGTCTTTGCATTCACTAAGATGTATGAATGGTTTCTAATGTTCGGTTTGAAGGAAGTTCCTGTTGGTGAGGTTTGTGATGCATTCAAAGTAGCTCGGGGAATGGTTCAAGCTTTACAAGAAAATGCAGGAAGATTTGCATCTATGGTTTCTTTGTTTTGTGAGAGACTTGGTTGGCATGATCTGGAAGGCTTGATTGCCAAATTCCAAAACCGCGTGTCATTTGGAGTCAGAGCAGAGATTGTGGAACTTACTACCATTCCTTATGTTAAGGTAAATGTCTTGGTGTGATGTATGGTTCTTGTGCTGTTCTTCATGCCTGCAAAATTTATATTTACTTAGAACGTTGTCCACAAGCTATCTATTATTCAAATGTTTTGATATTTGGTTGTCTTTAGGGTTCTCGAGCAAGAGCACTATACAAAGCTGGGCTACGTACTCCTGTGGCTATTGCGGAGACATCTGTTACTGAAATAGCCAAGGCATTGTTTGAATCATATTCGTGGGCTGCACAAGGTAAAATTCTGCCATTGATTTTGGTGTACCTTTTGCATTATTTCCTTACAACAGTATTTTGCGGTTTAGTAGTTGATAATGATCTTTGGGGAAAGCTACTGATTGGTAACATTGTCACAAAACATGATTTGATTTCTGATGGCCATTGTAAAGAGAATGAATCAAATATATAGGGGAAAAGGAGACTTAATTGTCTTACGCCTGTTAATACAGGTGGCATTCTTATTTTCAATTTTGGCAGAAGTACACAGCTGTTTGTTATAGTATTGGAGTGTTCAACTGTTACACAGGATCTAACGGATGGGATATCGCTAAACATAAAGTGCTTATCCCCCTACCCCACCCCATCCCCCACAAAAAAGAAGGAAATAAAAAAGAAAAAGAAAAAGGAAGGTGGTTGAATCAGCCACTTTATTCTCAAAGCGTATTTGCTCTGATAAAAATCAGAGACATGGTCTAATCATGGATAGTGTTTTGTTTTATTATTTTCAACCCCAAGTTTTCATGGTTTCTTTCTTTTTTTATGGAAATCTTGATGTGCAGGACATGAATCATTTTCTTATCATGTTTTTTTTATATTTTTTTATTTTTAAATACTTGAGACATTTAGTCAGATCTGGGTTCGCATCTACTCCAGGAAACAGAAGTTCCCATCTTGAATTTTCCCTTCTGAGGGATCCTTGTCTTTCCTACTTTCCTGCTTCTCCCATGGTCATTTTCTGAACTAACTTTGTGCTGTAAGATTCATGCGTTTGGAAACGTGAAAAAGGTTGTCTCCAGAGACGAACCTGAATTACTTTACAATTGTCATATTTGATTCTGATTTTCCCTTCTATGGATGTTCTTCTTGGTGAAGCTAGGTCTGGATTGGTTTATACTTTTCAATATTTAGCACTCCCTGAAGGTCCAGGGCCCATTTATCCTTGATACACGAGTCATCTGATTTTAGAATGTTATATCTCAGAAAATGTTGCACAGCGGCGTATTCAACTTGGAGTGGCTAAGAAGATCAAGAATGCTGCACGGAAAATTGTCCTTGATAAAGCTGAGGAAGCTAGAGCTGCAGCTTTTTCAGCATTCCAGTCTCTTGGATTGGATGTTCCCCAACTCTCCCGTGCCCTTGTATCACCTACCGGTGGTGGCATTTCTAAAGATGAAACTTCAACTCCATCTGCGGACAATAAGTGCAGCAGCTCTACTCATCTTAAAAAGCAAGTTGAGCATGTAACTATGGAGAACGAGCTTGCTGCTGGTACTGATGTCGTAAGGTCAACAAGACCATTAGATGTAGGGTGCTGTCCTTGCCCTGAAGTAAAGGCAATCAGTGCTGTTCCAGGTGTTTTGGGCGGTGGAGATTCTTCTCTGCAAATTAAAGATTCTGTTCCCAATCGTGTTGGTGACCACTGTAACCGCAATGTTGACGCAGTTACTATGTTGGATGAAGGCATGAATTCTGTTAATGTTGTGAATAAGGAAGAGCAGACACAGCAGATTGAAAAGATTTCTAGTGAAAGTAAGAGGTATTCAAATGATAAAGGTCCAATTAATGTAGTCAGTACCAGTGGATTGGATTCTCTGTTGGATGTTTGGGAATCTGCCAGAGAGTTTTATTTTGATGTACACTTCAGCAAACGGTCTGATGTGCATTCTTCGATGGCATTTGAAGTGCTTGGCTTGGCCATTTGTTGGGAAAATTCACGGGTGTACTATATAAATCTTCCTAAAGTTTTACTGTCCTCTGAGCGCAGCACAAACCCACATGTTGGATCTCCTGGACAAAGAAACTCAAATGATGCAAACAGTTTGCTAGATGTGGCAAAACATCGATGGAATAAGATCAGTAGGATGCTAAGGAAAAGTGATGTTAAAAAGTTTACTTGGAATTTAAAAATTCAGGTTCAGGTCTTGAAGAATGCTTTTCTTTCGCTCCATAGAAACAGCTTGGGTCAGACCTTAAGAACTGTGGGATTAGAACTTGTTGAAGGCTCATTCTTCAGGTTGCCCCAAGTTAGCTTGGAAGGTGGAATTGACATGTGCATCGTGGCATGGATCCTTTGGCCTGATGAGGAAAGAAGCTCTACTCCAAGTATAGAGAAGGTATGATTCTTTTGCACATTCATAAAACCAATATTTTTTTTTTGTTACTGTTGCTTGATGTTTTCGTAAGGCATAGCAATGATTTAACAATATGCGTAAGACTGCTAGTTTGTTAGATGCTTCTTTTTGACCCTCCAAGTTTAAGCGTGATGATGTGTGGCTTCATCCTTTCAGAATCTTGATAACTTTGGCAAATCATAAAACTTATATATGAAAGTTTGGTCAATCCTTGCAAGATGCAACCCCAGTGTCCCCCTTAATGTTTTTAAAGAAAAGAAAGCATAGTGAATGTGAATTATCTTTTTAAATTACAACTCTATCTTGTTGACAAATTTTAAGGTACTGTAACTAGAAAAGATCATTGAGAGATCATTGACAGCGTCACATATTTAGGTGTTTGCAGTGGATTAGGTTTGTTGGAGCACATAACTGATCGTGTTTGTTTGCTATTATTAACACTAACTAATTATCCTTCTTTTGATGATCTGCTCAGTTATTTCAATGCACATCTTGTTTATTACTTGAAATGACTCTTATGCATCTTTAAACAGGAGGTTAGGAAGCGTTTATCTAGTGAAACTGCAGCAGAAGCCAATCAGAGTGGAAGGTGGAAAAATCAGATGAGAAGAGCCGCACATAACGGCTGTTGTCGCCGTGTTGCACAAACACGGGCCCTACATTGTGCTCTTTGGAAATTGCTTGTTTCTGAAGAGCTGGTTGACGTTCTTCTGAGCATTGAGATTCCTTTGGTGAGGATATGATTAAATTAATCCCTACTATATTCTTTGTGGATAGAGGTGTTTTGACGTCTTTGCATGTGCATTTTGACAAAATATGTCAACAATGGCTTGTCCCATATGGCCTGGCCCATGGTTATAAATGTCTTGCCTTGGGTTTTGAATTCTTAGGCATGATCTTTAGGGCCATTGAAAAAATGCAGTTTTTCAGTGCAGGTAAGTGCAGGCGAGTGTTGAAAAGTTTAGGGCTGTCAAATATCTGGGCTCAAGTTATTCAGCTCCGGTGAATTGGATTGGATGAAAAAATTGATGTCAAATGCCCAATTCTTCCAGGTTTGACCATTTAAACAGCCCTAAATTATGGTAAAAATCTTGTACATACTTAAGTGAGAAGGTATAGGAAAGAGAAATTTGCCATCCAAAAGAACAGGTCCAGAATCGTGTTCTGCTACTATCTCGTTGGAGATGGAAGCAAATAGTGTTGTAAATATGATAGGATTGATGATATGCCTATTAGACCTTTTGTGTGATAGAAGTGGACCTAAGCCAAAATGTGACGGAGAATCCAAGGAATAGGAACTAATGATCAATGTTGGTTCGTTAATCTGTCTCATAGAAATATTTGTGATTTCTCTGTTTCAGTGTCTTAATTACTTCTTTCATTTACTTGTCTAACAGGTTGAGGTCCTTGCAAACATGGAGGTTTGGGGGATAGGGGTTGATATGGAAGGTTGCCTCAAGGCACGCCATGTTCTAAGTAAAAAGCTCAAGATGCTTGAGAAGGAAGCTTTCAAGCTGGCTGGCATGACCTTTTCATTGCATATGCCTGCAGATATTGCAAACGTGCTTTATGAACATTTGAAGCTCCCTATACCCGAGGGGCATAACAAAGCAAAGCAGCATGCGAGTACTGACAAGCACTGTTTGGACTTGTTAAGGTACTTCTATATCTTATAAAGAGTCTACATGATAAAGATTCATCACATGCATTAGATTTGTTCGTTAAATGCTAAGAGGCATGGACTTTGCTCTTGGCCTTATGTATTGGTGTAAGACTGTGTCGGACACACATCACTCTCAAACGCTCTTTGGACACTCTCGAACACATGCCAAACATATAAATAGCTGATAGCCTGACAGCATAAAGAAATAAGGTTTTATGGTTGTTAGTTATACAATGCACACACTTTGAATGATTTGTGATGTTTTTATCCAAACACAACCCTCTCCAAGTTTACAAACATACATCATGTTATGAACACAGGTATTTGAACCTGCCCAGCAACGTGTCATGTGCTAAATTTTTGATATTTCACCTTGTGTAATTTTGTATAGTGGCACATATCCGCATTTATACTTAGTTTATGTGTTTTGGTTTTTGGCTTGGGATTTTGATGTGTAAACATTATCCAACCTAATTACAGATGAGTACTGACCCAGAAAAACTGACATAGTAAGCGACTGAGGTCACAGCTTTTGCCTGATTTGAACTTCCATATCCACGTTAATTCAACTTACAATTTCCCAAACAATATTGCTTGCATCCTGGGAGAAATTTAAAGAATTTACTAGACTAACCATTACTAAAACCCAGTATGATTTACTGAAAGCACCACGTACATGACCATGGTACAATCCAAAAATAATCAGTCTGAAGTTGAACCCAGACAATCTGTTTGGCAGGTCCATGATTATCTGATTGCATAGTAAATTAAATCTAATACTTTTAAGCAATCATAGTCCCATCAACCACATCAATTTGGTTCTGATTCCCAAACACTTTGAAGCACTAGTCCACTACGTAAGGGTATAAATAGTCCGGTGTGCACGATTGATTGTGCCACCCACTTTTATTTTTGGTTAAAATTGCCACCCCAAATTTTTTTAGCCAGAATTGCCACTCAACCTTTTAAACTAACCACAAAACTTGTTATTGTGGGTGAAAGGAGAGTGTGTGACCTACGATTGACTGTTGCATAGCGTGTCATTGGAAGAACATGTTACTTACCTTTAGCATTGAATTCTCTTTCTTCTTCCCCGCAAATTACCTAGTCCCTTACACTTCTTCTTCATCTCTTCTTATTATGCACGAGTTATTCACCCTTTCTCCAATAGACTAGACATTTTATGGTTAAATTGGCTCAAAATCTCCGGCTGAATACTAACTCAATTTTGGGGTTTCCAACTACATTGGAGGTGGATTTGGAATGGAATTTTAGCATCCTTGAGAAAGTTGAAAGAGAAAAAGAAAGAGGAGAATAAAAAGGAGACATGTCTGGCTGTTGTTTGTATCAAAGGCTCCCAATTTTATTTGCGTTTTCTAGAAGAAAAGATAAATTATAAAACCTACAATAGCCAGTTGGTGTGATAATTTTAATCAATTTACAAAGGTGAGTGGCAATTTTTACCAAGAAAAAGTTAGGGTGGCAATTTGACTAAAATTGAGAGTTGGGTGGCACAATCAGTGCCACATGCTAAGTAGTTATCATTGTTTGACAAAATTTCTGCAAATTTTAACATAAATCATCATAATTCAGCACAATTCAATACAGCACAACATAATTCCACACAGCACAAGTTAGCACAATTTTGTCGGTTCTCTCCATAGGTTCTGATACTATAAACCAATTTAGCATGTTTCAGTGAGTTTCATCATAACTTGAGCATGTTTAAGCATAATGCATCAGTATAACACAACAAATACTTCACATACTTGTAAAAAACATGCCTAAAGTTGAAGCAAAATGCCCCCCCCCCAAACAAACACACACACAACAAAAAAAAAGTAGTAGATTTTTTGCTGGTCTCTTTTTCCACAAAATTTAATTGCTCTGGGAACCAGTGGGTTTAATATTGGTACTGGAAATTCCTTAACAAAAATCATGGAGAAATTTTATCCTGCTCCTGATATCTGATATCACCATAATCAATTATCTTTGTAGGCTTGAACATCCTATTGTTCCAATAATTAAGGAGCATCGCACATTATCCAAGCTGCTGAATTGTACGTTGGGGTCAATGTGTTCCTTGGCAAGATTGTCTATGAAGTCACAAAAGTATACAATACATGGTCATTGGCTTCAGACGTCAACTGCAACAGGGCGACTCTCAATGGAGGAACCTAATCTTCAGGCATGTTTAATATTATTCTTTTATATCATTCTACTTCCTTGTAATCATGATAAATGTTGAGCTGAGACTCTGATGATCTGAATCTTTTCCAGTGTGTTGAGCATATGATAGAATTCAAAATGCTCGAAAGTGGTGAAACTAACATTCATTCAGGCGCTAACCATTATAAAGTCAATGCTCGTGATTTTTTTGTTCCCACAGAGGTACGATGGTTGCGTTCCTCCTATCGTTCCTTTTCTTTTTTCCCCTTTTGGCCCCTGTATCTTCATTGTTCCAGATCCAGGAAATCTTTTTTTATTGCATAGCATAGTTTCAAAGGAACGACGTTATTTGGTTTCAGGATAATTGGGTACTTTTGACAGCAGACTATTCTCAGATAGAACTAAGGCTGATGGCTCACTTCTCAAAGGACCCTTACCTAGTTGAACTACTAAGCAGCCCTCATGGTGACGCCTTTACCCTGGTAGCTTCCAGATGGACAGGCAAGCCAGAAAATGATGTGAATTCCCAAGAACGGGAACAAACGAAAAAACTTGTCTATGGAATTCTTTATGGTATGGGTGCTAATTCCCTTGCAGAGCAGATGAACTGCAGCTCAGATGAAGCTAAAGCCAAAATTGAAAGTTTTAAAAGTTCATTCCCTGGTGTCGCTTCTTGGCTTCATGAAGCTGTTGCCTTTTGCCGTCACCGAGGGTAGGTTAACTTTCCTTGCCACCTAATGGAATTAGGTTTTGGCTTGAAGTGAGACTGCATTTTTGTTTCATTTACTGTATACTCTATTGGTTCTGTGTGCTGTTCAGTTATGTGCAGACACTGAAGGGTAGAAAGCGCTTCTTGTCAAAAATAAAAGTTGGCAACCATAAAGAGCAGGCTAAAGCTCAGAGGCAAGCCGTGAATTCTATATGTCAGGTACCAGTTTTTCTTATTTCTATTTCCATTATTCCAGTAAGTTGGTACTCCTGTCCTGTTTCTTCAAAGCATTTTGAACTTCAAAAATGTTTTGAGTCTTGTGGAATCCGTGAACACTAACAGTGATATTAGTCGAGGTAAGGCCCCCTCGAAAGTAGTACCCTCACTAGGAGTTGTTTTTCTACTCTCATTTTTTTCTCGTTGCCTCTATAAAGGAAGCAAATTTGATGCTTTATGTCTGCATCTTTGCTTTGTAGGGTTCTGCTGCTGACATAATTAAGATTGCTATGATCAACATCCATTCTGTAATTACTGGAGATGGCAAACACAGCTCTGTTCATGCACTTGCAACAAAGTATTCCATGCTCAAGGGCCATTGCCGTATTCTTTTGCAGGTCTGCTTATAAAACCTTTGGAACTGATTCCAGTTTTTGTTCGTTTTAGGTGTTTACACTTTCTTCTGTAATCTGAATTGATACAGTGAATACTTGTTAGATGATTCAGATTTTAGTTCTACCATCGTTTGTTTTGCTACTTGTGGTTGCAAGATGATTTTTTTTCTTCTTTTGTAATGCTACATACTAACAACTTAAAAGTATTACGTGGTTAGTAACAATACTTGATTATTGCTTTATGTGATTTTCATTGTTATAGTTATTTACTTTGTTTCTCCTGTTGTATTTCTTTCCTTTTTAGCGCAGAAATATTAGATGTTAAGGCTATTTATTGCTTGGTGGGGTAAAAAAGGTCCTGGAATCTCGTTGGTCATTTTCTGGATGCACACCTGCAAAATGATGATGGAAATTCTGTTTCACCATGCAGGTGCATGATGAATTGGTTCTAGAAGTCGATCCTTCTGTTTTAAAGGAAGCAGTGATGCTTGTGAAGATGTGCATGGAAAATGCTGCTTCACTTATAGGTTTGTACTTGATTATTTGTCAGATATCACATGTGACGAAGATGTATACTCAACCAATATGTTGTGTTATTTATAGTTCCTCTACTGGTGAAACTCAAGGTTGGCCGGACTTGGGGTTCGTTGGAGGCTTTCAACACAGAAGAATGAGGTCATAATAAACTCACTTCTCATACCTTGATTCCATAATCTTTGCCTACATCATCCATGGCGATGTCACAATTCCACCTCACCTTGTGAATGATAGCAGTCGACTAAAATCTACCTGCCTCAGTCGCACATCTGAGAATTGAATTATGATTAGGAGGCAAGCAAATCTGATGTTGTCCTCTCAAGGAAGAAAGGGTTATAGCTGCTCGCTTTTGTCCTCTCATCTGCATTTTCCCTGTAACCAACTTTTCTGCAGGGCCAGAAATTGCAAAGTTGACAAATTAAGCAACCCTTGTTTCATTTCAAAAAATGGGTTGGCAATTTGACAGCAGGATGAAAATGCAGGAATATATGGATTGTTGCTAAGTAGTATGTCGCATTTTTTGAGTGTGGAAAAAGGGAAAAAGCCCAAAAAAGAAGAAATACATAAAGACAAAATGAGGATGAAAAGAAGGCCTGTTTTCCCCGTACAGTTGGCCTGCAATGTCGTACAACAATTTTCCTTTTTCTCTCTGACAATAAAGCCAGCAAAATTGGTGCTGTACCGTGTTGTGCTCTCTGTTGATGAATGGAATGCGTTTTCGACTGGAATGCATTTTCTTCTATTCTGATATTCCACATGTCATTCGGTCAGCTCTATGTTGTCAGACCTGAATTGGTCACTGATTCCATTGATTTAGTGAGTCATCAGGTCAACTAGTCAAAATTAGTATGCCTCCGCCATGAGGAGAAAAAAAATATTTGAAATATGAGAACCTAAAAGTAGTTCCAACAAAATGAGAGGTATTTTCTAGTTGTTTTAGGATCGTATCTTAATGAGTTAATTATATTTACCCTACCTGACATATGCGGTAATAATTTTTGCACATCTGACATTTGGGAAATAATTTTCACCATACCTGACATTTAGTGAAAGTGATTTTTAGCGTTAGAATCCGGTAACTTATCATCGGAAATAGAAAAATACAATAATACCCTTATATTACTATGTGAAATTACGATGTTGCCCTTTAATTTGAGAAGAAAAAGACTATGTTGGATAGTAGAAGACAGACATGGTGGTTTGGGAGGGGTTAGGTTTTCATTTTTTGTAGGGGGGGGGGGCGGGGAGAGGAATCAGTGGAGTGGTTGAGTTTTAAAATGCCATAACAATTGATACTAAGGGTACAAAAGTCATTTCACATTTAATTGAAAGCCAAAGGAAATAATAACAAGGGTATAAAAGTCACTTCATATTTATTTTTTTTATAGTTCACCGGAAAAGTCAATAAAAAAATCAATTATAACATACCTGAAGTGCTTTAAATTTATGACCACTTAAATGTCAGGTAGAGTGAAAATTATTTCTCAAATGTTGGGTGTGCAAAAATTATTACCACATAAGTCAGGTATGGTAAATGTAATTAGCTCATATCTTAATGGTGTTATTGAATTTTCATGAATGTTATTTTCTATTTATAAAACAATAACTAATCTCTCTTTATTTGAAAAAATAGGTAATGCAACTTTGTTTTTATTGATGTTGAAATGCTTAAATTATACAATCGCAAATTATTTTTTAATTTCTGATTGTTAGCTATTTACTACTAAACATTAATCCTTTATAATTTCGATAATCTTTCTATTTTAATTATTTTTTTCAAACTTTCCTGTTTATTTTATAAAACTAAGTTTCTAACAACATTATGTTTTTAATGTATATGCATAGTTTCGACTATCTTAATCATTTATTATGATGTTTACGATTAAGTATTTTTGGGATGTCGTTGAAAAAGATTTGAAAGGAATTATACAGTTGTTTACATTTATTTAAATTGACTAATAAAAAATTGCTATTGTTCGTCGTTATGTGTGTTTAAGACAAAATTATAACACGTCTTTCTTAATTTTATTTTTATATGCATAATGATATTTAATTCACTAAGTTAAAAAAATATTTTTTTAATAAATAATTTCTAATATATCATATATTTATGTATATATGTATGAAAAAAGATATTTCAATTTTGATTAGTTTAACACACATATTATATAGCAAAAAGTTTAATACACATAATTCTCGATAGTTTGATAATTGACGATCTTCTTGTAAATCACAAAGGATATATACAATTACTTCATATATCAAACCCATCATTTAACTCTACTTAGATAAAACAACCCAATATAAAATTTTCTTTTGGTTGAAACAAATTCAAAAAGCAAAACAAAAGGAGTTGAGAAACTTAAATGATAAACTAATTAATATAAATAGGATAATTGGACAACAATAATACGAGCTTTTGGGGTATTGGACAATAATAATATCAACAATTTAATTGGACACTAGCAGTACCAACTATATACTTATTTTCTGGCAATAGTATGAAACTGAGTTGGTATGTGTTTGACTTGACGAAAAGACGACATGTCGCCTAATTGTCTGAAGGACCGTGATAAACAACTTGCCTCCATCTTGAGTGACATGGCAGATGACACCTGTAAATGGAGTTATAAGTGGCAAAACAACAAAAAAAATCAGTAGGAAAAAAACCATGTAACTGCCAACTAAAAATTTTAACAAATAATTTAAGTTCAGCAAAAATTAATAACAACATTAGTGCTAATTACTATTCCGTATTAACAATTATTTATATAATAACTATTAATATTTGAAATTTAAAATTGCAATAAAAAATAACAATGAACATTAATATTAATTACTATTTCATATTAATAATTATTAATATAATGATTAATTAATATTTGAAATTTAAAATTAATAAAATTGTTTTTGATAATATTAATAATAATTAATTACAATAATAATAATCTATTTCAATAAAAAGACTACCACATAAATTTTATTAACTTATTAAGAAAATAATAATCATAATTGTGAAGTGTCAAATTAAATTCCAATTTAAAATTACTGAAAATTCCAATTTAAAATTCCAATTTAAAATTACTGAAAATTTACAGAAATTTTACGAAATAATTTAATAAAAAAATTAAAATTGTCAAATTAAATAAGCAACAATATATAAAACAATGAATTCCCTGATACCATAAAACTGTGAATGTTAAAAAAAGTAAATCTGAACAAACAAACGATTAAAAGAATAATTGACCTAAAAAAAGGGTAAAAAAAGAAAATATAACGGTTGAGTTAGTACCACTATTCCCACAACCTCCACCAAATCCCAACACCTCCACAAGGGAAGATAGAATGTCTGCCATAGCAATTTCATTAAATTTCATTACAATTGAAACTCAAAATCTCAAACCAGGCTATGGAAACTCAAAATCCTAAACAAAGGGATTGAAACACACCAGGTGATACGAAGCCATCAAACACTTTTTCCACATTATTATGGAATCCCCAAACCACACGAGAGACATTATCGAAATGCGATTTTTCTTCCGAAGGATGATGAAGGACGTTAACTATGGTAAGGAGGCAATATCCCACATTCTAACCTTACACCCGTGGATTTCTACCATGAACATGATATTTCAAGAAGAATCCAACAACTATCAGAATTACCACGAAAATAATCCAAGACCTTTATTCTACAAAAATGACGAAGAAGACAACGAATACATCGTACAACCACTAGTGAACGATCAAATTATCCGAGTTGAGGGAAATGCATGCTTTGATGATCCAATCATCATATCAAGTGACGATGAAATGATCACACTTGAAGGAAATAGAAGTTTTGAAGACCCTTTCATCATACAGGATGACAGTAAAAATATCACATTCGAGGAAAAAGGAGAGTTCGATGATCCAATCATCATACCAGATGATGATAAAAAACCTTGCTTGATCGCAAGTGCTAATGGAAAAGGTAGAGAACCGGGACGGGTGCGTCGAGCGACTTCAAATTTCGATACCGCGATAGCTTCGGCACTTTTTGTATGAGAATAGGAGAGGAATTTTTGAGAGAGAAATGGGAGAAGATTGTTGATAATGGTTGTTGATGAATTCAGTGGTGAAATGAGGGGGTATTTATAGGTGGAAGAGAGGGGTATGATCATGGAAGGAGGGGGGCATGATCCCCATTTCAAGCCCCTAATCAATACAATGGCCGCATGGCCTTTGACTCTACATGAGTCAAGGGCGCCATGACAAAGATCGAGGGATCAACTGGTTGAGGCGAGGCACGAAAATCTGATTTGAACAGCGTAAGCCATGCCACCAATTGCAATAAGTCACACGGATTGGTGACGTGGCAAGGCGCGAGAATCCGATTTGAACTATGTACGCCATGCGGCCATGACAACCCTCATGGGCCCTTTTCCCTGCGCTGGGCCTGGGTCTTGGGTCAGCCAAATGCGTAGGCCATGCGGCCATGGCAGCATTCATAGGCCTTTCCTGCATTGGGCCTGGTTCCTGGGTCAGCCAAGGCCATCTGGCCTTGGCAGCCTGTTCTGAGCCCAAATTTTTTCCTTTTGTTCTTGGCTTTTGTCGATGGATTTTCCCGGTACGAAATTTGGTGTCTACAGATGGCGACTCCTTTTCAAACAAAATACATCGGGATTGCCTAAACTGTGTTTAACATGGTTTTACAATGTACCGATGCAATTTTAGGGTAATTTTGTATATTTCTGAATAATGGTTGCCTAAATTACTTTCTTCCGAGCCTAACATCTTGTGAAAAAATTGGACTAATCCTAAAAAGATGGAACAAGTGGGTGTTCACTCTTGAAAGTTTATTTTAATGATTCATGGGATGCACCAAGTAAAGGAAAAGTGATTTTACAACTATTATTCATGAAATGTGCAAATAATCTTTAAAGAGTTTTTAAAAAGTAAAACCCTAACACAAATCCCCCCCTTCCGCGGACGTTTAGAAGTCTAAACGACGAGAAAAAAATGACCACAACTATTCAAGTTGATTAGTTGTTGAATACTGATTTTGCTGCCTGAACATCTTTTATTACTTTCATAGTTTGTAGTTATCATCACTATCTTGGTTTAATATGCCTTGCTCGAAACACTTGAGTCAACTTTGATTTCCTGGAACACAACTCCATATGGATACGACAACCGTACTCCCAAAAGTACGACGACACTTGTGTAATAACTGATTATGTCATTTAGTTATCACGTTGAACTTTTTAGGAATCAAGTGGAAGAACCAAACACTATGTAAATGTAACAACCCTAAGTGAAATAAAATCACCTCGCCCTCTCCCCTTAAAATCACCACCTAATAGGAGACTAAATTATATACAAATTTGGATGGAGTTCGAGAGGGATTAACAATAGGAGCCTTGAGCGTGTTGATGTTATAATGGATGACGCCTGTCTGACCTTGTCATAATTCCCCACCCATTCTCGATAACCTAAACCTGTGCTTTTGAAGAAGTACTTGTGGGAGTTGGGTTGAAGATGAGTGGTTAATGGATGATAACCCCTCTCGACCCAATCACCTAAGGCCCATCCTATGAAACATGAGACCTACCATCCTCCGTTACAAGTAATGTTGAACCCATATATGACATTCTAGTATGGAGTAACAAAATAGGACTAGGACCCTTGATCATAAGGCATGAACCAAATATGAGAGTTAGATGGAGCGCACACGAGCACAAAAAAAAAGATAATTAAAACTAGAATGCCACAAAAGCCTTAAAGTTTGTGACAATTTTAAGTTTTGCCATAAAAGCCATTTATGGCAAAGCATTTATAACATCTTTGTGGCAATTTGAAAAAAAAAAAAAAGTAACTGAAGGATATTGTAGCAATATTTTCGTATATTATGGTAAAACTTGATGCTACAAGTAATCATGCTTTTTTTTAGTTTGATAGTCCTAATTCTTCCCATGTGAATGTTGGATAATGTGATAAGGGTGTGTCTGTATCCTTATCTGATTCTTAGTAGATAAGGTTCAATGTGACTGAATCTTATGAGTTTGATGCTAGGTATGATAATGATGTTTGCCATAGGTCAATTGATATTATTGATGGGGAGTCATGTGAAAGGGTTGTAAATGGATGTTCCTTAAAGCAAAGGCAAAGACATCTATGATATTGTACTCTTTAGCTCTCATATCTAATTCCATGCTTCTACTCCTTGTTGACCACCTTCCTGTTTAGGCTCGGTTTTGAGCCTAATTCTTACTCTTTTCACTTGGAATTTTTGCTCGTCCTTCCCTTTAATAAGCATTTCTTACGCACTTTTTACTTGTTTTGTAGGTTAAGATGAGATCGATGTCGAGGTGAAAAATCAGAGTTCGTTCGCGCTCAGAGTCCCCCTCGCGACACCAAGGAAGCTGCCCCGAAACCCTGGAAGCTAGACCTCGTACCCAAGGCCAAAAGCTAAGAAACCCAAGTCCCAGATGGTCATGGGCGTGACCCCCTTTCATAGCACCCGTGACCAAGGAGGCATAAAAAGGGAGAAAAAGGCCGAGAAGAGTCACGGGCGTGACCTCCATGGTAGCGCCTGTGATCAATTTGTGGGGGAATTTGGGTCACAATGCCGAAAGGGGTCACGGTCGCGACGAGCCCTGGTAGCGTCCGTGACCCCGCTGAAGAAAATCAGGAAGAGACCCTTTTCCAGGAGGTAGCGAGCGTGACAACCTAGGGGTAGCGCCTGCTACCCCAGCGGAGAATTCAAAAGTGCGGACCCAAATGGCCTCGTCACGGGCGTGACCTCCTAGGGTAGCTCCCGTGACAACCCAGACTTCCGGAAAATTAAGAGCCAATACGACTGTGTTTTATGTTATTTTTCCCCAATGTATATATACTCCTTCCCTAATTAACCCTAGGAGCTTTTGTCATTTCATCTTTCCCCTTTTTAGAGTTCTAGTACTTAACACATTTTCCTAGGTAGATTTCATTCTCCTCTTTCACAAAAACATCATTTATTGTACTTGTTTGGTGTTTATGCAATCAAGAGGTTATTTATTGAAGATTTATTATTCAGGCACCTTGGATCATTTCTCTTATTTATTATTATCATCTTAGTCTTCATTTGGGTAATTTTCTTTCCTTTCTTCAATGCTTATTTAGTTAACTTTAGTTGTAATTAGCTCTTATTTGCTTGCTCTTATGTCTTTGGTTGTTAGTTGATACTTATTTAAGTGCTTAATCCTGTGTTTAGTATCTTTTCTTCTTGCTTTTCATCTTCTAGCATCATGTTTAGGGTCTTTGTTTTATGTTTAATAGTTTTAATGATTATTAGCATGATTAGTCGCTACTTTTCTTGTGGTTTAGGGGAAGGTTTATCCCCTAATGGGATACTCTTTCCTAAGGTTGGGCTTAGTTAGGGCATTAGGCCTGCCTTTATGAGGTTTTCATTTAATCACTCTCTTGACTATGGATGGCAGGAGTCCGCTAAACCTACTTAAACATGGTCTTTAGGGTAGTTGAATGGAATATTCAAACGAATCCTCATTCATTTAGGGGATAAGTTCGGGTAGGGTGAATTGCATTTTAAGCTTCAAAGTGATGTCCTCATTCATTTAGTGGACTACCTTTGAAAGGTAATCCGGAATAACCTCAGGAGAGGCTCTGGAGTGGCTTCATTCTTGCGATAACCCGACCTCTATGTTGGCTTAGTGTCTTAACCGAGGCGACCTCGTGTTAAAGTGACTATTAGGTGGCGAAAAACTGACCCTTGAACCTCCTTTTCCTTGATTACATCTTCTAGTTTGTTTCTTTTGCATTTGCTCCCACTTCCCTCTTTTTACCTTAAACTAGATCATGTAGTGAAGATTTTGACACAAAAGGCCCCTTGCTCCCTATGGATTCGACTTTAGCCCTGGTTGTACTATAACCTAACAAAATGGCGCCGTTGCTAGGGAGTAAGCGCCCCTTTTAGTCCTAATTGACACTAGGCAAGTTTAGTTTAAGTGACCCCCTCCCTTGCTGAGTCGAGTCTAGAGTCCCTAGGGTCGCTTACGTTGGTTTCTTGTTAAGTGCATGCGCAGGAGAGACCAAGTACCACTTGTACTGTTTGATCCTGAGATAGAAGCTACCGCTCGAAGAAACAACGCTGCTAACGCTCGTAGGCGATATCGGGAATGACAAGAGCGAGTCACGATGGCAGAACCACCTCCAGAATCCCGTACCCTCCTTTCATTTTCATCACCTTCAGCGGATATGGGAGGGTCGCCTATCGTTCTACCCGACCTTACGGAAGGGACGGTCTTTGAGGTCAAGCCCAACTTCCTCAATATGATCGAGTAATCAGAATTTCATAGGCTTGACTCGGAGAACCCCATCCAACACATCTCGAACTTCATTGAAAGATGCGACATGATCAAGATGCACGGAGTCATCGATGAGTACATCCGCCTCAAGTTCTTCTCGTTCTCTCTTTGCGGGAAAGCAAGAGGTTGACTCGACAATTACAACCCGAACACCTTTGAGACATGGAAAGCTTTGAGCCAAGGATTCTGAGGAGATTCTTTCCTCCCATGGAGACGACCCGCATACGAATTGAGATCGTCAACTTCAAGCAACAACCGAGAGAGTCCCTCATTGAGGCTTGGGAGCGCTACAAGGGATTCCAAAGAGCTTGTCCGCATCATAATCTCCCGGCCCATCTCATGTTGCATACATTCTATGAGGAACTCACCATGGCTACCAAGCAATCGGTTGACGATGCTTCAGATGGTCTCTTCTAGAGCAAACTCCCGACCAAGTGGACACTCTCTTGGCGCAAATGACGGAAAATGCATGCAATTGGGGCAGGAATTCCCGAGAGGTGGTGACCACTGGCGATAGTGAGAATATGAACTACCTTCTCAAGGCCATTCAACAACTCTCACAAGACATGACAAAGATGAAGACCGCTCAACAACTCAAATCGGTCATGGAAGTTCGTTCTTCCACTCCTTCATCTTCGTCAAGCTCGGCGATTCATTGCGAGGTATGCGACGGAGGTCATGCGACCTTTGAGTGCAAAATGAATTTCGTTGCAAACGAAGAAGCCAATGCACTTTACCAAAACAACCTCTCATACCGTACCACCACCCCGATCCGTCCTTAAGGAAACCCTTCCTACAACCCTCCTGATTTCACATACCAAAACCAAATCCAAAGTCATCCCCAACAAAACCAAAACCAAAACCGCACCCATCACCAATATCCTCTATACCAAAACCAAACCTACCATCAACCCCAAGCCACTCACCATCAACCCCCTCAATTCTCCCAACAACCCCCTCCACAAATGGCCTATGACCCGAACTTCATGCAAGCCTGCCTAAAAAACCAAGAGGCATTCAATGCCACCCAAATCAAGCAAAATGAGGCTTTACAAACAAACCAAAGAATGCTTGAAACATAGCTTGCTCAACTAGCCCAACAAGTTACTAACCTCCAAAACCCCTCCAAAGGCCTACCTAGCCAACCACAACAGAACCCAAAAGGGCATATTAACGCAATTACCTTGTGTAGGGGCAAGGAGCTAGAGGGTCCAACAAGTGGAGTTGAACATGGAGTAGGAGATGAAGTTGAGGTCGAAGATTTGACTCATGAGGAGGAGGAAGTTGGCATTGAGGAGAAGGTGGAGGAAGTGGCCAAGGAAGATGAGTTGAAAAGGAAAGGGAAAGCGATCGAGAAAGATGGGGAGCCGGTCATTCAACAAGTGAAACCTTATGCTCCACCCCTTCCGTTTCCCCAACGCTTTGCCAAAGTCAAGCAAGATGCAAAGTTTGCCAAGTTCATGGAAATTCTCAAAATTGTCCATGTCAGCATCCCGTTCCTAGAAGCGATCACAAACATGCCATCTTATGGTAAGTTCCTCAAGGAGCTCCTCATGAACAAGAGCAGGATTGGAGAGAATACGGTGGCTTCCTTGACACAAGAGTGCAGCGCTGTGATTGATAACAAGCATCTTCCCAAGCTTTCGGACCCCGGGAGTTCTTCTATCTCGTGTTCGATTGGAGATATGGTTATTAGCAAGACATTATATGACCTCGGCGTTAGTGTAAGCATGATGCCACACTCCATTTGTAAGAGATTGAAGCTTCATGATCTCATTCCAACAACAATATCTCTTCAAATGGGCGAACGGTCTATCCGGCGCCCGGTGGGAATCCTAGAGGATGTCCCGGTCCAAGTGGGGAAGTTTTACATCCTTTGTGACTTCATTATCTTGGACATGGTGGAGGACGCTCAAATTCCAATCATCCTCCGGCGCCCCTTCTTGGCTACGGTGGGCGCAATGATCGATGTCAAGAACGGGAAACTTTCCCTGCATATCGGTGATGAGCAAATTGAGTTTAATCTCAAAGGGTCCATGGTGCCCCCTTTATTATGGACACTTGCATGCGGATCGATGTCATTGATGGTGTGGTTGATGAGTTCCTAGAGAAATCACCCTTCTTGCGGGGTGTCCCCGATGACCCGGTGGAAGCTTGTTTGCTCGAGATATTCCAATTCGACCTGGGGGGTAATAAGCCAACTTGGCTTGAGGCTTTTGAATTCAAAGAAGTGAAGTGTGAGGCGGAGGAATATATGAGGCTCTTTGACAATGCACCTATTTATAGAGGGCCGCTTGAGAAGTTCAAGGAGACCTTGAGTATGGGGATTTCTAATGCAAAAGAGAGGCAACCACCAAAAGTGGAGCTCAAGCCCATTCCGTCTAATCTAAGGTACGTCTTTCTTGGTCCCAATGAGTTGTATCCGGTAATTGTCAATGCGTTGCTCGATGACACCCAAATTGAGAAGTTGCTTTTGGTTCTTAAAAGATTTCAAGGGGTCATTGACTATACCATTGATGATCTAACCGAGTTAAGCCCTTCTTTATGCATGCATGCCATAGACTTAGAAGAGGGGAACAAGCCTTCTAGGCAACCTCAATGCCGGTTGAACCCCAACATGCAGGAGGTTGTCAAGAAGGAGGTATTAAAACTTCTTGAAGCGTGGATCATCTACCCGATCGCGAATAGCGAATGGGTTAGCCCGGTCCAAGTGGTCCCAAGAAGAGTGGTATGACCGTTGTCGTGAATGAAAAGAATGAACTAGTGTTCACTAGGGCGGTTACCGGGTGGCGTATGTGCATTGATTACTGGAAGTTGAATAAAGCAACCCGGAAGGACCACTTCCCCCTCCCGTTTATTGACTAGATGTTAGAGTGATTGGCCGGGCATGACTTTTACTGTTAATTGGATGGATTGTCCGACTTTTTCCAAATCCCCATTCATCCAAATGATTAGGACAAGACTACCTTTACATGTCAAAAAATTACTCGGAGGTACCCTAACTTTTAGTGAAATGTTTTTTAGGTACCCCAACTTTTCAAAAATGATTTTCGGGTACCCCTACTTTTTGGGTTAGATATTATTAGGTACTTTTTCGGTCATTAATTTGGTTAAGTGACCGAAATACCCTTATTCTTCCATTTTTAAGAAATACCCTTAAAGAAGAAGAATAAGGGTATTTCGGTCACTTAATAAAATTGATGGCCGGAAAAGCACCAAATAATTACTAACCCAAAAAGTAAGGGTGCCTTAGAATTAGTTTTGAAAAGTTGGGGTACCAAAAAATAGTTTTCCCAAATATTGGGGTACCTACGAGTAATTTTTTGTTTACCTACGATACTTTTGCCTACTATAGGATGCCTTTTGGACTGTGCAACACGCCGAGTACTTTCCAAAGGTGCATGATGGCCATCTTGTCCAACTTTGTTGAGAAGATTATGGAGGTTTTCATGGACGATTTCTCGGTTTATGGGAGTACTTTTGACATGTTCTTAGAAAATCTAGATCAAGTGCTCTCTAGGTGTAAAGAAGTAAATCTTGTCCTAAATTGGGAAAAGTGTCATTTTATGGTCACTGAAGGTGTTGTTCTTAGTCATGTGATATTGTGCTAGGATATAGAGGTTGATAAAGCAAAGGTTTAGGTCATTCAAAAACTCCCTCCACCGACCTTGGTGAAAGGAGTGAGAAGTTTCTTGCAAAAAATTACTCGGAGGTACCCTAATATTCGGGGAAACTATTTTTCGGTACCCTAACTTTTCAAAACTCATTTTGAGGTACCCTTAATTTTTGGTTTAGTAATTATTTGGTACTTTTCTGGCCATCAATTTTATTAAGTGACCGAAATACCCTTATTATTCTTCTTCAAAGGTATTTCTTAAAAAATGGAAGAACAAGGGTATTTCGGTCACTTAACCAAATTGATGACCGAAAAAACACCTAATAATTACTAACCCAAAAATTAAGGGTACCCCAAAATGAGTTTTGAAAAGTTGGGGTACCTGAAAAATATTTCACCAAAAGTCAGAGTACCTCCGAGTAATTTTTTGAGTTTCTTAGGTCACGCTGGGTTCTACTGGCGTTTCATCAAGGATTTCTCAAAGACAGCAAAGCCTCTAACTGAGCTTTTGGCCCTCGACACCCCTTTCATATTTTCCGATGATTGTCTTCAAGCGTTTCACGGGTTGAAAGAAGCTTTAATCTCCGCTCCTATTGTCCAAGCTCCGAAGTGTGACATGTTTAGGCCCGATTTTAGGCTTAAATAACGCCTTTCGGCTTGCTATATTGGCTCAATTCCGAGTCTTTTTCATCGTTTTAACTAGCTTTTTAGATGTTTTGCAAGTTTTCCCACTTTTGGAGCAAATAAAAGGAATATGAGCTAAATCGAGGCTTTTTGACGAACCCCGAGTCATTTTCCGAGTCAAGTCGAGCTGAGAAGTGAAGCGGAACCGACCCGGGAACCCCTTCCCAATTTTTGGTGCAGAACAGGGGCGTAGCACCCGCTACCACCCTTGTAGCGGGCGCTACAACCCATGGAAGGAAGACAGGGAAAAGGGCCAAGAAGACTTCGCGGCCGCTATCATTGAGTTGCCGCCCGTGACAGCAACTAAGGAGGATCCGACAACACGGCGTCGCGCCTGCGACGTAGAAGGTGACACCCGCGACATTCTTCAGCCAACTCACTTTCGCACCCGCAACAGGTTGAGTGACACCTGTGACCACGCGCAAACCCAGATCGCCTGGTTGTTCTTCTCACGTCCGCGGCCGCGACCAATGCCGTCGCACCCGCGACATGCCGACTGTCTGCGCAATTTCAAGGTTGAAGCGGCTGCGTTTTTGGCAACTAACTTGCTTTGTATTTAAACTCCAAATGACGATTTGTAGGGGGGAGACCTTTGGGGAGATTATTCAGCTTTCATCCAAGTTTTTTAGAGAGAGATTAGGGGTTTAATTAGAGTGATTTAGCTTGGTTTAATTTAGGGTTTAGTGAATTTCGGTGTTGTATTCAAGATTTGAAGGTTCAATCAATTGAGAGATTGTTTTTGATCATCGTCTCCATTGCTTTCCTTTGCTCATTTTCAGTACTTGATAAGCTTTCTCTTCCCTTAAACTCTATTTTACTTTGTTAATTACCTGGCTTGCCCGATTAATTGCTTTTGCTTGCTATTTCAATTGTTTTGCTTGAATTTTGGCTGTTTGTTGCTAGATATCATGCTTAGGGTTGGAATTGTAAATGTTAGTGTAGTTAATATCATGATTAGTGTCTAGAAACCCCATGGATTAGGGGGTAATTAAGGGTGTGAATGGGTAATTAGGAATGGGTTAGCAATTTCAATGAGTAATTAGGTGGGAAATCACTTTCTCACTCCAATCCTTCCCTCAAGTGGGATGTATTTGGGTCCACAAGCTCCCGAATACATCCAACACTTGTCATGGAAGGTTAGAGATGGGATGGTTAATGCTCACCCAAGAAAGTGGAAGGAGGTTAGCTAGGGAATTCCATTTCATTAACCCTCTAGGTCCGTGGTGGACTTTGAGGTAGTTAATCCGTACTATCCTCAAAAGAGGAGGGCCGGTGGGTATTTTCTAATGGAATTGCCACTTGATTTTTGTACACGTGGTCTTGTAACCCCGATTTTTATATCGTTCTTCTCGAGGAGCTAGGGGCCTTGGCTAAGAAACTCGGTCTAAGGTCGGGAAGAGATTGCTAGGTAAGGCAACGGGTTGAAAGAGGCGATCACCAAGCAAGAAACAAAACTAAGGTCGGTCAAGGAAAGGAAATGGGCTTCGGAGGCTTTTCGGGATGCAAACGGGGATGAGGAAATGGGTTTTGCAACAAGAGAAATAATAAGGAGGGAGAATCGAGTGGCAATTCCGAAATACCCACCGAGCTTCCTCTTTCGAGGATAGTCCGGATTAACTTCCCCAAAGTCCACCACGGACCCGGAGGGTTAATGAAAAGAAATTCCCTGGGTTAACCTCCTTCCACTTTCGTGGGTGAGCATTAACTATTCCATCTCCAACCTTCCAACACAAGTGTTGGATGTATTCAAGAGCTTTCGATCCCGAATACATCCCACTTGAGGGAAGGAAGGGAGTGGGAAATTGATTTCCCAACTAATTATTCACTAAAATTGCTAATCCAAACCTAATCACCCAGTCACACCCTTAATTACCCCCTAACCCATAGGGTTTCTAGCTGCTAATCATGATACTAACTACACTAACAACATCCAAACCAACCCTAAGCATGATTTCTATCACGAACAATCACAAACAAGCCAAACAATTGAAATAGCAAGCAAGAAAAATTAAACAAGCAAGAAAGTAATTAGCAAAACAATTAATGAAAGAGTTAAGGGAAGAGAATACTTATCAAATGCTGGAAATGGACTAGGAAAAGGAATAAAAGCATGATCCAAAAATATCTCAATTGTTTGAATCCCCAATCTTCAACAATACCACAAATCACCAAAACCCTAGATTAATCTCTCACTATTCTCTCTCTAAAATCCACTAATACAAAGCTGAAAATTAGAAGTCTAAACTAGAGTTCCCCCTTCCCAAGAAAATCATCAATAGGAGTATTTATACAAGTCAAAACAGTTGGGCAAAACACAGTCGTTTCAAGCCGAAGAAAAGCACAGAAAAAGGGGAGACCGCAAGTGCGGTCTAGGAGACCGCATGTGCCGTCTACGAGACCGCAGGTGCGGTCTCAACAAAGAGAGTGAGGCGATTAGGGCGTTCGAGAGACAGCAGGTGCTGTCCAGGAGACCGCAGGTGTGGTCTTCTCCTGGCCCCATAGGTAGCGGGTGCTACCTGGAAGGTAGCGGGCGCTACCTGCTCCCAGTCGACAAACCTTGGCTGTGTTGCGCGTAGGCAGCGGGCGCTACCTGCAGGGTAGCGGGCGCTACGCTGGCGAATTCCACAGGCGATTCTTCGCTTCTTAAGATAGCGGGTTCTGTCTGGGAGACCGCGACTGCTGTCTTCCTCTGCCCAGCCAAGGTAGCGAATGCTACCAATAGGGTAGCAGGTGCTACCCTCCTGTTTTCTTCCCTTTGTTCCTTCCTTCTTTCCAAGGCATGTAACGCCCGCAACAAGGATCATAGCGGGTGTTACCCCTCTGATTTATACCAAATAAAGGGAAAGTGGTCCCGGGTCAACTCCGCTTCGGCTCTCGGTCCGGCTCGGCTTGAGAAATCGCCAAAAAGACTCAAAAATGGACCGTTTTACTTCGTTTTATTGTAAAACACCAAAACCTACAAAATAACCAAAAACATACTAAAATGCACGAAAATAAACCGGAAACATGTCAAAAGCCTAAGAATTAAGACATTATTTAGGCCTAAAATTGGGTCTAAACACCCCCCACACTTAAACTTTTGCTCGTCCCGAGCAAAACAAAACAAAAATAAACAAAAACCAAACACCAACTCCTCTGTCATGGGAGGAAACGAGTGTATTTAGCATATGCACCAAGCCCTTTGAACCCTCCGGCAGCCCGGGTGGACGAGATGGACTCGTGAGGGTTTGTAGTGGCTCTACCCATAAAAGCCAAAGAAAAAGGAGAGAGAGAAAATGAAAAACAAAACCAAAGAAAGAAAAGGAAAAGGAAAACAACACGCTTCAAGGGATTATGCAATCTCAACCAGGAAAACGATATTAATCCTCCAAAAGGAACCGTTATGAGCATCTCACATACACCTAACTCAAGCAACTGCCAATCTTAAGGGTTTTCGATCCCCTACACCTCATGTAAAGCTAAACCCCCATGTGCGCAAGTGCTTAGTGGGTTCTAACTGATTCCGATATCGACCCCAAAGACTCACACCCGAGCTTAAAAACAAAACGAACTAGAAATGCGAAGAGGTGCCCTCCCCCGCATTTGATCGCCCTTGGCTTGGTGAGGGCCGCAGGTGCTGCAAGGAAAGGCTTCTCACTTTATTAACACTTAACTTTCTTTTTGGGTTGGGTAATCCCAACATTTTCAATTTAGTTTAAAAGGTCGAGGTTAGTTTTTTTCGGGAGTTGAACGGCCCATAATGGGGTTTACCCTGCCAACACAGGCTTTTCCATACACCTCTTCGTCGCGAACAATATAGAAGGAGGTTTAAGGGTAATAGCGCCGTACCACTAATATCGGTCCCATGTAGGTCGCTAACTTTATGTTGGTTAATGTCGTTCGACCGACACAAACCAATTAATTCATTTATTTGAGAATCACTTCTTTTTTTTTTTCTTCTTTTTTTTTTCTTTTTTTTCTTTCTTTTCAGAAAACAAGCTCAGATGTGGGTTCCTAGGGTCTCCCAGTTTCAACTAGAACATGAGATAAAAACAGGGATTTTGCTAGACACTCAATGAAGGGAATCTAATTAAATGAGTCATGACAATCGCCCAAGATAGGGTCGAAAATGCTCAGACCGGTTTCTTTTAAAGAGGATTAGGAACGACTTCCCAATTTTGACAACAATATCCCATAAACGAAGCCAAAAACAAAAACAAAACAAAAACGAAAACTTTTAAGGTTTTTCACTCCCTTTTTTTCTCCTTTTTCACACAAAAATTTTCAAATTTTAGACAAAAACTAAGAAAAACGAAAACAAAAACTAGGTGATCTACCCTTAAAATAGAATATCTCCCCCCCACTTAAAACGCTACAATGTCCTCATTGTGGGAAGGTGTCACAAGAAAAGGGTAGAGAACCTACAAAAAGCAAACAAACAAAAACAACTAGCACGTAAAAGTGGTGGCGACTCGAGCCCACACGGCTCCAACAACAATAATCCCAACAGAGACACTTAAAGGGGTTCGCCACCCAAAAGATAATTAAACATGCAACATGGATCCAAGATATACACATTCAAAGAGTGCGGAAAGAGATTACCTCGAGGTCTTCAAGTAAAGAATAACTCGATCCGCGATCCAATAAAACATCACACTTTGGGTTAGAGATAGACAATAAAATCATACTAAGTGTAACTGTTCCCATGCAAGATCAAAAAAGAAAAACAAACTAAATAAGACACTAATGACAAAAGAACTAAAGAAAAACGAACATATGTACATCATATACATTGACCGTGACTAACCTCAACCCCGAATCTCACTCTTTTGAGGCAGGAATTGAGGGTGAAACAACTCTCCTAACCGGCCCTACTAAATATGAAGCAATAGAAGCAAAGCAACCCAACACAGTGCATAATGCAAGAATGCTATGATTGTGGATAGAAGCTTTTAGTGTCACAAGTGTGTGCGTGTTTTGACAGATGTAATGCAACAACTAAGCACACAAAACACTATGCAAGAACTCAGCATTCAAACGCAGTGTACATCGAGGTGAAAATGCGTGTAAATTGACAAAACTTTCCCTAACTCAGCAAAGAACGACAACAAGCCCAATGCAAGTGAGAAGGGAGAGAAATTCACACAATGACACAGGAAATACCTCCTTTAGCTGTGTAGAATGGATGCTTGAGCAATATCACACACTTGGACTGAATCTGGGCAAAATTCGGATCCCTAGCAGCAAATTTGCGCGGCACTGGAGAAGAATAAGGCCTACATTCGAAAATGGAGGGATAGTAAGGGTCGAATCGAGAGTTTAGAGGGATGGAAGTGTGTGGGTGTGAGATTTGTCGCAAGTATTAGGGTTATAGAGAGAGAGGGAGTCGGGTTTGTGAGAAAGGAAAATGAGAGAAATGAGTTAGAGCTGGGTTTTAGGGCCGAACAAAAACGCAGGACAGTGTTAGGTCGCAGGCGCGACCGACACTGTCGCGGGCGCGACATCTGCTGGGAGTCGGGAATGCTGGGCGTGCTACCGCGGCCATCGCAGGCGCTGTCTTCTCGGTTCGCAGCTGCGGTCGGCTCCTGGAGCACGCTGATGTTCTGTACGCGTAGCGGGTGCTACGTCGATGGTAGCGCCTGCTACCCTTGCTCTGTTGTCAACTCTTCTAAATTGTTTCCAACACTCCAAAAATACTAACTCCCAAAAACTTTCACACTTCAACACAATTTTCCCATGCTTCCTCACATTCAATCCAAGATTTTTTCTAACTTTCAAACTCTCTCAATACTCTTTTTTTTTTCAAAACTTTTTTCCTCCTTTTCTTTTTTTTTGTTCAACTTTTTCCTCACATTCAATCCAACATTTTTTTCTAACTTTCAAACTCTCTCAATACTCATTTTTTTTCAAAACTTTTTTCCTCCTTTTTTTTCAACTTTTTCTTTTGAACCTAGAACTAATACCTCAAATTATAAAAGAAACAAATAAAGAAAAACAAAAAGACAAGAAAAATAGAAAACCTAAAGAAAACTAACAAGAAAAATTAAAAAGAAAGAAAAAAAGCAAAATTCGACAAATGCAAAAATTAAAAATAAATGAAAGAAGAATCTCAAAAATTATGGGGTGCCTCCCATAAAGTGCTAGTTTTAGGTCCCTAGCTTGACCTAAATACTTACTTGATTCTTGGAATCCTCGAGACACAAACCAGAAACATCAACAATCTTTTTGACCAATTCTTCTTCCTCTTTTTCCCACGATTCTCAAAGATTCGTGGATGTCATGGGACACTCTTCCGATGGTCTAATCATCCATCTAGGAAAGCCGGGTAGCATCTTCTTTGGCTTCCTCCACCAACGCTTCCTTCTTCTCTTCCAACACTTCCTAGCCTTGTGTATAAACGATGCTCGCTTCCTCAAGAACTTAGTAGGGTATGAGGATGTAGAAGTAGAAAATAATTTCAATTTAGTGTTTGGTGGTTTACCGGGCCTAGGACCTTTGAAGATCAACTCATTAACTTTGTTGCACTCAACATAGGTTTCACTCAAAGAAATCTCCTTCCTCCATGGAATGATCTTGAGAGGATGATCATAGTAAATGTCCTCAAATTCACTTAGAATTGGATGCGAAGCCCTTAGATATTTGATTTCTCCCCAATCATTGGGCTCAACTTCAAGGAAATAAGACTCCTTTTGGGGCTCATCCAAGATACCACCGCATTGAACTTAAAATAAGATTCTTTGTGGGATTTCACCCTTGAAAGGTCAATATTGAAAACAATATGATCTTTACCCACGTGAAGAGATAAACGACCTCTTTTCACATCTATGATAGCACCTGCGGTAGCCAAGAAGGGTCGACCAAGAATAAAGGGTATATTCCAATCTTCCTCCATCTCTAAAATAACAAAATCACAAGGAATGAGAAAACTTCCAACTTGAATTGGGACATCTTCAAGAATCCCTAGTGGCCTTCTAATACTTCTATCGGCAAGTTGCAAATTGATTATCGTGGGGGTTAAATCATCAAGATTGAGCTTCTTGCATATGGAGTGAGGCATGATACTCACACTCGCTCCCAAATCACAGAGTGCTTTATCAATCTTCATTTCCCCAATCAAACAAGGAATAGAGAAACTACCGGGATCAGCTAGTTTCTCGGGAGTCTTGCTTCCCATGATAGCATTGCAACTAACCGTGAGATGAACGGTCGATAACTCCTTGATTCTTCTCTTGTTTGTCAAGAGGTCATTGAGATGTTTCTTGAATGAAAGGACCTCCGACATGGCATCTAGAAATGGTATATTAACTTAAAGTTTCTTCAACATCAAAATAAACCTAGAGAATTTCTCATCATTCTTGTGTTGAACCAATCTTCAGGGAAATGGAATTGGTGGTATATATGGTTTCAACTGCCCCGTGGGTTGATCAAGATCATTCTCCTTCTCAATCTCCTTGGGTTTCACCAAATCTTCTTTCTCCTCATCATTAGGCATCCCAATCACAACATCATCCTTTTCCTCTTCATCAACAGATTGGTCAACCTCTATATCTCCTCCCTCAATGTATATTCTCCACAACTCCCTCATTCTCACTAGAAAATCCCTCCTCCACCAACTTGGGTCCCTCAACTTCTTTTCCACTCCGTAAAGTAATGGACTTCACCTCCACCTCTTGAGCAAATTGAGGTTGGATGGGTATAGATTGAGGTTGGTTGACTTGAGCCAATTTAAGTTCGAGGCTTTGGATGTAAGCTCGATCCTTCTCTTGATTCTCCATGATTTGCTTAAGCATCAACTCAATCGAGAATTGTTGGGGTGGTGAAGAAATTTGAGGTTGTGGAATCTGTTTTTGGGTTTGATGGAAGGATTCTTCTTGAATAGATGAGTGATGTTCATGGGGTTGAGAGGTAGAAGGTTGATGGTTGGTGATGTAATGAGGATCTTGGTTGATGTGGGAAGAATGGATAGTATTCACTTGCACAAATTGTTGAATTTTTGGCACATTGTTGGGTAGTGTGTGGACCATAGCAAAACTCACAAGTATGAATATTAGGAACAAAAGTGGATGCAAACGATTGAATTGCTTGGGCAATTCTCAACTGATTCGAAACTTCTGCGTTCGACTTCTCTTTTTGCATTTCATAAATGGTGGACAAAAGAAATTTTATAATTGGGTTGTCCTCCAAAAAATTGCCTCCATCTCCTGAACTTTGGCCACTCCCCAATGAGGAGCGTGTTATGATAGCTCATATAAGAAAATATTGGCCTCTTCCACGGTCTTCTTCAAAAACATCCCTCCGGATGCATTATCAATAGATTCTCTAAGAGGACCACGGAGCCCATGATAGAAGTGTTGAATCAACATCCAATCCGGTAAATTATGATGAGGGCACCGTCATTGAAGACTCTTAAATCTCTCCCAAGCGTCGAAAAGACTCTCTCCTGGACCATGCTTGAAACTTAAAATTTCTGCTTGAAGTCGGTGTGTCTCCTCCGCCGAAAAGAAACGATGAAGGAAATCTCCTTTGAGTACCTCCTATGAAGAATAAAAACCAGGTGGACATGTTTGTAGCCATATCTTCGCTTTCCCCGTAAGAGTGAGAGGAAAGAATTTCAACTTCAAATACTCTGATGATATCCTTGGAATGTACATAAAGCTAATCCTGTCTTCGAATTTGTCAATATGAGCAATGGGACTTTCAGCAGCATCGTCCCCATGAAACGGGTTTCTTTCGAAGACTTCATGTAAGTGAGGTTTAAACTCGAACACAGCATCGGGTGGTAATGGTGGTAATGTGATCGGACTGCCTCCCGTACCCAATGATGGAACGACATATGATAGAAGGGTACGAGGTGAACCAGCTTGATCTTCACCCATTAGAACTCGAAAACTCCTACAAGAAATGAAGAAGCATCAAATTCATTGGGATCGGAATAAACTTATTTCTAGCGTGAAAGCAAACTCAATTAACCAAAAACCAAGAAACTAAAACAAGGGGTGCTGGCTCCCCAGCAACGGCGCCATTTTGTTACACGTGGTCTTGTAACCCCGGTTTTTATATTGTTCTTCTCGAGGAGCTAGGGGCCTTGGCTAAGAAACTCGGTCTAAGGTTGGGTCAAAATTGCTAGGTAAGGCAATGGGTTGAAAGAGGCGATCACAAAGCAAGAAACAAAACTAAGGTCGGTCAAGGAAAGGAAATGGGCTTCAGAGGCTTTTCGGGATGCAAACGGGGATGAGGAAATGGGTTTTGCAACAAGAGAAATAATAAGGAGGGAGAATTGAGTGGCAATTCCGTTAGAAAATACCTACCGAGCTTCCTCTTTCGAGGATAGTCCGGATTAACTTCCCCAAAGTCCACCACGGATCCGGATGGTTAATGAAACGGAATTCCCTAGTTAACATCCTTCCACTTTCGTGGGTGAGCCTTAACTATCCCATCTCCAACCTTCCAACACAAGTGTTGGATGTGTTCAAGAGCTTTCGATTCCGAATACATCCCACTTGAGGGAAAGAAGGGAGTGGGAAATTGATTTCCCAACTAATTATTCACTAAAATTGCTAAACCTAATCACCCATTCAAACCCTTAATTACCCCCTAACCCATAGGGTTTCTAGCCGCTAATCATGATACTAACTACACTAACAACATCCAAACCAACCCTAAGCATGATTTCTATCACCAATAATCACAAATAAGCCAAACAATTGAAATAGCAAGCAAGAACAATTAAACAAGCAAGAACGTAATTAGCAAAGCTATTAATGAAAGAGTTAAGGGAAGAGAATACTTATCAAATGCTGGAAATGGACAAGGAAAAGCAATAAAAGAATGATCCAACAATCTCTCAATTGTTTGAATCCCCAAATCTTCAATAATACAACAAATCACCAAAACCCTAGATTAATCTCTAACTAATCTCTATCTAAAATCCACTAATACAAAGCTGAAAATTAGAAGTCTAAACTAGAGTTCCCCCTTTCCAAGAAAATCGTCAATAGTAGTATTTATATAAGGCAAAACAGTTGGGCAAAACACAGTCGTTTCAAGCCGAAGAAATGCGCAGAAAAAGGGGAGACCATAGGTGCGGTCTCAGTGAAGAGGGTAAGGCGATTAGGGCGTTCGAGAGACAGCAGGTGCTGTCCTGGAGACCGCAGGTGCGGTCTGCTCCTGGCCCCATAGGTAGCGGGTGCTACCTGGAAGGTAGCGGGCGCTACCTGCTCCCAGCCGACAAACCTTGGTCATCTTGCGGCGCGGGCGCTACTGCGGGGTAGGCGCTCTGTTGCGAATTCCACAGCGATTCTTCGCCGTAAGACATGGGTCTTGTCTAGGAGATCGCACGCTGCCTTCTTCCCTTGACCAAGGTAGCGAGTGCTACCCTCCTATTTTCTTCCCTTTGTTCCTTCCTTTTTTCCAAGGCATGTAATGCCTGCTACAAGGATCGTAGCGGGTGTTACCCCTCTGATTTAAACCAAATAAAGGGAAAGTGGTCCCGGGTCAACTCCACTTCGGCTCTCAGTCCAGCTCGGCTCGGCTCGGGAAACTACCGAAAAGACTCGAAAATGGCTCGTTTTACCTCGTTTTATTGTAAAACGCCAAAACCTACAAAACCAAAAACATACTAAAATGCACGAAAATAAACCGGAAACGAGTCAAAAGCCTAAGAATTAAGACGATATTTAGGCCCAAAATTAGGTCTAAACAATTTTCCTCTCTTGTTACTCTCTTATTGCAAAACCCGTCTCCTTGTTCCCGTTTGCATCCCGAAAACCTCCGAAGCCCATTGTTACATCTTGACCCGACCTTAGTCTATTTGTTGTTTTGTTACTCTTTTCAACCCGTTTCCTTACCTTAGCGATCTCGACCGTAACCTAGACCTGGACCCTTTGACCTAGGCCCCTAGCTCTGTGAGAAGAACGACAAATCACTAGGTTATACAAACCACGTGTACACAAAATGGCGTCGTTGCCGGGGAGCAAGCGCCCCTAGTTTGAGTTTCTTGGTTATAGGTTGTTTTGAGATTGCTTTCACTCTAGAAATCAATTTGTGCTAATCTAAATGAATTTGATGCTTCTTTGGTTCTTGTTGGTGCATGCAGATTCTCCTTGGTGCCTTATCAAGTATTGTAGGAGGTTTCAAGTCCTGATAGATGAGGCTCAAGCTGGTTCAGCTCGCACCTTAGCTTCATATTCCGGTCCATCTTCAGGTGTAGGAGGCAGTCCTATCACATTACCACCATTACCACCCGATGTAGTGTTCGAGTTTAAACCTCACCTACTTGAAGTCTTCGACAGAAATCCGTTTGAAGGGGACAATGGTGAAAGTCCCTTTGCTCGTATTGATAAATTCGAAGACCAGATCAGTTTTGTTCAAATTCCAAAGGTATCATCAAAATTTATGAAGTTGAAATTCTTTCCTCTCATTCTGACGGGGAAAGCAAAGACATGGCTTCAAACTTGTCCACCTGGATTTTATTCTTTATAGGAGGCACTTAAAGGAGATTTTCTTCATCGTTTCTTTCTGGCGGAGGAGATGCACCGACTTAGGGCAGAAATTTTAGGTTTCAAACAAGAGTCGGGAGAAAGTCTTATTGAAGCTTGGGGGAGATTCAAGGGTCTCCAACGACAGTGTCCTCATCATAAATTACTAGATTGGATGCTACTTCAACATTTTTATCATGAGCTCCGTAGTCCTCTTAGAGAATCTATTGATAATGCATCCGGAGGGATGTTTTTGAAGAACATCGCGGAGGAGGTCAACATTTCCCTCCATGAAATATCTCAAACCGCTCCTTATTGGGGAGGTGGTCGAACTTCAGGAGATGGGGACTATTCCTTGGAGAGCAACCCCATTATAAAGTTTCTATTGGCCACCGTCTATGAAATGCAAAAAGAAAGGGTGAATGAGGAGGCTTCCAACCAATTGAGAGTAGCCCAAGACAAGCAAATATTCACATCCACTTCCGTACCCAATAGCCATACTTGTGAGTTTTGCTATGGTCCACACCTCAATCAACATTGTGCAAAAATTCAATAAATGGAGCAAGTGAATGCCATTCATTCTTCCCACATCAACTAAGATTCTTTTCACCCAAAAGGGAATTATGCTCATGGCTACACCGCCAATCATTACCCTTATACCTCTCAACCCCGTGACCACCACTCATTTATCCAAGAAGAATCCTTCCATCAAACCCAACAAGACATTCCACAACCTCAAATTTCTCAACCACCCCAAGAATCCTCGATTGAGTTGATGTTGAGGCAAATCATGGATGATCGAGAGAAGGATTGAGCTTACATCCGGAACCTCGAACTTAAATTGGCTCAAGCCAACCAACCTCAATCTATACCCATCCCACCTCTTCTTGTCCAAGAGGTGGAGGTGAATGCTATTACTTTGCGAAGTGGAAGAGAAGTTGAAGGACCCTAGTTGGTGGAGGAGAGACCTTTTGGAGAGAATGAGGGAGATGTTGTGGAATTAACTAAAGAGGAGGACATGGAGGTTGAGAAATCTTGTGATGGGGAGAAGGAGGGCGATGTTGTGTTTGAGACACCTAGAGATGAGGAAAGGGAAGACTCAGTGAAACCCAAGGAGAGCATTGAAATAGATAAAAGGGTTATGGAGGAGAATGACCATGATCGACCTACAAGGCAGTTGAAACCATACCGACCATCAGTTCCATTTCCTGGAAGATTGGTTCAACAAAAGATTGACGAGAAATTCTCTAAGTTGATTGTGATGTTGAAGAAGCTTCAGGTTAATATACCTTTCCTAGATGTCATGTCGGAGGTTCCTTCATTTAAGAAACAGCTTAAGGACCTCTTGACAAACAAAAGAAGAATCAAGGAGTCGTCGACCGTTCGTCTCACGGTTAGTTGCAATGCTATTATGGGGAGCAAAACTCCCGAGAAACTAGCCGATCCCAGCAGTTTCTCCATACCGTGCTCGATTAGAGAAATGAAGATCGACAAGGAACTTTGTGACTTGGGGGTGAGTGTGAGTATCATGCCAAACTCCATATGTAAGAGGCTCAATCTCGACGATTTGACCCCCGCGACGATCAATTTGCAACTTGCCGATAGAAGTATTAGAAGGCCATTGGGGATTCTAGAGGATGTCCCGATTCAAGTGGGAAGTTTTCTCATCCCTTGTGACTTCATTATTCTGAAGATGGATGAAGATTTGGACATCCCTATTATTCTTGGTCGACCTTTCTTGACCACTGCAGGAGCTATAATAGATGTAAAAAGAGGCTGTTTGTCTCTTCATGTGGGTAGGTAGGGATCATATTGTTTTTGTTCTCGATCCTTCAAGGAGGAAACCCCACAAAGAATCATATTTCAAGGTCAATGCGATGGTAAACATCTTGGATGAGCACCAAAAGGAGCCTTACTTTCTTGAAGTTGAGCCTAATGATTGGGGAGGAATCAAGTACCTAAGGGCCTCGTATTCTAATCCGAGTGAAGTTGAGGGCATCTACCGTGATCAACCCTACAAGATTGTCCCGTGGAGGAAGGAAATTTCCTTGAGTGAAACCTATGTTGAGTGCAATAAAGTTAATGGGGTGATTCTCAAAGGGCCTAGGCCCGGTAAACCTCCCAACCCTGAGTTGAAGCTACCTTTTATTTCCCCACGGCCTACTAAATTTTTGAAGAAGCGAGCTTCGTTGTTGCCCAAGGTTAGGAGGTGTTGGAAAAGAAGAACGAAGCATTGGTGGAGGAAACCAAGGAAAATGTTATCCGCGTTTCCTAGGTGGATGACTAGACCACCGGAAGAGTGCACCAATTCATCCACGAATCTCTTTGAGAATCGTGGGAAAAACAGGAATAAATATTGGTGGAAAAGATTGTTGATGTTCTTAGTTTGTGTTCTAAGACTTCGAAGGATCAAGTAAGTAATTGGGTCAAGCTAGGGACCTTAAACAAGCGCTATATGGGAAGCAACCCATACCTTTTCTTTTCTTCTTCTTCTTTTGTTTTTTTTCTTTCTTCTTTCTTTTGAGGTAATAGTTCTAGGTTCAAGAAAGAGAAAAAAGAAAAAAAAAATGATGTGAAAAAAGAGGAGTTGAAAAATAAGAAAAATAAAAGAATTGAAGTAGGGTGAAGGAAAGAAAAGTACAAGTGTGGGGGAGTGAGAGTGAAGTTTGAAGTGATTTTGGGAGTATTCGTGAAGTTTAAGAAGAATGAGTTCAAAAAGGGGATGAATTGTGGAGTTCTAGGACTCAAAGCAAGCAAGTTTACATTTTCCAGCTCGTAGCAACTGCTACGGCAAACGTAGCACCCGCTACGCCCTGACTGTAAGTTCTAACTCCCTACTTTCCCTCCTTCTTCCTCATTTTCTTCCCTTCCTTCTTCCCGTCTCATCTCCCCATTCCACTTTTCCTTTCTCCAAGTTCCACCCTCAACTCCCACCTCAAATGAAATGGGATTCGGGGTTGAGGCTTGTCCAAGTTAATGTACATATTGTAATTACGTTTTCATTTCTTCTCTTAGTTATCTTCTTTCAGTCTTGCATGCTAGGATCCAAGCATCTAGGTAGTTTTATTTGCTTATCCTAACCTTATGCTTGGTTCTCTTGGATCACGGATCGAGTTGTCTTTAATTGAAGACCTTGAGGTAACTTCCTTCTGCCCTCTCTTTGAGTGTATATATTTTTGATCCATGTTGCATGCTTGATTTTTCTTTTGGTGTCGAGCCCCTAGTGTGTTCGTGTTGCGATTATTTTGCTGTTGGAGTCGTGCAGGCTCGGGTCGCCACCACTGTTTACTTGCTAGGTGTTTGTGTATATGCTTTTCGTAGGTTTTCTACCTTTCATGAGACACCCTTCCTACAATGAGGACATTGTAGCGTTTTAAGTGTGTGTGTGTGGGGGGGGGGGGAGGGGGGAGGAGGGGAGGGGGATATATTTATGTTTAAGGGTAGATCACCTAACATTTTAATTTTTTTGATTTTCTTAGTTTTTTGCTAAAATTTGAAAATTTTTCGTGGAAAATGAAAGAAAAAAGGGAAAAAAAGTTGTGAAAAACCCCAAAAGTGTTTCTTTTTCTTTTAGAAGATGCTTTCATTCACAATTGTGTAGGTAGTTGTCTAATTGGCCGATTTAATAATTTAGAAGTGGCCGATATGAACAATGATAGGCCTTAGAAAGGATTCCTGCCATGATTTACCTTTATTAGACCTTGAACTGGAATGTGAAAGCAAAGTCCTCACTCTTACACGCCTCGATTATGATTTTCTTACCCAAAGTTGGATAGTTCGAGTTGTTCAATGCTCTTGCTCGTCTTAATTAATTACATAATGTCGGTTCCACCAATGAAGGTTGGTGTGGGTGGACGGCGCTCACGCCCCTTAAGTACAATGTTTACGTATGGAGCAACCCGAATTGGGAGGGTGACCCTTTGCGAAGGCCGGTCCAATTCCCGAAACTAATCGATACCCCTATAATCTTGAAAAGAAGAAAAAAAAAAAAGAAAATAAAGCGAAAGAAAAAAGAAAAAGAAAAAGTTGAGAAAGAGAAAGAAAAGGAAAGGAAAGAGAAGTTGGAAGAAAAATAAAGAGTGAAGTTAAGTTAGCTAATAATCCCGAGTTCGAGCATGAAAACAACTCTAGCCGACCGACTTAAGTTAGAAAGGATCGATTAGGGCCCACTGCACTTATGCACGAGGATTCTTGCTCAACATGAGGTGTCGGGTGTAACGCCCCCAGGTTACTAACCACTAGATTAAGCTAATGTTATACCTAACCCAATGATTAGCAGCGGATAAACACTTGGAAGCATTACCGCCGTCCAAGGAGGCGGACAAGGCTAAGACTAAACCCAACGAAACAACCAAACATACACTAACTCTGATCATGCATCATCAAGACATAACTTAACTTAAACTACCTCAAACAACCTAACATAACCCAATATAACTTATACAAGCCAAAATATCACAAATTTCCCTCAAATCTTTCATAAAGAGACTTTAACCACCTTCAATCTCCTTAAAACGCTCTAGGGTTTCGTCCTTCCGGGGCTTTTCCCTTCCCATTTGCCGAGATTCCTAAAACAAAAACATAAAACTTCGAAAAGTGAGTTAAGCTCAGTACGTATACCCCTAATAACGTAAGAATCTTTTCATAACTCAATTTAGTTATTTCGCCCGGTTCCAAAATCATTAAAACAATAAAAATGACAAACAAACATTAAAAAAAATAACATAACTTACGTAGCTTGACCATACTTAACTTGTACAAGAGAAATGTAACTTAACCTGTACTTAAATCACAACTTAAGTGAAAAATACTTTCGAGTTCTTCCTCGCAAAAGTAAAATACATAACCATAACCTTAGAAATAATATATCATTAAAAGTAAAACAACATATTTTCCAAAGAACCTGGTGCACTTTAGGCACTATCTTTGTATTTTTCTCTGGTGTGCACAAGGCACGATTACCCTAGTGTGCACTGTGGCACGATTAAACATGGCATGCTCTATAGCACGATTAAGCATGGTGTGCTCTAAGGCACGATAACACATGGGCGGGGCCTTTATTAAAACTTTCTAGAAACTTGGAATCTTGACCTCGGGTTCTTAATAAAACGGGATCTTTACCTACCTTGTAATCATAACTTAAACCCATCCTTTGAATAAGATTGTACTTAAAACGAAATTTATTCATGGAATACCGATAACATCCAAAGAATGGAATTATTGTAAAAGTTTCTCACATAGAGGGTACGTAACCTAAATACTTAAAAAAAATATCTTTAAAACTATCCTGATAAATCGACCTTAAGTACTTAAAATCCATGAGAACTTGTATATATTTTTGAACATAACTCATGATACTTTACACATAAACATGAATAGTATAATATAAATTTAGAACTTAGCATAAAAGATTCATTCATAATATTACGCATAAAAAGGTCAGGCAATATACGTACCTGAAGACTTAAAAACATGTATTGGACAGGCAGGGACTTGAACAGTAGTGCAACGATCTCTTGGAGGGACCAAATTCCCCCTTGATTTTCTTAACTCTTAGAAATCTCCTCTTGAGAACCTTAGAAACCTTGAGTTTACCTTTAGAAAAACCACTTGAAATGGGAGAAACAAGAAAGATGAGACGATGATGATGATGGTGCATGCGTGTTTTCAATTTTCGGTGGCGAACCTCTTTGACTGTGGATGTTGGATTCTTTGCTGTTGGAGCCGTGTGGGCTCGGGTCGCAACCATTCTTCTTGTTAAGTTTGTGCTCTTTTGGTTGTTTGTACTTGCTACCACTTCTTGTGACACCCCTTTCCCATAAAGTGGACATTGTGGAGGCTAAGTTGGGGGGGGGGGGAAGGGGGAGTTCTCTTTGTAAATAGTAGCTCACTTAGTTTTATTTTTTATTTTAGCTCACTTAGTTTATTTCTAAAATGAGAAAAAAATGAGAAAAATTGAAAAAAATTGGAAAATTGTTGTGAAAAATGAAAGAGAAAAGGAGAAAAAGTAGTGAAAAACCCCCAAAAAGTGTTTTGTTTTTCTGTTAGGAGATGTTCTTGTCCATAATTGTGTAGATAGTTGCGTAATCGACCAAGTTAATCGCTTAGAAGCGGCCGATATGAATGATAATAGATCTTAGGTTGGATTGTTGCCATGATTTACCTTTAATAAACCCCTCATTTGAATGAGAAAGTGAATTCCTTACCTTATTACACGCCTTTCTATCATTGTGTTTTTTCTTGCCCAAAATTGGAATATTTTAGTTGTTTAATGCTCTTGCTCTTGTTAATAACATAATAAAGTCGGTAAAACCAACAAGGGTTGGTGTTAGTGGGCGGTACTCATGCCCCTTAAGTATTTCGTTACGTATGGAACAACCCAAGTTGGGAGGGTAACCCCTCTTCGGAGGGCCATTAAAATTTCCGAAAAACCCGACGTAAAACCCTTAAAAATTGAAAAACAAATGTGAAAAAGGCTGGTTTACCAACGTGGCTTGGCGTGGGTTGTAGCAGCCCCTCGCCCCTTAAGATCAATAGTACATACGGAGCAAAGCCACGCTGGGAAAGTAACCCCTAGCGGGCCACGTATCCGATCTCAAAACATGCTAGCAAAAAAAAAAAAAAGGAGAAAAAGAAAAAAAATAGAGAAAGTTGGATAAGGTAGTTGAACCTTTTTATGTCTCCTACGACCGTCACAAAACCAAGGGCGATGCTAAATAGATGTGGGTGACGCTTGTTCAGGAAATTGAGAAATAAAATTGAGCTTGAGCATGAAAACAACTTTGACCGCCCGACCTAAGCTAGAAATGATCAATTAGGGGCCCACTTACACTCGTGCACAAAGATTTGGCTCATCATGAAATGCTTGGGGTTGAAAATCTTTAGGATTGGCAATCTTCCAACCGAGGTGTCCTTAGTTGTCTATATTTGCCCCTTCCATTTGATTAATCAGATCGATTGGGTAACTAGGTGCATCGTTATGAACTTGAACATCTTCTTCTTCTCCCTTTGTTTTCTTTGTTTTGTTTTGTTTTTCACTCTTCACTCCTCTCTCTCTTCCATTTATCTCATAGCTTTTGTGGGTATAGTCGCTATAAACCCTCACGAGACCCACCTTGTCCACTCGGGCTGCCGGGGGTTTAAAGGGCTAAATGCTCTCGTTGTCTCCCACAAAAGTGGAGTAGCTATTTAGGTAGTTTGTTTCGTTTTATTTTGCTCGGAATCCTAAGTATGGGGGGTGTTTAGGCTCGGTTTTGGGCCTAATTCTTACTCTTTTATCTTGGAATTTTTGCTCGTCTTTCCGTTGAATAAGCATTTCTTAGGCACCTTTTACTTGTTTTGTAGGTTAAGATGGGCTCGATGTGGAGGAGAAAAATCAGAGTTCGTTCACGCTCAAAGTCCCCCTCGGGACAGCAAGGAAGTCGCCCCGGAACCCCGAAAGCCGGACCTCAGACCCAAGGCCAAAAGCTAAGAAGCCTAAGTCCCAGATGGTCATGGCGTGACACCCTTTCGCTGGGTCCGTGACCAATGAGGCATAAAAAGGGAGAAAAAGACCGAGAAGGGTCACGGGCGTGACCTCCATGGTAGCATCCGTGACTAATTTCTGGGGGAATTTGGGTTAGAATGCCGAAAGGGGTCACGGGCGTGACGACCCCTCGTAGCGCCCGTGACCCCGTTGAAGAAAATTAGGAAGAGGCCCTTTTCCAGGAGGTAGCGGGTGTGACGACCTAGGTAGCACCCACTACCCCAGCTAAGAATTCAAAAGTGCGGACCCAAATCGCCTCATCACGGGCGTGACCTCCTAGGGTAGCGCCTATGACGACCCTGACTTCCAGAAAATTAAGAGCCAAAAAGATTGTGTTTTGTGTTATTTTTCCCCAATGTATATATACTCCTTCCCTAATTAACCCTAGAAGCTTTTGTCATTTCATCTTTTCCCTTTCTAGAGTTCTAGTACTTAGCACATTTTCCTAGGTAGATTTCATTCCTCTCTTTTACAAAAAACATCATTTATTGTACTTGTTTGGAGTTTATTGCAATCAAGAGGTTATTTATTGAAGATTTATTATTCAAGCACCTGGGATCATTTCTCTTATTTATTATTATCATCTTAGTCTTCATTTGGGTAACCTTCTTTCCTTCCTTTAATGCTTATTTAGTTAACTTTAGTTGTTATTAGCTCTTATTTGCTTGCTCTTTTGTCTTTGGTTGTTAGTTGATACTTGTTTAAGTGCTTAATCCTGTGTTTAGTATTTTTTTTTCTTCTTACTTTTCATCTTCTAGCATCATGTTTAGGGTCTTTGTTTTATATTTAATAGTTTTAATGATTATTAGCATGATTAGTTGCTAGTTTTCTTGTGGTTTAGGGGAAGGTTTAGCCCCTAATGGGATCTCTTTCCTAAAGTTGGGCTTAGTTAGTGCATTAGCCCTTGTTTTATGAGGTTTTCATTTAATCACTCTCTTGACTATGGGACTTAGTATGTGGCGGGAGTCCGCTAAACCTACTTAAACATGGTCTTTAGGGTAGTTGAATGAAATATTCGAATGAATCCTCATTCATTTACGGGATAAGTTCGAGTAGGGGGGATCACATTTTAACCTTCAAAGTAGAGCATAGTAAATGTGCGGGGGCCCATTGGGCAATTGTGAATGGGAAACAATAACGGGCTGAGACCGCCTAGGTCATTAAATGGGATGGGTTCATTGCGGGCCTACATTTATTGCGGGCTTTGAGTGAAATAATAATGGGTCTACAGCGAGTATTCAGTTGTTCATTAATTATCTGGGTTGGCACAAAATATTTAATTTTTCTCCCCCAAGAAAATTAAATTCACAAATTTTTTTGGTCTCATCTCCATCACCACTCTTCGTCAGTCCACCGATAACAAAGAGGGTCTTCTTCTTCGCTCCTCCATCGCCATGGCATCAACCACCCAGTTCGCCGGAATTGAAGAGTTTGACGATGGAGAACCACCTCCGGCACGTCGAATCCATGTCGAACTTCGCCTCCGCCGCCAGAAAAATCACCCATTTGAACGACATCATCGTGGGAGAAGCTCATGCTGTGGAGGAAAATGAACTTGTTTGCCCTAATCAAGAGTTCTCTCTCCAGGCCCACGCTCCTAATCCTGCTAAGCTCGCTTTTTCACCCTTTATTTTCCCTTTTTGTCAGTTTTTTTTGGGTATTTATCGTTTTTGTTGGGTCTATTATTTAAATGGAAGTATGTGAAATTTTCTCACCTCTATTTCTCAATCTCTCCTTGGGTCTATCACTTTCTTTCTCTTTATATGTAGAAATGTGGGGTTAGTGTTTTGGGTTGAATCTCTCTATTCTTAATGAAATTGTAACTTATTGCACAAAATTTCACCACGAATAGAGGGAGATGTTAGGGAAGTGGGGAGTGTCAGAGCAGAAGAGTGAAGACCATGCTTAGAAACAATAAAAAATGGGAGACCAGCTCCACTTTATTCCTTTATTAATTATTTTTCATAATGGTAGTATTATCTTCGTAGACAAATACTAGTTGGGTATATGATTAAAGCTACATCAATCTCCACCAACCCAACAGAAGAAGAAAACATCAAACCCACACCCAAATTATCGTTATTTTCCACAGACAATTAGTGAAAGGATATTTTTAAAAACCCCTGCCTCGCCCGACCCGAACTAAGCCTGACCCGTTTAGTACCCGCTTAAACCCGGCCCACTTGGGCCCAATAAAAAAATCCATTGGCCCGGCCCGTTTTTAGCAAGCCCAAACTCGGCCCGGTCCGGCCCGTTGGCCACCCCTACTTCAAAGTGATGTCCTCATTCATTTAGTGGACTAACTTTGAAGGGCAATCTGGACTAACCTTGGGAGAGGCTCCGGAGTGGCTTCATTCTTGCGATAATTCGACCTCTATCTTGGCTTAGTGTCTTAATTAACCAGGACTACCTCGTGTTAGAGTGACTATTAGGTGGCGAAAAATCAACCCTTGAACCTCCTTTTCTTTGATTACATCTCCTAATTTATTTCTTTTGCATCTGCTCCCACTTTCTTCTTTTTACCTTAAACTAGATCCCGTAATGAAGATTTCTGCACAAAAAGGCCCCTTGCTCCCTATGGATTCGACTTTAACCCCGACCGTACTACAACCTAACATTTCCCATTCCCCTAAGTGCTTTAAGGAGCCCATTTTTGTTGAAGAGACCATAGGTGTTCATGTTAATGTCGACCATGTTGTTAACTCTTTTGATATGTTTGAGGGGAGCTACATTGTTCTTCATTTTACCTTAGGTACATTAAAAAGGTTTCATCCATCTATTGATCCATATTGTATATACTTAGAGGACTTTCCTAGACAAATTACGTGGATAACTTATTTTGATTCATTTGATTTTTCAGTGGGTTTTGATTTATTAAAGAGAGCAATACTAAGATTCTCTGTTATAAGTCTTTTGTTGCTCTCTTCTTTGAAAGCTTGTAAACCCCACATAGAAGAGTTTGACAAGCTCGTAAGGGCTTTAACTGCGTCTGAAGTGGTAGCCTCGATATTGAGTTCTTTTTGGAGTGGTTGATGTTCCGTGTGCCCTATTCTTGAAGAGACGATAGTTTAGGTGCATCTAGCATGTAACCTAGTGAGATCTTTCCCTCTATCCTCTTGCTAAATTATGCGTGTGCTCTGCATTGAGGACAATACTTTGTCTATGTATGAGGGGATTTGTTTGTGTTTAAGGTCCTTATCTTCTTGTGTGGTCGTTGTATGATAACTTGCAATATTATTTGACAATTTTATCTTTTTGATATAATACAGGGGGGGGGGGACAAATATAGACATACTCCAAAGATAAAATAAGAACTTTATTGAGTATTGTCTTCCATAAAAACGGGGAGATTGTTGAGTTGTCTCTAACATATAATTGATATTATTTTGATTTAAGACAAAAAGAATAAATTAAGTATGACATATGAGTAATCTAAATGAAAATACACATCAAGTTATTAGTTAAGTTAATTTGTGATTAGGGAGACAATATATTAATTGATTTGATTGTTACTCCCTCCGTCCCAAATTAATTGACATTGGGCTAAATATTAATTACTAACAAATTATAATGAATACCAATATGAAATTACTGCCATTAGAAAGATGTTTTATTAAAAATTACAATGGAGGTAGTTTCATATTGTAACTCATTGTAATTGATGAATAATTAACGGTCAAAGTTTACTCAAAATGTCAATTAATTTGGGACGGAGGGAGTATGATTCAAACTCTTCAAGATTATAATGAATACAAAATTGATATAATTATATATATTGTATATTTGATTGATTTATTACTTTTACCCGTTTGTAATGTTGTTTCTATCTCTCATATTTTTAGGGAACGTAATAGAGTTGCTGACTGACTTGCTAATTTTGGTGTGTCTCTCTAGTTAGCAACTTCTTGGTGTTCATGTCCTTCTCTTGTGTTGTTTTCTATTATTAGTGATGATATTTTAGGCCATGCCCATAGTTATTAAAATACGAATCCTGATTTACGATTCTACGATTTTATGATATAAAATCCTCGATGAGATTGTCCTAGGTGTTGTATTCTTACCTCTTGTTACAAAAAAATATTTGATTGATTAGTGCAAGAATAGCGTATAAATTAAGGAGTAAATAAATTGTCATCCGATTCGTTAATATTTCTATCTAATTACAAAGGGATGTATCTTGGCTTATCTATTAAATATTGTATTGCTTGATTTGACTTGCTTCATGAATAATAATATCACATACAGAGGCATAACCAATATCACAGGTTTCCTCTTGCCTTTTTGATGGCCAAGCATGGATACTATCATGACATTAATGATTAGCTCATCTCTGTCCACGTACAAGGATCATGATATCAAATACTTGCCTCTATTTTACTTGATTCATTCCTAATACTCCAGGGAAAGTTCAAGTATAAATATAAGGAGTGTTGATCATACAAGAAACACAAGACACAAGCATATATCTCACTTGAGAATTATTCTAGCTTAGTGGTATTGAGTGGGAAACAAAAGAAAAACTTGATTGAGCTATTTATCAATCAGTTGAGTTATTGAGATAGTTTATTAGGGAGAGGACTAACAGTACGTTGACATGTGTCAACTTCCCATACTTGATTGAGAGGTAATTTCAAGTGGTGGGATCTTGAGATTAGAGAAGACTCTAAGATTATTAAAGTCCATCCTAATAAATGATCGAAATTCAATCCTAGAGTTGGAGAACTATAGGCGATGACATACTCTGAAAATTGAATTTGGATGAACATCATTAACATCTACCATGAGCGTCTTGTATCATTTATTTTCCGCTGTTTATTTTACCCAATTTATTTAACTAGCTTAATTAACTTTCATATGTTTGTGTGTGTGTCTATGTGTCTGTGTGTACATGAATGTGTGTGTATGTGTGTGTGTGTGTGTTTGTATATGTATATGTATACAGGCAAATACACACATTTATATATAGAAACACATACAGTGTGTACTCTTGAAATGTGTTTTCTGAGCACATGTATATAACTTATGAGCACACATACACGTGTGTGTGTGCCTGTGTGTATATATATATATATATATATATATATATATATATATATATATATACACACACACACACACACACACACACACATGTACATATATATATACACATGTACATATATATATATACACATGTATATATATATATATATATATATATATATATATATATATATATATATATATATATATATATATATATATATATATATATATATATATATAGTGTATGTTTTTTGCAGTATGTACTTGTTTTTTGCAGTATGTACTTGTCTATATGATGGTGGTACAGCTGAGAGTAAGATGCTAGTTATGGGGGATGAGAGTTCGTGTGAGAGTGAGAGACCCGAAAAATTGTTTGAACTCAATGCACTATTAAGTCCTACTAAGATATAGTATAGTTATCCACGAACATACATAATTATATTACTATATGATTAGAGTTTTGATCGCTCGTAATGATGCTCGAGGTACAGATGAGACCAATATATATACTGACTACACAAGTCGAACGCACTGAAGAGAAAATTGAAAAGTAATGGGAAACTTGAGCAATCAAGCTTGAAATAAAGCTAGAACGTACTAGCTATATGTGTTGTTTCAAGACTAGTTATTATGGGTCCATGCAATGTGATCCTCAGGCAAGAAGTGACAAATAGGAACACTACCAGGCTTCACTTTAAGAACTTGAAATGCCAGGTGCTTAGGGTTCCAACTGCTTGTATCCTTGTGACAGACTGCCACTGCTTTAGTTGCAGATCCATCCTCCCCGACCAAGGAGACCATGTAAGTGGATGTGGCCTTGGTCTTGTGGCAATAAAACACGGCATATGGATACTTTTCCTTGTGGCAAACTGTAGCCTCATCATCTCTTGCGACCTTCCTAACTCCAACAATGGTGTATTTTTGAGGCTGGTTGTTGAATTCCTCTTTAGCCATTGTAGAGATGGCCTTAATGTTGTTTCCTAGAGTGTATGTGGCGAACTCAACCATAGACTCAAGGGAAGTTGCACAATGTTTTTGCTCCCCTTTGATTCTCTTTGTCTCACACTCCTTGATGGTGTTCTCCATGGTTTGTGCCTCTTGGGAACCTGGTTCTACCGAGAACCCACGTAAAATCTCGGGCATTTTGTCGGAAGAGAAAGGGAGGGATTCGGCTTCCTGTTGGGGTAAGAAGGTTGCTCCATTGGTGCTTTTTGTGAAATGCAAAGTCATGTGAGAGCCAGACTTCATGTCGTTCTCCAAGAAGAAAAGTGCACGAGTTGGGTCATCATGAAGTTGAGTCTGAGAGGCAGCATAGTTATAAACAAAAGGATTGGGTCCAGGTGTGACACCCACAAAAACAGGCTTCTTTTTAGGACCTGCTTTTACAATAACACCTCCTTTACCAACACCCACATCAGCTCCACCCTTTCCAGGCTTTTTGGTGCTTACACCAACACCACTTTTTGGGCCAACACTAACATCTGTGTGGCCTTTGCTAGGCTTCCCTGTTGATACTCCAACTCCACCTTTAGGGCTCACACTCACATCTGTGTGGCCTTTTCCAGGCTTACCAGTGTCAACATGGACACCACTACCTTTTCCCACAACAACAGATGTACCTTTGTCTTCCATCCACTCTACAATCACATAACTCATATCAATCACAAATGCATAAATAATTTAAAGTTTTTCAATAGATATATTGTAGTATATTTTACATTTTAGTATTGATTTCTAGAGCCCCTGTTAGATATGAATAATTTAAAGTTTTTCCTAAGCAAAATCATAAATATTTTTATGCAAGATGGTTAACCATCTTGCATTTCACCTAAATCAATCAAATAATTAAATGTAAGTATATTTAAACCATTATAAAGCTAAGTTTCATTACTTTAAGGGTTATTATGACTTATAAATAATATAAAAATAGTTATTTATTATATTTTTTCATAAATATAAAATATGCACAAAATGTGCATTTTCTACTATGATTGATAAACTTAGACTATCATTTATATTTTTTGACCTAGCTAATAATTAAGTTTTATACTTTTATAGTTGATAAATATATATAATTACTTGAGAAAATATCATTAAGAGTTACAAAATTGTGAATCATGCACAATTTAAGATGGTTATTACTTATTAACCATCTTGAATCAAAATATGTATCATTATCCTTTTCCAAATTAGCGTTCTTTCGATGCTCCAAGTTACTCACTCACTCTTTAATTATTTGTAGCTACAAATTTAATAATATCTTAATATGTTCAATTCCCTTGTGCAATTATATTTTAAGATGTTTAACTATTCATTTCTTAATAAATATAATAATATATCATATAAAACTACTACCATCAAATATCTATAGAGTGAAAAATACTTTTATACCAATGCACTTGGTGCATGCAAACAATAAAAACGAATGATTTAATAGAATACATTTTCTTTGGTGCTTGTAAACAACAAAACATTTGGGCAGGTTATAATTAGTAATTATTTTTAAAAATATTATTTTACCACATTATTACTAGAATAAGTTATTACTAAAGTGTTATCCTATAGATTGATGGACTCTTTTATGGTACTTTAATATTATTGTTATTATTATCACCATATGATGTATCTAACATTTTCCTATCATGATTCAACACTTTTTTTTTTAATTGTTAATAAGTATATACAAAAAATCTATTTAGATTTTTTTAGGAATATTTGTAACATAAATAAATTTACTAATATATTTTCAATTGCACTTTGAAGAAATATATCATGTGAAGAATATCGTAGATAAAAAATGGTTGTATCTTAGTTCATTTTTTTCTATATTTAAGACATAAAAGTTGTCATCACATTTTTATAATGTATAATCAATGTTGTAGTGTTTGGGTGTTCCATTCAATGAGAAAATTACGATATTAGTGAAGACAATTGTAGCGATTAGTTTAAGTACACTTATATATTTTGAGCTAAAATTTTTGTATTTTCGTAAAAATATTAGAAAATTTTATTTACAAAGTTACCATCATTGATTCATTGTAGATATACTCTAAGCAACGTTTTCAATAATATGCTATTTATTTGCATCCTGTACAACGCATAGATCTAAAGGCTAGTTATGAATATTCTTGGAAGATTATATGATGATTTTTAAAATCCTAATTAATTGATCTTAACTGATTGATTCAATTTTGGCATATATTTATTTATGAAATATTATCATGATATCTTTCCAGATTATGTACATATTTTATATTAAAGCAACGTTTTCATTGGAGAATCAAGTGTGAAAAAAGTGTACCGGTGAGGCGGTGACTAAGAGCATGTGCAATGGTTGGAACTCATTCCAATGACTCCACCAACATTCCATTCCATTCCTTGGTAACAATGATTTTGCAAGTTCCACAATTTTGGAACTCATTATGGAACTGTAAATCATTCCGGAATGAAATCCACATTTTCCATATTTCCTTACTTTTTATTGGTGAAAAATCAATTTTTTCTTTTTTATTTTACTTCAAAAATATATAGTGTGTGTAATAAATTAGGATAATGGCAAATATTTATTTAAAGTTCCAAGTTGGAATTCCATCTATTGTAGGGAACAAAAGAATGAGTTCCGAAAATTTTAAAAATGAAAATTTTAAAAATAAGATGATATGTTAAGATGGACCCCCACCGAAAATCCAAAACAATGGAATGTCATTGTACATGCTCTAAAAGCTCTTAAATCATTGTACTTCATTGATTCATTATTTATTGAGAAAGGGAAGTGTGACAAGTGGGTGGGGATAGTCAGTTCTGTAGCCAAGTGTTGAGCAAGTAATTAGTTGAGTAGTAGATCAATGAATTATGTTATATTTGATCGAGCTTTTGAAAGTAGCGTTGGAGGTACTCAACGGAGCTCAAATGGTAGATGGAACTTTGTAATTGTATTTTCTTACAAGAAATTACTTGAAGATACACTACATTTTGGGAAAACTATTTTTTGCTACTTCAAGTTTTACTCATTTATGGATATACTACATTTTTAAGTTTGTAAGTGGACTAAAGGCAAGTGGGGTACGCATATATAAGGTACCAATAAGTTACAAACTTTCCCCCAAAATATATTGGAATATTCAAGATTTATTGCTGAAAAGTACCAAAAATTACAAACTTAAAAATATAGGGTGCATATAAATGAATTTTGCAAACACGGGTACCAAACAATAGTTTTCCCAAAATGTGCAGTAACCCCAAGTAATTTTTTATATTTCTTAAGTGAGCAAGAAATTGTCTAGATAAAATTGTAAACGAAGTGAAGTTTAGATCGGTGAAATAGCCTTGTTTGAAAGGTGAACATGGGATACCAAAAACTAATTACTAATCATATAAAATTATTACCATTAAATACTTATGTAGTAAAAAATACTTTTACTTATTCTAGTAATAATTTATTAACAAACATTCCTAAAAAATCAATACTTATTTTTTAACGGTTCAAATACATTTTAATTACCATATGCAAATTAAATTAAGCCTAATAAACATCTATAAAAAATTACTAGCCAAGAGAAACATTTACCAATCGTATATGATTTAATAGGTGCATCACTTTTATTAATTTTTTAAAAGAATTAATCAATATTATCTATTAAATTCATTATAAATTTATTAATATTATTACAAAGTTCATCAATATTTTTTAAAGTTATCAAATATTTACACAAATACATCACAAAAGAAGTGACATATTTCAAAATATTTGGTGTACGTTAGACTCCGGTGGACCTAATAATTTGTGAATATTTATGAAGAAATACCTTGATGAGGCAATGAGTTTCTAACAGCTTGTGGTATGGGAGTGTTGGGAAACACTTTCTTCCAGTAAACTTCAGGTGGTGTAGCGGCATGACTACCCAAGAGAGTCATCTGAAAAGGCCAAAAAGTTATTCTAATTTCTCATAATTTACCATTACACCTACAAAAGCTTTGAAAAAAAGTTGATAATTAAAAACAATAACTTACACAAAGTAACGTGATGATTGCTAGAAATTGGAGACCCATTCCTGAATATTTTCTTCCTCACGTTTCTACTTTCTTTCTAATTATGTTTTCTTCTACTTGTTGAAAATAAGTATCAGAAATGCTTTCTGAGTTGAAAGGAAGTAAACGATCGAGTAGTATTTATAACATCTAACTCAAGCTAGTACAATCTCAGGAAAAGAAAATTCAAAAGAATGGCATGTCTTTGTCAACATCAAGAGAATTAATGCATCAAGTTTACTAGTGTCTCAACTGTCTAAGGTTGCAAGCAATGAATGTGATGCAAAGCCCAGTTGATGGGAGCCAAAACAAAGAAGAAAAATCATAAAAAGGACCACCTTCTAATTAATATTAGTGACTCTATCAACGATCTTTAATTCTTGACTCAATGTTACAATTACTTAATAAAGTGTTAGTTTTCATGAAAGTTGTAATACCCCGGATATATGGATAAAAGTGTGGCTTAAGAGGATTGAAATGACTACTTATATCACTAAGGTGCACCTTCTTTTATGGTATCTCATCCGTTGGGAACTCCTCAGTTAAGCGTGTTTGGCTGGGAGTAGTCAAAGGATGGGTGACCTCCTGGGAAGTTTTCCCGGGCAGCGTGTGAGCGAGAGCGAAGCATGCTGGAAAGACTCGTGGTGATTTGTAGGGCGATCGGTGATCCTTAAGCGATTACAAAAGTAAAAAAGGATCATTGTATATGCACTTGGTTGGATTTAAATGTTCTAAAATATCATGCTTTATGCATGTGAATGTGTGGTTAATCCTTAAAATGGCTAGTTAAACCAACTTTGTCAATATTATTGGTTCTAACAAAGACAATGTCTTGAACAATATTTAATTCTGCTTGGTGACGATTGTTACAGTTTTGAACTTACCAAGGTCTGACTTGTTTCTGAGTAAAGAACATTTTACGCACAATATTTACTCTTGATTTGTTACCATAAAATGTAATTAGCACATGTTAATTTGCTAAATAATTATTTTAGTTAGTATTTAATTATCTTATTAGATTGTATATATATATATATATATATATATATATATATATATATATGGGTGATGATAGAAATATTCAAGTTTTAATAAGGGTGTTTTGGGTAAGTTATAATTAGTTATTATTTTATAAAAATTATTTTACCACATTATTACTAGAACAAGTTACCAGTAAAGTGTTATCCTATGGATTGATGGACTCTCGTATGGTGCTTTAGTATTATTATCATTACCATATGATGTAGCTAACATTTTCCTATCAGGATTCATCACTTTTTTCAATTGTTAGTAAATATAAACAAAAAATCTATTTAGATTTTTTTAGGAATGTTTGTAACATATAATAAATTTTTAATATATTTTCAATTGAACTTTGAAGAAATGTATCATATGAAGAGCATTGTAGATAACAAATGGTTGTATATTTGTTCATTTTTTTCTATATAAGACATAAAAGTTGTCATTGCATTTTTATTGTATATGTATAATAATATTGTAGTGTTTGGGTGTTCCATTCAATGAGAAAATTAAGATATAAGTGAAGACAATTGTAGCTATTAGTTTAAGTACATTTACATATTTTGTTCTAAAACTTTTGTATTTTCATAAAAATATTAGAAAATTTTATTTACAAAGTTGTGATCATTGTAGATATGTCCTAAGCAACGTTTTCAATAATATTCAATTTATTTGTGTCCTGTGCACGCAACGTATAGTTCTAAAGATTAGTTATGAAATATTGACATGATATCTTTCAAAATTATGGACAAATTTTATATTAAAGCAAGATTTTCATTAGAGAATCAAGTATGGAAAAAGAATACAAGAGCTCTTAAATCATTGTACATCATTGATTCATTATTTATTGAAAAGGGGAAGTGTAACAAGTGAGTTGGGATAGTCATAAGATAGCTAAGTATTGAGTGAACAATATTTAATGAGTTTAAAAACCCAATTAGACATAATTAGTTGAGTAGTAGATTAAGGAATTATGTTATATTCGATCGAGTTTTTGAAAGTTAGCATTAGAATTTAGAGGTACTCAACAGTGCTAAAAACGTTGATTGAATTTTGTAATTGTATTTCTTACCCAAAAAAGAAAAATACTCGAAGATACCCTATATTTTGGAAAATTATTTTTTGGTACCTCAAATCTTTAAAACTCATTTATGGACCCTATATTTTTTAGTTTGTAAGTGGCCTATAGGCATGTAGGGTATGCATAAGATATCCATAAATTACAAACTTTCCCCCTTAATGTATTGGAATCTTGAAGTTTTGTTGTTGAAAAAGTACCAAAAAATTACAAACTTAAAAACGGGTACCCATAAATGAATTTTGAAAATATGGGGTACCAAAAATTAGTTTTCCCAAAATGTGGGATAGTTCCAAGTAATTTTTTTTATTTCTTAAGTGAACAAGAAATGGTCTAGTTAAAATTGTAAGTGAAGAGAACCTTAGATAGGTAACATAGTCCTACTTGAAAGGTAAACATTTATGTTTTGTCTCTTTTCATTTCTATAATAAAAATTATATTTTTATCTACTGACCATTGCAATATCAAGGACCTTGATATGTCAATTTGCTTTTTTTTTTTTTTGCCACACAGACAGAACTAAAACAAACAGTAAACAACCAACAACAAACAACAAACAACATAAAACTAACTTAAACAACGGACATAGAAATCAGGTGCTGGTAGCTGTCGGGACCCGTGATCGCCCTCTCGGTGCTTGTTTCGCTACCCTGTGAGCATGATCCACCACCTGTCTACTTACCTTCCTCACCATACCAGACTTGAAACTCTTACAACCTGTTAGCAAGACATCCCTAACCAACTTGCGACATTCTTCTGGCGCCTTCCACAATATTTGTTGATTACTTGCTTGCTGATCGCCTCGGTTGAGTCGCTTCTGCAAAGGCACATTCGTTATCCATAACAAATTTTCTTCCTGCAACTTCCTCTTGGTACCTGCAACACACACACTTTGACCCCTAGCAGAAGATTGGACCACCTGACAAACTCGACGGCGGCTCCTGGAAACCTTGCAACCACCATTGGATGCAGCAAACTTAAAGAGACCATCCTGTTGTTGTGCCTGTGGGAACCCTCCTTCAGACTTATGTGGAACATTTGAAGGAATAGCCACTTCCTGAGCCATTTCCTGATCGAAGATGGCTCCTGTAGATCTCGAGTTTTGCTCCATAGGACATGATGGAGCTTCATCCACAATTATGTTCTCCCCACTCCTACAACAGTTGACGGAAACTCTTATTGTTGTTTGCTTTCAGCCTTGTTGTTGTAGTCCTTGATATAAATTTTCAAACACCTTATTCACTTTCCCTAGGGTGTTATACTAACCTTGATATACCTACCTACGTACATAATATAGATAAAAGCTATCGAATGAATAGGCAACATGGGCAAGCAAGTGATATGGTATTTTTGGTTGATTCCTAGGATTGGTGGACGCTATAATTTAAGGTAATATTATAGAGTTTGTTGACAGAATTAACCTTTACTCTCTCTATCTCTCATTATTTGTCTATTGAACTAATTTTCTTTATCCCTATGTATTTGTTACTTTTATATTTTTAATAGTAATATTTTACTACTTTGACCCTTAATAAATAACTGAAACCACAACCTTAACAATAGTTAAGGGTACTTTTGTAATTTTAATGCATTGCTACCCAAGATTTTGTATTACTTTGGTCTCTCCACTCATTCCTAAAGTGACAAATAAAAAGGGATGTATAGAATATATGTTACTATGGCTAAATATCTTTTTTCTTATCTAAAACCAATGCGAAGCAATTTATTAAATGATGTCTTATTCGAAAATTGAATTTCTTCAAGTAGTAGCTGAGTTTACTGAATTTTCTAGAAGTTGGGCAGGGTCGCTGGTTTAGTCACTTGTGAGGAGAACTTTAACGATCAACTACCATAGATTTATTAGGGTTTGAGACGGTAGGTTGAGGATTTGCAAATTGGGCATTTTGGTTGGTAGAGTACTCTTTCATATTCACCAAGAAAATTAAATGCTCAAGCATCTCCTGAAGAAAGTGACTATATGAACCAAGTGCAATTCACAATTATTTTGCAGCTATTTTAGTTTTACTACTGAAATTTTTTAGCATATATTATGCCAAATATTATACACATGATATCTAGTTTGTTTCAACGTAAAGTGCATTTTGTTTGAGCACGATGTCGTTAATGACCATGGTTGCAAAAATAAATTATAATAAATTGAATGTCATTTACAAATCATATGAACTCTAATAAACAACAAATCATAATAAAAAACTCAGGTACATCCGAAATGAACAACATGATCAAATCAAATGAACAAGCAAATTAATAACAAAATTATGTACAAATTAAATGATCATCATGTGTTAATCACATGAAAATCATGTACAAACAAAATGAACATCAAATTTTATAAAAATGAACATCATGTTCAAATGAAAATGAACATCGTGTATCTATTAGATGAGCATGACGAATACACCAAATGAACACAAACACACAGAAGACAATGACGTGGGAGTTTATCGAATGGGCAGAAGAAACATTTGCATACAATAATCTCAGGCAACATTTTTCTGAAAAACTGCTACATTTATTGCCTCACCTATTTCAAAAGCCACAAGATGTTTTTTTCCTTTTTCTTTTCTACACTAACTCACATGACAAATGAGGAAAAAATAAATCAAAATTACGAAATATTTAGGGCCCTTAATTTATGATCTAAGAGTCAAAAAGACTCCTTCTCATATTCTCACCCAATCTCTCTTCTCACCTCATCTATTCCATATATATATATATATATATATATATATATATATATATATATATATATATATATATATATATATATATATATATATATATATATATATATATATATATATACACACACACACACACACATACAATCCATTAGGAAGAAAAATACAGTAGGAAGAAACAATCTGGCGTACAAATCTGATTTGATTGCTGATAATAAAACCACGTTCCTTTTCCATAAATCAGCTAGTGGTTTTCGGAAAAAAAATAAAGTAAAATCACTTAGGTGAATATGATTAGCTAGAATCATGCATAGGATTAGAGAGAGATTTACTTCCCTAAATTGTAGGGATTAAGTTATCCAAATTTAACTCAATTATTATCAAAAACTAAGAAAAAAAACAGAAGTCAACATTCTACAAGGATTTTTTCGTGGGTCTGTTTCGTCCAACATCATCGTTGCTTCTCACACTTCATGACCACACTCCCTAATATCCATGACCATACTCCCATAAATAAAAATTATATCAAGGACCACACTACCCCATATACATGACCACACCTCCCTAAATCAAATTATATCTTTATTGTTGCGCATTATATTGAAGACCATAGTCTATAGTATCCATGACTACACTACATAAATTTGTCCCATAAGTTTGTCCAAACTTTGAACACACTATCACTACTAAAAACTTGTCATATTGTGACGGAATTTGCGACGAAAAATTACAATGGTGCGACGAGATTTCAGGACCGAGTGACGGACCTTGCGACGGAATTTTTTCCGTCGCAAAAAGCCTCGTCGCAAGGCCTTGCGACGGACCTTACGACGGACTTTGCGACAAACCTTGCAACGGAATTTGGTTCTGTCGCACCTTCTCACAAAAAGTTATAAAACTAAAAAAAATAAAATTTCCCCCTTCAGTTTTTTCCTTGATTTTTTTTAAATTTTTAATTATACAATTTGTGTTTATATATATATATATATATATATATATATATATATATATATATATATATATATATATATATATATATATATATACACATATATATATATATTTACAAATTGTGGATAGAAAAGTAGTCCTCCCCAATATGAAGATGCAATTGCTGCCAAACAACAATGCAAAATAACCAAGTTGTTGTTTTATGACTCGACCCTCTTCCTTAGTTGCCCAAACAATCCAGTAAGTGCTTCCCATCTGCAATGCCTGGAAAAGAATCTTAGTACTTCTTCGTTGCCCTTTTCTTGTTTGTCATATTGAATCAAGGATGGTGATGTTTTCTCTATAACTTTTAGGGACTGCACGCTAATTGACTCATTTTCCCCATTACCAGTCTACAGATGGAGACCGTACAATGAAAATCCCACTCGTATTTATACAGCATACACAGAATGAATAGAGATGGGGGAGCGACTCGTATTTATCTAAACCCTAAACCCTAATTAAAACCAACCAGTCATTAAAAAATACCCCATCTGTTCCATATTAATTGTCATAATTTTGACTTGTACGGTCTCTAATGTCACTCTTTGATTCCATATTAATCTGCCCGCGACAGCGTGAGTCGCGCCCGCGACCGTCGGAAATGCTGCGGAGCTGCGCGCGTGCTGTGTTATTAATCTAGGGTTTTGTGTTGTATTTTTCCTTCCTCTATAAATACCCAATGTCATTCAACATTATTATCAAGTAGTTTTAGGAGTATATTAGAGTAGATTAGGTTTATTGTTTTCCTTTATTTGCTTAAATCTCTCTTTAACTGTTCTTCAAGTTTTCTTTATTGTTCTTCAAGTTTTCTTCATTTCTCTCACAATTTGTACTTAATCTCTTTCAAGCAAGTTTCCATTGAATGTTTTACAAGCTCTCTCTCTCTCTCTCGTTTCCATTGATGTTTGATTTCAGAGCTTTCTAGTGATAATCACCACAATCCACTTTTAGTGAGGAGGAGGGTCAAGGGTTACCAATTCTACTCCTAGTGAGAATTTGGGAATCCTTGGTAATCCAATTCACGATTTCTTGTTTGTTCGGGGAAATCCAAGTTAGATTGAAGATTTATTGAAGATTGTTCATCAAAGGTATACTTTCTTGTCCCTAATTTCATTGTTCATTCTAGTTTTCATTAATTGCTCTTACTTGCTTTATTTGATTTCATGCTTTTATAGTTTTCTTTGATTCCATGTCTAGGTTAGTTTAATTGTTTTCCCTTTACATAATTTATCGCTTTCCGCACTGAAAAACCTCAAACGCAAACCGATTTCCTCGTCAAGCCTACACAACAAGAAAAATGGGTTTGGGCAACAAATTTAGATTGATTTGGGCAACAAGAAAAAATTATTGCATTAAATTCTAATAAGGCAACCAAATAATGTGGTAGTTAAATATATCACAATAAGACTTCAAAATTAAAAAAACTTGTTGCCCTAAGCTAAAATAAAAGGCCCATATATATAAATTAGGCCCAACATCTAAAACACCCTAACTATTTCACTGGCGGATTAGAGAGAAACTTAGAGTCCCAGAGATTTAGATTTTAGAGAGAGAGAGAAGAGAGAGAGGAGCACGGTTTTCCAACAACTGCAACTGATCACGCAGCTGCCGGAGCATCACCGGCCACCGCATTCCTGCTCTCCGGCAATCGGCGGTCCGCCATTGTTGTTCCGACCACCGGCATGCGCTAGTTAGCCGATTGGATTCAAGAGCATTGAGGAGGCACAAAGAGAGCCCTACTTACTTGGATTTGGTTAGTATTTCTAGGCTAGACTCCTTTTTCTTTGAGATTTGATTGAATTCGGTGTTGTGAAATTGATATCGTTACTGAATGAGTTTGAAACCTAATGTCGGAACATAGAATCTAGTTGGAGATGGATAGCTAGGGTTTGAGTGTCTTCAGTTTTCTAACTACATTGTAGTTTTTCTTAGTGAATGGATGGAGAATTGATGTGCTGGAATCACATGGTAAGCTTTTAGCACTTATCGTTTTTAAATTGACTAATTCATGATATGGACTAATTCATGATCTTGCGAGGAACTTGATTCTCTCGATTTAATTGAATTCAGTTCTGGAATTGATTGGACAGGCTCTTCACTGAAAGAATTTTAAACTTGATATCAGAATGTAAAAACTACTTGGAGGTGAATGACTAGGGTTTGAACCCCGTTGGTTTTGTTTCTACATTTTGGTTTTTATTTGTAAATGGATGGAGATTAGTGTGCTGGAATTATGTTAATAGCTTTAGCTACTGTCATTTTTAGAATTGAGGAAATTAGTGTGGATGGGGCAATTATTCTGACTGGATCCTTTTCAACAGAAATAAGCTCTTGGAGCTCTGGAGCTCCCTATGCTTGTTGAATTGATCTTTTGTTCCTTTTTTTTAGTGCGAATTACATTGAATTTAGGATAGGAGCAGTGTCGGGTTATATTCGGTTTGAAGAGCCAAAGGCAGCTCAGAAAGCTCGTGCAGCAGCAGTGCTCGCCGATGAGGGTGGTTTACTGGTGAAGAATTATATTGTTGTTCTAGACTTTTCTTTATTCGTCTACAGTGTAATCTAGGCTAAAACAAGGTCTAAACTAGATGCTTTAATCGTTTTCAAGTGAATCACGCAAATTGGAAAACTTATCACAGACATACATCTGATCCCTATAACGGAACTTGTGGACTAAAACCAGAAAAGAATCCTTATATAGATCCAGCGGCCAGCCAACTGCGAGAAAGACATGGCACAGAGAAAGGTCGTTAGCAGCTCCTCGGTGTTCTTGACTCTAGTAGAGATAGTCGCGGGAGGGCGAAGGTCTCATTCTGCGATTGGATGATTATTACGACAACTTTGTCGAGGAAAAGTTGAGCAATGAGGAAACAAGGCTTACCATTGTTTGCTTTGCACTGTACAATCCTTTTGTGATTGATATACGTGATTTTACTCGATGAGAGTTTGAACAGTACAATATACTATATAGCAAGGAACTAACTAGCCCTTCACTTGAATACATGATTCTTACTACTTCTTACTAAATGAATGTGAAGTGGACCGCAAAACAAAAAGGGGCATACCGATAACACGTTTTTTCAGTGCAGAAGCTGCATCAACCAAAACTGGGAGCATCCACCCAGAGAGTTTAGCTATGAATGGATAGCTTGACAGCAATGCTATACTAAAAATCTGCATGTGAAAAATATTACATTACATTGCGTAAAAATAGTATGTTGCTATCTTACTTTTAGTTTGAATGTTTTCCCAATCAATTAACTTGATTGTTTGGATAATGTTGAAACAATTGTATGTAGTTAGTGATTACTGATTAGTGATTACTGTTAATAACTGTTTGCTTGTATGTAGTTGCTTTTAATAACTGTTTGTGGGTCATTATGACTGTAGGACTGGTGCCATGCATCACACTGATGTCTGGTCTCTTCTTTGTCCCAGAGTCTCCTATATGGCTGGTATGTAGGTGTGCATCAAAGTCTAGATTTCAACATTCTATCGTGTTTTCTAATGAAGAAGTGAGATTTGACAATTATTTATGTGTTTGTCTCAAGGTCAAGGTTGGTCGTCAAAAGGAGTTCAAGGATGCCTTGAGGCACTCCGTGGTAAAAATGTTAATATCTCCACTGAAGTTGCAGAGATTGAGGTTTGCATCCTTTTTTTAGCTACAAAGCATCATTATAACTTTACCTTCTATATACCGTTTTGTTTCTCAATACATGAAAATGCACTTCTTTCAAGATTACATCACAGTTCTTGACACTCTTCCCAAAGGAAGCCTGATGGATCTATTTCAGAGTAAATACATTCGAGTTGCTAGCTTAACCCCATAATTCCTACTCTTTTCCTCTACTAATTTCTACTCTTTTCCTACTCTTTTCCTAATTCCTACTCTTTTCCTCTACTAATTTCCCATGCCTTGAATGTTCAATTTATCTATCTTTATGATCCAGGATTAAAATGTAGAAATCCTAGCTTATTAAATCATTGTAAAGCTGCAGTAATTATGATCAAGTTCAACAAGTCATGTTCATAGAATCATGGAAAGATGCACCCTATTTGCTATGCATGCTGATAAAATTGATGGCAATAAAAATTACATTAGCAAATTTTGTTTTAGTGGTTCTTGCTCAGTGAAGGGCATTAGCTTTGTTCTTCTATATACCCATTCCTTTTACTATCATAATATGTGCACGCTGCCTGTCTCGTAAAATTCATCAACACCCATTTTCCTGTTGCTCTTACTATTCCAGCCTTCCCAAATTCTGTCTTTATTTATGTATTAGTTAATAATTGATTTATTTTTCTCTACATCTAGGAATCCATCTAACAACAAAGATAAGTGGATGGACCTCCTCCATTCAAGATTGGGAGTCTGAAGAATTTGGTAAACTTGTAAGGAATTCCCAGGCATAGAAGAAGTATCTTTTGTCCAACTATTACCTTAACTTGTCTAATCCAACTGCTTTGTTTCCTGAGTATTCTTGTTGCCTGCTGTTTCTCCGGTCCAGGATCAATAGAATCTCTTCAAAAACTTAAAAGATTGTAAGTATATATCGTGTGTTCTGTTTCTTTTCAAACATCTTCATATACTTTAATGGAATTCAACGAAAATATTTTCATACTAGGAAATGAAAGCCGCAACAAATAATTTTAAGGTCATCGGCCGAGGAAGTTGACTAGAGCAGATGCAACCCTTGTATTGTCCCACAGGTTATTAATGATAAAGGATGGTGAATTCCCATGCAATGGTGTACATACTAAGCTTTTTATAGTAGTTGTCATATCACAGTTGCTTGTTATGTACAAATTTAGTGTGTTTTAAATATACAATTTAGTATTACATACTATGCTTATCACTGTACAAATTTAGTATTACATAATCAAATATACAATTTACTTATCTTTATCATTTTCTCTTCAATTAGTGTGTTTTAAATATGATTGAGATCTTTCTAGAGTGAAATTTCACATTTGTTAAATTGATGAATATTGATATGATTTGAAACAGATTAGATGACTCAAATTTTGTAAGAAACCCTAGTGCTTTGGGTAACAAAAATATTTGTTGCCTTTGAGAGGAATATGTATAGGCTACTAGATTAACTTGAAGTTCTAATGGTCTTTGGCAACAAATAAAATTGGTTGCCCAAATTCACTAAGGCGACAAAAACACTTTGTTGCCCACAAAAAGTACCTTGTGCAACAAATATAAAAAATTTGTTGCCCCGACTTTGGGCTTCGCACCTATTGCAACAAATTTGTGACAAAAAAATTTTGTTGCCCAAAGTTTAAGGGCAACAAAAAATGATCTAGGGCAACAAATTTTTTTGTTGCCCAAAAGCATTTTTCTTGTTGTGCTAACACCCATCCCTATGGACCGACAACCCTAACTCTAGAAAACCACAAAAACTTACAACCGAACTGTGGCCCGGTATGCAAAAGATGCCTATAAAGAATAATAAAATTGTGAAATAAATCAATGTCTCCCTTTTACAATTTCAAATCAACTTGATTTTTTCAAGTTTTACCCTCTTTTTAAGTTTAAGTCCCCAATGGTGTCGCCAATATGTAGGACCCCATGAAAAAAAATTCCTTTTTCCTCGTTATGCGCTACTTAAGTGATCGGGAGCCGACTAAGGTTGCTTAATCCTTAAATAAGGATATTTTTATTTTTCGAAATTCGTTTTCGGGGTGATGAAACTTTATTTATTTATAAATCAGTTTTTTATTATTTAAATATTTGAAATTGCACAAATATTTTAATAATGATTTGGTACCAGCCCAAACACCAGATCCAGGCCCAAGAAAGAGCAAGCGGGTCACCAGAACTCGTCGAAACCCGCAGGGGTTTTGACAATTCTTAGACTGAGCCTCTTGTTTCCTCGGCCCAGAGAAAGGTGGATGGAAATTGATAAAACCCGCAAGGGTTTTATCAATTTCTGGCCCATTTCTCTCGGGTCTAGCCTTGAATTGGTGAGAAGAATGTATTAAATCATTTTTTAAATTCTTTTTATGCAAATGCGAATATTGTAGATAATTAAACAGATTGCAAAAAGAATTAAAGAGTCGCCAGCCGATTTAAGGAAACCGACAAATCATAAAATAAAGTGAATGACTCCAGTCTACAAAACCCGATTTCTAAGCTCGGGGGTAAGGTTACGGATCCGAGAATTATAAGAACTCTCGGATCCGCCTGTTAGAAAATAGACTTTACTAAAATCAAACTTGAAATGAAAGAGAGCGGGGAGAAGTTAAATAAATTTCGCAAAGTTACATTCTTGATCATGCAATATAAAATGAAGAGGTTTTCTTTTACAAAAGAAACAAGTACAAATGAAGGAATGAAAGCGTAAATTACACAATTTAAATATGATAATAACGAAGTGCAAACCTTGTTTAAAGGTAATAGATGAGATGGGATGTATGCCTTGACTTGACCTCGACTTGTAGCTTGGATGGAAAGATGAATATGGGAATGGTTAGGATGGTGGTTTGATAATGATAATGTAACGAGATTATGAGAATGATTATGGAAGAGTTAGAAGGAGAGTATGTGTAATGGAATTTTGAGAGAGTTTGAGTATAGTTGGTGAGAATAGTTGATGAAATGAGGGTGGAATGGAAGGGGTATTTATAGGTGAAGGGATGTATATTTTTGGAGGGAAATGGAGGGGGACACATCCCTAGGATCGTACCCTTCTACCATGCAAAGATAAAACCCATGCGGGTTTTGGGAGGTGAAGGCAAGGTCAACCACGTGGGGCTATGATCAAGGGATATGCATGGGATGATTTTGGCGCCAGAATTGAGACTTAAACCCCTGCGGGTTTTGATATCCCCCACACAGATCGCTAACGTGGCCGGCAAAACGACGCGTTGCTCCTGAGTTTAAAACCCCTGCGGGTTTTATATTCATCTGGGCGGGAAGCGCGTCTTGGGCCCGCTTTTCCTTTAGGTTGCTTCTGATTATGAAAACCCCCGGGGGTTTTATCATATCTACGCGGGCTGCTTTGATCTGTTGTGCTCATATTGCTGATTCCATGGGCCCAATGACCCATTTTGGTGTTCGGCCCAACTGACTTGCTGAGTTTTGACGGGTCGAGATTACATCAATGCAAATCCCGGTGTCTATAGTTATAGTAGTATTTGTATTTTCCTTATTAGTAGGAAAATTAGTTATAGATATTATCCTTATTATTAATTAAGTTGTAAAGCATAATGCCAAGTAGTATTTAGTAGGTGTGGACGTCAATTAGGAGAAGGATAGACGTCAATATTAGGAGTCATAGTCTTGGATGGCTAATTTTGTAACTAATCCAATTAGGATTAGAAAAGCCAAATCCTAGAAGGATTCATCATATTGTAATTAATCCAATTAGGATTAGGAAAGCCAAATCCTAGAAGGATTTAGGCTACTTAGGCGTCAAGTTAGTAGTCCTAGTAGGATTAGGACTTAGTCTAGTATAAATAGGGAGGTTTGTAATCGTTTTAGACAAAACTTTTGAATATGAATACAAAACGAGCTTTTGCTCATCCTGAGAGATTCCCTCTTACCTTTTCTACTATTGTATCTTGAATTGGCTATTCAAGTGGTGAGATAGAGCTTGTTCCAATACATAGAAGGTGTTTCTGTAACTAAGTAGAAGAACAAGAAGCCCTAGGGATTCAACTTGTGGTGTCTGTGTATCAAGTTTGATTCCCTTGAACTATCCAAAGTTTCTATCTTTATTGATCTATCCCTACAAACCCTAGGATTCACGTGATCAGTACCCTAACCCTAAATTGGTTGCACGTCATCCCTTGATGTGTAATTGATCAAACCCTAGCCTTGCTTCAGTTATACATCACCTCTTAACACCAATTGGTTTTAAGATGGAATCTAACTTAACTTTTGTACCATGGGCCTTAGTTGAAGTGGCCTCCCGCTTTGAATCTCCCCAATAATATAGATTGACATACATACTTGCACATGTACATATATGACTACTTGAAAATTAAACATTCATGCTTGTCCTTCCATCAATTAACAAGAAATTGATAATGCCTTATGCTCAAATAATCATGATAAACCTAACCAAATAATTATCAGGCTTTGTATTCAACTAGGCATCTCATATATGAACACCACATATTTGTACTTAACCATGGAAAAACATGTCATAAACTCATAAATTTACTTAACATGACACTTTGTGATTTACTTGACAATAATAAAATCACACTTTACATTTTGGCATTAAGAATAATGGCAAAGAAACATGTATTCATAGAACACCCTAACACACCACTTTTTTAAAAAACTTGTAAATGGTGACTTAACAAGGCGTAGATTATGAATCTCAACATGTTTCTATATATTAATCCTTCCATCTGAATGAACCCAATTCAAATCAAATAGAACTATGTCTCTTAAAAATAAACAAATGCCAATAAATAACTTATCTCGATGAAGATAATCTCATCATACTCCTTGAACCTCTTGAGTATGAACATTAATCACCATTGCCACAACCGATCGATAATCTCACTACATCAATCAAAAGAATCACAATTGATTAATAATCTTGATAATTAAAATAATAAACTTGAATAAACAAAACTTGTATAAAGCAACATAAACTTATCTTTTCCACTCCATAGCTTCTTGATCTCAATTTCCATCACTCAAATTGCCCGGAATGATCCTTGACATGATCATCCATAGTGAATAAGTCTTAAGATTGTCGGAAATATGGGGAAACGCGGTCACACACAAGATGGGGGATCACTTGGGTGGCTAGGAGTCGAGGGCAATCCCGTCTCCCCTTAAGACTTATTCACTAGACCGTGAAAAGACTCAAGGGTAAAACCTAACTTCTTGTAAGCAAAGTTACAAGATCTCTCAAGAATTTTGCTGCAGTTCAACACCTTAGGATTATGTTGAAGCTCTCTAGAAGAAGATAGAAGAGGTTGTAGTGGGTGTGTTTGAATAAGCAAACTCCTCACTATTTATAGGCTTGAGGAGTATTCAAATTGGTTATAATTACCAAACCAAGAGGGCATGATCCATGGGATTAGTCTATGGATAATAACAGGATGATTATTGACTGATTTCTTAGTCAATAGTTGCCCCAAAACCAATCTTAATGAATCAATCCGGAAGCTGAAATCATTGGATTTCAAATATTAACGCTGACTGGCTTCAACACCGGTCGTAGTGCAACACCACGGTCCGTGTTGACCTCAACATGGTCCATGGTGATTCACCATGGTCTGTGTTGGACAAGTGCAGGTTATTCTTACTCTCTGAACACCAACAAGGGCCGTGTCATGTCTGACACGGTCCGTATTGAGTCCAACTTGCTTGTTTTGCTTCACGTTGACCTCCCGGTCAACCTTATGATTTTATATTATACTTTTATACCCCTTAATTCTTGAAATACTCTAACAGATTCTCCCCATAATATGATTCTAGTTTTGGCAAAAGACTTGGCTAGATCATCTACATATATAAGTCAATTTATCAAGTGATAAATTTTGTACCAAATTAACAAATTTGCACGTGTTAGATGAATTTTACAATAACATTTAATTTATAAATTTAAGATGAATTATTCACAATAAATATTGATGAATATATTTTTAAAATTTAATTTGTTGGAGGATCTAGAAAGTACTCCAAGAATAAAAGGCAACAGTTGAACACAAGCTAATAGTTTACCATTCAATAGCAATTAAAGAAAGAAGATTATTTGACAAATCGAAAATGTTGAGTATTTGGGAAGATGCCTTATAAATAGCTTGTCCCATTATTAATATCATATTGTTATATATTAGTTTGAGATAAAATGAAATGATTGAATTTTATAATTATAATATCACATGTATGTGAATTTCATAAAGTTATATTTTCATCCGTTACTTTCTATATTTGTAAAAAAACGCCTAAAATATAACTAATTGATGAGATTGATTCGATTAGGGCACCATTTGTACTCATTGGCGTAGCCAATACATCGAAATATTGTTATAATTGATAATTAATGCTTACTATTAAGAAATAGTGCCAAAAATCATTTGAAATAATAATTTGGTGAAGGATAAGACACTTAAAGAAGTGTCTTGGGATAAGACACGTATCATCACCATTGACTAATAAGTACACATTATCAGTTCAAAAAAAAAAAAAGTACACATTATACAAAAAAAATTGAAATGTCTAAAGTTGTCTACTATGGTATCAAGGTAAATAAGTAAGTTTGGGGGAGGGAAATGGAGAGTTTCGATCATGGTGCTTGAGAACCCTGCCAATCTCTCGACAGGTTCTTGATGCACAAGTTCAGTTAATTAGAGTATTGAATTGAAAAGTCAAAATTCTTTAGTTAGCTAAACAGACATTGACAGGTTAACAAGAAGACCTTGACCAGCTTCTCGTCAAGCAACACAGAAAAGTTCAGCGACAAGCACTAAATGGTAAGAATCCAAGCAATTGATTTGAATACTGAAAATTAATCCCTGCCTTGTTATGTGCAGATAACTATGGAAAGAATCAAACACTTTGATGGAGAGACGCATTAAATTCATGTGAAGAATCTTGGACAAAACAATCAAGATATAAATATGGATAGAAGAGAAACAATCGCATATAGTTGCCTTATAAATACCAACAGTCCTCTTGAAACACATCTATAAAGATAGCGAAGATGAAAGAAGAAAGTATTGATTGCAAAAGCACAAAGGCTACTTAACTAAGAGATTCTCTTATCCTTCAAATTTGTAATCGATTGTAGCCAAAGTTGACTTGGTGAGTTGGTGAGAGTACCAAATCAGGGATTGATTAGGGAGCATTAGCATTCTCTGTAACTAAGTTTGTATCTTAGTGAGTGTATTTGATTAATTGGATCATGATTAGGGATTAGTTGAAGTACTAAGTTAAAGAGAAGTGTTGAGCCAAGGAGATTGATAGAATCTCCTATTAATCTGTGGATCAAGGGATTATTTCTTGATAGAGCTATCACTGTTCAATTTGTTAGCTATTCGTTTACTTTGAAAAATATCAAAAAGTACGTTTCATTTACATTTATTTAAATATCTCTAAAAGTTGCTACACCAATCAATCTATTTTAGTGTGGCACACATTTGGCAAAAATATCCATCAAACCCTATTCACCCCCTAAAAGGTTCATGAAGATAGTAAAATACTAAAAAAAAAATAAAACATAAATTTATTCATAAATGATAGAAATACATGAAGTATAGGCAGCGTGATCGCATAGGAATGTATGAATGCGAAAGAGGGACGTAAGGACATAAACAAGGAATTATTTAACATAGTAATTAAAGGCAAGGGACTACGTACGTAGACAATCATATGTTGTCCCATTGGTGTATGAGTTAATTAAAAAGTAGAAGCAACTGATTTGGGAACCCAAAGAATGTGGTCCTCTGGAAGGAAATGGCAGATAGGAACGCTCCCTGGGTGAACCTTAAGGACTTGAAATGCCAAGTGTCTAGGGTTCCATTTAGAGGTGTCCTTGTGGCAAACAACCGCAGCCTTGACCTTGAGTCCATCAGCTCCGAGCAAGGAAACCACGTAGGCGTTGGTTGATCTAGTTTTGTGGCAATAGAAGACCGCATATGCATAGTTTTGCTTGTGGCACACCACAGAGTCAGTGGCTGGGATGGGCTTGACCCCCTTGAATAAATAGTTTTGCAAGGGGGATTCTTTCTGTGCATGGGTAGTCACCACTACTGCGGGATCCTTCCCCAGCATGGAGGTTGTCAAGTCTAGCATTTCCTCCAAGGAGGTGGCGCAGTGTTTCTCCTCTCCATCAACACCCTTGTCATCTTGGCATTCCTTGACAGTCTCACTGATGACCTTGGCCTCGTCAGACCCTGGGGGGAGCTTGAATCGGGCAAGGATCTCTGGGATCTTGTCGGAGGAAAACGGGATTGAGTTAGCCTCGTCACGGGGAAGGAAGGTTGCATCGTTGGTGCTCTTTGTGAAGTGGAGCATCATCTTGTTTCCAGGTTTAAGATCCTTCTCCAAGAAAAATAAGGCCACGTTGGGGTTGTCATGGAGCTGGTCCTCTGAGGCAGCATAGCGGTAAATGAATGGGCTGGGCTGCCCAGGGACTGTCACAGTGACATGCTTTCCTTTTCCACCAGCGTGGACATTCACACCTCCGCTGCCAACATGGACATCGGCGCCTTTGCCAGGTTTCCCTGCATTCACGTTAACTCCGTTGTTGCCAACGTGGACATTAGTGCCATGTGTGCCAGTGTCGACATCAACTCCACCAGTTCCAACATTAACATGGGCGCCTTTGCCTGGCTTCCCTGTGCTCACGTCTACTCCATTGCCTCCTACGCTCACACTCGTGTCTCCATCTGTTATACAAAAATGCATGTGTCAGTAACTCCATTTCGAACAACCCAATACACATATTGATTCAAGATGATACACATATTGATTCAAGATGATTAATGATCATCTTAAATAATCCTTATTTCACATTTTTATAATTTTTAATACTATTTTCTCTAATAATTATATATATTTATCAACTATAAGAGTACAATACTTATTAGCTAGGTCAAAAATTATAAATAATAGTCTAGTTTTATAAATCATAGTAGAAAATGCACATTTTATGCATAGTTTTATATTTTTGAAAAAATATAAACAAATAATTATTTTTATATTGTTTATAAGTTGTGATAACTCTCAAAGTAATGAAATAAAACTTTATAATAGTTTAAATATACTTACATTAATTTTATGAGTGATTTAAGTGAGATACAAAATGATTATTAACCATCTTGCATCAAAATATTTATCATTTTGCTTTACCTTTTGGGTTTACCTTTTGAACATGCATGCTAGTTATCGTACATTAGCACGAGGCCATGCCTCAACTAGAGGCCCCTAGCTAGATTCTAGTGACAAACTGAAGCTATAAAGCCATAAACTAACAATTTTACTAACCAGATCGCAAGGAGTCCTGGATGACCTTAGGTATGGGAGTGTTAGGTAACTTTTTCTTCCAGTACTCCTCGGGGGATACAGCTGCATGGCTTGCTATCACTAGCCCAACCTGCATTAAAAGAAATAAATAAAGTTGTTCCATCAAAGATATGAAGTAAACAACTTCCGCTGGATTGTTGAACACTACTAACATACCAATGACCTAGTAACTTAAACCGAAGACCGTACCTCGTAAATTCCTAACTATTATGATTTAGAATATCGCTAGTTGGAGAACAATGAAGGGTTTCTAACTAGGACTCAATATAGCAAAACATATGGGAGGATAATAGTCGTAGTGATGGCCTTAATTACATAAACAATTACTATAAGTTTACTAGGTACAGTCCTAACCTTTTTTTTATTTTTTAAAAAAAATCAATAATCTGAATTAGAAAAAAGTTGTAAGGATCTGTATACTACTAAACACCATCACACAATAGTGGAAGGTTGGGATGAACTCATTTACGCAAGTTAAATTATATGTTTTACATGTTTACCAGCTGTCTTGGGGAGAAAAAAAAGAAAAGAAAAATAATAGTAGAAGAGCGAGGAGCTTACGAATAAGGTTGCTAAGAGAGCAAAGTGGGATTTGGTCATTCTCTCTAAATTGGGTTCTTGGATCAAACAAGAGAGAGTACTTGACTAAGAGAGAAAGTAAACAAGAGTTGAACACCAAGCTAAGGAGTAATTGTTACTGCGGTGTAAGGGGATTACAGGACTAGCTAGTATTTATAAGGGTTTTAGGTAACAAAAGAAAGTATTGTCACCTGAGATGTCACATCGGTAATCCTTTTAAGTAATTTATGACAACATCTTTGTTTGGAACTCTCTGGCAGCAATACAAGACCGGAGAAGGTAGGGGAGACCATTTGCTTATTCTTCCAAGTTTTCACAAGATTTTAGCATTGTGTGCATGCCCATGTATGCTTCCATAGTTTTGTATATTGAATTGGGATTATTCTGGGCCCACTCGGGTCCATTATACCATGTCATTTACTTCACTAATTGATATGTAGTTTAAATGTGAAGCAATTAGAACATTCATATACGAGATATCATATATATATATATATATATATATATATATATATATATATATATATATATATATATATATATATATATATATTCTGATACAAAGAATAAAATCGAAATATGTAGATTCTAATAAGGACATTTTGAGAAATTTATAATTTGTTCTTGTAGGAGGCAAAAATTTGTCGGCAAATCAGAAAATGACACGTGGAAAATAATTTAAATTTATTTAGCTGTCACGTGTTAAATTAATTACGGCGGTCTATTTAATTAAATTTTAAATGAAAAGATATCATGGCCAATAGCGTCGCGACACGTGTCAATTATGATGCAGAAAATCATAATTATTTCTTTATTTTAAATAAAGGGATAATTAATTAATTTGGGCCCAAGCCCAAAGCCGACTCAAACCTTAGGCAATCCTAGGCCTTCAGAGGCTATAAATAGGGGTCTTCTCCCTCATTTTCAACACACTGCAGTCTACCCCCGATGGCATTCGGCATTCTGCACTCCAGAGGCTTCAGAAGATCAAACTGCCAGCACTCTCCAACTATCAAGCGCCAAGGATCGAAGTCTGCAAAAGCTCAAGATCGAGTCTTCAAGCTTCTACCACATCAAGATCAAGAACTGCTTCAGAGTTCTTCACCAAGACCTGCAAAGTCTTCAGAAGATCGAATTACAAGCGACCTCCAGCTACCAAGCGCCAAGGACCAACGTCTGCTAGTTCGACAACTTCTGTTCTTCATATCAAAGACTGCAGTCATCTTCTTCATTTGGTTTGTCGATCGAGATCAAGCACTCAAGCCCTCGCATCCAAGAACCTGAAGAACTACTGCTTAAGATCTTCAGCTATCAAGCAAGGATCAACGTTCAAGACCTTCACCAAGAAGCGCTACAAGAGTTCTTCACTAGACCGCATTTGAGATCGAGATCAAGCGGCCCGCGCTTCTACCACCGAAATTTCAGGAGATTGAATCAGATGACTACTTTATTGTATTTAATATAGAGATTGTACCCGCATACATTCAAATATCAATAAAATTTAATTTGTTTCTCATATTTCTTGTCTTTATTTATTTCAGGCTCGAAATTTGTGTTTACAAATTTGGCACGCTCGGTGGGACATCTCTGCCTCTCATCTCTTTCTCCAAGAAGTCAAATTCGACCCTCGAGTCAAGCGACGTGATGGCTGTCAACGTAGAAGAAAAGATTGCTCAACTTGAGGCTATGCTAAACAAGCTCGCCATGGAAAGTGAACAGAAAGACAAGAAGATCAGCGAACAAAGTGAGCAAATCGCAAAACTGATGAAGAAAATAGAGAAGCGCCCGCATCAAGACTCCGATGAAGATTCTGACAAAGAGGAATCTGACAAAGAGTCTTCCAAAGGTGATGGCGATGAGGAAGACAAGAAGAGCAACTCATCTTCAAAATCACTGACTGTGGAGCAGATTCAAAACTTGGTGGCCAATGTAGTGCGAGCTCAACTCGGAGAGGGATCAAACAAGACCCACTTTTACACAAAGCCATACACAAAGAGGATCGACGCCCTTCGAATGCCGCAAGGATATCAACCCCCAAAGAGGGATCAATTTGATGGGAAGGGTAATCCTAAGCAACACATCGCGCACTTCATCGAAACATGTAGCAACGCCGGCACAGAAGGAGATCGACTAGTCAAGCAATTCGTTCGCTCTTTGAGAGGAATCGCGTTTGGCTGGTATACTGAGTTAGCACCTGAATCTATCAACAGTTGGGAACAAATGGAGCAAGAGTTTCTCAACAGGTTCTACTGCGCTCAACGGGTCGTCAGCATGACAGAGTTGACAAACACCAAGCAGTGGGAGGGCGAGCCAGTACTTGACTATATCCATCGTTGGAGGGCTCTTAGTCTTGAATGCAAGGATCGCCTCACCGAAGCTTCAGCTGTCGATATGTGCGCTCAAGGTATGCACTGGGATTTGCTCTACGTCCTCAAGATGGTCAAGCCGAAAACCTTTCAGGAGTTGGCAATTAAGGCGCATGATATGGAGATCACCATAGCAAGTCGACGGGGAAGGTCTTCATCTTCATATGATGTAAGGAACGACAATAGGTATAAAAAGAACAGCAAGTGGCCAAAGACTTCAAAAGAAGAGTCAATGGCTATTTCAACAAGCGAACCAGTGCGAATCTCTGCTAAACCTAAACCCTAAAGGGAGAAAGTCACTTCTTCGAAAGATGCTGAAAGGAAGCACCCTACACTGAAGGAGCTTCAAGAAAAGAAGTACCCATTTCCAGACTCCGATTTATCAGGAATGCTCGACAACCTGTTAGAGACGGGAGTTATCGAACTTCCACAACCAAAGAGGCCGGAAGAAGCGGGAAGAACCACAGACCCAAGATATTGTCGCTATCATAGGGTACTCAATCACCCTCTTGAGAAGTGTGTCACACTTAAGGAGCGGATCACGGTTAGCCGAGGAAGGACAGATAATATCGACTTAGATGACAACGTCGAAGCCAATTATGTTTCAAAGACATCGATTCCACCAAGAGAAATGAATTCTTGATGATCCATTTGATGTCAAAACCAGCCTCTTCTTTGTACTAGTCCAGGCCCCTCGAGATGAACATGAGCAAGTACTAGAAGCTTTTGGTGAAGATGAAGGATGGAGCTCGGTGGCTCGGAAAAAGACTAGGGGGCAAAGGGAAGTCCATACACCACCACCCCAAAGGCATCAAAGGAGAAGTAACAACTCGCTACCTTCAATAGAAAGGAAGACACTTGAAGTCATCAACAAACAAGAAGTGTGTTCAAATGAGTTGCTTGAGCGAGGCCCTAGTGTTCATGTTACGCTAGAGGAATACTTTCCAAAGGACTCTTTTAGAAAAGTTAACAAAGTTGCCACTGTGAACATGGTCTCCTGCTTCGAGATCAAGGAAGAAGATGATAGCGAAGGAATGGAGCATCAGCCTAAGTCAAACCTCTTCGTGTTTGATAGGTTGGGACAACCAGCTTCCCGCAAACAAGCATTTGTCTTTGAGCGAATAGGGTGTCCAGGAGAGCGCAAAGCCTCGGTCTTCCGTAGGATCAAGGATGGTTCAAGACCAAAGTCTTCTGTATTATCAAGGATCAAACAAGCTGAAGATGTGTCAAGCTCAACACCCTGCCAGGAACAGAGCTCCGCATTCAGCCGCCTTGGGGTCATCAACGAAGTTCAAAGCTTCATCCCATCTCGCATGAAGCGTTGTTCAACATTGGAGGTCAAGACTGAAGGATCCTTGAGAGTGAAGAGACGCACTGTGATTTTCACCGGTCATCAAAGCAAAAACAACATCGACATGGAGCTTGAGCGAGAGGAGACGTTTTCTTCTGCCGAAGTAAATTTAGGAAAGTGAAGATTTACCTCCTGAACAAGAGCCTAAACTGTTCACTAAAAAGAAAAAAAAATTCATTTTTCAGTTCATTTAATTCCCATCATTGTAATACTCCTGGCCCGCAAGAGTATAAACTGTGTACGGCTAAATTAATAAATAAAATCTTCATTTCTCCTTTTTTTTTTAACTACGTTTGGCTTGATCCTTATGGTTATCCTATCCCTTAAGGTACGTAGGCAATTTGGGTGTAGACCCAAATACAGTCATACATAAGAAAAAAAAAATAATCGCAGGTCACCAAATTTTGAAGACTTTCCTGGTCAACAAACTCCAAAAATTTCAAGTCTTTAAGGACTTGCAAGTTAGCAAAATCAAGACTCACAAGTCAAAGTTCAAGACTTTCAAGTCAAAGACTCTCAAGTCACCATAGTTAAAGACTCCCAAGTCAAAATTGAAGACTTTCAAGTCAAGGACTCCCAAGTCAATAAAATAAAAGACTTTCAAGTCAACAAATTTTAAGACACTCAAGTCACCAGATTCATCGACTTCCAAGTCAGTAAAAATTAAAGATTTTCAAGTCAGCAAAAATTCAAGACTTTCGAATCAACAAACTTCAAAACTTTTAAGTCATCAAGTCTCTTGACTCCCAAGTCAATAACAAAACAAAGACTTCCAAGTCAGTCAAAACAAGTCTCCCGACTCCCAAGTCGATCAAATGAAAGGCTGACAAGTCAACCAAATTCAAATCACCAAAACACAAGGACTCACAAGTCAAGAAAAAAAATCACGACTTCCAAGTCAATAAAGTTCGATATATCCATGTCAACAATGCATATGGCTCCCAAGTCAGCAAATCCAAAGACTTTCAAGTCAATAAACTTTAAGACTCTTAAGTCATCAAACCCACCGACTTCCAAGTCATCAAAAATTGAAGACTTCCAAGTCAGCCAAGTTCAAGACTACCAAGTCGTCAAAATCAAATTTTAAAGATTTTTACGTCATCACAATAAAAACTCTCAAGTCCAAGGCAACGTGGGGGCATCCTAACCATGTTGGTTGAATTCTGCTCTAAGACGACGCCATCGTTCTTCAAATCAACGGCGCACTCCTTTGACTAAGTGGTTGACTCTTTCAAGTTGGCGATATCGACGACTCATTCAGGTCAATACTGGGGGCAAGCTAGCAGGCGATGTCCTCGTGTCCTTCCATGACGCTCACACCCAAGAAAATGTTTAGTTGACTTGTCATGGATCTTCAGGAGAAGTTCTGGTGGCTCATCATGACTCGATAGAGAATCCTAGTCCTCTCTTCATAACCTGTAGACGGCAGAAAGTCCATTAGTAGTAAGCCAGGCGCTGACTCCGTCGACTCAAACCGTACTGATTTTTTAAGAAAGTTATCTATGACTGAGGAGTATTCCACTTAAGGCCAGGTGATGACTCAGTCGACCCAGACAGTTCTGAAGAGAGTTGTCTTGGACAACTTTGTGTCAGTACGCTGAGGAGTATTCCATCTACAAAAAGGCGATGATTCTGTCGACTCAGGTCAGTTCTGAAAAGAGACACCTCAAAGATGTCTAATACATCAGAACGTCCCTGATGAGTACCCAAGAAAGCGGAGATGACGATGCAGTCGATTCAGACAGTTCTGAAGAGAGTAGTCGAAGACCACTCTACATCAGTACGCTGAGGAGTAGCTCACGAAAGCGGAGATGACGACGGCGTCGACCCAGGTCGGTTCTGAAAAGAGACACCTCGAAGATGTCTAAAACATCAGACCGTCCCCGAGGAGTAAACACGATGACGACTCTCTCGACCCAGGTCAGTTCTGAAAAGAGACACCTCAAAGATGTCTAATACATCATAACGTCCCTGAGGAGTAGTCTACGAAAGCAGAGATGACGACACTGTCGATCCAGACAGTCCTGAAGAGAGTAGTTTAGGACTGCTCTACGTCAGTACGCTGAGGAGTAGCCCAAGGAAGCGAGATGGCGACACTGTCGACCCAGACAGTCCTGAAGAGAATAGTCTAAGACTATTCTACGTCAGCACGCTGAGGAGTAAGCAAGACTGTGACGATGACGAAGGACAACTTCAAGCACACGATGACAATTAATCTCAGCTCCTTGTACCGAAAAGATGGCAAAAAAAAAAAAAATTGAACATGTAAAAGAAAAGATCAAATTATATGAAAAAAATTTAAAAAAAAGAAGAAGAAGAAAAGAAAGAAAAAGACGATACTGTGAAACCTGTGAGTTTTGCAGATCCAGAGAGAAGACGAGGAACAACGGATGAATGGAAGAGGCGAGGATGATGCGTTTATATAGTATCTGATTGGCCAAGTTTTAGGATACTATCAGAATTCTCAGTCCAGTCTCCAACTCCATCACCATCACCATCACCATCTCCAACTCAAACTCAAACTCCAACTCCAACTCTAACTCCTTCTCCAACTCCAACTTCAACTCCAACTCCTTCTCCAACTCCGACTGCCAAAAATTTATCCGACTAAATTTCTGATGAAATTTTTATCCAAACTGAAAAGTTATGATAAAAAAAAAATTATTGTCCTTAAATATTCGAGACTCAACCGCTTAAAACACCCAAAATTTGTGTCCCTGGCTGACTCTCGAAGGGGGCATCTGTAGGAGGCAAAAATTTGTCAGCAAATCAGAAAATGACACGTGGAAAATAATTTAAATTTATTTAGCTGTCACGTGTTAAATTAATTACGGCGGTCTATTTAATTAAATTTTAAATGAAAATATATCATGGCCAATAGCATCGCCACACGTGTCAATTATGATGGAGAAAATCATAATTATTTTTTTATTTTAAATAAAGGGATAATTAATTAATTTGGGCTCAAGCTCAAAGCCGACTCAAACCCTAGGCAACCCTAGGCCTTCAGAGGCTATAAATAGGGGTCTTCTCCCTCATTTTCAACACACTACAGTCTACCCCCGACGGCATTCGCCATTCTGCACTCCAGAGGCTTCAGAAGATCAAACTGCCAGCAGTCTCCAACTATCAAGCGCCAAGGATCGAAGTCTGCAAAAGCTCAAGATCGAGTCTTCAAGCTTCTACCACATCAAGATCAAGAACTGTTTCAGATTTCTTCACCAAGACCTGCAAAGTCTTTAGAATATCGAATTACAAGCGACCTCCAACTACCAAGGGCCAAGGACGAACGTCTGCTAGTTCGACAGCTTCTGTTCTTCATATCAAAGACTGCAGTCATCTTCTTCGTTTGGTTCGTCGATCGAGATCAAGCACTCAAGCCCTCGCATCCATGAACCTGAAGAACTACTGCTTAAGATCTTCAGCTATCAAGCAAGGATTAACGTTCAAGACCTTCAGCTCAAGAACTGCTACAAGAGTTCTTCAGCTAGACCGACATTTGAGATCGAGATCAAGCGTCCGCGCCCTCGGCTCACCGAAATTTCAGGAGATTGAATTAGAGGACTACTTTATTGTATTTAATATAGAGATTGTACCCGCATACATTCAAATATCAATAAAATTTAATTTGTTTCTCATATTTCTTGTCTTTATTTATTTCAGGCTCGAAATTTGTGTTTACAGTTCTATTTAATTTTTTTTCAAAAAATCATGTAATATTAATATGTGCATTAATGTGTGTATGCTTGCATTGATGACTATTTTTTCTTTTCCTTTTCTTCATATACATTATTCTTTTTTCTTTATTCTTTTAAATAAGAAAACTATTCTTTGTATTTTTATTATTGCTTTTTTCTTTATTCTTTTAAATATAACCTCGATATTTTTTGAAAATACGTATGTTTTACTTGCGTCCCGTACAATGCACGAGTCTAAGTACTAGTATATATATTTCTGGGTACAAAGGATGAGGATCGAAATATGTAGATTTTAATGGGGGCATTTTGGAAAACTTGAAATTGATTCTATTTAATTTTTTTAAAAAAATATATAATATTAATGTATGCATTAATGTGTATGTTTGCATTGATTACTCTTCATTCTTTTTTTTTTTTTCTTATGTACTATTATTTTTTCTTTATTCTTTTAAATAAGAAAACTATTCTTTTCATTTTTCCATTATTGTCTTTTTCTTTATTCTTTTAAATATAAGTTCGATCATATTTTTAACAATACATACGATTTACTTGCACCCCATGCAACGCACGAGTCTAAGTAGTAATATAAGGAAATTTAGAGATAATAATGTTGGTGTTTCTTGTAAAATTTTTATATTAGGAGATAGTGTTAGTTATATTTAGTAATTGTTTCTAAATATGGAGATAACTATGATTCGCGTTTTAGATTTGGGTCCACTTATTTGTATTAACTTTTTGCCGTAAAAATAAAAAATTAAAAAAAATTCTAAGTAATATAAGGAAAGATAGGAGCAATATCATATCTCATATGGGGCACTTTTATTTAGAAATAGTAACTTTGTAAAAACTTATTTTAAATACACCACAAGTCTACAATTAATTAATGGGTGATGATACAAGTCTTGCCACAAGACACGTTTTATGTGTCCTACGCTTTACCAAATTGGTATTTCTTATGATTTTTGACACTACTTTTTTTAATAGTAAGTATTAATTATCAATTATAAGAAGACTAAGATGCATAAGCGGCGTTAATAAACACAAATGATACCTTAATTGAATCGACCTCATTTATTAGGCACATTTTAAGTTTTTCTTTGAAATATAAAAAATATTGCATAAAAGTATAATTAACTTTATGTAATTTATATGTGATATGATAGTTATAGAATACAATAATATTATTTAATTTCATCTTAATATATAATAATATAGTTTCAATAATAATGCAAAACACCTAAAAGATGTCCTGCTCCAAAATTTATATCATTTTTGTTAAGTAAGTTTCACGAACATGAAATTTAATGTTTATTAATTATGATAATATCAAAACTTTAAACATCCACTATAATTAGTTTTTGTATTTTCAATGCTCCTATAGACATATAAAGTAATCAAATTTGTTGTTACTTTTAAATTTATTTCGTTTATTATTGATAGATAGATGCCACAGGTTCCTACACTACTAGTTGATCTCTCAAGTACTCTCCTTTCCATATTATCTGTCACTTTAACTAACTTTTTTTTTTCCCCCATAATATCTATCACTTTATAATTCTAATAACACATTAATTACAAATTAATTAAATTAACCTTATTAGTTTCTTCCATTTTTCTTTTTTATTCACCTCTTTCCTTTTTTATTTATCATTTTATTCAACATTTTTACATTTCGAATAAGCTAAATTAATGTAGAAGGGTGATTTTTTTGGTTTTTGAAATTATGTCTAATGTGACAAATAATATGGGAAGGACGGAGTAATATTTTTGCATATACAAAATAGAAGTGGAGGAGTAAAAAAAAAAAAGCTTATAATTTTTTGAACTATCTTACTAAGTATATCAAGAACTACATAATATAATAACAAAAATGATAAACATCTTGCTGTAAGATGATTGTTAACCATCTTGCATTTCATCTAAATCACTTATAAAATTAAATGTTAAGTATATTTAAATTATTATAAAGTTATGTTTCATTACTTTGAGGGTTATTACAAATTAAACAATATAAAAATAATTATTTATTAGTATTTTTTCGTAAATATAAAACTATGCATAAAATATGTATTTTCTAATATGATTGATAAATTTTGGCTATTAATTATATTTTTTGACCTTGTTAATAAGTATTGTACTCTTATAGTTGATAAATATACATAATAATTAGAAAAAAATATTATTAACAGTTACAAAAATATGAAATATGGACAATTCAAGATGGTTATTAACCATCTTGACGCAAGATGGGTATCATAACTGTGATATATATGCCTACGGTTAACCAGTGCATATTTACCTGTAACTTTGATATATCTTACAAAAGAAAACATAACTATGAAAATTATCGTGGAGATTCAAGTCGGGAGCTTACATCAATCAAAGTCCATAGTAATAAGCTCTATAAAATTCCATCTTAAAATCAATTTATTTTAATTAACACAAATTGATTTTAGAATAAAATTTTACTTAACTTATTAATGTGAAGTTTGATTGATTTGAGCTCTCCGGTTGAATCTCAAGAATACCATATCATTTCCTTTACTTTTAGAAATGAGACATCTTACCGTTGATACATCCAACAAAAATTAACTTTTAAAATTAAGAGTTGGTGGGATACTACAATAAATAAAGAGAAGAGTTAGAATGTCTAAGCACCTAAACCAAAGGAAAGAAGAGGTCCGACAAAAATTTGGGTCAATACAAGATATCATTTATGTATTAGATGTCATGTTTATTACAAGTGGCACAACCGCATAGGTGTAAATATTATAATTACCATCGTTTGGCAAGATACTAACATTAGCATAGGGACCATTTCTTTGACTAAGCAAATTAAAACACTCATTGGTTTTTTATTTTTTTTTTATCATTGACGGAACAAATGATACAAAATGACTAACCTTATTAGGGAAGGATTCTCCCCTTAATTCTAATACGCAGTGTATGTGCTTCCCTGATATTTGATCTTTTTGTTTTAATCAGACAAACCATATTAAAAAATGAAAGTAAGAGTTTACAATATTGTAGTAGATGACGACAATTGTATCAGTCGGCTTGTTAGCACAGAAGGCTTGGATTACTTCTGCAGCATTAGTATGAGATTGAATCCTTTTTAGGCCTCTCCACTTGGTATGCTCCATCACACTCTTCACCGCATATAACTTAACTCATTGCTCCTTCAATCCTCATTGCCACAATCCTATATCCATATCTTGCATGTGGTAGGATTGTGTAGTATACATATTACTATTACTATTCACTAAATTGAATAGGGTTAACTAAGATGAAAAGTAACTTGATAATGGAGACATACGCGTTTGTAGTCCAACGGTTAGGATAATTGCCTTCCAAGCAATAGACCCGGGTTCGACTCCCGGCAAACGCATCATTAATTTTACTTTTTTGTCCCTAATATAGACTTAAATAGTAATCAACTAAGACAAATGTCATACTAAACTTCTTCCACTTCTTTTTCATGGAGTAGTACTTAGGTAAAGAACAATTTTTAAATCTTTAGTTAATTGGAACCATTCTTTCTAAATTATAAAACTTAAGAGTAAAACTGCTATATCAGATCGCTCCATATCTTGCATGTGGCGGGATTGTCATGTATTCGTATTACCATTACTATTCTCAAATTAAATAGGGTTACATGAGATGAAAAGTAACTTGATAACGAGGACATATGCGTTTGTAGCCCAACGGTTAGGATAATTGCCTTCCAAGCAATAGGCATAGGTTCGACTTCCGGCAAACACATGATTAATTTTACTTTGTTGTAAATAATATGGACTTAAACTACAATGAACTAAAGCAAAATGTCTTATTAAACTTCTTCCACTTTGTTTTACATGGAGTAGTACCTAGGTAAAGAACGATTTTTAAATCTTAAATCATTTGGAACCAGTCTTTTTAAATTATAAAGTTTAAGGGTAAAATTGCTATATGAAATCGCTCAATACCTTGCATGTGGCGTGATTTTGACGTATTGGTATTGCTATTAGTATTAGTTAAATTAAATAGGGTTAAGTGTAGTGGTGAGTAGAAAAACTGCGTGCCCGGATCCTGATTTAGAACTGGTTGGATCCAATGGATCTGGATCCGGATCCTAGTTATCTGAATCCAGGACTAGATACTAAAATTAGGATCCATTTGTAAATGAATCTGGAACTAGATCCTAACATCTAGGATCTAGAACCAGACCCAGTATCCAGGATCCATATAATAATTATTTAATACAAAAGCCATTTTAGGTTCTAAAGTTAAGTGAAGAGTACTACTCAATCAACCAACAATCCAATCCTAGATCTATGTTCGAAGCTCAACCAGCAATCCAATCCTGGATCCGTGTTCGAAGCCCACAGGAGAAATCCTAATTTTGCATATAACTTAACTCATTGCTCCTTCAATCCTCACTGCCAGAATCCTATATCCATAGGATTGTGTAGTATTCGTATTACAATTACTATGCAATAAATTAAATAGGGTTAACTAAGATAAAAAATAACTTGATAATGGAGGCATATGCGTTTGTAGTCCAACGGTTAGGATAATTGCCCTCCAAGCAATAGACCCGGGTTCGACTCCCGGAAAACGCATCATTAATTTTACTTTTTTGTCCATAATATAGACTTAAATAGTAATCAACTCAAAGAAATGTCATATTAAACTTCTTCCACTTCTTTTTCATGGAGTAGTACCTAGGTAGAGAATGATTTTTAAATCTTTGGTTAATTGGAACAAGCCTTTCTAAATTATAAAACTTAAGGATAAAACTGCTATATCAAATCGCTCCATATCTTTCATGTGGCGGGATATTTGCATTACTATTACTATTCTTAAATTGAATAGGGTTACATGAGATGAAAAGTAACTTGATAATGGAGACATAAGCATTTGTAGTCCAACGGTTAGGATAATTGCCTTCCAAGCAATAGACCCGGGTTCGACTCCCGGCAAACGCATGATTAATTTTAATTCATTCTCCATAATATGGACTTAAACTACTTTGAACTAAAGCTAAATGTCTTAGTAAACTTTTTCCACTTGTTTTACATGGAGTAGTACCTAGGTAAAGAACGATGTTTAAATCATAAATCATTTGGAACCAATCTTTTTAAATCATAAAGTTTAAGGGTAAAATTGCTATATCAGATCGCTCAATACCTTACATGTGGCGGGATTCTGACGTATTAGTATTGCTATTAGTATTCGTTAAATCAAATAGGATTAAGTGTAGGGGCCTGTAGAAAAACAGCGTCCCCAGATCCTAATCTAGAACTGGGTAGATCCAATGGATCTAGATTCAGATCCTAGTTATCTGAATCCAGGACTAGATCTTAAAATTAGGATCCATTTGTAAATGGATCCGGGACTGGATACTGACATCTAGGATCCAGAACCAGACCCAATATCTAGGATCCATATAATTATTTAATACAAAAACAATTTTAGGTTCTAAAATTAAGTGAATAGTACTACTCAATCAACCAATAATCCAATCCTAGATCCATGTTTGAAGCCCACGTGAGAAATCATAATTTTGCATATAACTTAACTCATTGCTCCTTCAATCCTTACTGCCACAAACCTTCTTCTCCTTCAAACCTCTCCAGATTGTAGTTGGAAATAGTGACTGAGTTGATCAATGTCATGGAAATCTCCAAATCACAATTGGCAATGTAAGTATAAAAATTTTGATAATGATGTGCGTTTCCAAACTGGGTACCCGGATCCAGATCCATTCCCGGTGGATCCCAGATTGGATTCTGATTTTAAGATCCAGTTTCAAATGGATCCGGGACTGTATCCTAAAATAAAGATCCATTACTAAATAGATCCGGGACTGGATCCTTAAATTTTAGGTGGGTACCCCATATTTCTTACCTCTATTTGTTGTCCACCTTTTCCCTTTTCCTTCATCCCTTTCGCACTAATACCTCCATATATTAGTTTGAGCTCTTGATTCAGCCAATGCATCACCTCTATTGGGTTTACAATCCAATTCTGCAAACCTTTTATATTGCGAGCTATCCATACAAACCATATTATCCCTAGGAATTCCATGCTCAACTCCTTTCCATCGTCCTTAATCTTCCACAACATTCACATCCAGTTGTGTGCCCATTCATCAAAGCTAGCCTAATGTCATGTGTTCTTGATTTATCATTACTATCGACCAAGCATACCTAAATGAGTTGTCCATTCACAGTCTCCAAAAAGGTGCTCCATTATTTCTTCCAACTCTTCCACGAAGATGGCATCTGGCATCCGCCTCTTTATCCCAAACTAATCTCCTTGTAGCTAGTGGTAAGACATTATTCATTTCTTCGAGAAGTGTACCTTCCAGTTACATGGGATGTAGAGTGCACAAATTCTCCTTCACAAACTTGATTCTCTTGGATGGTTCTTCTATTTTTGTCTTATATTTCATGTTCTTGACTTTGTTCCCACTGGAGATAATATCATGTTTTTATATATATTTCTTTAGTAATCCCCAGTAAAACGGGTCCTGTTTTGTTGTCTTTAGCGGGAAGGCCGGAACCTCCCTTGTTATTTCCCTTGAAAAGGTCTCCTTCGTGAGTGTTTGATTTCATTTCCTCAAATTTTCCTCAAAACCTATGTTATTCACTTTGTCTCCCATTCTTGTTTTTCCACTGTGAGCTTGAGGATGGTCCCATGATGTTTAACCCATTTCTTGTTTAATACTAGAATCTGTCTTCCATTCCATATTATGATCTACATCTTCTTTGTGGTCCCAACCAAACTCCCCCATCCCCATGATCCATGTCTCTTAATTTGATGGCTTAATAGAAGAGGGGAGTGGCTCTTGTACCTATCTTTGTATATCTGACCAAGTAGGGATTATGGATTGTTGTGTACTCTCCAAGCTTGTTGGGCTAAAAGAGTATCATTCATCGACTCCACTTTTCTTACCGGAAGAAATCTACCATCGTTGAATCTAGTTTCTGGCTAAAGTAATTGGGACTTTAAACACTAACAGTAGATACCGGTTTACAGCAGATGAGACTAAATTAATTAGAACTAGTCTCCCAGCCGGGGATAGTAGTGTCGCTTTCCAATTATTAAGTCTCGCTGTGATATCGTTCATGAGGAATCCCAATAGACTCATCTTGTTTCTTCTCATTATAGGAGGATTCCTATATACTTGTGGAATTCTTCCTCTATCTAATAGATAAAGATATTCTTGAGCCCCTATTTTTCCAGCTCTTTTGTATTTGGGGTAACCATCATTTGTGACTTATTCACATGTATAATCTACCCTGATGTTAGGCAGAAGTCATCTATGATTATCTTCAAATTAAGGTAGTAGCTGACGGCTACCTCTGCGAAGAAAATCGAGTCATCAGCAAAGAGGATCTGTGTAATCTCTAGACTTCCTCTGGCAAACTTGATCCCTTTTATGTTTTTCCTCTCTTGCTCTACCTTTAAGTTTGCTGCTAGCTTATCTAAGCATAGCATGATAGATAGGGGCATAGGGGGTCTCCCTGTCTGAGGCCTGATTGATGTATAAAGGGTGCTGACAATTTTCCATTGATCAAAATTGGATATCTGTCTGTTTGAACACACCCCATGATAAGTTGGTTTCAATGTGTTGGAAAAGCTAGTCTCTCAAGGAATCTTTGCATGAAATCCCATCTCCATCTATCATATGCCTTATTTATATCTACCTTAATTACATCCAGCTTCCTGCCTTACTTCTTCCCTTTAAGAAAGCATTTTGAGAATCATTTATCAATTCGTTGATTATACTTCTCAATATATTCATAATACTCTTTAAAACCAACTTGTAAAGGACGTTGCATAGGCTGATTGGCTTGTAATCTTCCATTTCTGTGGGTACCTCCTTCTTCGAAATCAAGTTGATATGAGTTCGATTGATTTATCTACGTAATCTGCCTATATTAGCATCTGTAGGATTGCCCCTGAAACTTCTTCTCCTATCACTGACTATATCTTTTGGTAGAAGTATGTTAGGATACCATCCGATCTAGGTGCCTTATGAGGCTCTAATTGCTGAACAACCTTGTCGACTTCCTCTCTTGAAATTGGGCAAGAGAGCTTATCTAGATCTCTACTTGTTAACGACTTCCTATAGTGGGCTAAGATCCTTCCCATGGTTCTCTCCTGAACACCAGTGGTTGTTCTCTCTTTTGGTAGAGGTCGCGGAAGCAGTTAACAACTTTATTCATCATCTAAACTTCATCATTACTCCAATTCCCCCCTACCCACCCACTTGCAAACCTTTCATCCTTGTGTGGGATTAACTATTTTGGTATTATCTGAAGAAAAATTATGTGACCCTATCTCCTTCCTGGGCCAACTTAAACTTGGATCTCTATCTCCAGTATTCATATGACAAAATCATGGAGGCTTGACTCTCTTCTTTCTTTTCGATGTAAGCCTGCAAGCTTGATTTAGTAAGGCCAATTTAAGCTAAATCATTTTACAACAACTCTAGGATTTTCATGGCATCCTCCATTGGTTTGCTCTTTGTTTTCATCTAGTCTAGACACGATATCTTACATTTCATTCATAGGGCAGCTAGCCCCCTGACCACATCATATATAGTGTTTGTGCTTCTATCCTCCACGATCCATTCCTCAATCGAGCATTTCCTCGTGTCCTGCACCTGTAGTGCCCAAGCCTCAACTTTGTATCCTCTGTTTCTTATTTGATGGGTATGCTCATCTTCATACATCAGGATGGGATTGTGGTATGAGAACAGTATGGGGAGGTTATGAATGAACATATTAGGGAACTTTAATAGACCCTCCTGATTTGTATACCCTCTATTTAAGGTCTCCATTATCAATTGGTCTTCTTCCCTATTATTTGTCCATGTGAATTGTACACCTAATAAGGGTATTTCTATAAGGGTCATTCCTTGCCTCCATCTTTGGAAAATTTCCTTACCCTAAATTTCAGTTGCCCCTCCCATCTTTTGATGTTAGTATTCAACCTGGTTGAAATCTCCTAATATTATTAAAGGTTTTTTAACCCCTTGAGAAAGTTGCTTTAATTCCTCCCATGCCTGTCCCTGTTTATGAGTTTCTAGATGTTCATAAACAAAGCAATAATACTTCAAACACTCCCCATTTCATTCACTTGACAAACTATAACATTTGTACACACAGATACAATAAATAGATCTATAGGAAAATTTTTACAGCGATCCCTGTACAGTAGGTTGGTATACCCGGTTAATTTTCGTTCTTCTCGAGGAGCAAGGGGCCTTGGTCAAAGTATCTAGGTATAGGTACGAACTAAGATCGCTAGGGAACAAAATTTGGTTGATTGGTAAGCAAGCAGAACAAAGAACAATCTATGGTTCTGTCAAGGTAGGACAATGGGCTTCAGGGGATTTTCAGGATGCGAACGTGATCAAACGGGAATTCCGCTAGAAAAGACCAAACGGGAATTCCGCTAGGAAAGACCAAACGGGATTTTCAGGATGCGAACGTGATCAAATGGGATTTTCAGGATGGGTTTTGGAACAAGAGAGCAAAAAGTGAAGAAAACCAAACGGGAATTCCGCTAGAAAAGACCAACCAGCTTCCGTTTTTCAAGGGTAATCCAGATTAACTACCTCAAAGTCCACCACAGACCCAAAGGGTTAATATAACGGGATTCCCTAGCTAACCTTTTTCCCACTTTCTTGGGCGAATGTTACCTATCCCCTCTCCAACCTTCCATTGACAAGTGTTCGACACATTCGAGAACTTTCGGACTCAAAAACATCACACTTGAAGGAAGGATTGGAGTGGGAAAGTGATTTTCCACCTAATTACTCACTAACAAAGCTAAACCCATTCCTACTCACCTATCCATGCCCCTAATTACTCCCTATCCTATGGGGATTCTAGCCACTAATCATAACTAAAACTAAGCTAACAACATCAATCTCAAACCTAAGCATGATTTATAAGAACAAAGAAGCAATCATAAGGTAATCCAAACCAAAACACCAAGTAACAAAGCAATTAACAAGTAATTAAATGATTAACAAAGGAAAGTAGAGTAAAAGGAAGGAAGTCACCTATCAAGGATCCAATGAACAACGATGAACCATGAAAGAAATGCTTCAAATAATCTTTCAATCAATAAGGCTTCAATCTTGATTACAAACCACATGAAGAAGAAAATCTCCCTTAATAATACACTAACCCTAGATTAAAACTAAGCTAAAACTTTAATGAAGAGCCCTAAACCCATCTCCAAGCTAAAGCAATGGAATCCTCTTTAATCCCCTTCCAAAATCGACATCCAAGGTTTATATACAAAGGACATGAGCTTCCAAAAACACTGCCGTTTTAACCAATAGATGCGCATGAAACCCCAGGCCGTCGGGGGCGCGACGACTGTCGTCGCGGGCACGACGCAGCGAAGGCAGGCAGGCGATTCAGAATTTTCGCGGTGTAGCGGGTGCGACGTCAGTGGTCGTGGGTACGACCAGCCTGGACAGCATCGTCCGTTGCAGGTGCCACCATAGGTGTCGCGGGCACGACAGCCTCCTGCAAGTTCTCCCTTTCTTTCCTTCAAGTATGTAGTGCCCGCTACAAAGGTTGTAGTGGGTGCTATGAGCCTGATTTTCTTCAAACTTGAGGAGGACCTTCCCAGGCTTACTCCTCTTTGGTTCTCGGTTCGGCTTGGCTCGAGGAATCTCTCGGGATTTCCTAAAATAGCCTTGAATTGCCCCCTTGCTTCGTTTTGCTCCTTAAATGCGAAAAACCTACAAAAGAACTAAAAACCAAATAAAAGTATGAAAACAAACCGGAATCGAGCCAAAAGACCAAGTCCGAGAGCGTTATTTAGTCCTAAAAATGGGCCTAAACATTCCCTTTTAGCCTCAATTCTTTTATTGTATCACTTCCCCTTGAAGTAGTTGATGCTTCAGCCTGTGCCCTCCTTATCACCCTTCCCTGGTATTTTGTTGTTGATTGCTCCCGGGATCCAAAACATATCCAATTTGGCCCACTTGAATCTTTTTTCCAAGGAGGAAAAAATTCCCTCCTCTACCCATTTTCCTTCTATGGTAGTGAGATCGCTTTCCTCTTTGCTTGTTTGAATGGTTTGGCAACTTCTGCTCTTATACTTGAAAGGTGAAGTATCCCGGGTTCCTTTCTCGACCCTAGTCACATGGGCCAAGCGGGTTGCGTTTCGGCCGACCGATCAGCTCCAATTCCATATCGACCAGGGGCCAAACCGAGATATCACGGGCATCCAATGGATGGGCCGTGATAGCCTCTAAAGGGACCTTATTCCTCATACCGGCAAGAATAAGGAGAAGCGAACCGGAGAAGAGGCGAGGCGAAGAACTAGCTAGAAAGAAGAGAAGGGGAGCATTAGGCCCGTCACGGTCGTGACTCACCCTGTCACGCTCGTAACAGGCCTTAATGGGGAGTCTTGGCTGAGGAACAGGACGTCGAGGGCGCGACTACCTGTGAACATTTTTTCTCGCCGTTCAGACTTCTGAATATCCACGGGATGGGGGTTTGGAGGTTTGTGATGGGGTTTAACTTTAAAAAACCCTTTAAGGGATAAATTGAACATTTCATGAATAATAGTTGTAAAATTACTTTCCCTTCACTTTATGCATTTTACGAGTAATCAAATTAAACCTTTAAGAGTGAAAATCCACTGGTTCCAACTCTTCTAAATTAAATTCAATTTGCTCACAAGATGTAAGGCTCGGAAGAAAGTAATTTAGGCAAATATTATTTAGAAATATACAAAGAATACCTTAAAGTTGCATCGATACATTGTAAAACCATGTTAAACACAGTTTATGAAATCCCGATGTATTTTATTTCGAAAAGGAGTCGCCACCCGACTTTTTGAAAGGAAAAGCCAAGACAAAACCAAAAGGAAAATAAAGCAAAACTCCGCCTACGAAACCAAGAATAGATTCGGGGGTAAGGTTACGAACTCGAAAAGTAGGAACCTTAAGAGTTCGCCTCTTACAAAAGGAAATACTCTACTAAAAGTTTTAAGTGTGCTTTTTATCAGATTTGGAAGGGAGATAAATAAGAACTTTATAGAACCGTTTCATTCATCATGCAATAATGAATTAAAGGAAAGAAGAAATACAACATGTACACTTTATTTATATGAAGGAAAACACTTAGTTCATTAGAGTGCATTTGAGGTGATGAACCTTAGTTCATCCATGCGTCCATGGACGGTGGAGTGTGAATGTGTTTGCATTGGGAACTGGTGTTTAACACTTGGACAAAAATTGCATTTCACAAGCTCATTAGAGTGCATTTGAGGTGCTTTTCTGAGGTTTCGAACTTGTGACTTCCTTGCATGTGTTTACGTAGCTCTGCATAGCTTGCATGGCTTGATTTCTTATGTAAATAATGTGCATGCAGCTAGCCGGTCTCACATGTGATCACGCATGTGGCTTTAAGCGAGTAACATACATCTAAGTGAATGTGTTTACGCTTTATTATCCAGCTTCTTCTTCTTTATTATGGCTTTATGCTATATAGTTTATGCTATATATTAATATGCTAATACCCGGTGTCTACAGATAGCCCCACTTTGATTGAGTCCTGGATAGGATGAGAATCAAAGTAGTATTGATTTGATGGACACCGGTTGGGATATGACTTTGTAGAGTGCAAAGCCTGGGGTGACACTTGGAAGTTGAGGCCCTGCGTCGTGGTTGGTGGATTGCGCCTTTAAAGGAATGATCTCGGACATTTGATGCCCTACTTTGAAGTGATCTCGGGCGTTGTTGACGTTCTACTTGAAGTTGTGGGCTGACTCTTAGAAGTTAAAGTCCTATGTCGCAGTTGGCGAGCTTGCGCCTTCACAATGATCTCAGCAAATTTGATGCTTTACTTATTGGGGAGACTTCACCGTGCACAATGTCGATGGCTCTTAGGGTTTAATGTTTGATGGAAATTCAATGCCGAGGGACTTCACTGATGCTATGTCGATGGCCCTGGGGGTTGAGACTTCACCGATCATGATGTCGACGGCTCGGGTTTTGACTTTGATTTTGATGGCAAGTCAATGTCGGGAAGACTTCACTGGACACCATGCCAATGGCTCTTGATTTCGATGTTTGATTTTGATGGCAATTCAATGCCGGGAAACTTCTTCGAACTCGATCCCAGCGACTCTTATTTTCCTGCAAAAATGCAAATTTGCTTTTGTCAATTTTTATAGAATTTAAATTTTTATCTGGATAGCTTACCTCGGGATGCGTCAGCATGATCATTGGAAAATGCTTCTTTATTGGGGGGACTTGACACTTCAACCTTGAGAAGACCCACTTCATTTTATTGGGAACACTTAGTCGTGCCCTTCTTTGAAAACATGCTTTTTTTATTCTTGGAAGCATGCATGAGGAAAAGACAAACACTCCCTTCTTGCCTAAGCCGATCGGACTTCAATAAAGGGAGGGAATCTTTTCACGTACATCTCAGCCTTTCAGGCGATGCAGGGGACCAAGTTGGCCACAATAATTGTGAGAAGCTTTAAGTTCGGTCAGACTTTAGCACTGACCAATGAGAGTTTGACACGTGGCTGAGTGGTCCTAGCTATATTGCCTATAAATGGGGAGCTTTGGCTTCAACACTCCTCATAATTTTTACATTCAAGCTCCTCTTAGCTTCCTTCTTTATTCTCTTTCTAAGAAACACTTTTAGTATTTTGGGTTTTATCACAAAGTGATGGCTATTCTGCGGAGAGGACGCCGTCGTGCTACTCAACAAGCTGTTTAAGAACATCCGTATGCAAGGACGGTGCAAAAGGAATATCCCAGTAGGGAATTCACACCGGCGCAGTTGGTCTTCCGCCAGGATGAACATGTGTTGTTCTTTCGTTCTCACACTTTGGTATGCACTTATTCAAGCTTATTTTTATAGCATGTTATTTTTAAAGATGTTTGCATGCTATTGCTTGTTTCCGCACTTTAAGTTGAATATAAAGTAGAATGAATACTCTAAATTTTGCTTGAAGTACCTTATTTTCTAGCACCAACATTTAGGCTCTTTTGTTGCTTTTGCCATAGGATGACTCTATTAAGACATGTCGGAGCATGCAGAGTGTAGTATATTTGTCCAAACATGAAAAGGTGGGGAAATTCTACACAACCACGGCAAGAAATGCGGGTTTTGGCCCTTTCTTGGCTTGCTTGGATGCCTGGAGAGTTCGTAGGAAGAGGATATTTGGTCGTGCTATTGTGGAACGTTTTTGCGAAACAACTAATTCGTTCCACCTCCCTGTTGGTGAAAGGATGCTCACTCCAGTTGACTTTGTGATGATCACTAGCCTTAATTAAGGTGGCCAGTTGCTGGAGTTTCAAAGGGATGTTGACCCTCGAGTTTATGAGCTGCTACGTTCTGCTACTGCATTGGCAGGACAGAATGGTGTTTTGCGGTACACCCACCTGGTGGTCGTTTTGAAAAGTGAGGTTTTCGAGAACCTTCCTTTTCTTCAGCGTCAATTTGTTGTTTTAATGCATTTTATCAATGCAATCATCTTCGCAAATCGTGGGGACACGATTACCCTTTCCTGGATGCACCACCTCTTGGACTATGGCAAGGTGAGGACTTTCAACTAGACAGCTGCTGCCTATTTTCACTTGGTGAGAAGGATGCGGGTCGCATGCCGTCCTACTGGCTGTGACACCGTGGAGCGCCCAAGGACTACAGAATCAAAGTTGCTCAACCTCGGCAGCAGCCTCTGGCGGGTGTTGGAGGTATGCTCCGAGACATTTCTTCTTGGACATTTTGTAGTGTGCAAAATTCCTCTTTAATTCTACTAAGACATTTCCTAATGTACAAGTGTGGGCTTTAGCGTATTTTCTTCCTGTGGTTGGCGGAACCAGCAATGGTGACTTGTGTTTTCCCGCTGCTCGACGATGGGCGGAGTCGTCAGACGACCGTCGTCCAAAATATCACTTCAAGGACCTAAATGGTCTTAGGAGAATTATCGACAAATTTCGACCTGTATGATTTGTTTTTTTTTTCACTCCTTTTCTCCTTTTACTCTGGAGCTTACTGTGACAATGAATTCAATAGGAGGACTGACAGGCCTAAAACGTGATAGGGTTGTATACTGCAAGTGTACAGATCTGAATAGTATATAATTGTCGTTCTCTCCCAGGGACTTGTGTTCAACTACGCACTAAACTAGTTCACTACAAAGGATGCTAGGTCATCCAAATAGTTTGTGTGAATAAGAGAATTCAAAGAAATAAACAAGAAAGGTCTAATCTTTATAGGTTTTATCAAATAATTAAAGGAGTTTAGGGGAGTTCACTCTAGTTAATCAATTAATCAAGAAGTGATTCCAGTTAAGGTTGTATTGGTAGTGTCGGGGTCTATAATCTTTTGAGGGCCTTTCACAGCAATCTTTCGATTCGAAGTGAGTGTTAGTGATTAAACTAAACATCCTATTTTCATGGCTATTTAACCTAATCAAAGATAAAAACTGATTATAACACGACCCTAAGCGTGAATCATTATTTCTAACTATTTTCTACGCCTATTCAATCTATGTCTTTCTAATTCAAAATTCAAACTTTCGTTCTGTTATTAAGAATTTAATACCAAGTAAGAGATGATCAGTCAATTACTATGACAGACAAAACATGGAGATTAAACAACTGTATTAAAACCTAAAACTGAAATCACACACTATAAATTAATTGAGAAACATCGAGTTTGTCCCCTAAACGAGGAAATTAAGTACTCATGATAATAAAAACTAAGAAAGTGATAACGAAAACTAAATAACAAAACATAAGAAAAATAGAGAATAAACCAAACATCCAAGTCGTCGAATTCGATCTTTTCGTGTAACTGGATTCGATCTCCTTCTCCTCCTCTTTTGTTCCTAATCTACTAGAACGACTCCCCGAAGAGAGGAAAATAATAAAAACCTAATATCTATGGCATAAGGAAAATAACAAGTGATGAAAAATTGGATGATTTGATAATGGGGGCAGAGGGTTTTTATTCTCCTCGAAGGGAGAGAATTATCGAAACCCTAAACTAAGATTAAGAATAAATATGACGCAGCGGACGTTTGGCTTTATACGAGACGATCAAGATGCGGCCAGCGGCTACATGCACGCTGCCAGCGTGTCTCGCGGACATCGGTTCTGCCATGCACACTGCCAGTGGTGCAACCACCGCTGCTAGCGTTCCCTTTTGACGATCGACGCTGCCAGCGTGTTTGACTGCTGGGCACTGCTAGGGGGCCGAGAAGCATATGGTACTGCTGTACTATATTTTTGCTGATGTGAACTACCCGTTGCTGGTAATCGTTGGTCGCTGTCTCTCTTGAAGCTGTCACTGGTGGTGGGTGCATTAAGGCTTCTAGCGTACCGCAACTGCTGCTTTGCTTTGTGTCGTGGCCTGGGCGCTGGTGAGGGGATGTACAAGCTAGACAATGCTACTAAATTTGATACAGCAGCTGCTGGGTGTCGTGAATTGCACGAGGAGCTGTTGGCTCGTGCTACTCTCACGTGGTATAGCTGCTGATTCGTGGCTTTAATTCTCTTTCTTCTCTACATCTCTTTCTCTTCATCTTTCCTTTAATTCTCCTCTCCAATTTCTCATCTTCATTTTCTTCTTCTTTTCTTCCCTTCAATATTCTTTTATTCACTTTCAGTTCTTTAATTTAATTTCCTCAAATACTTTTTCCTCCTTTTTAATTTCTTCTCCATTTCTTCAATATTCTTATCTATTTCTTTGCTTTTTAAGGGAATTTCACTAAAATCTGCAAAACAAACTAATTCCCGACCAAGTGAAGAATATTACAGAAATTTGATATAAAAACACAAGATTATAATAGAAAATCGACTAAAATATACAAGTTAAAACCTAATAAATACTATAAAAAAATACACTTATCAAGGACATCGTCCGGTCTCCATGGGACGGTTTTCATTTGGAGGGCCTCCATTTTGATATTCGCTTCGCGAGGCAAGCGAGTGAACGTCGCTTACTGTTGGAAGGTCCTTCCGGCCTTGTTTTCTATATGGGAGACTGCTTCTTCTTTCAACACACCGGGGCATGGCCCTCGAGGGTGCCTGTGGATCCTCCCGAGCTTATCTTTCACAGGCAAGCTTTGACGGCAGACGAGATGACTCGGCTGATGACTGGAGAGCCTGCTGCCAACCTTGTGGTTCCTACTGAGGATCTATAGGAAGCGGCCGCTTCGCATAAAGGACGCTTGGCCTTTGCTTGGGTACAATTTCTTCCTATCCATGAATTGATGTTTTTGCTTTCCTTGTTGATAATTCACCTTTCTGTAGCTGGGAGGATATTACGATCCTCTCCTGGATCAGCATGCAGAAGATCCTGAGCAAGCTCACGGTGAAACATGTTGTTCGGCTTCATCCCACTGGTGCCTAATGACCATGAAGTGTTGCAGCTTTTCGATACCAGCCCAGTAAGTCACACATCTTTCCGCATCCTTCCATTTTGTGTTCATTCTCAATGATCTTCCTTTTCAAATAGCAAGCATACGCTCACATTCGTGTTTTGCTGAAAGAGGGCATCACGGCTCGACAGTTCATTGATCAGAACTTGATGAATGGTCAATCTCGAGCCCCAATGTCGGCTGTCAATGATGACGGTGAAGCACATTCTCACGTGAGCTTGCCACATTCAGGGAGTTCCTCAAGGCGACCTCCTCGTCATTCTTCGGCAAGAGAGACTAGTAGGCGAACTCGCCGCGGCGATCCGGGTGAAGGCTCGTCTCTTAGAATGGATCAGAACTTAATGCAGGAGCAACAGGCTCCTCGTGCCAGTTCTTCCAGGTCATCAAGAGGTAGGAGGAGATCTCCTAGCATCCCAGAGTTCATGGTGGAAGACTGCTCGGAATCTAGTGGAGTCCAAGGCTCATTGTATAGGGTACCTAGTCCATGGGCAACTCAATATCATGATCAGTCAATAGTACCCTATAGCCAGCCCCTAGGCTATAGACAAGACTACAAAGGTCCTCACGGCATGTCTTCCAGCCAGTTCTTATCCGACCCTTCTGGTACTCAGGACAAATCCTAGTCGAGTTCTTTCGCGGATGTAGAGTTCAGGAGCATCTTCGACGGTGGCAGCTCTGGCAAGAACTACTAGGCATTGTCGGCAAGGCTTCTCTTCTTTTTGTTTTCAACAGCAGTAGCATATGTAATGAAGCATGACAAATAATGTAAAAATGCGCAATCAAAAAAAAATACAATCAAGCAGACTCTTCCAATTTATGCATGTGATTTTGACTTCTAAGAATGCAATATGCAAGCCCCAGTTTTTTTATTATACGTGTCAATCTCAGACTGTTACAAGGAATACAGTATACAAAAGGGAAAAGAAATACATAATTTAGTACAACAATCCTAATAAACTTGAAACTAAAGAAAGAATTACAAATGTACAAAGATATTACACAAACACGTAAAAGACCCCAAAACCGTGTCTTCCTCCCATGCATGCATGTACGTGTGTTTGTGAACTCACAAAACCAAGTTCCTCCCCCCTGCTCAAACTCGGTCGGTCGTCACTCGGTGCAAGCCTTTGAGGTTCATCCTCATGCGCGTTGCCAGCCAGTGCCATCCCCTGTAGTTCGATTGGACTTTATACGTGAGGGATGTTATATGCAATCTTTCACATCACTAATAATCACAATTTAAACATACTTTTGGCTGCTATTCGACATTGCAATCTGCCCCATTCTGCTTTCCTTCTTTCTTCTCAACCATGGCTTTTGAAAAGAAACTCAACATATGGATGAACACCCTTTCCAGACCCGAGAAACACCTCCTCGCTTGTTACAAATTAACCCTCCTTTTGTCCTTAAAGCAACTCAAAATTATTTGGGATTTCCTCAAAGCTGCCTTCACATTTTGGGATCCCAAACTCCATGTGTTCCGCTTTTCTTGGAACGAGCTTTGTCCACTCCCCGAGGAATGAGCTAGCATTTTTAGGTTTGATCTCTTCCCGCCTCCTACAACACCTTCTCTTAACCATAATCGTCGCGAAAAGTTCGAGGAACTGATGACGAACTTCAATCATCAGGCCTTAAGGCATATCTTGGTGGACAACATGGTCGACCTTCAAGCACTGGTGGAGTTTTTTCAGTCACCTGAAGCATTGAGACTTCGGCCAGCATCACGAGTACAAGGTTTGGTCTTTTGCATTTTAGCTGAATTTTTCTTTTATCACGGGGGTTCGAGTTTCGCTTCTCTTTCTCTTATCCATGTGGGGAATGAAATGGCTCGAGGCTACAACCCGGCTCCAATGATGGTTGTGGAGACTCTCATTGGTCTTGATTCCTGGAATTCTTGCCAAATTTTTGGGGGAAGTCTTCTTGCTATTCAAGTATGTACCGACACTTTAATTTATTTTTTTTGTTATCGTTTTTTTCTTGATTTGGCATGAAATCATTGATCGCTTCCATGTGAAATCATTTGCCGATAATTATCTTGGTTGTGCTTCTTTTTCTTTTTTTATTTTTGCAACCGATATGATAATTCTTCCCTTCTTCTTTTCTTGATAGATATGGCTCATTGAGCACTGCTAAGCAAGTCCTTGAATCTCTTCCAAGCCACATACAAGGTCTTGTCCGGCTCCTGAGCAAAGGTGGAGATCTGATTCCTTAAGCTCGTCAACTTGCTTGATGGGAAGTACTTTGCCAAGAAAGCACTTGCAAGTTGATTGAAGGTGCTTATGGAAATTTCCAGAAGGGAGTCTGACCACTCCCGTGCTTTCTCCTCGAGTGAAAACAGAAACAATCGTAGCTTGATTGCATCCGGTGAGGCCCCGTTGGCTTTGAAAGTGTCGCATGCTTGATGGAAGATGTGAAGACTTCTGTTGGGGTCCTCGCTAGGGAGACCATGGAAGGGTGTGGCTCGCACTAAGCTGATTAGAGAGTTCTTCAACTCAAAGTCATTTACCGCCACATTCGGAACATTGATGGTTGTGGGAGGGTTGATGACATTCGGTGTCACGTAGTTGCCAAAAGTTCTCCTTTCTTCATCAATCATTTCGAACTCTTGCGTGGATGTTCTCCTTGTTTCCTTCTAGCTTTTTCTTGTCTCTGCCTCATCCACCAAGAGCGCAAGGTTTGTTCAACCTCAGATCGAACTCAAACTCCGGAGACATTTGCATACACCAAGAGATCCTAGCAAAAACAAAAAAAAAAAAAAAAAAACACCAACGCAATAAAAACAGAAAAATCAAGATAAAAAGAAAAAAACATAAGCAATCACTGCTCGGGACAGAGTCCCCGACAATGGCGCCAAAAACTTGACAGGGCCGCAAGCACATGGGTACGTTGTAGCACGTCAAGGTCGATCCTACAGGGACTCAATCTAGCAATGCAATGAACTAGCCCTCTACTTGATTGCGAAATTAATCGAGGTTTGGATTTTGGATGCTTTTAGTAAACTAAGCGAACAATTAAAACAGGGAAACTAGTCTAGGATTTAAATCAAGGGAGAAAAACTTCTAGGGAATTGCTTTCCTAGCGATGAGTCTAATTATTAAAACCTAATTCGTGCAATTATTCTTTCAATTGAAGCAAGAACTAATAACAACAAGAATTCTACCGTTCTAACGATGCTTAATAGAATTACTCTAACTAACCTAATGAACAAATTTCATATTCTTTTCAAGTTAATCAAAGTTGAAGATCTCAAATAATTAGATTATCAAATTGATTCCCTAGTTTACTAATCTCTCCTCAAATTTCACAAATCTAGGTAGAAAGGTCGATAGTCGAATTATTCCAATTCACCTTTCATTACTTCTCAGATTAATCTCAAATTACAAGTATACAAGGCCTTAAAAATACTCATCAACACGAAGAGCATGACCTTCTATTGATTCAAAATTAGAATTCAAGCACAAACGATGAAAATCTAATCAAACTTCATTGTTTCAGTTTATAAAACCCTAGAACACTAAAATCTACTCACTCATAATCATAGAAAGCATGAAATATGTTCCAAACATGATATTTAAACCTCAAAACAAAAGGAATCTGAAAAGGATTGAACGAACTACGAATAGGATTCCGTTAAGTCTTTCGATCCTGGGGTAGAACCAAGGTTGTTAGAATCAGGATCCTAGTTAGGATTGATGGACGTAGTTAGGATCAGAATCGTAGAATCGAATCAAGGATCGTAAGATTCTAATACAATACGACAATATCAAATAAAGTTCTATGATAGTTAAAATCTTAACATTTTATTCACTAGTAATAAAGTAATACGTTAAATTGTATATTAGTTGATAACTTCAATACAAAATTTAAATTTTTATGACAATATTTTAAGGATGATATTGTGCGCAAACATTATCAAATTCAGGTAGGATCGTGGATCGAATCGCAAGATCGTAGAATTGTATTGCGATTCTAATATATAATATTAAGGCAAAACTAGGATCGTATGATCCTATCTACTTTAAGATCCTAGTAAGAGCCGGATCGATGGATGATTTTTGGATCGTAAACTCGTAGAATCGTTGATCCGGATCGGGGTTTTAATAACTATGGGTAGTACCAGCTCCGTGAAAACCTCATAATTTCTTTCTGAATTCTGGTTCTTGCCTATCTTGGTTTGATTCAATGATGATTCTTGATGAAGTATGGAAGAGAGTTAGCAATGGAAGTCTTCGGAAGTTTCTTCTTTCAATGATAATTGATCATCCCTCTAAAACCACCACTTTCTTTTCTTTTCTTCCAAAACAAAACGGCGGTCGCGCACTAAAACAGACCACAACGGTCCTTGGTCTCCATCACGAGAAGACTGTGGTGGCCACTGCTTTGTTTCTCTCTGCTTCGTTGCTCCTAAAATTGGTACCATGGTTGATCATTCGTGGTGGAGTTTCGTGTAACCCTTGGTCTTGCCAAAGTTATGGGAAAAACTAGTGTTTTGCTTCCATATTTGCAAGGTTTCACCAAAAATAAGAAGACCAAGCATAATAGAGAAATAAGGAATATATATATATATATACATTTTCAATCTAAAACTTCACTAATCTACTACCAAAGCTCCCGAAAAAATTAGGCAAAACATGCACGTATCACCTATGAGATCACCTCCTTTTCATTCTCCTTGTTAGTCTTCTTCAACCCATTAGAATTATGTTCTTGTCTTTGATCAATATCCATATGCTAAAAGTTGTCCTCAGATGTATATATATCATCAAATGCAGTTGTAGGTTGCATTTTCCTTCCTCTATAATCTCCATCTTTAGCTTCTCAAGGCTTACCTCCATTTCCACCTGACCTTGTGAAGCGTCTCGGGTTCCCTTTTCCACCCTCATAGCATGGGCTAAAAGGATCGCTTCCTGACCGCCCGTGGAGCTACAAATCCATGTCGACCCAGGCCCGAGTCGGATGATCATGGCCATCCATTGGATGGCCACGATAGCCTTTACGGAGGTATTTTTTCCATATTGGCACAAATAATGAAGTTGGGGACCAGAGGGAAGGTGCAAGGGTGAAAGAAGACTATGGTTGGAGGTGAAGCAGGGCTGTTAGGGTCGTGACGTTCAGTGTCACGATTGTGACATGTGTTCTAGGCTACCTTGGATGGGAGTCACGGACATTGCAGGCACGACTACTCTGCTCGCAACCGCGACCCATTTCTTCTCCGTCCCATGACTTAGATGGATTTTGGAGGGAGTTGTGGCCCAAAGGGCGTCACGCTCGCGACACCCAGGTTGCGACCACAACATTTCTAAGCCCCTGGATGCCACGATCACAGCGCTACCGTGACACAGCGAGGCTAATTTTGGAGTGGAATCTCCAATCACCATATCGCGACCGTGACGATAGGCGTCATGCCCACGACGCTCTCCCCTAGATGTTGTCCCCTTGCACAAACCATCACGTCACGACCTTGCCTTCATTAAGGGTAGCTTTGTCTTTCTCTTTTAACCAATGTAATTATAGTTTTAATCCAATGTCACTCATTATGTTGTTAAGTTGGATTAGGCTTTGGAATGTAATTAACTTTTGGGTTACTGGCTCTTTTAAAGCTAATCTCTCTTGGGGTTTTGTCCCTATCCTTACCTATATAAGGGTAATTGGAAAAGGGGGAGAATTAGTTAAGTTAAATGAATGAATGATATTTTTGAGACCAACTCAAAACGTCTCTCAAACCTTGTTTATCCATTTTGATTACTGGTTGTGTTGCAAGTCTTTCCTTTATTGGTTGTGGTGGACTTCCTTTAGCAAATTCATGGTGGATTGCTAGTTCTTGGTGGTGGCCTAACCTTTATCCAAGTTCATATCAATTCTTCATTGGGTGTTCAAGCTTGGAGTAAACTTCTTGGGGTTGTTATTATCTTCTTCTTCTTCTTCTTCTTCTTCAATCAAGGCATTGACTATTATTCTCAACATGAACGATTATATAATTATTCTTTTTTAAGCATGGATTTCTTATTCTCTCATCACGATACGCTCCATTTGGTATCAGAGCATCCATGTTATTTTCTTGCTTGAATTTGTTGTTCTTGGTTTATTTTGGTTATTATTTATCGTATGATCATATTAGTGACCCCTATTCCCATTGTGAATATTTTGTTGGGTTGAACTTTGCTTGGATCAATGTGGGATTTGGAGTGTTGCCGGGTTGTGATCATATGGTAGTGTTCGGTGGTGATTGGTGTTAGTGTGGTTTTTCCTCCAACATCGTATTGTTACCTATTGTCTCTCTTGTGCAAAAGCTACAAAGAACCCTAAGCCAAACACAAAACCAGCTACAAAAGAACCTAGCTCCATAAAATTATCCCAAACACAATCCGTCCCTCACCCGTTCTTCTTAATATGGAGCACCCAATGATCCTAACCGAGTGGAATCTAATCAGTGTCAAAGGACACATATGGGTTCTCCGCTCAAAGAGTCCTTTAAGGGTGTGAAAATTGATTAGACGATAACTTGAATATATCATACCATTGCCTATATATAAAAGAGACACTTTTGTTGTGTCTTTTGCAGCCTTGGCTGCTAGGTTGATTGTCCATCACCAATAGATAGAGACGCATAAAAGAAAGGTGATAAATATAACAAAAAATGGTGGATTTGTGTGGGGGTCTCATGTATACGCTTCATGCCACATGCATCCTATTAAATTTGACTATTTTTTATTCCACTATTTTTGCTTTTTTTTTTCTCTAGTTTAGATCTTCTCTCTCTAAGAAGCTCTCAGCCATGGCATCTGGAAGGGGAGAATCGAGTGCAAAATCAAATAGCTATTTGAAGAAAGGTGCTGCGAATTCTACAATTAGGGTTACTCGTTCAGTAACCAAGAAGAATGGAGGTGTTATTGCAGAAGTTAAGGTTCAAGATTCTGTGATTGATGTAGGTCAATTCTTTTACAACCTATACCTGAATCTCTGCCACAATTCTGTCTGAGGAAGGGCAGTCTATTCATTCTTCCAACTTTTCATCCTTGGTAGATCCAAAGGTTGATTTGGCCTTGCGATATGTTCCTGTAGAGTCTTTTAATGGTTTCAAATGTGCAAATCTTGGGAATTCTGATGTGAATTTTAATAATGGGTGGGATAAAATCATGGAGGCTTTTGTAAAGGTTTGTGGCAAAATAGAAAAGTGATTCCAATTGAAAGGGTAAATAAGGGGATTTTGGGAGTCTAGTTTGAGGAGTTACGTTACAAAAAAGATTCGATTAGAAGAAGAGTATATTACTATGTGAAGAAACCATTTATGGTCCAATATTGGAATGAAGAGGGGAAGATGGAATCAAGACAGCCAAAGCAAGATTGCTAACATCTTGGGTATACCATTGAAAGCTGATAAGAATACTAAAGAGAAAATCATGAAGGGTACAGTATGTGTTCTCATTGAGATGAAATTGAAAGAACCATTCCCAGACGATGTTGAATTTGTAAATGATAAAGGTGTGGTTGTGTCTCAAAAGGTTTCTTATGATTGGCATCCTTTTATGTGTTCTCATTGTAACATTTATGGCCATGTGATTGATAAATGTAGAAAGAAGGAGCAGTGAAATAGATATGGCAAACTAAAGATTATCGAACGAATATTATGGCAGATTACGTCAATTAATAAAACAAGCTCAGCACCTCAACAACGGATTAATTCCCTGAAGCAATGTTTAACCCCCTCTAAAGGGTTACTGGAAGTTGCCAACTCCCCTATCTCGGCTCAGATTCAACAACGGATAGTATAAGAAGTTCAGAAGTTGGTGCATAATTCAGTTACAGGGGAGGCAACCTTAGCCCATGGATAACAGCTTGAGTTGGAATTTTCGGGGGTTTAACAGCCCTTCTAAACAGTTGGATCTTCAGCTCTATTTGAAATATCATAATATTGGTTGAGTTGCTCTTATGGAAACCAAGATAAAGGAGAATGAACCATAGATGGCTTTAAGGGCTTTTCCGAGGTAGAGTTACAATTCTAACTTTGATAGCAATATAAAGGGGAGGATCTTAGTGGCGTGGAACCCTCGTCTTTTCCATTCTGAAGTTTAAGTTTCCAAGGAGCAAGTTATTCATTGTAAACTGACACGCTTGAGTACAGGTAACCATTGTTTTATGATTTTTGTCTATGGTTTCAATTCTCTGTCTTTGCGCACTAGTCTTTGGGATGATTTGATTGGCATTCATGAACATAGGGAGGATGGGTGGCTGGTAATTGGGTACTTTAATGCCATTTTATATGAGGAAGATAGGATTGGTGTTCCTGTAGTTTTTTTTGGGATAGAAGATTTCCAAAATTGTCTCAATATTTGCGGTTTATCTGAATTACTTTTTCAGGGGAACTATTACTCTTGGTCTAATGGCCATACATGGTTAAGGATTGATAGAGTTGTTGTTAATCAATCTTGGTATCAAGCTGTGGGGTTTTCGCAAGTTATGCGCAACTTGATATTGGTCAGGCTGTGCTGGAAGAAAAACAAAAATTATATATGATGAAAGGGAGAATTATGTTCTTAAGGAGAATATGGAGCAAGCAAAGGAGAATTATAGTTTATTGCTGAAATCTGTTCTTAGTATGATTCAACAGCAAGCAAAAATTGATAGTATTCAACTAAATGATGCTTGTACAGCTTTGTTCTTTGCGAAGATGAAGAAAAAACAGCCGGAGACCTATGTGTTCAATATTCAAAATCAGATGGGTGAGGTAGTGCAAGGTTTTGATCAAGTGGCTCAAGAACGAAGAATGTAAAAACTGAATTTAATACTGAAATTAAGGAAACGAAATTATACCTAGCATGCATTGTTCTAATCTTGAATCTTCAAATCTTGACTCTTGAAACCTTGAATCTTTAATCACGGATCTTCTCCCGAACAAACAAGAAAAAGCGTGATTTGGATTACTAAGACTGCTCGAATCCTCACCTGAAAGGAGAATTCGAGGAACCTTAATCCTCCTCTTCACTAAAAATCGGGTTTTTGGTGGAACTAATACTAATGAAATTGAAAATACAAGAAAGCAAAAGAGAACAAGAACTTTGAAGAACTAATCACTTGCATTAATCTAAAAGGGTTGAATTACAATTGAAGAAAAACTAGAGAGAATGGAGAAACTAAAGAAAAACCTACAAACTAAAAAAAGAATTGCCCTCTCTTGTATACAACGGAGTGTATTTATAATCAAAAATAGAAGAAACGAAACCATACGGCATGAAATTAGCGGCAACTTAAAAAATGTCAGACGCTAGCAGCGCCTAAATGGACGCTGGTCGTGTCTCTGATTCCAGCTTTTTTGTTGCTCTCTGACCAAGGCGCAGGTAGCGGGTGATGAAGCGCTGGTGGGGGGCCAGACACCACCAGGGGGTAAATGAACGTTGTTGGGGGGTGCTAGTGAATGTTGAAGCTATCGAGGGTTAGTACTTCGTGGGGGTTTTGACATCTTGGGGATACCCCGTGGCGTTTAATTACTCAAGGGGGTCTTGGTCCCAATCTCTCTTCCACCTTTTCCATTATTTTCTTCATTTCTTTCCTCATTTTCTTCATTTTTCTTGGCTTTTCTTCACTTTTTTATGAATTTCCACAAAAATCTGTAAATCACACTAACTTTCCAATCAAGTGAAGAAATCACAAGCAAAAATATTCAATTTATGGTCTTAATTCGGCTCAAAATGAGACCGAACAACACTCCCACACAAAGGTTTGCTCGCCCCGAGCAAACTAAAAGAAAAATAAAGAGAAAATAAAACTAAACTATCCTAGCTCACTTTCGTAGGAATCACGGTTGCATTTAGCGTATGCAACAAGCCCTTTAAACCCTTTGGCAGCCCAAGTGGACGAGGAAGGTCTCGTGAGGGTTTATAGCAACTATACCCACAAAAGCCAAAGAAAAGAAAAGAAAAAAGTAGACCCGGATTAAAAAAAAAAGGAAAAGACTCAAGAAAGAAAAAGGAAGAAGAAATAAAAGAAATAAAAAGGTTACAAATACAACGAAACACCCCCTCAGGCTAACCAATCAAACACATCAATCCATCAAGCAAATACCAAGATCAATCTGGAAGAGAAAAAAATCAGTGTACAAATAGATAGAATGAAGTTTTCGAAATTAAGTAGAGAGAACAAGTACTTTAGAGGTGAAAAACCGCCAACAGACTTAAGATAAATGCAAATATGCGCGGTTGGTTATGGGCATAGGCCAGTCAAAAGAGCAAACCTCACTTTAAGATAAAAAAAAAAATTAAACGCTCAAACACTCAAATTTGGATGTGTATGTGGGTTTTTCTCATACTCAGACCAAAAGAAACAACCTAACATAGGCTTGGTAAGAATCTCGCTCTCCACTGCTAGTATGCAAATACACAAGTGACAATCAAGAGGACTTTTTAGGGTTGTAATGAGGTTTAGGTCAGGAGAAAGGAGTGGTAATATTTGGGTATGAGGAGTTTAAAGAGTCATGCTTTATATTCAATAAGAATTTGTTCTCAACTCACCTTCTTGCTTAATGTATGCAAGGAACTCAATTCTCCCTCATTAAGAACAAAACACCTTATCAAACTTTACAACCGGGTCAAAGGCTTTCACAAATCTCAAATAAATCTCCTTGATCACCCTTTTCTTTTGAATTCTTTTCTCTTTTTTTATTTTTCTACTTCTCTTTTTGGTGGGTGATCAGGGAGAAGAAACGCTAATGTATAAACTTAGCCTTGACTTAGGTTCATATATTATAACAACACAACCAAACGGCTAACTCTTAAATAATTGGGATATGTAAAGTGTTCCAATTCAATTAAAATCAAAATTACACCCCCAATATCTCCATTCCATTCACAGCAACACCGAACCAATTTTCGCTCCCGGAATAATGAACTCTCACAACATCCAAGCAAGGCAAAGGGTAGGAATTAATAAAGGCCAAGGCTTGTATTGTCAGGGTTTCATCACAAAAAGAAAGGTAATCAAAGGCTAGACGGGGCTAAAGAACGGTAATAATATTGTTAGGGAGGCTGTTTGGCTATGTAGTTTAATAAAGAAAAGAATGCCTCAATCATATTGTCACAATATGCAATGCAAAGATGCAATTTCAAACAAGATGCAAAACAAGTTCTAGAGGTGCAACTAATGGTGGAGTCACTCAGGAAATAAAAGAATTGATAAAAGTGATCAATTCATACTTTTAGGCTATGTAGACTCACGGGATAGGGCTCATTCAACTAAACCTAGCCCAAAGATTTGCGGCACGCATATTTACACTTACTAAGTTAGTCAAAGCAGTCAAACACACTATTCATTACTTGACTCAAAATCAGAAGATTTGCAAATTCAGTTTCAAAAACTTTTAAGTTCTCAACCAAACTTTCAAGGTAAAGCAAGATAAACTGAAAATCTAATTGGTTTACAAATCATCACCGAAAGTGTTCCGGACAGACTAAACCTAAAAAAAAATTTTAAATTTTCGCCTAATTTCGATGATAATTGAAGTTGTTTCTCTCCAAAAATCAGTAAGGCACTTGTGCCACCCCACTCCCACACAAAAACTCTACAATGTCCTCATTGTGAATAAGGTGACACCACACAAAAGAAAAAAAATCACAAGCCGGCATGCATGCCTCCCCCACTGCCGCACAAAAAGGCTAACAATGTCCTCATTGTAATCAGAAATAGAGATAAGCAAGCACACAAAAGGAAAGAAAAATAGACACACCAAAAGAAAAAATAAAAGAGGGAAAAGAAGGCCAACTCACTAACTGTAAAGAAAAAGATAAAGAAAGATATTACCTGGTTGGGTATTGAATATACCCAAACAATGAAATCTTTAGAAATATAAAACCTCCTATGGAGCATCAGCTACTCCATTTCACCTCAAGATGTTGGGCACCATCTCAGAACCATTCAATGCCCGTAGTAACAAGTCATGCATCCTTGAATGCATCTCAAAGTGGTGAACATAAGAGCACATTCTCAATAGTACATCAGCAAACGTTAGTGCTCTCAAAAGTTTATCGAATGTGTTGGAATAATCAGTAAAATAATGAAATAAATGCACAAGATTGATTTTCCTAGGCAAGTCCTCTAGGCAGGTGTTATAAGAATTAGTGAGGAAATTAGTCCCTCCTAAAAGTCCTAGGGACTTTATGAACTCAGGTTCATGGGAAAGGAGTGTAGGAAAACACATCACATGAAGGGGAGGTGGGGAAACAATTTCAATTTCATTAGAACACAAAGTAGAATCCTCACACTCAACCTCCATGCAATTTTCATCAAGTTCAGACTCCAATTCACAACTTTCATTCAATTCATCATATTCATCAGTGGGTGATAAGGAAAAAGTAGGGTTATACCACATGACAACACTTTCAACATTACAAGAAGGTACATCATCATCTTCATCAATTTCAGACTCATCAGAAGAACTATCAGTATCAGAAGACAAATGTGCATCATTCAAAGCATCATCGAAAGTGAAAATAGAATGTTCAGGGTCATAACCCATCGTGAAAGACTCATACTCACACACAGATGTACCATGGAAATCAAGATCCTGAGTTAGAAGAGAGAGGGAAGGAGTAACTATACATGAATCCTCATATTTATCCACACATGGAGATTGAGTGTGTAAATCAATAGGATGGGGCAATGAACAAGTACTAGACTCCTTATCTACAAAAGATGTGTCAGAATTAACATCAGAACATTCAATCCTCTCCTCACATAAATGCTTGGACACGGGTGTGACTAGTGATTTATTAAAATTATTCTCATAGAGCACAACATCATCGCACACTAATTCATTACTTGTGAAATTCTTCTCCATCAATGGTGTCTCATCCTCAAGTATAATCTCACTAATGGGCTCACTAACTTGATCATACTCATTATCACATATTTTTTCCATACTCTCAATAGGTGAAGGGGAAGGGGGTTTAGCAGAATCAAACCCATCCATAAATATGAACATTGGACCTTCATCCTCATTCTCTATTTCACACACACGAGTATTATTCAATTCAGGTTTAGCAGAATCAAACCCATCCATAAAAGCTTTGAACGCAGGGTATTCAGGGCAAGAATCAAACGAATGACCCCAAGCTTGACATACAAAACATTGAGGAGGAACATTGCTATTGGGGTATTGAGAAGTTTCACAAAAAATTTCAATATACTCCCCACCACTAGATTGATCATGTAGACTTTGGGGGTACTCATGATATGGTATGGCTAAAGTCTCAGATGGTGGAGCATAGTAAGAAGGTTGGAAACTAGGAATAACATTTCTTTGTTCAAGCTCATAAGTATCCCTAGACAACCATTCAAGAAATTCCCAAGCAACATCTCCTCCTAAATTAGAAAACCCGTAAAAATTGAAGAGATTTCGAGTTTCATAATTTATACCCTCATAAACAATTCCCAACATATCCAATGTATCATAAAAGATACCATACAATTCACATTGAGAACGGTAATCATGTAATCTAGCAAAATATTTCCAAAATACTTCATGCTCAAATTGGGGAAATCGAAGACTAGCCATAACTCTTTTTTTTATTTTTTTTTCGATGTTCAATTTATTTATTTTTTTGTAACTACATTTTTCTTGGATTAATCTAAAAGCAATAAACTATTTACACACAAACCAATAACCTAATCTACCAAATAACGCCATCCCCGGCAACGGCGCCATTGTTCGATTGTGGTAATTTGGGGTTTAAGAAGTGTAAGGGTTATCGAATCCACAGGGATGGTGTGTTAGGTTTTCAGGAAATTGGTTTGAAAAGGTTTACAAATTGCAGGAAGCAGTAAATAATTAAACTAATGAAATTGAAAATACAAGAAAGCAAAAGAAAATAAGAACTTTGAAGAACTAATCACTTGCATTAATCTAAAAGGGTTGAATTACAATTGAAGAAAAACTAGAGAGAATGGAGAAACTAAAGAAAAACCTACGAACTAAAAAAAGAACTGCCCTCTCTTGTATACAACAGAGTGTATTTATAATGAAACATAGAAGAAAAGAAACCCTACGGCGTGAAATTAGCGGTAACTTAAAAAATTTCAGACGCTGGCAGCGCCTAAATGGACGCTGGTCGCGTCTCTGATTCCAGCTTTTTTGTTGCTCTCTGACCGAGGCGCAGGCAGCGGGTGATGAAGCACTGGTGGGAGGCCAGACACCACCAGGGGGTAAATGAACGCTGCTGGGGGGTGCTGGTGAATGTTGAAGCTGTCGAGGGTTAGTACCCCCTGGTGGGGGTTTTTGACGCCATTCTGGGCGTACTTCGGTGGCGTCTAATTACTCAATGGGGTCTTGGTCCCAATCTCTCTTCCCCCTTTTCCATTATTTTCTTCATTTCTTTCCTCATTTTCTTATTTTTCTTGGCTTTTCTTCACTTTTCTATGAATTTCCACAAAAATCTGTAAATCACACTAACTTTCCAATCAAGTGAAGAAATCACAAGCAAAAATATTCAATTTATGGTCTTAATTCGGCTCAAAATGAGACCGAACAATGGTTGATTTTTATAATAATCTTTTGGGGAAGCAAAAGTATGTAGAACGAATATTAAAACTGATGTCATTCAGCAGTCTTAGCTACTGGACATTCCTCAGCAAATTATGTTGATTCAACCTTTTACAAAGGATGATGTCAAGAAGGCCGTGTTTGATATTCCAACTTCAAAAGCCTCAGATCCGGATGGTTATAGCAGCACTTTCTTTCAATCTCATTGGGAAGAATTTGGTGATCTTGTTTCGGAGGCCGTCTTGGAAAACTAGGATAGAGGTACCATTCTTCAGGTAATAAATAATACGTGCTTAACATTGCTCCCCGAGGTTATTAATCCTTAAAGTCCGGCGGACTTTCGACCTATCTCTTGTTGTAATGTGATCCATAAGTGTTTCTCCAAAATGCTTTATGAACGTTTGAAGCTTGTGCTGCCGTCAATGATCAGTTTGAACCTGGTGCTTTTGTTAAAGATAGGGAGATAGTACACAATGTTCTTCTTTGTCAAGAATTGGCTCAAGGGTATGGAAGGAAAAACATTTCCCCAAGATGTATGATGAAGATTGACCTTAAGAAGGATTATGATTCAAGTTATTTTGGAAGTATAGAAGAAGTTCTCTCAGCTTTGAAGTTCCCTTCAACCTTCATCAATTGGATTATGATGTGTGTTTCATCTACTTCTTTCTCCATTCAGCTCAATGGTTCTTCTCATGGGTATTTTAGAGGGAGCCTGGATTGAGGCAAGGAGATCCTCTATCCCCTTTACTTTTTTGTTCTAGTTATGGGTTATCTCTCTTGGTCCTTGAATGCTCTCCACCTAAATTCTAACTTCAAGATTCATCCAGGTTGTGCCAAGCTGAATATTAACCATCTTTTATTCGCTGATGATTTGGTAGTTTTTTTAGCAGCTGAGAACACTATTTAGCAAATTGTAGATGTTTTTGATCATTTTGCTAGTACAAGCGGACTCCAAGCTAATCCTAGTAAATCACAGATGGTGATAGTAGGCTGTGACATTCAGAAGCAGGAAAGATTATAGGATATCACCAATTTTCATGGAGGTACTTTTCCTTTTCGTTACCTTGGTATTCATATTACTTCTAGTAGACTTTCCAAGTTGGATTGTGCTTTATTGGTGGACAAAATGGTTGCTAAAGTTAGACATTAGTCTACAAGGAAGGTTTCTTATGCGGGTATAATTACATTGGTAAATTCGATGTTGTTGGATATTTTTGGGTATTGGGCTCATACGTTCATTCTCCCTAAGGTAGTGATTGAGAAAATTATACAAATTTGTCGAAATTTTATTTGGAGTGGAGTATGTAACTATAAAAGTTCTCCTCTAGTGGATTGGGAAACCTTATGTCAACCTAAGAAGTATGGAGGAGTTGGTATTAGGAACCCGGTTATTTGGAATGAAGCATGTGTAAGCGAATTGGTTTGGGATATATAAGACAAGAAAGATAGCTTATGGATTAGGTGGGTTCATAGTTGTTATTTTAATGATGGTAAATGTTGGGATTATGTGGTGAAGAATGATGTGTGTTGGTACTGGAGAAGGCTGTGTCGGATTAAACACAAGATTCAACCGAGTGCGAGTGCTCACATTCAACTGGCTGTCTTCAAGATTTCCAAACAATATAAGTTGTTGTTGGGTGATCTTGAGAAGGTCTCTTGAACTCGAACATATTTGGTGTCCTACTGCCCAACCCTAACATTCTTTTATTGCATGGCTAAGATTAAGGGGGAGGCTCTCAGTGGTCTCAAGGCTCAAGAATTATGGTGTGGATGTTGAGTTACTTTGTACAGTCTGCCAAGGTGGTGATGAAAATATCGAACATTTACTATTTTGGAGCTCTTTCACTTCTGCAGTTCGGGATAAGTTAGCAACATGGCTGGGGATTGCGTCCCGGCTTTCATCCCTCCATCAGGAGGTCAAGAGTTGGAGCCATATTCAAAATAAAAAGGAAGTGAATATCTTAGCTACTTCCTGTATTTCCAGTCTAATTTGCGCGATATGGGACAATCGTAACTACAAAAGATTTCGATAAGTACAAAGTAGTGTTGATGACATTTTCTTTCATATTAAAAAGAATTTGTTGTATAGATTTTTGTATCTTGGTACAAAATCAAAGAAATACGATCGTTGTATAGAGTTATTACTCATGTAAGATCCTAATCACATTGATTAGTGATCTAGTTGTAGGTTGTATTTGTTTGGTCTCCCATATTCGGAGCACTTGGTAATTAAGTATTTCACATTCATGCCAAAAATATTATTGGTAGTTGCTACCATGTGAAGAGAGCTAAAGAAATCCTTTTTAATTGGAACATGTCAAAAATATTTGTCTACATCGATATTCATATGTACCTTCTTTTACATATATACTCAAAAAATAAAATAAAAAAAAGGCGGTGCTATTATTGAGCAGAACACAAGTGAGGTGATTGGCTACCATCAATCTTTAAATGTCCAACGGAGATTTAATTTATAGGTGTTAACTTTGATGAAAGTGAAAAGAAATTTTTTATAGAATTGATGTGTCATGTTTGATATTTATATGAATATTCTAATATTTATTTTTTGTTGTTTTAAAGTAGGATAAATTTACTTTTTTACGATTTAAAATTTAAAATAGTTGTAGTTCTCATCATAATTAGATACATAGTTCAATATAGTATATAACAATTAATGGTGCATTTGGTTGAAATTTTTCTGAAAGTACTAGTCATTTTGTCTACTTTGATAAAATATTTTATGTTTGCTTAAGTTCACAGAATATTTGGAAATTCGGATGTATGTGTGACTCACATGAGGAATGGAAGAAGGGAAATTGGCAGGTTTTAGTTTAATTTGGTTCTTTAGGGTTATCAAATTTAGTTTCACAATTAAAATATGACTCAATTTGATCAAAGCCCAATTGAAGTAAATGAGATTGTTGGATCATAATCCAACGATGAGCTTTAATGTACATCATAATAACTGTCATAGTTTATAGCCTGACTAAAAGTGATCCAATAAGTATAAATATTGGGCTTTAATGTATCAGGCAAGATGTGGGCTCTAATGTGTGGATACCGGTGACCTATTATTACTCCATGATGGGCGGAATAATAATAGGTCAAAACCCTAAGGGGTTTACTGTTATATATATGGTTATGGCCCCAGGTCACACACACGGTTAATTCTCCCTGATATCCCATCGTCAGTGAGAGAGAGTTTTCTCAGTGAGTTCTCTTACGAGTGGGTGTTGATCTGGAAGACCTAACCACGTCGCTTCCAAGAGGATTAACAACTACAATGGATTCAGGTATTCCTATTTATGTTTATGTTCTATTGATTCGACATATTGGATTCTGGGTTTATAGTGATTGATTGACTATTGTTTAATCCCAACAAGTGATATCAGGGTCTTCTCTATGTTGGATCTTTAGAATAATTAAGTTTAATTTGGCTATTGTTATTTTGCCCAATTTTGTTTTTCGTTCTTCCGCTGCCGTCATTACTGCAAGCTTCAGGTTCAGTTCAATTCGATCTCTTTTGCTGAAATTTCTTTAGGGCTTTTGTTCATTGTATCCTATAGTATCTATATGCAAAGTTAATTGATTTTTCATTGCACAATTTGGGAGAAATTTGCAGATTAGGGTTTTCGTATTTTTTTTCGATTCACACGTTTGCATTGGGCATGTTTGGTTGTTTGTTCTTCCAAATTGATTGAGGGCTTTTGATAGACTCATGATTTGGTGAATTTACATGATTTTTACTGATTATTTTTGGTGTGAATTCGTTCGATTTCGTGGCAATTTTCTTCATGCGCGAATGAACCCTAATTTTCGACCATATTGTGTTCAATTTGGGTTGTTTTTGGTTGTTTTGTTCCAAATTGATATATGGCTGTTGTTAGAATCATGTTTAATCATGTTTGTATGCAATCAATTTGGTTGTTCATTGATTAATTTCGGATTTGCATTATTTGGGTATGAACCCTAATTTTTTCGGTTTCTAATTATGCGAAATTGGGCTATTTTCGTTGCTTGTATGCTAAAATTATGTTAGGGCTTTTGATTCCCACATGGTTAATCATGTTTATGTGTCTTCAATTTGGAGTTTCATGCTTTAAATTTTTTGAGCATTCTTGAAGACACAATTTGGCATTTTTTCCGGGTTTAATTTGCTAATTAACAATTAATCTGTGTTGATTATGGTAATTGGTTTAGGGTTTTTTGCTGTGTATATATTGAATTATGTTTGTGCATAATTAATTTGGATTTTCATGAATTTTTTCTGCCTAGCGAAATTCAGGTTGAATTTTGTCGTTCAGGTAGTTTAATTTTTTCGGCCCTCTTATACTCTTTAAGAAGAGATTTATGGTTGTTCATGAATATAAGGTTGTTTGATAAACTTTTCTTCATTTTTCATGAAGTTTATTTATCATAGTTGATAGTTTTTTATTTATCGTCAATACTAATTGCTATGTAATTTCTGTAGCTTTCACATTAAAGGTTGTGATATTAGGATATATGGCAATATGACGATAATGTATGCATTGTATGCATCGTTTTAGAATAATTTTAAGTTTGAATAATGCGGTCTAAGGTTATTTTATATTTACGATGAATTAATTGAAACAACATGTCGCCTAAGTGACCTCTCTTGTTGAAATTAATTTATTTTGAATATAAAAGGAGTGTTCATGCAAGACTATTAATGTTGTTTCGGCCCAAAGGAAGATCAATGTTGATATATTGGATGAATGATGTGGTTATAAACATGTGATAATTTTTGGTTTACGTGTGATTATTGAATCAACCCAAAGGAGGATTCATTATTCGACATGTTTTCTATTATTAGTGTTTGATGACTGCACCAAAGTATCAATAAGAAGTTAATATTGTCGTTCAAAGATGGAATATTAATGGAAACCTGATATTTTGGGATGGGATATGACCTTATTTGAACTTATTGTTATTATCAAGATTATGGTTTTGGGTAAGCGTAATCGAATTTTACTTGTTCTCTGATTCAGCTACCTCTAATCCTGCTAACATCACCGCCAACATTAACTCTATTCCTATGCTGAATGGCTCAAATTTCAAGTCAAGGAAGGAATATCTCTTGATTGTTCTCAATGTCATGGATCTTGACCTTGCCTTAAGGATTGACTGTCCTCCTCCTGTAACTGATGAGAGTTCCTCTCATCAAAGGCGGGAGCTTGAGATGTGGCAAAGGTAAGATCGCATGAGTTTGATGATCATGAAGAAAGCCATTCCAGAAGCATTCAGGGGCACTGTATCTGAAAAGATAACTATGGCTAAGGGTTTCCTTGATGAGATTGAAACGAGGTTTGCCAAGAACGAAAAGGCTGAAATCGGAGTGCTCTTGGCAAAACTAGTTTCAATGAGGTATAAAGGCAATGGAAACATAAGGGAGTACATTATGGAAATGTCTCATCTAGTTTCAAAACTTAAGGCACTTAAACTTGACCTCTCTGAGGACTTGTTAGTGCGTTTGATTTTGATATCTCTTCCATCAAGTTTTCCAGTTTAAGGTGAGCTATAATTGTCAGCAAGGGACTTGGTCTCTGAATCAGCTCATCTCACACTGTGTTCAGGAAGAGGAAAGGTTGAAACTAGATAAGACTGAAAGTGCTCACCTTACCTTGACCTCTAATACCAAGAGGAAAAGGGTAAAGGGTAAAGAAGCTGCAGATAAGGCACCTCAAAAGAAGCAGCAAAAGCAGAAATCAGCTAATGCTGAAAATAAGGGTTGCTTCTTTTGTGGTGGTACGGACTATAAGAAGAAGGAATGTACCAAATATCACGCCTGGCGTACTAAGAAAGGTATGTTTCTTGGTTTGGTTTGTTTTGAGGTTAATTTAGCTTCGGTTCCCACACACACTTGGTGGGTTGATTCTGGTGCAACAATTCACATAAGTGTGTCTATGCAGGGTTGCCTATGCTGGCGAAAACCAAGTGATGTTGAAAGATACATCTATGTGGGGGATGGCAAGTCAGTTCAAGTAAAGGCAATTGGAAAGTTTAGATTATTGTTAAAGACTGGTTTTTATTTGGATCTTGATGAAACATTTGTAGTACCGTCTTTTATGCGTAATTTGGTTTATGTTTGTTCATTGGACAAAACATATGGTTACGTTTATTCATTTGGAAACAGATTATTTAAGTTGTTTCATGATTCAAAATTAGTTGGAACTGATTCTTTATCTGATAACGATAGTCTATACAAACTTGACATAGCTGCTTCTTATAATGAAATCCTGCATGTAAGTAATCGAGGCATAAAGAGGAAATTACCTAATGAGAATTCTAGTGCCTTATGGCATAAAAGATTGGGTCATATCTCTAAGAGGAGAATAGAGAGACTCGTGTCTGATGGAATTTTTGAACCTTTAACTTTCACAAACATGGATGTGTGTGTTGATTGTATAAAGGGCAAACAAACCAACCAAAGGAGATTTGAAGCGGATAGAACTACAGACGTCTTAGAACTTATACATACGGATATTTGTGGGCCTTTTCCAAATCCTTCTTGGAATGGCCAACAATACTTTATAACGTTCATAGATGATTATTCTAGATATGGCTACATATATCTCATTCATGAAAAATCACAGCCTCTGGACGTGTTCAAAAACTACAAGGCTGAAGTTGAAAACCAACTTAGCAAAAGGATTAAAAGTGTCAGATCTGACCGTGGTGGTGAATACTATGGTAGATATGATGGTTCAGGTGAACAACGTCCAGGCCCCTTTGCAAAATTCCTAGAGGAGTGTGGTATCGTCCCTTAGTACACCATGCCGGGTTCACCCACTATGAATGGTGTTGCTGAAAGGCGAAACAGGACTCTTAAGGACATGGTGAGGAGTATGATTAATCATTCTACCTTACCAGTGTCACTCTGGGGAGATGCACTAAAGACTGCAGCTTATATCCTTAACAGAGTTCCAACAAAGGCAACTACTAAAACCCCTTATGAACTTTGGACTGGCAAGAAGCCGAGTCTTAATCATTTTCATGTTTGGGGTTGTCCAGCTGAGGCACGGCCTTATAGGCCGAATGAAAGGAAACTAGACTCAAGGATAGTTAGTGGTTACTTTGTTGGCTACGCTGAAAGGTCCAGGGGGTTTAAGTTTTATGATCCCAAGGCTAAGTCCTTTTTTGAGACGATTAATGCTCAGTTCTTTGAGGATATCGAGTTTGTGGGGGGAGATTCAATTAGGAACATTGTCTTTGAAGAAGAATGTGTGAACATTCCTACAGATGTCATTAGCATTGATCATAGTTTTATACCTGATTTTGCTTCTGACATACCTTAAGACAATACTGAGGAACCTCCTGCCCTTGAGGTTGTTCTCGAAGAACAAACTCTTACTCCTCAAGAACCTGTGCCATTAAGAAGATCCACTAGTGTAAAGAGAAGTGCATTGTCTGATGACTACGTTGTATTTCTCCATGAACATGAGGCGAACATTGGTTCGATGGAAACTCGAACCAATGAAAGTTTTGATTCTCACGAGTGGATAGATGTCATGAACGACGAGATTAAGTCATTGATGGAGGAAGATGACCCAGTCAACTTCCGTCAGGCCTTGGAAAGTGCAAATTCTCATAAATGGATGGAAGCCATGAATGAGGAAATGTGATCCATGAAGGACAAGGACGTATGGGATCTCGTCCTATTATCGGACGGTGTGAAACCCATTGGTAATAAATGGATATTTAAAACCAAAAGGGATTCAAATGGTAATGTGGAGAGATATAAGGCTCGTCTTGTTGTGCAAGGATTTACGCAATAGGAAGGCATCGATTACAAAGAGACTTTCTCTCCGGTTTCTTCGAAAGACTCTTTAAGGATTATAATGGCACTGGTCGCACATTTTGATCTTGAGTTACATCAGATGGATGTGAAAACAGCGTTCCTCAATGGCAACATTAATGAAACAATATACATGAAGCAACCAGAAAACTTTGTGGTTGGAGACCCAAAGAATATGGTTTGCAAGCTTAAGAAATCCATCTATGGGCTCAAACAAGCGTCTCGCCAATGGTATTTAAAGTTCCACCAAGTAATTCTCTCGTTTGGTTTTGAGATGAGTTTGCTTGATGAATGTATATACCATACGTTCAGTGGGAGTAAGTATATTTTTCTGGTTTTGTATGTTGATGACATATTGCTTGCCAGCAATGATATAGGCTTATTGCACGAAACCAAGAGATTTCTATCAAAGAATTTTGAGGTGAAAGATCTTGATGATGCCTCTTTTGTATTGGGTATCAAGGTACATCGGGATCGCTCTCGAGGTATCCTTGGATTGTCGCAAAAGAGTTATATCGAAAAAGTACTTAAAAGATTTGGCATGCAAAATTGCAAACCAGGAGACACCCCTGTAGCTAAGGGAGACAAGTTTAGTCTCACTCAATGCCCTAAGAATGATTTTGAGAAAAGGGAAATGGAAAACATTCCCTATGCATCAGCGGTAGGAAGCCTAATGTATGCACAAGTCTGCACTCACCCAGACATTGCATACATCACAGGAATGCTGGGGAGGTACTTAAGTAATCTAGGACTGGAACACTGGAAAGCAATCAAAAGGGTGTTGCGGTACCTACAGAGAACAAAGGAGTACATGCTCACATATCGGAGGTCAGATCAACTTGAGGTCATTGGGTACACTGACTCCAACTTTGCTGGATGTAAGGATAGCATGAAGTCAACCTCCGGATATATTTATCTGTTGGCGGGAGGAGCTGTCTCTTGGAAGAGTGCCAAACAGTCCATTATCGCATCTTCTACTATGGCAGCAGAGTTTATCGCTTGCTATGAGGCATCAAATCATGGGATATGGCTACGTAATTTTGTCACTGGACTGCGTGTAGTGGACACTATTCAGAGACCACTTAAGGTTTTTTGTGACAATAAATCTGCAATCTTGTTTTCCAACAACAACAAGAGTTCGAGAATGTCAAAATTTGTGGCCCTCAAATTCTTAGTTGTTAAGGAAAAAGTTCAGAGTGGGGAATTATTGATTGAGCATATTGGTACAAACTCTATGGTTGCGGATCCGTTTACTAAGGGGTTACCACCCGTCAAGTTCCATGAGCATGTTGCTCATATGGGTGTTACATCATCTTTTGAAGATGTTCAGTTTTAGTGGGAGTTTGTAATTTGGATGCTTGTTTTGACATTAATTTTTGGTTCTTCACAGTTGTGAGGACATTTTCTGCAGAAATAAAGTTATGTTGAAGTCTCCTTTACACTCTGTTTACTTTGGATACAGTTTGATCTCAATAAAGTTTAAGGTGGACCAGTTGGAAATAGTTATGTTAAGATCACACTACATGATATTTCCATGTTGCACATCCACATCTTGATCCATGTCATTCCTTAGTGTTAATGTATGTGATTATTGATGGGTCGAATTACGATAATTTTAATGAAGGCCTCTTTGATCCTATGTTAACGTTATTGATGGACGGGATTGTTTAGATACATTGTAATGTTGACAGTAAAGTTGAGCTCGATACTTTGGTTTACTGTGTAAGTATATTCATAAGGTTTCACATATAGCTCAAGTGAGAGATTGTTGGATCATAATCCAACGATGAGCTTATATGTAAAACAATATACATCACAATAACTGTCATAGTTTATAGCCCTACTAAAAGTGATCCAATAAGTATAAATATTGGGCTTTAATGTATCAGGCAAGATGTGGGCTCTAATGTGTGGATACCAGTGACCTATTATTATTCCATGATGAGCGGGATAATATTAGGTCAAAACCCTAAGGGGTTTATTGTTATATATATGGTTATGGTCCTCAGGTCATACACACAGTTAATTCTCCCTGATATCCCATCGTCAGTGAAAGAGAGTTTTCTCAGTGAGTTCTCTTATGAGTGGGTGTTGATCTGGAAGACCTAACCACGTCGCTTCCAAAAGGATTAACAACTGGAATGGATTCGGGTATTCCTATTTATGTTTATGTTCTATTGATTCGACATATTGGATTCTGGGTTTATAGTGATTGATTGACTATTGTTTAATCCCAACAGAGATATAATTCACTATCTTTTTAAATAAAATTTAATTTTACTGTCAAGTGTCAACTACTTATATGTTATAAACACTCATTGATGTATTACATCATTTTTTGTCAAATTATATGTTTTAGGTATGAGTACTATCTCTGTCTCAAAATATTTACTAAATTCAACAAATTATATGTTGTAGGTATGAGTATCATAATAATTAACTTTTACAATTTTTGTCGTATTATGTTTGTCATTTTTACAATTTCAACAATTGTCATTCTCATTTGTTCCTTAATGAATAAATTTATTTATCATTTCAATAGTTTTTTTATTTTTTGTGCATGAATTTCGTAGAGATAATTTAAGTAACTTATAAAATTTTCACCTCATTACCAATGTTTCTTGGTTTTGTAAAGGTAGTTAGTATGACAAACAAGTTGGGACGAAAGTAGCATTATTTATTGTAGTTATTACTAAGATTATTAGGTTTTGATCATCAACTTTGTTAATCATAATCTTTGGAATTTTATATTTTATTCATAGCAACTCAACTGCCCAACTTCGGAGATGGTATTGGTCAGTTGCCCAATACCAGGCCCAGTTAGCATGAATTAACCTTAAGTTTTTTTTATGATGTGGTTGTGTTTTTTTTTAGATGATATGTAAATCATTTTCATAAATTTTATATATATTTAATTTTAATTAGAGTTGAGTTATTATGGCGCATGAAACTTAAGATTTTACAGTGTTAATTGTTTTGTTTTATGAAGATTAATTAATTACCATTTTATTTTAAGTTAGAATAAATTGTGTAAAATAATGTCATCTTAATATAAAAACTCATATCATTAATATAAAATTAACCAGTATAAAATTAATTATATTATAAATATAAATATAAATTAAAAGGGGAATAACATAGCCTGTACATGGCACGAGCCATGTTACTAGTATTCTTAAATACGGCAACATTCCCAAATAAGAATTTAACCAAAATTTCATGAAGGGTTCCATAACAATCATACGGTCTACGTACCCCATTATTCTCAATTCAGATTTTTCAGTATTTATCAGCAATTTTTTTTCCCCCAAATTTACAATTGTTCCTTTTATCGATACAATATAATCCTGCTTTTTTTTTTTTTTTTTTACAAATGTAAGCAAGGAGAAAAGGTAGGCTAACGATGTCTTCTCACAAGAAATCAGCCTGCCCCCAATATAGTCCAGCTTGATGCCAATATTGAGCATAGGATATCCATTGTGAAAACAACTTTTCCTAATGTCGAATAATTTAGTTGATAAAATTCTTGCCGCTTTGTTGTATAATACAAAATTCTTAGCAAAATTTTTAAACTTTGTTCTAATATAAAATGCTTGTCTTGAATAAAGATGAGAATGATATTAAAATTTGACACCTTGATAATTGGTTCCAGACTCTACCCCTGACTAAACACTTCTTAACATGATACTAATGAAGCTTTTATATAATAATATAGCAAGAAGAATTCTTAGCTTTTACTATTACAGTATTGATCTTGCTGATTATAGGATGAATTTGGTTTTCCATCTACATCGATCCTTTATCTTATTTATCTTTGACCGACAGTAGGATTTTAACCTCTAAGATTAAATAATTACATTTTGCAGTTTATAAGTTAAGAGTGTATGTTATGATTAATGACTTGTTCGAAAGTGTTATGGTACAAGTTGGTTTTCTTCCAAAAATGGGAGAAGATAAGAAAGTCAAAGACTTGAATTTATGGTTAATGTTTGTAGAGGGGTTAGTAGATCCATTGGCTACATTTTAACTTGCCTTGTTTAATTAATTAAGTTAAATTTATTAAAATTTGAGAGAGAGAGAAGTGTTGCATTCAAAGTATATTAGGTTGTAAAATGGAGATGTCTTGATTGTAATTTCTCAGCTTCATCGTGATAATGACTTGGGGACCTGGGGTTTGGTAATAAGTTTTTTATTTTATTTTTTTAAATCACAATTTTTTGAAATTCATATGTAGATGCACATTAGTTTGTTTACGTGTTATATTAGTATGTTTTTTTGATGGACTATTTTTATTGCTAGAATTTGACTTGAAATTTGATCCGTTTCTTATAAATTTAATTTACCGCTCTAAAAGTCTACCCGTCAAACCTTATCGATCCACCGAATAAAGAAATTACTAATATTGCTAGCAAGACACGTATCATCGTTCATATCTGTATGCATTACCAATATTGCTAGCAATTCAGCTCAATGATCAAATGTGTTAGGATCGAGGTAAAATATAGTCTAGTATTTGCAGCGGAAGAGATAATTATCAGGATGTATAAATTGAGAAAAAATATAACAAGATCAGTAATTAAAAGATAGAGAGTATAAAGACACACGATTTACGTGGAAACCCAAATCGGGAAAAAACCACGGACGGCAACGGAGCAATAATCCACTAGTATAAGGGGAGAGATTACAAGAGAGATCCCAAGGGGCTATATAACACAAGGAGATCGACGGCCAGATCACAAAGGGTTAATAGCACAGGCTATATAACGCAAGGGGATCGATGGCAAGATCTCAAGGGGTTAAGAGCACAATGGGAATATAATGAAGACAAAATTACTCTCTAAAGGACTCTCACAACCTTAGGGACGGGGTAGAGGTGAAGAATGCTCTCAATGTGTGTGTTACATTGCCATAAGTGTATAGGTTGATAACAACCTATATTTATAGGAAAAACTCCCTATAAACCTAACTTGACTCCCACTCCAATTAAATTTGGAATCTAATACAATTAGGAAACCTAACATAATAAGGAAACCTAAATAATATCCTAATATAATTAGGAAACAAATAATTGTGGATCAAGTGGCTGATTTTGGGCCATAAACCCAACAAAATGAAACCAATAAATCTAGCTAAATCGATCAATCCAATTAATAACGAAAGGGGTGTAGCACTAGGATTTAGGTTGGTGGCAACGGAAGGTAGCTAGAGGTCGGACATCAAAAACATTTATGGAGTTGTCATAGCTTGCTCCAACAGCTAAACATTCATCTTATCGAGTAGAATCATTTCAACCACAAGTTTAAGCTAATGATTATAGGTTCGATGATGGTGTTTATATTCTAACACGTTCTCTTACACGAATATCCTTGGGTTTGAAGCGTGGCTGCTACAAAGATCCCCTTAACCATGCGTGAATGAAAATCAGGGTTGTTGAGATTCAAACCGAAGACCTCTTGTTCAGTCTAACTCTAATACTATATGGAACAATCTCAACCAAAAGATTAAACTAATTGTTGTAGGCTCAATCATGGTATTTATCCTCTAACAATTGAGAACCTACTATAAAGTATCCATATATGCTCTCATTATAGTCATCGTCAACAATGATTAATTACTGAACATTGAAGTTTTCTGATCGAAGCTGTGAAGATTGATATAGAAAAATCAACTAGCGTTATATATCTCATGTGATCTACAAAAAAGTTTTCAATATTTATATGTGATTTATTTTTCAGAGTAATTTAAAATAATTATGAAATAATAAATAAAAGTATACAACAATTGTACCATCATTATTTATGTATTTTTTTGTAAAATTGTCTTCAAAATTTCTTAGGTGAAAAAAAAATCAAGAATTTTAATGTCAACTTTTTATGAACTTACATTTTATGTATTTGGTGGTGATCTGGTTTGGAATTCACCATTATCTTCTAATAAGAAATAATATGTACTTGTAAATAATGATCTCAAGTCTTTTATCTTGTACATTGCGACAAATTTTCATACTTTGTATTTTGTGTTCATTTACTATATGAGGCCTGAATCACTCATATAATTATTAATTATAATTTTTCGTAATGTTAATAAAAAAATTATTTTACTTCTACAATTATTAAAGAAAATATAGCACATTTATACAGGTTTTTTTAATGGGAGCTTTACACTTTAATAACTTTTAAATTTTACTTTAATCTATTTTTATATTGAGATTGATATGTTATAATAGTAAATTTGGTATAAGAAAGAGTAAGTAATGCATTTTTATATAAATGCTAATCCATAATATTTTAATTATTAATTATTATTTGTAACCTCTACGTATGATTGTCTTTTTTAAGTTGACATATATGATACTAAAGATGTAGTAGCTAAGTTGCAAATACCCTCCACTTTCAAGTTCTATATTGAGGTTCAAATCTTGGTGGAGTTTGGAGTTTTGTTGAAAATATTTATTCATAGGTTTTGAATCTTGGTTTAGAAAAACTAAACCACTCAAATTCCTTCTCCTGGGTTTGGATTTTCCTTTGTAGCTACTCAACATCCAGATTTCAAGTTTCATCAGTTTTGTATGCCTCTGGGTCTCACCCATCTTTGTTTTACTGATGATTTACTCCTGTTTTACCATAGGGATGCTTGAAGTATATCCATTATTCACTATGCTATTCTGCATTTTACTTCTTGTAGGGGTTTAACCCCAAATGCAATGAAATCTAACATGACTCTTACGGGTATAGAGGAAAATGTTATTGAGCATATATTGGCTTCTACTGGTTTTAGAAGATGTCATTTACCCTTTAAATACTTAGGGCTTCCAGTGAAACCTACATGATTAAAAAGGCACGCATGATTGTGTTGTCTTACTTACTAGTGTGACAAAGAGGATCCAGGGGTGGGCTGCCTAGAGACTTACTTATGTGGGGAGATTACAGTTAGTGAATAGTATGCTTATGGCTTTGCATACCTATTGGACTCAAATCTTTATTCTTCCTTCCAACATTATGAGTCCGTCACCAAACTATGTCACACCTTTTTATGGGGAGGAGCCCCTTCAAAAACCCCCCTAGTTGCTTGGTCAGTCTACTGCTTATATGAAAGGGAAGGAGGACTGGGTATTCAAGATGCTCACACTTGGAACTTGGTGGCTTTGGGGTCTTTGGTTGGCAACTAATTTGTGTCAAAAAAATCTTTATGGGTTAGGTCGATTCACCACTTATACTTAAAGAAACCGAATGTATGGGTATGTGAAGTGAAACAAAATGTTAGTTGGTACTGGAAAAAGGCTTCTAGTTGTTAGGGATGTTGTATTACCTTTTTTCCAACAACCGATGACTTCGGGAGGGCATTGCACCACTTACTTGGGTTATGACTTCCTCAAGAAGCATGAAAATGAGGTTTCTTGGCACAAGGTTGTTTCGAGAAAATGGAAGATTTACAAGTTGTCTTTCATTTTCTGGCTCACTGTGCGGGGAAGGCTTTAAACTTAGGACCTATTGGACCTCTTTAGCCTTCATTGGGTTTGATTGTTCCCATGTTCACTGGGTTGCTAACGTAGTGTTTGTGCTTGAATAATTTGGAGGCGAATAGCCATCTCGCCTTTGCTTGTTCCCATGTTCACCGGGTTATTAGCGTAGTGTTTTTGAATTCGTTGTCGACTTGTTCAAGTCTTGAGAATTGGATGGATTATCTGTCTACACTACACGGAAAAACAAGGCTGAAAATGGCTTTTAACCTTCTCGGCATTAATCTACCATTTATGACACGAGAGGAACAGGAGATGCTTTTAGAATTTAGCTCGGGATAGCTCGGTTTTGGCACATGTTGTTTGCAATGATGTGGAGTTGAGACTTGTCTAAGTCATTGCCTTATTGGTTTGATCCATTATGATGTTGTTTAAGTTTATGTCGATGGTTTCTACTACTGGTATTTGATAAGTGTATATTTTATAGTCTTTATTAAGTCGTTAATATGTATATTTTAACCATTTATGTAGCATAATCCTGTCTTTTCGGTATCAAATTTCATGATTTCTTCTCTTGGTTTAGAGATTCGTAAGCTTTGTAGGGTTGAAGAGAAAAACCTAATAAAAACCAAGAAAAAAATGGAGAAAGAAAAGGAAAGAAGAAGAGAGGAGCGTCCCACACTTCAACTGGCCTAGCCTAACCGAAACGTCAGTACAAGGTGCTAGCCACGCCTCTAGGGGTGCAAACCACGCCTTAGGCAGAAAGTGCCACAATCACCGCAAACAGAGGCTCAACCAGCATGCACCTAGCGCCAGCCGCGCCTAAGAGGAACTCCCAACTTGCACTAAGAAGACGTCACTCAAGTTTAATCTTAGAATCTAGGGCGGAAGGGCAAGGCGCGACCAACACCTAACTGGACGCCGGCAGCACCTCCACCCTAGACCTTTCGTTATAAAAAGGCGTCGCATCCGTTTTGGAAAAAGTCTTCAATTCCGAAAAATATAGTTCCAGTTCTTAGAATGATTTGAGAAGGAGTTTTCCAGAGTAAATCAACTAGCAACCAAGGAGACGAACGAGATTGAATTGGGTGATACAAGGAGATCGAATTCGACATGTTGGATATTTGGCTTAATTCTCTACTTGCATTATGTTTTGTAGTTCGCACTTCATTATTATTTTGTTAAGCTTTCATCATCATGAGTAGTTAGTTTTATTGTTTAGGGGATAAACTCGATGTTAGTTGATTGATTTTTGGTGTGTGATTTCAGTTTGAGGTTTTAATCCAGTTGTTTAACTTTCATGTTTTGTATGTCATAGAAATTGATTGATCACCTTTTACTTGGTTTAGATTCTCAACATCAGGTTGCAAGATTGTTATTTTGAATCGGATTAGCGAAGATTGAATCCATATAACATAGTTAGAAATAATGGGTTCATGCTTAGGGTCTTGTTATAGTCTACTCTTATCTTTGATTGAACTAAATAGCCATGAGAATAGGTGTTTAGTTTAATCACTACAACTCACCCTGGATCAAAAGATTGTTGTGATTGGCCTTGGAATGATTATAGAACCCGGCGCTACCAATATTACCTCGTACTTGAATTAGCACCTAATCAATTAGTCAACCACAGGGGACTACCCAAAACTCCCATAATCATTAGACAAAACATAAAACTTTACTGCTTTCCTAGTTTTAGTTCAGAGATTCACAAAAATATCAATCCTTTGGACGACCTAGCATCCTTTGCAGTGAGATAGTTTAGTGTGTAGTCTGAGCAAGTCCTTAAGAGAACGACTTTGATATACTACATTGTACCCGTGCACTTGCGACGTATCAAGTTTTTTGCGCCATTGTCAAGGACTTGTTTCTCCAGCTTCCATTAGATGCAGACACTCTGGTTGTCTAGGTTACTTGTTTTTACTTTCATCTACACTTTTGACTGCATTTGGTATCCTTATCTTTTTCTTTTTCAGGTTGAAGAAGAAGATGGGCACAACGTACGTTGGGGCAATATATGACTCCCAATGTCACCAACCCCCAATCTACCATTGTTGCGCCTGCTGTAGTAGCCAACGATTTCGAGTTGTGGCAATCCCTCATCAACCTGGTGTCCAAGGCTCCATTCTACGGACACCCAAGCGAGGATCCCAATCGTCACTTCCGCATCTTCCGAAAGCATGCGACACATTCAAGGCGAACAATGTCTCAGAAGATGCGAAAAAGTTTAGGCTTTTATCGTTTTCACTTGAGGGAAAGGCATGGGAGTGGCTCGACTCGTTGCCACCCAACACCATCACTACATTCGATCAGCTTGCCAGTATGTTCTTAGCCAAGTATTTTCCACCCAGCAAGTTGACCAGCCTAAGGAACCAAATATCGACTTTTGCTCAGGAACCCGATGAAACATTCTACGAAGCTTGGGAAAGGTTCAAGGACCTCCTCCAGTAATGTCCTTAACATGGGCTTAAACCTTGGGTTGTTATCCAATCATTCTATAACAAAGCGAGCGGATTAGCCATAGGGAGCATCCTTTCAGCAGTCAGAGGCGATCTAATGAGCAAGATAGTGCCTCAACTCACGAATCTAATCAAACAGATGGCCCTGAACTCCTATCAATGGTCCAAATCCCGCCATAGAGCGGGAGGTAAGCTTGAAGTTGATGCAATTTCGTTATTGTCCTATAAGCTGAACTCTTTAACGCAAAAAATGGACCATTCAAATATACATGTGACAGACCTAAAACGTATAGGTGTCTGTGTACCGCAAGTATACGAGTCTGTGTAGTAATAAAAATATTGTTCTCTCTCAGGGACTTGTGTTCAACTACGCACTAAACTAGTTCACTACAAAGGATGCTAGGTCGATCAAAAGGTTGTGGTAACGGTTCAGATAATTAACTAAGAAATCAGGTAATTAAATGATTTAACTAAGTAATTAAAAGCGTTCAGGGGAGTCCACTCTAGTAACTTAATCAAATAAGCGGTGATTCTAGCTCTAGGTAATATTGGTAGTGTCGGGGTCTATAATCTTTCTAAGGCCTTTCACAGCAATCTTTCGATTCGAAGTGAGTTACAGTGATTAGACTAAACATTATTTCTAACTATCTAATCCAATCAAAGATAAAGAACTGATTATAAACTGACCCTAGGCAAGAATCATTATGTCTAACTATTTTCTGAACCTATTCAATCTACGCCTTCCAATTCAAGACTCAAATTGGCGTTCTGTTGTCGAGAATTTAATACCAAGTAAAGGCTCAAACTGTCGTTCTGTTGCCAAATTACCATGACATACAATACTCGCAGATTAAACGAATAAAAAGATAACCTAAAACTGAAATCACACATTATAAATTATTCAAGAAACATTGAGTGTATCCCCTAAACGAAGAATCTAAGTACTCATAATAATAAAAACAAGGAAGACAATGATAAAATTTGAATAACGAAGCATAAAGTGAATAGAAATTAAACCGAAAGTTAGAGTCGTCGAATTCGATCTCTTCGTGTCACTCGATTCGATCTCCTTCTCCTCCTCTTTCGTTCCTAATCTACTAGAACGGCTCCCCAAAGGGAGGAAGTACAAAGAAAACCTATGACTAAGCGTTTGACGGAAAAAATAGAATAATTTCTGAATGCCTTCAAACGACGGATATAAATCTCTTTTATAGGGCTGGGCTAGGGCACAAAACGCTACCCGCGTTTGCAAAACGCTGGCTGCGTTTTGTCCAAAAATAAAACTCCTCCGTGTCTTGGCGCTAGCTGCGCCCTCAAAACGCCGGCTTTGTTTTGGTTTTATTCGGCTTCTAAAGCTCTCTGGACAAGGCGATGGCTGCGTTTTAAAAACGCTGGCCGCGCCTTGTCCTTCCTTCTCAGCTGGGCCTAAGCCGTGGTAAACCGGGCCGTTTCTTCTTCTTTCCTTTCTTCTTCTTCAACTCCTTTTTTATTTTCTTTGATTTTTCCCACTTTTCTTTCAACTTTTCATGCTTTTTGATATAATTCCACTAATTCCTGCAAAACACATCAATCTCGCGAACAAGTGTATAAATCACAGAAATTGACATAAAAATACGAGATTTCGGATATAAAAAGCATGAAACTGACACGTTTTGAGCCCTAAAAACTCTATATAAAAATGACTTATCAAATCCCCCCATGCTTAGCTCTTGCTTGTCCCCCAAGCAAGTCAGAATTGAAAACAGGAGGATTAGGTCTCAAACAGGAAAAACATAACCTAAGAATAAAAAGAAGCGGAAAGAGTTTTTGATAGGATTACAAAAACAAAATCTTAACACCCCCTCAACCTAACCATTCCAACACATCAATTCAACAAGCAAGCACAAAGATCAGTCTGGACAAGATCAAAACTCAGTTCAAAAGAGAAAGGAAGAAATTTTCGAAACCAAAAAGGAGAGAACAAGTACTATAGAAGCATAGATCCGCCAACAATCTTAAGAATAATGCAAATATGCGCGGTTGGTTATGGACGTAAGTCAGTCAAAAAGAGCAAACCTCACATAGGAAAGAATAAGAACATTCAATCACTCAAATTTGAATATGTATGTGGGTTTTTCTCATACTCAGACCAATAGAAACAAACTACCATAAGCTTGGTAAGAAACTCGCTCTCCACTACTGGTATGCAATGCACAAGTGACAATCAAAAGGACCTTTTCCAGGTTGTAATGGGGCTTAGGTTAGGGGAAAGGATCGGTAAAATTTGGGAATGAGGAGTTAAGAGCCATGCTTGGATTGATTTTCAATAAGTATAACACTCTAAACTCTCCTTCTTGCTTAGTGTATGCAAGGAATCTCACCTTTCTCCCCCAACAATATCAAAATCCGCACTGAATACAACTAGGTCAAAGCTTTTAGAATTTTTAAATGGAATCTCCCTAATGACCCTTTTCTTTTGGAACTCTTTTTCTCTTTTTTTATTTATTTTATTTTATACTTTTATTTTTTTTGGTGGGTCATCGGGGAGAAGAAAACTTTCGAATTATAACTTCGACCTTGATATAATGTACGAACAACATAACCAAACACCAATTTATTCAAAAGGTGGGACTTTCAGTTTCTCCCAACTTGAAACAATAAGCACAATCTCTCCTAAACTTCATATTTTTGTTCACAAACACACCAACCCAACTGTTTCTCCCAAAAAAATGACAAACTCTCATTCAACCAAGCAAGGCAAAGGGATATTGAATATCAAAGGCCGAGGCTTGTATTGTCAGGGTTCAATCATGAAAGAAGGGTCAACAAAGGCTAAGCGGGGCAAAAAGAACGGTAAATATAACGTAAGGAAGGCTATTTGGCTATGTAGTTTATCAAAATAAAATGAATGCCTTAATCACTATGTCACAGCATGCTATGCAAATATGTAGTCTCAAGCAAGATGCAAAGCAAGTTCTAGAGATGCAACTAATGGGTGAGTCGCTCAGGGAATCATGGAATTGATAAAAGTGATCAATTCGAAATTTTAGGCAATTAATGTGGACTCACGAGATGGGGCCCAATTAACTAAACTTAGCCCAAAGATTTGCGGCACGCACATTTATACTTTCTAAGATAGTCAAAGCAGTAAGACACAACTTCCGTAACTTAACTCAAAATCAGAAGATTTGAAGGAAAAAATTTCAAAAACTTTTGAGATCTCATCCAGACTTTTCTAAGCGGGGCAAGTTAAACTGAAAGTAAGAAAGGTTTACAAATCATCACCGAAGGTGTTTCCGGTTTTAGTCCTAGTCCTATCCTATATCTTTTTTTTTGTTTTTGTCTTTTCTAAATTTTTTTTTTTTGGATTTTTGAATAGTTGGATGCAAAAGAAAGAAAAAGAAACAAACTAAGAAAAGAAAAAGAAAAATCTACATGCTTCTATCTAATGCAATCTAGGTGGGTGCAATTTAAAAGAAAAACTTAGAAAGAAAAACTTAAGAAAACTAGAAAACAAAAGAAAAACACACTAGAAACTCAAATAAAAGAAAACAAACAAGCTAAAAACTAGAAAACATTCTAAACTTAAGAAAACAAGCAAATAAAAGAAACACTCAAAAATAAGAAAATCACACTAAAAACTGAAAAACAGGCATGAAACAAGAAAAAGAAAGATGAAAATAAAAGAAAAATAAACAAAAAATAGAGAAACAAGAAACAGAATAGAATATTCAACCCTCCTCTCCCCCCCCCCCCCCCCATGCTTAAACACTGCATTGTCCTCAATGCAGAAGACAATGGTTGAAAGGGTCATTTGCGCACGTCCCAACAACCACAAAACATCATCAAGCATACCACAATTCCTCAAGAAATTCTCACTCAAATATTTAGTAAGTGTCAAAGCTCTTTTAGAAAGAGAATCATACCTCGCTTTGACATCCCTTTCGAAATTGAAAGGGTTGGAGCTCCTTGAATCCCGAGATGGGGTAGCTTTTTGTTTTCCCTTCTCTGCAACTGTAGCTTTCCTTTTTCGGCTTCCCCCGGCTCTATCATCGCCAGGATCACCAGCCGTGAAACTTGGGTTCTTAGTTCTAACCATCTAAACATCAAATCGAACGTGAGTGTTCAAGCATAATAATCACTCATACTTAGATACCCCCATGCTTGGTTGATACTTAGAGGGTACCAACACAAGTTCAAGCAAGCACTAAAGCATAGTACAGTAGTCAAACTCGCTCAAGAACCACATATAACTCAAAATTAGACCCAAATTTCAACACTTTAAGCTCATTACAAACAATGTCATAGATTTCAAGCACCAAAGCAACAAGATTGTGATTTTCAATCAAGGTTACTCACTCTAGACAAGCAACTAGTATAAAAAACAAACTCAAGTATCGCAACATCCTCGAGCAAGAACTGTGGTTTACCGAATAAATTTAACAAGTAGCTTGAGAAATTATGCATAATGGCACCACAAAACACTAGTGATTGACTATGAGAGGTGAGGTGAAAATTATGACAAAGTATAAACGAGTTCAAGGGTGACTCTCAACATGAACCACCACCAATGACAATTTGTTTAAACCTGGAATTTTCACTGAGCTACATTTAAAACAAATCCAAAACAATCCATATTCCTCCCATACTTGTACATATCATTCAAAATTTTCATCTTAAACACCCACTCTACTACTCAAAGGCAGAGTATAATCCAACTCTATACTCCCAAAACAGAGGTTTAACATGTTCAAACATTTCAACTTTCAAAATTCATATCATTCACCAATAAATATAACAACATTACTTCCACATTGCATAACAATCAATGAAGACACCAACTTTTCCAAATCAAGTAACCAAAAATTACTAGCTAGTATCAAAAATTACTCAAGTAGTGCACCAAACCTAAGCATGAACCATGGTGAATTCAAACAAAATTTACAAGTATAACTCATGAAAATTACATAAACTCACCAAGAAATACTAGCTAATAACGACCGAGGTGAGAGATAAGTTAGAAACATACCTTGAATTTGTTGATGGCGAGAAGAAGATGAAATTGCAAGTGAAACAGAAAACTAAATTTGAGACATAGGGTTTGGTCTGGAACGAGTTCTGTGGGGTGTTAGGTGAGAGGGATAGTGCGAGGGAGAGCAAGGAGAGGGAGAGTTTGAGTTGCGAGAGGGCAGCGTTTGGGGTCTTTGGGGGTCGAGGGTTTTGGGAGAAAAAGAAGTGAAGTTGATTTTTTAATTTTGAAGGAAAGGGCCGACTAATATTAATAGAGGCAGGCAAAAATTTCAACCCAGCCCAGAAGCGCTGCCAGCGTTTTTAAAGCGCTGACAGCGTTTTGCAATTGACGCGTACCTGAACTTTTTGGGAGAGGCGCTGCCAGCGTTTTTCCACCTGATGATCAATATTCGATTTTTGGCCTATTTTTGCTTTGTCTTCTCCCTTTTCTTTGTTTCCTTCTTGCTTTGCATACAATTTGACATACCAAAAATCCTTACAAACATCTACCAACTCAAAAATTATTAGGTTAGAGATAATAATTTCAATAAATAACCAAAAAGTTGACAAAATTTAAGGAATCTAATTATCAAAGAGAAAATCAGAAACGAAAACGAAATTTAGCAAAATCAAACGGAAATTAAAAACTCTAGAAAATTAAAATAGTCTCAGTTAGAAGGTTAAGATCATGGTCTCCATTCCGTATGACGTCAAAGCCCTTAGTAGCTTGTCAAACTCCTCTTCATGTGGTTTGCAAGCTTGTAAACATGAGATATACTGAAAACTTATAAAATAAAACGTTAGTAAAGTTCTCAGCAATAAATCAAATTTACTAGAAAAATCAAAAGATTCAAAATATTTGGTCCACGGAATTTTTCTAGGATAGTCCTCTAGGTATATATGATAAGGATCAAGGTAGGGCTCATAACTTCTAGACTTACATAAGGACAACTCGTTAAAGACTTCGTAGGTTTCACATATCCTATGTTGACATGATCATCTAAGGTCTTTTGATCAGGTATGGGTTTCTCAAGGATTTCAGGTGAAATCGAAGGTGGTAAACAAGGAATAGGGTCATCAAAAAAATCATCAAATAAATCATCGGGATCAAAGGGTACAAGGTAAGTAAGATTCTCGTTTGGAAAATTTACCTTGTTAATAATTTCATCGTTATATTCCTCATGAACAAAATCAAGTGACTCATAATGAAAATCATCTTCGTACCTAGTATCTAACCCAATAGGTTCACTCACCTCATACTCCGTCGTAAAGTCGAGTTTTGCTTTGGCTAGATGTGCCTTGACTAATCTTTGAGGATATGGTATGGACGGTATATAAACTCTTTGGCTAGTTACTGGTGGGTCACCTTGTTCTATCTTATCCCCTTGGGTAGCAATATCTACTGAAGGTTCTTTTTGAAGTTCAGGCTCTCTACTCTCAGGTTGGCTTCTCTTGGGTTCATCTAATTGTTTTCCGCTCCTAAGAGTCAAAGCATTACATTGTTCTATTGTATTCACAGTAGAAGAGTTAGGGGAGGTGTCCTGGTCAGTTAATTGAGTCTCTAGATTTTTATTTTGATAGGTAAGGACCTCTATCTTTTCCAAAAGATTCTTAATAGTCTCTTTTTGTTCCTGCTGGATTGATACAAGACCTTTCACTATAGATTCTAAGTTCGAGTTTCGGTCAATAGAGTGGACTTGTTGGGTTTGGTCGTTATAGGCTATTCCCGTAGGACATGCTGAAATCTCATGCTTGTTCGAGTTACATGGTGAAAGTGATGGTGCAGGTGAGTCCATATGGTTTATTTTTTTCACCAAAGTATCAAGTTTAGCAGTTAATAAAGAAATCACATCAATACTTTGCTTACCTCCCGCACTATGGCGGGGTTCCGACCAATGACGTGAATTGTTCGCCAAATGCTCGATCAAATCCGTAATTCTTGTTCATAATATCTCCTCCAGCTGCTAAGAGGATGCTTCCTCTTGTCGATTCGTTTACTCCGTTGAAAATTGAGTGGATTGGAACCCAAGGTTTGAATCCGTGTTGAGGACATTGGCGGAGAAGGTCCTTGAATCTATCCCAAACTTCATAGAGTTACTCGTTAGGTTCTTGGGTGAATGTCGAAATCTGGTTTCTCAAGCTAGTAAGCTTGCTGGGAAGAAAATATCTTGCCAAGAACATGCTGGCGAGTTCGTTGAACGTGGTTATTGAGTTGGGAGGGAGCGAATCAAGCCACTCCCATGCTTTACCTTCTGAGGAGAATTGGAAGAGCCTCAGTTTGATAGCATCTTCTGAGACGTTGTTGGCTTTGAAGGTATCACAGGCTTGGTGGAAGAGGCGTACATGGCGGTTTGGATCTTCGCTTGCATATCCATGGAAAGGTTCCTTGGATACTAAGTTGATTAGTGATTGTCGCAGTTCGAAGTCATCAGCTGCAATGGCGGGGATTGCGATTGCGTACTGGGGTTTAGTGGGTGCCATGTACTGGCCCAGTGTTTGCAGTTGATTGGTCATCTCTTCCGCTTCACACCTAGCTTCTTCTTCTTATTCTTGTTCTTTCTCCAGTTCTTTGCTTTTTGCTTCTTTCTCGTAGGGTTCGCTCGATTTCGGGGTCGAATCCAAATGAGAAATCTTTTTCTGTAAACCTTAAAAAGGACAAAAACAAGAATACCAAGCGTAATCAAAAGTGATAATAAAGAAGATAAAGAAAATATATTGAGGTAAATCAAGAAAATCAAGAATTGCCATATTTTTGGATTTTAAAATTTTTTTACTTTTATTTGATTTTGTAGAGTTTTTAAGAAAAGCAATGAAAACCTAGTCAACCAAAGTGTGTTCGTCTAATGGCAGTTGGGGAAACAAGTCCCCTGCAACGGCGCCAAAAACTTGACAGACCTAAAACGTTTAGGTGTCTTTGTACCGCAAGTATACAAGTCTGTGTAGTAATAAAAATATCGTTCTCTCTCAGGGACTTGTGTTCAACTACGCACTAAACTAGTTTACTACAAAGGATGCTAGGTCGATCAAAAGGTTGTGGTAACGGTTCAGATAATTAACTAAGAAATCAGGTAATTAAATGATTTAACTAAGTAATTAAAAGCGTTCAAGGGAGTCCACTCTAGTAACTTAATCAAATAAGCGGTGATTCTAGCTCTAGGTAATATTGGTAGTGTCGGGGTCTATAATCTTTCTAAGGCCTTTCACAGCAATCTTTCGATTCGAAGTGAGTTACAGTGATTAGACTAAACATTATTTCTAACTATCTAATCCAATCAAAGATAAAGAACTGATTATAAACTGACCCTAGGCAAGAATCATTATGTCTAACTATTTTCTGAACCTATTCAATCTACGCCTTCCAATTCAAGACTCAAATTGTCGTTCTGTTGTCGAGAATTTAATACCAAGTAAAGGCTCAAACTGTCGTTCTGTTGCCAAATTACCATGACATACAATACTCGCAGATTAAACGAATAAAAGGATAACCTAAAATTGAAATCACACATTATAAATTATTCAAGAAACATCGAGTGTATACCCTAAACGAAGAATCTAAGTACTCATAATAATAAAAACAAGGAAGACAATGATAAAATCTGAATAACGAAGCATAAAGTGAATAGAAATTAAACCGAAAGTTCGATTCATCGAATTCAATCTCTTCGTGTCACTCGATTCAATCTCCTTCTCCTCCTATTTTGTTCCTAATCTACTAGAACGACTCCCCGAAGGGAGGAAGTACAAGGAAAACCTATGACTAAGCGTTTGACGGAAAAAATAGAATAATTTCTGAATGCCTTCAAACGGCGGATATAAATCTCTTTTATAGGGCTGGGCTAGGGCACAAAACGCTACCCGCGTTTGCAAAACGCTGGCTGCGTTTTGTCCAAAAATAAAACTCCTCCGTGTCTTGGCGCTAGCTGCGCCCTCAAAACGTCGGCTTTGTTTTGGTTTTATTCGGCTTCTAAAGCTCTCTGGACAAGGCGATGGTTGCGTTTTAAAAACGCTGGCCGCGCCTTGTCCTTCCTTCTCAGCTGGGCCTAAGCCGTGGTAAACCGGGCCGTTTCTTCTTCTTTCCTTTCTTCTTCTTCAACTCCTTTTTTATTTTCTTTGATTTTTCCCACTTTTCTTTCAACTTTTCATGCTTTTTGATATAATTCCACTAATTCCTGCAAAACACACCAATCTCGCGAACAAGTGTATAAATCACAGAAATTGACATAAAAATACGAGATTTCGGATATAAAAAGCATGAAACTGACATGTTTTGAACCCTAAAAACTCTATATAAAAACGACTTATCAACATTTTACCCCTCCATGTGCTTCGTGCCAATCCACTAAGCATGGAACCTTAGCCTTCCCCTCTGGCATAGTCAATGACAACCTGACCCAACTAGTCAACTACGTTGGCAACCTGAGCACTTTGACATGTATTCTAATACTTATCACCCAGGACGTGTGCACATTAGTCAAAATGTTTTATTTCATGAAGGTGTGTTTCTCAACAAGTCTCTTGTCCCAATGTCTCATTTCCTCCATTGACTTCCGCTACCCATTTAGTACTTCACTCTATCACCTGTTGCCCCTCCATAATCTCTATCAACCTCGTCTCACCTTGAGCACCTCTTTAACTTAACCACAACCCCGTATGTGTTTGTTTGCCTCAACCCTCCCATATGCTCAAAAACCCAACTCATTATCTCCACCAAATCCACCCTCTTTATTGCCTAAACAGTAAGTTCCCAAATATCCCACTACCGATTCCAACTTTCATTACAAACTCAAACCCACTCCTAACCATCTCCATCTCAGCCCACCAATTTCCCTGTGTGTTGTCCAACCTGTTAATCCTGATCTTGACCCATCCTTTCCCCCTACATTTGGGGTCTGTTAGTTTGCATCCCAAGCATACTCGATATAAGTCTAGTATCCATAAGCGGAAACAACTTTTATCCTTGCATGTCTCTGAACAATGTTATGATAAACCTACTTGTTATACTCATGCATTAAAATGTCCTGAACTGAACATGGCTATTAATAATGCGCTTGTACAAAATGACGCGTGGGCACTAGCCCTATTCATAATGGCATGAATCTTTTGACTCGTAAGTTCGTTTTCAGGCATAAAGACCTCTTTCATGGCATCCTTGAACGTCGCAAGGCGCGCTTAATGGTCTGTGGGTTTGATCAACTTGAGGGTCTTCATTACCCTATGACACACTCGCTCTTGTTACAAAACCCACCACCATTCATGTCGTTCTCACCCCAGCCATCTCTAATGTTTGGGTCATTCAATAACTTGATGTCAAAAATACCTTCCTTCACAGTGACCATAATAACCATGTATACATGCTCAACCCCAAGGTTTGATAACCCTGATTCTCCCACTCTTGTGTGAAAGATTAACATGTCGTTATATGGTCTTAAATAGGCTCCTCGAGTCGGGTTTCAGAAATTCAACTTTCTCTTATTTTTAGGTTTTACTAATAACCAGACATATCCCTCTATATTTCTTTTCAAAAAGACATGTGTCACTCTTACCCTTCTTCTATATGTTGATGTCATTATTTTCACAAGAAGTTCCTCGGCCCTCCTCCATCATATCATTCGACTTTTATCCACTCAACATCCCAAGAAAGACCTGGTGATCTTCATTACTTCTTGGGGGTTCAAGTGGCGCGTGCTCTAGACTATGTTTTTTTACTTAGCAAAAGTATATTTCAGAGTTGCTACATCGCTTTGATCTCTTAAAGCTAAAGCTTGTCAACACCCCCTATCTTCTTGGACGTAAATATCTCTTCAGGATGGTGAGTTATTGTCAGATCCCTCCTCTTATAGGAGCATGGGTAGTGCCTTTCAGTATTTGACTATGATCAGACCAAATATTGTTTATGTTGTACATTTAGTCTCTCAATTCATGCATGCCCCTCGCACATCTCATCTCCTTGTTGTGCAAAGGATTTATCGTTATTTGTAGGGTACTGCTAATCATGGACTCATTCTAAAGTCTACCACACATTTTAAGGTGGTTCTTGCTTACACGGATGCTGATTGAGCTGGTTGTGCAAATATGTCTCACTCCACCACAGGCTATGTTATCTTCCTGGGTCCTAATCTAGTTTCTTTGTGATCCAAGAAACAAATTACTGTCTCCAAATCCTCAACTAAAGCAAAATATAGAGTTTTTTCTTAAACTTCTCCTATCCAAGACACTTCGGTTATAATATCTTCTAAATGAGTTGGTTGTTTTCCTCACTTCTCCTATCCAAGTCTCGGGTGAAAATATCTCCGCTACATATCTTAATGCCAATCTAGTCTTACATGATCATAACAAATATATTAAGATGGACAATCAATTTGTTCATGAAAGGGCCTCTTGCAGTGATCTAGTGGTTCGTTATGTTTCCACTCAGCTTCAGTTTGCTGATATTTGAACGAAGTCCTTACCTGTAATGAAGTTTTGTTTTTAAAATTCAATATGTTTGTGCATGCGCTCCTTAGGATTGAAGGGGTGTGATCGCGGATAGGAGTCCCACATGGACAAGTGTATATTGTAAACCTTGTTCATATAATATAAATGTCAAACCTAGGGGTTATAATTATATAAGTCTATGCTACTAAGTCTTGTCACAAATATAAATTACAACAACTTTGAGACCAAAACAACCAATGCCATAAACATCAAGCTACAAAAATATAAGAGGCACGAGAGGCTGGAAGAATGAGTGTTAGGTCAAAGTGTAAAGTTAGGTTGAATGTCATCATGTAATTTCTTTGTGGCAAGCTTAGCCTATTTTCCCTATTAGGCCCAAGGTTTTGCTCTATTTTGTTATCTTTTGCCCTAGTAATAAAGAAAAGATGGTTATAGGGACTGTTTAGACCCAATTTTGTATCTAAATAACGCCTTAATTCTTAGGCTTTTGACTCGTTTCATGTTTATTTTCACGGCTTTTTAGTATTTTTTGGTTATTTTGTAGGTTTTGGCGTTTTACACAAAAACGTAGCAAAAAGGGGTATTTTAGAGCATTTTTGGTGATTTCCCGAGCCGAGCTGAGGCGGAGTTGACCCGGGACCACTTTCCCTTCATTTGGTGCGAAACAGTGAAGTAACACCCGCTACAACCCTTGTAGCGGGCGTTACGTGCCTTGGAATGAAGGAAGAAACAAAGGGAAGAAAAGTCATAAGGTAGCCCCCGCCACCCTCATGGTAGCGCCCGCTACCACAGGCTGGCCGAGCAAGACCGCAGCTGAGGTATTGGAGGACCGTAGCCACGGTCTCTCGAGGATGAAAAATCGCAAAGCACTTCTTCGCTGGTCGCGCCCTCAACGGGGGTGGTCGCGCCCGCAACCCCCTGGTCCAGCAGCCGTACCGCACCTGCGGTGTCTCGAACGTTCAATCGCCCAGTTTTCTTCGCTCCATGACCGCACCTGCGGTAGGCTGGGACCGCACCTGCGGTCCCCTGATTCTGCGCAACTTATCCGGCTTGTGCGCTGCGTTTTGGGTAGGTTTTTATGCTTTGTATAAATAGACTCCTTAGCTGAGTTTTTAGGGGTGCATCTAGGGATAGACTTAGACATTTTCCAGCTTGTAATTAGTGGATTTTAGAGAGAGTTTTAAGAGATTAACCTAGGGTTTGTGGTGTTTGTGAAGATTTGGAGATTCAAACAATTGAAAGATTATTGGATCATCTTTTATTGCTTTCTCTTGTTCATCTACAACATTTTGATAAGTATTCTTGTAAAACCTCGTGTTTTAGGAGGAATAAAACCGTTAGTTTCCTTACCGGACCGTTAGGGTTAAGTTCAAGTTTCGAGGACGAAACTTCTTTTAAGAAGGTAATGATGTAAAACCCCGAAAAATCCAAAGATGTTGACCGTGACGTCGTTAATAAATTAGGTTTGACTTCGTGATTTATTATTATTCGTTTGTGTTTATTTATGCTAACGCTTGAGCTCGTAGGACCGTTGAGGGGCTAACAAGGGTAGAATAGTAATTTCCGCTGGTTAATATTATTATGTGATTAATTACGTGAATGTTAATTGCTATGTGATTATATGATTATTAGTATTATTATTATTATTATTATTATTATTACTATTATTAGTTGTTTTTAGAAAAGAAAAATCAGATTTTCTTATTGGGTTGGATTAGGAGTTGGATTAGTTTAGTTGGGCTTTTATTAGGTTAATATAAAAACTCCCCCCTCTCTCTCTCAAAACCCTATTCTCCTCTCAAACCAAACCCTAACCCTAGCTCTCATCTCCTCCCCACCTCTCTCTCCCTCTGCTGCCGCTCAGCCACCGCACCAACCGACCGCCACCGGAACTCTCTCTCTCTCTCTCTCTCTCTCTCTCTCGTTCACTCTTCCCCGCATCCGCTCCGTCACGACACTGCCGGTAAATCGCCGCCCCCGACGCCAGACGACCGCCACGCCACCGCAGCCGCCCTCCTTACTCGTCGCCGCAGCCCAGCACGCGAGGGAACGACCAGGCCTATTGTTGGCCGGTTGTTGCTGTACGACAACAACCAGTCGACCGTCGCGACACCCACCACCACCGTGATCGATCTCCGCCTGACTGACCACCGCCGACGCTTCCACCTCCGCCTTCCCAGTCGCCGGAAACCGCCCAGAACCATCCTAACGTAAACCCTAATTCAGTTTTAAAAACCTTCTTCTTTTATTTCTTTTCTTTCTTTTCTGATTGTATTATTATTATTATTATTATTATTATTATTATTAATCCTTGTTTTAAATCTTGTATTTTGGGTAATTAGGGTGTAAATTTTATTAAGTTGTTATTTGTAATTAATTTGTTCTTGTATTGTATTATTTATTTGTAATTTTTGTATCAATTATTATGTGTAATTTTATGTTCTAATTTGGTGTATTAGGGTTGTAATAGTGGTAGTGAAATTATTAATATTCGATTATATGAGATGCTTTGTTTTCATGAGAATCATGTTAGGGTTTTAGATGACACTATTATTGTATGCACGAATTAAAAAGTTTAATTACCTAGATTAATTCTTGTTTTGTTAGTTAAGTATTCATATGTTCTTTAATGCTCTTAGAGTTCATTCATGTTTAATTTTATGTTAAATCTTGTTAAATAAGTTAGGGTGATTGAATTACAAAAGTTCGATTCTTGTTTATTAATTTATGATTCTTGATTGAATCTTGTATAAAGAAATTAGTTGTTGGGATTCTTGTTTGGTAGTTTAAATGTTTATATGTTCTTTATAATTTATTCACATGTTCTTTAAAACCTTTCTTGATTCTTGATTAAGAAATTCGTACTTTATAATTATTCATGTTGTAATTAAAGGGTCTTGAAATAGTATGTTTTAGATTTCATGTGTAGGATAAGGTTGTTAATGTTTCATGTGTTATATTTTGGCATTAGTGATAGGGAATTTGATGTTTGGACTTTAGATGGTTTAAACTAATTACCTTGGACCTTAGTTACTGTTTTAAGCCCAAACTAGGGCCCCGGGACCGAATGGTGAAAGTTAGAACCGAAATTATAAATTAAATAAGAACCGGGATCGGGACAGTTTTGTTAGTGCCTAAAGATCGGGTCACCACGATTAGTATAGTTTTCCTTTAATCGAACCCTTTGGACTGGAGATTCCCCTAGATGTTAGCTTTCATAGGAATTTTACGGAACGGACTTTTGAGTTGTATAGCTTGAGTTATAGTCGTTTTACCAAAACCTGTCGGAACTAGACCAGTTGGAATTTTTGGTACTTTTAGAGTCTTTTGAGGCTGATATGGGCTTAGTCGTTAACTTAAGAGTTTTAGTAGACATCCCGAGGTTTCCGAAAAGTCCTGAACCAGACCCATAGGATGTCAGGAAGTCGAGTTGTGACCCGTTTTATGTGAACGTTATAATCTGTCCTCTGTTTGCTTTTATTTATGAAAATGTTTGAGTAAATTTTATGTGTGAACTTGTTCCTTGAATGTGTTAAGTGTAAACCATAAATGATAGGAACCTAAGTGTTCCTAGGGGATGGGTTAGGTAGTTGATAGTAATACTAACTTCGTTAGAATGCGCTTTGATTAGATAATTATTCTTATTCTAGGCCGAGTTAGTGCGAGACGTTAGCGAGCTCAAGTGTGTTCTTCTTTTTGCTGTGCTGTGAAGTATATCAGGTAATGTCTATGCTCTAATCCCCACCGGGATGCTCTTTAAATGTGTTTTAATGTTTTCTAATCTGTTTTGAGAATTGCATCCCGAAAGGGGACTTTTGTGGAAATGTGACCATCTGTTTTGGATAACTGTTTGTAATTGTTTATGCTTTGATTTTACTAAGTTGAGAAATTGGATGGTCTTTTATTAATGGTTTTATCATTGGTTTTGATAATCTGGGTTGGGTTTGACTTGAGAGTTGCGAGATGAGTTTGAATAATGAATTAGTAATTCAAAGTGGAAACATAAAGCGGGTTGTTGTTTGATGCCTTTGAGAGGCTAATATTCATGCGGGTGATAACCCCGAGATCAGGATTCGATGCCTGTATGGGTTATGTGCCAGGAGATCAGGGTTTCACCCCTGATATAGGATAAGGTTATGATGCCCTTGATGGGCGACTGTTTGATGCCTTTGAGAGGCTAATATTCATGCGGGTGATAACCCCGAGATCAGGATTCGATGCCTGTATGGGTTATGTGCCAGGAGATCAGGGTTGCATCCCTGATATAGGATAGTTGTTATGATGCCTTTGGCAGGCGATGTTCTTTTTGGGATTTGATATCCCGCCCGCGACTTAAAATATGGATTGAATGGGTTGAGGAAAACAGTTAAGGGTTAAAGGTTTGAGAAATGGTTTGACTTGTTCCCTCTCCCCAAAATGAATTGAAATGAACTTAAACTGTTTTAAACGTTAGGGGTAGACATTATTGAGATTTCCCCCTCATTTTTGAAATGTTTTGTTTTCAGGTGAGGATCTGAATGCTGGGGACGGGAATTAGAAGTGAGGACGACGAGTCTAGAAGTCCTTGAATCTTTTTATTTTGTTTTCGTTATGATGTCTTAAAATTCTGTTTTGAGTTGTTAGTAGTTACCGTTAGCAGACAGTTGTGTTTTCCTTTCTCGCCTTGTGTTCCTTCGGGAATACGGCAGTGACGCCCAAACTAAATTTGCAGTCTTCCGCTAAGTTTTTTCTGTTAACGTTAGTTTGACTTTGACTTTCTATAATTGAATTTTCGGGGCGTTACAATTCTCTTCCCTTAACTCTTTTATTAACTACTTTGCTAATTACTTTCTTGCTTGTTTAATTATTTTACTTGTTATTTCATTATCTTGCTTGTTTATGGTTGTTTGATGTTAGAAATCATGTTTAGGGTTGGTTTGGATGTTGTTAGCATAGTTTTTATCATGATTAGTGGCTAGGGTTGGGTTAGGGGGTAATTAAGGGTGTGAATGGGTGATTAGGTTTGGGTTAGCAATATTAGTGGGTAATTAGTTGGAAAATCAATTTCCCACTCCTTTCCTTCTCTCAAGTGGGATGTTTTAGGGTTCGAAAGTCCCCAAACACATCCAACACTTGAGTTGCAAGGTTGGAATTGAGATAGTTAGTATTCTACTCACGGAAGTGAATAGAGACTAACTAGGGAATTCCGTTTCATTAACTCTCCGTGACAGGCCCGCAAGCGCACGGTGTACGTAGTAGCACGTCAAGGTCGATCCCACAGGGACTCAATTAGTAGCACAGAAAACTAATCTCTATCTCGATTGCTATGCTAATCAGGTTTTTTGGGTTTTGAAAAGGTTTTAAAAACTAATTAAAACTAATAAAGTAGGAAAAAGAAAATCAATCAAAGATTCTATCAAGAGAGAAAGACTTCTAGGGAGATGCTAACCTAACAACAAGTTCGATTACTAAAACCTAGCCTGCACAATCATACATTCAAAAATGAATCAAGAATCGATAACCTCTGAATTCTATCGCCCTTTCGATGCTAAATAGAATTATTCTAAACAATCTAATCAACAACTTTCGTCTGCCTTTTAGGTTAAACAGAATTGAAGGTCTTAAAAGTCAGGTTATCTAATGATTCCCTAGTTTACTACTCCTTTTTTCAACTTTCATAAGCCTAGGTAGACAGGTTGGTAGTCAGATTACCCTAATTCACCTTTCAGTACTTCTCAGGTTAATCTCAAACTTACAAATATTCAAGGCCTTAAAAATACTCATAAACATGGAAAACACAACCTTCTATTGATTCTAATCAAGAATTCATGCACAAATTAATAACAAACAATCAAACTACATTGTTTCGGGTTGCAAAACCCTAGAATTCAAGAAATCTACTCGCTCATATTCAATGAAAACACAAAACAAGTTCCAAACATCTTAATCGAAACTCAAAACTAAGAAGGAAATCAATAGAATTGCGAAGAATACAACCCGTCGAGTTTTTCGATCCCGGGGTAGAAACCTTCTCCGCGAACGTCGCTCCTTTCCTTTACGGATCTTGATCTTGGTTTCCCTTGAATCGATTCGGTCTTGAATCTTGATGGTGGGGAAGAGGAGTAGAATGGAAGTATTAGGGCTCTCTTTTCTCTCCTTGACGGCCAAAGAACGAAGGAAAAATGATAGAATATGACTCCGCCTTGAAAAATCGTCGCTTCCTTCTTTTTCTACTCGCAAAAACAACTGATCTGCATAGGCAGTCCGCCTCGGTCCATACAGTCCGTACACGGACCGTGGTGATCACCACGGGCTGCCGAGGTTGCCACTGTCCCGCTTATTTCTTGTTTCCTTCGCCAAAATGAGCTGGGCACAAGAAGCTGAACTGCCACGGACCGTGGCCACCACCACGGGCTGCCCAAGGTTGCTGCTGCCCGGTCATTCCTTGCTCCTTTCCGTCCCAAATTTGTACCACGGTTTGGGTTTGACATGTAGAGGTTCGTGGTATATTCACTCTTGCCTGAAGTTGAGAGAAAGTTGGTGTTTTGGCCTCAAAACCTACAAATTCACATCAAAAACAACAACACCAAGTGTAGTAGGGAAATTGGAATAAAAATCAAGGTTCACACACAAAATTATCCCTAATTCACTATTGAAAACCCCCAAAAACATAGTCATGAAACGCAGTTATCACTCCGGGTCCGTGGTGGACTTTGGGGAAGTTAATCCGGACTATCCTCGAAACAGGAAGCTCGGTGGGTATTTTCCAACGGAATTGCCACTTGATTCTCCCTCCTTATTATTCTCTTGTTGCAAAACCCATTTCCTCATTCCCGTTTGCATCCCGAAAAGCCTCCGAAGCCCATTTCCTTTCCTTGACCGACCTTAGTTTTATTTCTTGCGTTGTGACCCTTTCAACCGAATACCTTACCTCAGCAATCTCATCCCGACCATTGACTTAGTTTATATGACCAAGGCCACCAGCTCCCTGAGAGAGAATGACAAAACCGAGGTCCCACAAACCACTGTTACACAAAATGGCGTCGTTGCCGGGGAGCCAGCGCCCCTAGTTTTAGTTTCTTGGTTTTTGGTGATTTGAGTTTGCTTTCACGCTAGAAATCAGTTTGTGTCAATCCAAATGAATTTGATGCTTCTTCATTTCTTGTAGGAGTCTTCGCGTTCTAATGGGTGAAGCTCTTGGTTCACCTCGTACCCTTCTATCATATGTTGTTCCATCATTGGGTACGGGAGGCAGTCCTATCACTTTACCACCATTACCACCCGATGTTGTGTTCGAGTTTAAACCGCACTTACTTGAAGTCTTCGAAAGAAACCCATTTCATGGGGACGATGCTGCTGAAAGTCCCATTGCTCATATTGATAAGTTCGAAGATAGGATTAGCTTTGTGCACATTCCAAAGTTATCATCAGAATATTTGAAGTTGAAATTCTTTCCTCTCACTCTTGCGGGGAAAGCAAAGATATGGCTACAAACATGTCCACCTGGTTTTTATTCTTCATGGGAGGCACTCAAAGGAGATTTTCTTCATCGTTTCTTTCCGGCAAAGAAGACACACCGACTTCGAGCAGAAATTTTAAGTTTCAAGCAAGATCCGGGAGAGAGTCTTTTCGACGCTTGAGGGAGATTTAAGAGTCTTCAACGACAGTGCCCTTATCATAATTTACCGGATTGGATGTTGCTTCAACATTTCTATCATGGGCTCCGTGATCCTCTTAGAGAATCTATTAATAATGCTTCCGGAGGGATGTTTTTGAAGAAGACTATGGAAGAGGCCAATATTTTCTTACATGAGCTATCACAACACGCTCCTCATTGAGGGAGTGGCCAAAGTTCAGGAGACGGAGGTAATTTTTTGGAGGATAACCCGGTTATAAAGTTTCTTTTGTCCAACGTTTGTGAAATGCAAAAAGAGAAGTCGAATGCGGAGGTTTCAAATCAGTTGAGAATTGCCCAAGCAATGCAATCCTTTGCATCCACTTCTATTCGGAATGTTCATACTTGTGAGTTTTGCTATGGTCCACATCCTACCCAATAATGTGCAAAAATTCAACAATTGGTGCAAGTCAATGCTACTACGACAACCAAGATTCTTTTCACATCACCAACCATCACCCTTCTACTTCTCAACCCCATGAACATCACTCATTTATTCAAGAAGAATCCTTCCATCAAACCCAACAAGATATTTCATAACCTCAAATTTCTTCACCACCCAAAGAATCCTCGATTGAGTTGATGCTTAAGCAAATCATGGAGAATCAAGAGAGAGATCGAGCTTACATCCGAAGTCTCGAACTTAAAATAGCTCAAGTCAACCAACCTCAATCTATACCAATCCAACCTCAACCTGTTCAAGAGGTGAAGGTGAATGTTATTACTTTGCGGAGTGGAAAAGAAGTTGAGGGACCCAAGTTGGTGGAGGAGGAACCTTTTAGAGAGAATGAGGGAGATGATGACAATATAATTGAGAGAGAAGATATGGAGGTTGAGCAATCCGCTGATGAGGTGAAAGAGGACGATGTTGTGATTGAGATACCTAATGATGAGGAGAAAGATGATTTGGTGAAACCCAAGGAGATTGAGAAGGAGAATGATCTTGATCAACCCACGAGGCAGTTGAAACAATATCGACCTCCAGTTCCATTTCCCGGAAGATTGGTTCAACAGAAGAATCATGAGAAATTTTCCAAGTTTATTTTGATGATGAAGAAACTCCAAGTTAATATACCATTTCTAGATGCCATGTCGGAGGTCCCTTCATTTAAGAAACATCTCAAGGACCTTTTGACAAACAAGAGAAGAATCAAAGAGTCATCGACCGTTCATCTCACAGTTAGTTGCAATGCCATTATGGGGAGCAAGACTCTCGAGAAACTAGCCGATCCCGGTAGTTTCTCTATTCCTTGCTTAATTAGTGAAATGAAGATTGATAATGCATTATGTGACTTGGAGGCAAGTGTTAGTGTCATGCCACATTCTATATGTAAGAAGTTGAACCTTAATGACTTGACCCCTACAACTATTAACTTGCAACTTGCGGACCGAAGTGTTAGGAAGCCCTTGGGAATATTAGAAGACATCCCGGTTCAAGTGGGAAGTTTCCTTATCCCTTGCGACTTCGTTATTTTGGAGATGGATGAGGATTGGAGAAATCCTATTATTCTTGGTCGATTCTTCTTGGCTACCGCAGGAGCTACCATAGATGTGAAAAGAGGTCGTTTGTCTCTTCATGTGGGTAGAGATCATATTGATTTTGACATTGAACCTTCAAGAATGAAATCCCACAAAGAATCTCATTTTAAGGCCAATGCGGTGGTAGGCATCTTGTATGAACCCCAAAAGGAGTCTTATTTCCTTGAAGTTGAGCCCGATGATTGGGGAGAAATCAAATATCTAAGGGCTTCGCATCAAATTTCAAGTGAATTTGAGGATATCTACCATGATCATCCCCTTAAGATCATTCCATGGAGGAAGGAGATTTCTTTGAGTGAAACCTATGTTGAGTGCAACAAAGTCAATGCGATGATTTTCAAAGGTCCTAGGCTCGATAAACCACCAAACACCAAATTGAAGTTACTTTCTACTTCTATATCCTCATGGCCTATTAAGTTCTTGAGGAAGCGAGCTTCGTTTCTACGCAAGGTTAAGAAGTGTTGGAAGAGAAGAAGGAAGCATTGGTGGAGGAAGCCAAGGAAAATGTTACCCGGATATCCTAGGAAGATGATCAGACTACCGGAAGAGTGTCTCATGACATCCATGAACCTCTTTGAGAATCATGGGAAAAAGAGGAAGAAGAATGGGTGGAAAAGGTTGATGATGTTTTTGGTTTGTGTCCCAAGGATTCCAAGAATCAAGTAAGTAATTAGGTCAAGCTAGGGACCTAAAAACTAGCGCTCTATGGGAGGCACCCCATAATCTTCGAGGTTCTTCTTCCAATTTTTTTTTAGTTTTTGCATTTTTCTATTTTTATTCCTTTTTTCTTCTCTTTAATTTTTCTTTTTTAGCTTTCTTTAGGTTTTTCTATTTTTCTTGTCTTTTTGATTTTCTTCATTTCTTTCTTTTGTAACTTGAGGTATTAGTTCTAGGTTCAAAAGAAAAAGTTCGAAAAAAAAAGAGAAAAAAAATGATGTGACAAATAGAAAAAGTTGGAGTTGAAAAATAAGAAAAATTGAAATTGGGAGTGAAAGAAGTAGTATGAGTGTTGAGAGAGTTTGAAAGTTAGAAAGATTTTAGAGTGAATGTGAGGAAGGATAGGAAAATGAGTGTTGAAGTGTTGGATTTTATTTTGCATCGTCAGTAGGGGTAGCAGGCGCTATCCAATGTGTAGCACCCGCTACACAACGCCACAACAGCAGCAGCATACAACTCTTCCCGCAGAATACCGCAGCTGCGGTAAGACATACCGCACCTACGGTATCTAGAAGTTTTATTTTTCCCAGGGTTGTTCCCGCAGGACACCGCACCTGCGGTCAGATATACCGCGCCTATGGTACCTCGATTACCAGCGCATGCTGTTGGGGCTAAACCCCTTTGCTCTCTCATTTTTTTCACTTCCCTCCTTTCCCTCTCACTCGAACACTTTCTCTCCAACCTCAAACCCTAAAACCCTTGCCTAAACCACTCAAATCCGTAACGAATTCATCATCCCCACTCTCTAATTTTCGCAAATTCTGTGCCCTAGCCGCGCTCTTCACCATTTTCCAACCTTCTAAGGAGCTTCTCAAGTGCAAATTCTGGGTTTTGTTCGTTGTGGGGTTCAAAAATTGTAAGGGAACACTTCCAAGTATTCAACTCAGGTACCTCTTGCTATTTGGTGCATAAAATTTCGTTTTCCTACTAATTTTAGGTATTTTGTGCACAAGATTCGTCATTTGCTCCTTGGACATTCTTGAATGCTTTTGGTTGAGGTGTAGGGGGGTGTCGAATTGGGTATGATAATTTGTTTTTTGGGGTGTAGTTGGTGAAGTACTCGGTTGAATTAGGAGTTCAGACATATTGTCGTTGTTGTTGGGTGATTTTGGATATTGTTGTTGCTATTTGGTGTGCCCATTGCTGTTGTTGTTGCTCCTTGTTCGTTCCAATGGGTCGAGCCAAGCGCGCCCGAACTGAGAAAGAATCGACCCCTCCTCCATCTACATCGGAAAAGCCCGATAAAACCCGTTACAAAGCCCAACTTGCCTCATTGATCCAATGTGACCCGAAGGTGAAGGTCACCTTTAGGGATGATATGCACAAGGAGAGGTACGCACGGTTGAAGAATCGGAAAATTTGTGCTCCTGATCTGTATCATGAGGAAACGGCAAAGGATGTATATTGCAAGCCGAGCATGGACTACTTCATTAAAGTCATGGGTTGGGAAATTTTTGCCACCATCAATAAGCCTATTGTCGACCAACCGGTGCTCGAATTCTTGAGCTCTTTAGTGGTTAGGGAGGATGGCACATCCAATGCCACTTTGACCTACCTAGTTGCCAAGAAAGAAGTGGAGTGTTCGGTTCAAGATCTTTGCAATGCTCTAGGTCTTCCTTTGGATGGGCTTTTCTATGGTGAGTGTGTCAAATACGATGAGCAAGAAGCGATGAAGGCTCTCATCTATTGGTGGAGACGATATCCCAAGTCTCGGACTCGTAAATTGGAGGTCCATACCCGAGCAATTCAAAAGCCTGAGATTTTTGCAACTTGAGTGTTCGCCTCTTCCACCGGATCATCTCGAGCTCCGTCTTCGGCCGCGACAATGGACGGTCAAACATTCGTAAAGACGATCTCTTTGTTATCTACAACACAATCAACGGCCGTCGTGTCAACACCGGCTCTTGCATTCTTCACTGTCTTCGGGAAATCAGTCTTGAAACCCGTAATATGACCATTGGCATGGGACACATCATTTGTCACTTTCTCAAGAAGCGGGGCTTTGAGTCCTACCTTACCAAATGGACTCCACGGTATTTCCCCGACCCTATTGACGGTGTTCGACTGCGGAAGATGGAATTCTTGGATAAGCACAAGACTCGAACACTCTATCGCCACGGGTATGACTCCCACAGTGTTGCGATCCATTTGAGTCATGATCATGCTGAAGTGTGGTTAGATGTCACCGACCGGCGCACTTGGTCATGTGGACAAAAGCATGGGGGCCGTTATGTGGTGGGTGGTGCTTTTGAGCCCGTGGAGGAGAGTGAAGAGGAGGCCGAGGAAGATGAGGACGAAGAAGAACAAGATCAAGAGGATGCAGGACCAAGCCAAGCCGGAGACATTACTTTGGAATGTATTAGTAATCAACTCCGAGAGCTACACAATGAGTTCCAAGAGCAACGAGAACTCATCCAAAACCAACAAAGCTTGATCGAGAATTTGTAAGAGCTTCTTGAAGCGCAACAAGAAATCCTTGTTGGCATTCAATCGCAACTCCAACCCCATCCTCCTCCGGGAGGATCCACTTGATGGACTATTTGTAAGCGTCCCCGCCCCCACTCGATTTTTTTTTCATTGTCTTTACGTATTTTACTGCGTGAAATATAAGTGTGGGGGGTGCTTCATCAGGGTGCTTCATCGGGGTTTGGATGGGAAGGCTTTGTGGTTTTGGCGTGTTGGCGTCTCGGGTTCTTTTGGCATGTTTTGGTGTTGTTTCTAGGATGCTCGGGCTTGGTTAGTGTTAGTTGTCTTTTGATTGTAGTTGGGGTGTTTTGGATTGTATGATGATTGATCTTTTGGGCTAGGGCTGATCTAATTTGGATGTATTTTGGTTATGAATGGTCAATGGCTGGGAATGTAAGAAATGTTTGTCCAAATGCAATGAAATGAATCGAGTTGTTTTGGTCGGTTTGTGTTGAGTTTCACCCTTATTTCCCGCCTCAATCAGTGAGATTCGGGGATAAGGTATGTCATTGGCAATGTGCATATTGTTTAAAGTTTTCTTTTCTTCTTTGTAGTTTTTGTTTCGAAGTTTAGTTAGTTAGTTTTTCTTTGATTTTGTATTCGATCTAGTATGCGATTTTTGTCATGTGTAAAGTCGTGTTTTGCTCTAATATCGTTGTGATTCACTTTAACGACGACTTCGGATCACGGCTTGAACACTTATGAAGAGCTCGAGGTAATATCTTTCCACCTTACTCCTTCCTATGTGAATTATCATCATGATCCGTCGCATGCTTGATTTTCTTTTGGGTGGCGAACCCCCTTGTGTGTTTGTGTTGGGATTATCTTGCTGTTGGAGCCGTGTGGGCTCGGGTCGCCACCACTTTTATTTGCTAGTTGTTCTTGTTTGTTTGTTTTTGTAGGTTCTCTACCCTTTTCTTGTACACCTTCCCACAATGAGGACATTGTGGCATTTTAAGTGTGGGGAGGGGGGGATATTCTGTTTTAAAGGGTAGATCACCTAGTATTTTTGTTTTTGTTTTCTTAGTTTTTGCCTAAAAATTGAAAATTTTTATGTGAAAAAGGAGAAAAAAGGGAGTGAAAGCCTTAAAAGTTTTCTTTCGGTTTTCGTTTTTGTTTTGTTTTTGCTTTGTTTCTTGGATCTTGTCATCGAAATTGAGAAGCCGTTCTTAAACTTCTTTAAAAGAAACCGGTCTGAGCGTTTTCGACCCTGTCTCGGTTACTAGTCATGACTTATCTCTTTAGATGTCCTTCATTGAGTGTCTAGTGAGACCCCCGATTCCTTTCACGTTCTGATTGACACCGGGGGATTCTAGGGGTTTGTGTCCGAGCTTGTTCTTTTTTTCTTTCCCGTTTAGCAAAAGCAAAAGCAAAGTCAAAAAGAAAGAAAAAGAAAGCAAAAGCTACAATAAACGGATTAAGTGGATCATGTCGCTGAATGACATTAACCACCATACACTCAGCCAACTTACACGGGCCTGGTTTTAGCGGTACGGCGCCATTACCCCTTAAGCTCCTCCCATATCGAACTCTCGACGGAGGTGTGTATGGAAAAGACTGTGTTGGGAGGGTAAACCCCATTTTTGGGCCGTCCAATTCCCGAAAGTAAGGCTAATACCGACCTTCAAAAACAAAAAGAAAAAAAAAGAAAAAGCAATTTCATTGGTGAAACCAACCAAAAAGAAAAGAAAGTTTGTGCTTCAAAAAAGTGTGGGGCCTCTCCTTGCATCACCTACGGCCCTCACCAAGCCAAGGGCGACCAGATGCAAGTAAGGGCAACACTTCTCTTGTTTTGTTTCGTTGATTTTGAGCTCGGACATGAGTCTTTGGAATCTTTCGGGATTGGTTGGAACCCACTAGTACTTATGCACATGGGGTTTTGCTTGACACTAGATGTAGGACATCGAAAATCTCAAAGACTGACTTTTGCTTGGGATGGGTGCTTATGAAATGCTCATAATGGTTCCTTTTGGAGGCTTAATAACGTTTTCTTAATTAAGATTGCAAGATCTTTTGAAGCGAAGCTTTTGTTTCTCTTCCCTTTTGTTTTCTTCGGTTTTGTTTTCACTTTCCCTCTCTCCTTTTTCTTTGGCTTTTGTGAGTATAGCCGCTACAAACCCTCACGAGTCCATCTCGTCCACCCAGCCTGCCGGGGGGTTCAAAGGGCTTGGTGCATACGCTAAATGCACTCGTTTCCTCCCACGAAAGAGGAGTTGGTGTTTAGTTTCTATTTGTTTTTTTTTGTTTCACTCGGGACGAGCAAACGTTTAAGTGTGGGGAGGTGATTAGACCCAATTTTGTGTCTAAATAACGCCTTAATTCTTAGGCGTTTGACTTGTTTCGTGTTTATTTTCACGGCTTTTTAGTATGTTTTTGGTTATTTTGTAGGTTTTGGCGTTTTACACAAAAACGTAGCAAAAAGGGGTAATTTAGAGCATTTTTGGTGATTTCCCGAGCCAAGCCAGACCGAGAGTCGAGGCGGAGTTGACCCGGGACCACTTTCCCTTCATTTGGTGCGAAACAGTGAAGTAACACCCGCTACGACCCTTGTAGCGGGCGTTACGTGCCTTGGAATGAAGGAAGAAACAAAGGGAAGAAAAGTCATAAGGTAGCTACCACAAGCTGGCCGAGTAAGACCGCAGCTGCGGTATTGGAGGATGGTAGCCACGGTCTCTCGAGGATGAAAAATCGCAAAGCACTTCTTCGTTGGTCGCGCCCGCGACGGGGGTCGCGCTCGCGGTAAACGATGCACCGCACCTGCGGTGTCTCGAACATTCAATCGCCCAGTTTTCTTCGCTCCATGGCCGCACCTGCGATGGGCTAGGACCGCACTTGCGGTCCCCTGATTCTGCGCAACTTATCCGGCTTGTGCGCTGCGTTTTGGGCAGGTTTTTATGCTTTGTATAAATAGACTCCTTAGCTGAGTTTTTGGGGGTGCATCTAGGGATAGACTTAAACATTTTCTAGCTTGTAATTAGTGGATTGTAGAGAGAGTTTAATGAGAGATTAACCTAGGGTTTGTGGTGTTTGTGAAGATTTGGAGATTCAAACAATTGAAAGATTGTTGGATCATCTTTTATTGCTTTCTCTTGTTCATCTACAGCATTTTGATAAGTATTCTCTTCCCTTAACTCTTTTATTAACTACTTTGCTAATTACTTTCTTGCTTGTTTAATTGTTTTGCTTGTTATTTCATTATCTTGCTTGTTTATGGTTGTTTGATGTTAGAAATCATGTTTAGGGTTGGTTTGGATGTTGTTAGCATAGTTTTTATCATGATTAGTGGCTAGAAACCCTATGGGTTAGGGGGTAATTAAGGGTGTGAATGGGTGATTAGGTTTGGGTTAGCAATATTAGTGGGTAATTAGTTGGGAAATCAATTTCTCACTCCTTTCCTTCCCTCAAGTGGGATGTTTTTGGGTTCGAAAGTCCCCAAACATATCCAACACTTGAGTTGGAAGGTTGGAATTGGGATAGTTAGTATTCTACTCACGGAAGTGAATAGAAACTAACTAGGGAATTCCGTTTCATTAACTCTCCGGGTCCGTGGTGGACTTTGGGGAAGTTAATCCGGACTATCCTCGAAACAGGAAGCTCGGTGGGTATTTTCCAACGGAATTGCCACTTGATTCTCCCTCCTTATTATTCTCTTGTTGCAAAACCCATTTCCTCACTCCCGTTTGCATCCCAAAAAGCCTCCGAAGCCCATTTCCTTTCCTTGACCGACCTTAGTTTTATTTCTTGCGTTGTGACCCTTTCAACCGAATACCTTACCTTAGCAATCTCATCACGATCATTGACTTAGTTTCTATGACCAAGGCCGCCAGCTCCCTGAGAGAGAATGACAAAACCGAGGTCTCACAAACCACTGTTACAGGGACCATAGATTATCACATTATCAATCTTATTGAAACAAAATTGCAGCGGAAAGCTAAGAGTGCGAGGTTAGGGACAAACAAATTAATTAGTACACAACATATTTAAAAAATAACTTTCTACTTCATGTTTTTTAATAATTTGACGGTTAAAGACCAAAATGTATTCACCAAACAAAATGAGTAGTGTCATAGAATATATAGTGCTATATAATATAAAGTACCCTACAATACTAGAGAGTTCAACAAAATTACTACATAGTAGCTACAATTTGTCCCGCAAGAAGTAATATAGTTCGAAGGAAAACTTAGCATACAAAAACATTCAAAGACAATGTTAAAAAAAGTATTTTAACTATTCTATACAGCAAAGCACCGATGTTTAACAGCCATAACGGAGTGCTCCGATAAGATGTTTAGTGACAATCAGGAGGAAGATTTAAGTCAGCATTGAGAGTAAAAAGGTACAACAGAAGGTATACATACTGAGAGATAGAGGACTAGGAAGAAACTAATAGTTGCAACAAACTCAGGTAGCAGAGGTAAAAAAAACTATCCCCTCCCTCCCACCCAACCCCCCCCCCCCCCCCCCCGCGCGCCCCACACATACACACACCCTTCTAAGGTGGAATTGAGGGGGGGGGAGGAACTCACCAAGGCCATGAATGAAGATGCTGGTGTCGAGACCCTCCTAGAGGCTTCTTTTAGTAAACCTCCTAATTGATCCTCGTAAGCAACATAAGTAGTCTAATAAATCCTTCAACAACTTTGTCATGAGAATGGAGACAATTAATCCTTAGAATTTTTGTCCTCTCATTAAAAATTGGGTTTCGAGCTATGTGTGTCATTGCCTTATTTTCACAATATAAAGTGACAGGTAGAGAAACCTTAATGTGGAAGTCTTGAAGTAACTTAGATTGCCAACCCAACTGAAAGGTAGTAATTGACATGGCACGATATTTCAGCTTCTGTAGTGGATTTAGCAAATGTCTTCTGCTTCTTGGCCTTCCAAGATGGAAGGGATGGTCCCAAAAATACACAATAACCACTGAGAGATCTAGCACTCATCCTACATGCAACCCAACTTGTATCACAAAAGGAAGAGACCTATAAATCATTGTTAGAGGAGTGAAATAACCCCTTACTGATGGTGTCTTTCAAATAACTCAGAACATGAAGGGCTGCTTGATAGTGAAGCTTAGTTGGATTTTGTAGGAATTGACTTAAATGTTGAACATAGGTAATGTCAGGCCGGGTGATGGTAAGATATAATAAGTGGCCCACAAGACTTCTATAAGCTTTAGAACTTGTCATAGGTGTCCCAATGTCTAAGGCTAAGTGAAGACCTCTAGGCATAGGAAACTTGCATGGCTTTGAACCTGTTATGCCAGCATCCTTCAAGATATCAAAAGGATACTTCTTTTGGTTGAAAACAGTACCTTTAGATGACCTAGCAATTTGAATCCCAAGGAAGTATATGGCCTTTCTGAAGCCTTTGATGGTAATATGTAAATCATCCTTGATGAGGCAAATAACATCCTCATCATCTGTTGTTAACAGTAGATAATCAATATCGACAAGAATGAAAATAGCCTTCCCATTGTGAACTCTAGAAACTAGAGAATAGCCACTCTTAGATTGAGTATATCCACGACTAATCAAAAATTTTATGAGGCCCACATTCAATTGTCTGGAGGCTTGCTTAAAGCTAAAAAGCGACAGTTCAAGCTTGCAAACTTGGCTAGGTAAAGCCTTGATACCCCAAAGGGGGTTGCATATATACTTCTTCCGGTACACCATGTAGAAAGCCATTATTCACATCGAATGAAATAAGGACAATCCCCTAGCACCAACTAGAGCAAAGAAAACTCTTACAATAGCCAGCTTTGCTATAGGAGAAAATGTGTGTTGTCTTTGTCTTTAATCCCCTCGAAACCGCTTATCACCAAGCGAGCTTTGTGCCTTTCTACAAAACCATTTGGTTCTTGTACACCCACTTGGACATTAGAGCTCTTTACCCCTTATGTAAGGAAGTGAGAACCTATGTACCGTTATTCTTAAGGGCCTCAAGCTCTTTGTCCATGGCCATTACCAAATTACGGTACTGATGCGCTTTTGTAAAAGAGTGGCGTTTAGGAACATGAAGAAAATTGACTAATAATACAACATGGGAAGGGGAAAGGTGGTGTAAATGTTGATTAGTTAGAATAGAGTAGGCATTAGTGTGAAGGTTGTGAGAGAACATAGTAGCAATTGATTTATGTCGCTGTTGGACTGTGCAATCAAAGTCCTTGAACAAAGTAGTAGGTGTTTTAACTCTTGTTGACTCTTCCCATGTTTAGTAATGAGAGAAGGCTGCTCAGGAAATTTTCCTTGAAATTTAGGAGAATTGGGAATGAGGGAAATGGGAGAGATGTGAGTATTAGAAGGTGGTGAAACATCATAATCACTATGAAACTGATCAGAAGTAGAAGTAGGGATAAGGAATAAGTAGTAGGTGAATCAAGTGTGAGTTGTTGAGAAGTTTGAGGGACATCATGTTGATATTCATCATAAAAAAGGGAATCAATGTCAGGAGAAAAAAACATGGTGTCCAATTTAGAACTAGGTAACATTAATAGATACTTAAAAGGGAGAACATTTTCATTAAAGATAATGTCTCTACTATAAAAAGCCTTTTCAGTTTGTAAATCATAAAACTTATATCCCTTAACGCTATAAGAATACCCTAGTAAAACACATTTTATTGCTCTATAGGAGTAAACTTATCTGATGTATGTGTAGCTCAATAATCAGAGTGCAAGAGCTAGACAACACCAATTCTCCTAGACAAACTAGGATGATCTCTACTTAAGCTAGCTTTAGGGTTAAAGTTAGCATCATGGAAAGGAAAACAAGCAAAGAAACAAAGATAGACTTGTACTCTAACTAATACAGACTACACCACAGCCAAAATCACAAGGGCAATATGCAATCCTCACTTATGCATACAGACCACACCACCATAAGCAAGAACTAAGCTCCATCGTCACCAGTAGACATGCCAAATCTAGATATGGTAGTTGAAATTTTGAGAGTTATTATAACACTCACAAACACAGAGAAGCAGCAAAGCTCCACTTTCTTTCATAAAACTCGAATGAACAAAGAAAGATTACATAAGCTTGCTAATATACACTAAGCTAGCCAGCAGCCAACTAGCTTAACCAAGCTAATGATGTTTCCTAATGATGAAGAAACCTCTAATCATCCTAGATTACATGTAACATCTAAATGAGCTGCTTAAACTAAATTGCGAACATATTTACATCGTTTGAACACAAATTGAGCCAGCAAAACACCAACTGGTGCTTGGCTGATTTCTTTTGGTCCAATAGGTTGTCTCCATGCAATTTATCCACCTCCTTTGTTGATTTAAGTTGTAACAGGTAACTCCTCATCTGCTAGATGATTGTTGTAACGTAAAATTACAGAGGGTAACTTTATCATATGAGGAAAAGACCAAGCAAACCCTTGTTGTTTGCTAGAAATCACACTTACCCTCCACAGAACTTCTATGTAAGCAACTACTATTGTTGGTACTGTAGAAAATGCCCAAGGATAAAAGTCGACTGCACTTTAATGTCATAGATACTAGACATGTCAAGGACTATAATGATATAGGTTACAACCATTATGGTCACCATATCTTCATGCATGAGCCTCCGAAATATAGTTTGGCAAGACTAGGTTCTGCAAAAACCCAATTTGGAAATTGAGCTATGTTTGTAGTCCAACCTTCCTAGCTCTACTCTGATGATCTATGATCTTTATTCACAACCCTCCAAAAGTCTCCTAGGGCTCCTCCTCCAAAAAGGTCTCAATGTAGCTGAATGGAGGATACAAAACCTCCTTTGGAGCTGAATGAGTAACCCAACTTGCTGTGTGATCTACTTGGAATATCTTGGGTTGAAACAACACCCAGGTAGCTAGCTTGGACTAAGGCAGTGGATGTAGAAGAATCTACTTCACCCTCCCCAAGTTGGGGAAAGTTTTCCCTCAAACTTGGTAGGCCTTCTTCTTCAAGATAATAATGCCTTAAGTCAACTATATCGAAGGTGGCACTGTCTCCATAGCATCAGATAAATACAACTTGTATGCATTCTTGTTGATTCTCTCCAACACTTCAAAAGGACCATTTGCCCTTAACAATAATTTCCCCTTCCTCCTATTGGGAAATTTGTCATTTCCCAGGTGGATCTAAATGAGATCACCTGGCTGGAACACCACTCTTCCTCTCTTTTGTGTTGTTGCTCCTATCTTTTCATTATACTTAATGATTTGATCCTTGACTTACTAATAGAGCTCTCTAATATGCTTGGCTCTTGCATTTGCCTCACAACTAAACTTGATTAATGTAGCTTAGGGTGTCAAATCGAGTGGGATGATGGGATTTCTCCCATAGACTACCTGAAAAGGTGGTAAGTCAATAGTCTTGATGGGTGCCTTGTTAAAGGAAAACTCAGCATGGATTAGAAGAGTATCCCAACTAGTCTTGCCCTTAATCACCAATGATCTAAGCAAGGAACCAACAGTCCTATTGGTCACCTCAATCTGCCCTTCTGTCTGAGAATGATAGGTGGGGCTATACTTCAATTGAGTGTTAAGCTTCTTCCAGAGAGTCACCCAAAAATGACTCAAGAACTTGGTGTCCCTGTCTGAAACCATAGACCTAGGGATACCATGCAACTTCAGAACTTCTTGAAATAGTAATCAACAACTCTTATAGCTTCATAAGTAGTGTAATAGGGAATAAAATGGGCCATCTAGGAAAATCTATCAACAACAACCATGATTGAGTCCTTACCTCTTTGAGTTATGGGTTGGCTAATGATGAAATTTAGGTTGATGTCTTCCCATGGGCCTTTTGGAACAGGCAAAGGTGGGTATAGCCCATGAGGTGGGCTATGGCTTTTGGCTAATTGACATGTTTGATACGTCGCAAGTGCATGGGGTACTGTGTAGTGTATCAAAGTCGTTCTCTCGAGGACTTGCTCGGATTACGCACTAAACTATCTCATTACAAAGGATGCTAGGTTGCCCAAAGGTTGGGTTTTGTTTTTGCTAACTACTAATTTGAAACTAAACAAGTAAATAACCTTTTAGGGTTTTAATAGATGATTAAAGGTGTTTGGGGGTTCTTTTGTGGTGGCTTCAACCCGCTATCATCCGACTCAACACCTTGAAGCACCTGGAGCGTGCCAAAACCTAAGATGTAGCCATCATCATTATAGCGCAAATCGAGAGGAGGCTTGTTGTGCAAGCACTCTACTTTAGTACCCTAGCCCTAATTCCTTTGAACTGTTGCAGTGAACCCCGCAAATTATGATGTACAAATGATTGTACGGAGCAAGGTGCGAACGCTCGGGTTATCAAGGTAGCATTGATAAAATCCTAGAGTAATTTTTTTGTATCAAAGTTTTTTTCCTTGTCAAAATGTATCTATTTACACTTCATATTGCAGTTTGCAGACAATATATTTTCTTTTGTCAAAGGGTAACTTTCCTTTGTCAAAGTGCATCTTTTCCATGTCAAGGTATATTTTTTTCTTTGTCACGCTATGTATTCTTTTGCCAGTGTATCTTTTTCTATAGCAAACTTGTTGAAGTGCATCTTTTCCATATCAACGTGCATCTTTTCGGTGTCAAAGTGTATCTTTTCCTTTTCAAAGTGCATATTTCACGTGTCAAAGTGCATATTTTCTTTGCCACGGTGCATCTTTTCTTTACTAAAGTGCATCTTTTCCTTGACAATCCTTATCTTTTACTTGTCCAGGTTCATCTTTTACATGTCATAGTGCATTTTTTCCTTGTCAAAGTGTATCTCTTCTTTTCCAAAATGTATCATTCCCTTGTTAATGTGGACAGCTTTTAGATTGTACTCCCGCGACAGTACAGATTTTTTCCTAGCACCTGCTATGCCAGCTCAGCCCAATCATGTGTAACATTCTCAGCCCAGCCCACACAAATTGTTAAAATACGACCGCACAAACTAATACTCAGAAGATTTGCATTAATCTGGTAGTGGGTAATTAGTTAACTATACAAGAGGTGCTTGGTTTGAGTCCTATTAGTTGTAATTTAGATATTTTTATTATTTTCAGATTTGTATCAATATTTTTATTAGAATTAATTCTTGCCTTTGGAGCTTTATTTTGTTGTTTGCTCTAACTTTTTTTTTGGGTTTCTACCATTTTAAAAAAAATTATAATATTATTAATTATTTCATTATTTAACGTACCACAAAAAGAAATATTGTAAGTGTCTGTGCTAATGTGCAAATAAGTTTATCCAACAAAAATGTAGTATGCAAAGGAGTTTGTGATAGTATGCAAATGAGTTTATCCCTCAAAAAATAGTGTGCAAATAAGTTTGAGCTAGTGTGCAAAGTAGCCTGTGCTGGTGTGTAAAGAAATCTTTCACACAAAAATTAGTGTGCAAATGAGTTTGTGTTATTGTGCAAAGAAGTTCATCCCACAAAAAAATTAGTGTACAAATGAGTCTCTATCCCACAAAAAAATTAGCGTGTAAAAGAGTTTGCACTAGTGTGCAAATGATGTCATCCCACAAAAAATATAGTGTGCAAAAGAGTTTGCAATTCTATGCAAATGAGTCTATCCCACAAAAAAATAGTGCGTAAAGGAGTTTCTAATAGTGTGTAAATGAGTTGTCGCTAGTGTGCAATGAAATCTATCCCACAAAACTAGGGTGCAAAGGGGTATGTGTCATAAAAAAAAATGAGTACATGCTAGTGTACGATCGACTACATAATAATATTTGGGAAAAATATTGTTATAGTGTGCAACGCCAAATTTAGATATACTTCGTGTCCAAAAGTATCTCACAGAAAATTAATTTGAAAAAGAATTTGTGCTAGTGTGCAAAAGAGTCGTTGGTAGTATGCGATTGACTATATAATACGGTGGGAAAAGGATATTGTGTGAGACTGTGCAATAATTTTCGTCAAGATAATGCATGAGCTTTTTAACAATATTATAATAGAATAATAGAAATTAATACCATATAATCTTTTGTAATTAAATTAAACTAATTTAGAATACAAAAGATAAAAAAAATGATTTTAAAAAATATTAATGATAATTAAAACATAATCTAATCAAGTACAGTACATTAAAATTTTGAATGAGGAAAAAATATAATAATATAAATATTGGGTGGGTAGCAAATTCAAAAAAATAAATAAATTTAGTAAAATTCAAAAAAGCATGAATAAGAAAAAAAATTCGATAACATTTAAAATAATATGCGTGAAAAAATCCAAAAACAAAACAAAAAGAACAAATACACTTCGCATTTGGGAAGGATTGAACTCTGGACTTCTGCCATTTCAACTCACACCAACCTACCACTCCAACGACTATGAAACTCTTTCACAAATTATATACTTATTGTTTTTTACTTGCAATATGTGGAGACAAGAAGTGTACTCCCGCGAGAGTGTGCAATATTTCGTAATGCGGATGTTTCGATTGTCAATGTGCATATTTTCTTTGCCAAAGTGCATCTTTTCTATATCAAATTGCATTTTTTCTCAGTCAAAGTGTATCTTTTCCTTTTCGAAGTGCATCTTTCTCTTGTCAAAGTACATATTTTCTTTGTCAGAGTGCATCTTTTCCTTGCCAACTATGTTGTAAAACCCAAACAGGACCGGCCAGTCCGACTGATTCATTGTGAACCGACAAGTTGACCGGTCCGGTTCAGGTTTAGTTTGGTTGACTAGTTCAACCGGGGGGAAAAAACACCAAAATCGGTTCAACCGGGTGAACCAGTTGAACCAGGCAGTTCACGGTCAGACCAGGATTTTGGTAATTTAATTTTAAAAGATTCGGTTTTGGACCCAGTTCTATCTGATTTTTGACCGGTTCAATTATTTTGGTAGCTTAATTATACTTGAAGTATATGAAACTTTTTTAATTCATGACTGGTTCATGCCGGCTTTGACCGATTCAACCATTGCCCTGATCAACCGGTCTAATCCGGCCAAACCGATCTGACCAGTTGAACCATTAACCGATCCAGTTCTGACAACATAGCTTGCCACAGTGCATATTTTCTTTGCCATAATGCGTCTTTTCCTTGCCAAAGTGCACTTTTTCCTTGTCAGTCTTTAACTTGTCAAGGTCCATCTTTTCCACGTCATAGAGCATATTTTTCTTGTCAAATTGTATCTTTTCCTTTCAAAATGTATCCTTCCCTCAACAATGTGAATCTTTCCGTTGTCAATGTGCATCTTTCCCTTGCCAAAATGCATCTTTTCCATATCAAAGTGCATCTTCTCCTTTTCAAAGCGTAAACGACGTAGAGGAATGTAACTCATGAGCCTATAAATACCATTAGCACGGTACAAGGTACAAGCGGTTGTATCATATAAAAGTCATGTCATATTGCAAATATGTGATGCAGTAACCAAGGAAATCACTCAAGTTCAGTAAGAAAGAGGACTTCGATGAATTATTAGCCTTACGTTATTATTCATTTCCTCTCTAAATACTTTGTTCTCTCTAAATCTCTCTCCATTTCCATAATGTACAGGCTAGTAATTCATCGAAGTCCTCTTTCTTTCTGAACTTGAGTGATTTCCTTGGTTACGGCATCAATATGCAACATATGGATCGACTGCTGGGCAAATTATCTTCAAGTGGCTAAATGTTCATGGCCAACTTAAAGTTCAACTCAAACTCCTCCCATGACTCAATGTCACACTTTGTTGCCATCTCAACTGCAACTTCAATGTTCAACAGACATTCCCCTAGCTTTGAACCAAGCACCACATCTGGGTACCGCATGCAGCAGTGCAGCAAGGCAAAAGGAGAGTGGTCCGTAAACTAATTAGAGTTTCTAGTTGGACTGGATCGACCAGTTTTTGCATTTGGTAGGTTAAACCTATCTGATGGGTTAACATTGGAACTGAACCGGCCAGACCACCGGTTCCTCTTTGAACCGGTCCGGTCAGTCCGGTTTTTATAACATAAATTACAACTATTCAACCCATCCGGTCAGTCCGGTTTTAATAACATAGATTACAACTATTCAACCCGAATTCGTCTTTCCCGCCCTAAAGATGCTCATCTTGTGTACATCAGATAAAAGAACAATGTTTTCCATCAACAATCACTCACTCAAATGCCCAAACCATAGCTACAAAAGATCGATCATTACATTCTGTGTTCGTAGTAGTAGAGAACCAGTAGTACATCGAAATCAAATCACAATTAGACTGCCGCACCGCAAACAGGAAAAACTAGGTTCCTTTTCTTTCACTTGTAACTAACAATCTGTTTTATATACGGAGACAGAGACAGGTACAGAGGAGCCATCAAACTGGAAAAAAAAATCATATTTTAAAAAACTACACCAGGAAGAAAAGGAAATGCCAGCCTTTCTTTTCCTTCTACACCAAGAAAGAGGGAGGAACTGTGAAGGATTTAAGCATGATATCTGCAGTTCTTTGTACCAGTTCTATTTGCATGAGAGGATGGCAGAGGCTGCAAGTGAACTTATAGAGATGACTATGACTGACTGATATACAGAACAGGGACCAGCCCAGCAGCCTTCCCATCTCGCCCAGGGCGCTTTTTCCTTACCTACAAAGTACAAGTAGCAATAAGTGACATGAACGCTGAACAACCCTGGTAACAGTTTTTGCAGGTATTCACATTCACATAATATGACAATGCATAGCATGTTTCACAACCAATTCAAATTAATCTCAACCAACAGCTGCCTATGTCAACAAGACTACAGCTCAGTGTTACACAACTACGGCTTTGAATCACACGGCAAACACAAAAATGAAAAAGAATCGAATAAAGCCACCCACATTTTGACTTCAAGAAAGTTTGAGAACCTCTTACAAAAGAGCCAACCTCAACATTACTGGAGGGAGTAAAATTTTTAAGCCAAATATGAAATGAACCAATATCTTATATCTGAATATGAAAAATAGATCACTTTATCCCACAATGGCAGCACCAGCACAACATAATATCCATAAGAATTGAAATGTTCACATTGTTACTCTGCAGATGTCATCGCAATTGCATCTGTTTGTTCAGTCAGCAGCCATTTATTTTCAATCAGTTACGAATTGTACGACATTTGAAACACAGTAAAATAATTTTATCACTAGGCCCAGCACACCAGATGTCTAGTAAAATGCAAGTCATGAATATATTTAGAGTGTGTTTGCTAGGGGAGGTCGGGAGGAAATACTTCCTAGGAAAATAATTCACATTTTCCAATGTTTGCTACCCAATATTATTGGAAAATATTTTTCATCAGATTTTATTTTCCTTCAAGGGGGAAATTAACATTCCTAATCAAAGGAAAATTAATTTCCTGGACCGGCCTCAACATGCATTCCCACCCCCCCCCCCCCCAGTTGGTTATCCATCAAGGTCCAAAATTGGGAAACTCATTTTTTCCATTCTCGTTCTCTCTCCTCAGTGTTCGATTTCAGTATTCTACATCTTCCTCTTCTTCACTAATTCGGTTTTCATTGGCCTAATTGGATAAAGTGCAGCAAATTGGGGCGTTCAACTGTTAATGAAGACACTGAGTTCACGCTTGAAGACAAACCGTAAGTCTCACCTTCCAACTCACAATATATGAATGCTTAAACCTGGGTACATGCCCATTTTTCTAGCCCTGTTTGTGCATTTACCTAATTGGATATCTGATTGTAGAATTCACGCACGAAGGCCCTGTTCATCAAAGCCTGACTTTGTTGAACTCGAAGATTGGATTATTCTCTGGCAAATTCACCTTCGAAATAGTTTGTTGGAAATCATAAAAACTAGACTATGGTCCAGTTTATGTTCTATTTTGGATCGGGGGGAAAAAAAACTAACTTCTCTATATTGTTGTCTTTGGATTTAATTTTGGGTTAAATTTAGGGATGTTTGCGTCTTTGGATTTGCTTTTGGATTATATTAGTGATGTTTGTCTTTGGCATTTGCTTTTGGATTAATATCAGGTGTATTGTGTTAGTTAAAAGTACATACTCTCCAGAAAATGAAATTTTATTGTACCAAACACCGAAAAATCATTTTCCTAGAAAGCATTCACCTTTCTACTAAACACCGGAAATGTGAAGGGAAAATGATTTTCCATAGAAAATGTTTTCTACTAAAAGCCATGCACAAGTGGACATTCCACAAATCCAAAGTTCAATCATAAACTACTCCATACATTTTAGGCTATCTTTATTGGTGTACTAGGAGGCGAGAAACGAAGAAGAGAAAATAAAATAAAAGCAAAATGGGTGCTCTTTTGGGTTGGGGTAGAGGCTCTTGTACCGAGTAAGGTCGTAAGGAGTACAAGAGGAGAAAGAAAATATTTTATTTTGTTTTACCTTTTCTCTTTTATTTACAAATGGGTCCAATTTATTATTTTATATCTTGTTCTTCACCTTGTTCCCCGACTATTACAAATGGTTGTACCCCAATATAAATTATAAATATATAATAATATTGTACTTGCTGCACCCTAAACTGACGTACAACAATAATCTTAGCCTTATGTATAAAGCAACATGTGCCATGCCCTCCAATCTTATTGTTAAAACTTCAACATTCAAATTCCAGGCACTGAAAAACAGAAAGAGAGACATAAGGGAGATAATCTTGCACTGCTAGATACAGTTTACCAAGATCATAGCAATTTTGTTTGTTTGAGGAAGGACTGAAAGGGGGGAGGAGGGGTATTCAGCTTTGCCCCAACAGAGATGAGCTGAACAAATGAAACCTTGACCTGATGGTAATGATATAACAATCAGCGAAATGGCAGAAGATTCTCGCTCAATCAAACCAGAGCCAAAAGGATATGATAACTAGCACTCGAATGTGGGTATTGATAACATCACTGTATAAAACATGTGATTTTGGCGAAGCTAAGATAGCTTCTTTGACCTTCCATTTGTGCAATAGAACTCATGAAAAGTTCTACAACCATATCAGATTTCAGCCAGTCGAAACAGAAGATACACAAGAAATCGCCTTAGACGACTCAGATGACACTCTCAGCCCCTTGGTTAATTTATTTACTAGATATATTTTTCATTTTCTTTTAATACCATTTTAGCTAGGGAATATTATCTCTTGTACTTATTTCTTTTATTGCAAATCATAAATAATAGCAATGGCAAGTTGCAACTTTCATATTTCATTTACTTTATTATATCATATGCAAAAAATATTTGTTCAAACTTTATTAAATGTTCATAAGTAAAGATAAAATATATTTGCCATGCAATTACAAATTAGTTTTATTTGTGTCGAAAATTAGTTTGTTAAGAATTAACAACAATATTTAAATAAATCTTTGATCAAAAAGGTACTTTTTAGTAGGGATTTACTTGAAACTTGAATTAATAAAAATGACAATTTATGATATTATCCGAAAGGTTTCAAATAATGAATTCACGTGTAATGTTTTACAAATTGAGAATTTGAATGTTTAATTATTTTAGAATTATGCATCACGTCTTGGATGGTCCCCCTTAATAGAATGTTATGATTCCCCCTCTAGCCCACGATTTAAAAAGAAGTGTCTTAGTTTAAAGGTCCAACCGAGAATATAGATAGTAGTATTAAAAGGCTCAACATACTATGTTGATAAAATAAGGAAAGAAGGTTATCAAAAAAAAAAAAAAAAAAGAGAGAGAGAGAGAGAGAGAGAGAGAGAGAGAAAAGAGGCCCATATGTCACTTTGTCAAAAAAATAAATAAAAATCTGGAAGTGCTATTTTGATAGGGACAACAGCAATGATATATTTCTTACTAAACTCTCATAGCAGAGCCACATTTTGTATCAATTTAATGAAAAAAAAAAAAATTAGTCCTTCGCAAGTACGCATTTTGACTAAATTCTTCATGTCGTTGTTTAGTATAAATGTTGACGCACTTTGTAAAAGGGCCCCAATCTACAAAGTGGTCTACTATGTTGCCTGGGGCCCCAAAAATGTCAGGACCGGGCCTGGATGACGGGGAGGTAGATAAGAAAAAGGCAAAATCATACTCACATAAAACCAGCCATCTACTTCATCCTCAATATCAACCTCTTCACCTGCTGTCAAATTCAACTGCAAGACAAATAAACCTGGTCAGAACATAAATAGTATGATGACCAACCTCTGGAGTGTAGATGTCAAATGGAGAGCAACATAGCACCGATATTATCCATGAAAGTAAGATATCATGCTTATTGACCGAAATTTGTGGATTAAGACAAACAAATCAAGATATACGAGCAGACACCTCATCATCTCCACCAGCTGTAAAGTCATACAGAGCTGTCCCAGAGCGTGGATTCACAGAAGAAACTCGGTCTTCATACTGGGAGCCATAACTGTTAGAGCCTGGGCCAGCCAAGGGATTCATAAACGAGTCATCTCCCTCGAAGCTATGTGATTCATATGATGGAGGTTCTTCTCTAATCTGAAGATGTGAGAGAAATCAGAAGACTGAACAGAGTAAAGCAAAACTACACACACCCACAAAAGAAATTATCATATTGTCAGATTAACTAACCGGAGATCCATAACCCTCATAGAAGGATGAATTACCACCCGTCGATTGTTTGCCAGATGCTTTCTCCTGCAAGTAAGACATTTTGATGCAAGATAAGAATAAAGGTTGGGTTAAAATTATCAATATCTTTTCGTGTATTTAAAGATCTTTTGTATTTAAATATTATATTCATATTTTCATAGATACTCTTTAGAAATATTCTAGGATCGGTAAAGGAGATTTAGCCATATATTAGTGATATTTAGTTTCCTAAGATATCAGCACGATAATAGGTTAGTGTTTTTATCCTTTCTAGATTATATCTTATGTTTTAGGCCTACTAATGCCAGCTAGCCTCTTTATTATATAAACCATTTAAGTAATTGAAGAGGGCAGATTTGTTTTGATTATTGAATAAGAATTATTATTGATTATTATTGTGTGAAATTCTCTTGGTGGGAACCCCCTTTCCCTAGGAATTGCTCGCCAAGCATCTTCCCAACCCCTTTGCTGGAATTGCTTGGTGAGCATCCTACATAACATTACAAAATATTTAGTAAAACAAGATGTGGCAGATAGTGTCCACCACAGAGCATGGTTCCAAGGCTACAGAAAGATATTTTCCTCGCCAAAGCTAAAAAGGTCGTTGAATTCTAAGCTACTACATAAAAGATTACTTTTTTCACTATTTTCAGTAACTGCATTATTATCCAATGAAGATGGCATTTGGAGTGATTATGGTCCTTGGCTTTCGACTTCAAAGAATTGAATCAACAAGGATCATAGTTACCAGGGCGGGGATCGGTAGGGGTCGAGGATCGAAATCGGTAAATTTTAGAATCCCGGATCGGTGGGGGTAGGTTCAGTAGGAACGGTATTTGGGATCGGAAATCGCCGATAATTTTTTTTTTTGGATCGATAAATAAAAACTTCATGTAACTATAAGTTGGTATTTATTAAAGGAATGATTTTTAAATTATTTATTAGTTTCAAATTATTACTTTTAAAATAATGGTATTTACTACTAACAATCTACATTTATAGTCAGCAAGAGGAAATGAGGGAGGAAGCTCGGCATGCAACGTTTAATGGGCCGACCCGATATCTGACCCATTGGGTGGGACCGAGACTGGGTAATGGTGCAGTTCAGCTGTGCACTGATGGGGCAGCCCGAGGTCACCCACCGATGGGAGAGCGGGCGGAGGAGTTCTCCGAAGTGCAGACGGTTCATGGGTTGGAGGGTTCATGTGCCCTTTTCATCAATGTAATGCTTTGACAGCAGAAGTGAAGGCGGTGCTCACGGGTCTGCGTATGGCAAAGAATATGGGGTTGGAAAATTTGGAGCTCATGGTGGATTCTCAAGTGGTGGCAAAGCTTTTGTGCATTGAAGAACCTAATCACAGTACAATAGGCCCCCTTATCAAACAATGTCAAGCTTGGATGCAAATGGAAGGATGGAAAGTCGAAGTGGAATTTTGGCATCGAGAAGCCAACCGGGTTGCAGATAAGTTAGCTTCTATGACTTTCGATAAAATAACCGAACCATTATGTATTTCAATGAACCTCCTAGAGAGGTACAACAATTGCTCCACGCGGATTGTATATCCGCAAGAGGAGTCTATCGAATGTAATCGTTTCTAGTTTTGTTTGAATAAAATGGGCTTTGACCCTCCCTTTCTACCAAAAATAGTCAGCAAGTGGGGTGCTGCTGGGCCAGTGGGCTCTTTTTACTGGGCTTTTTTACTTATTTTTATAAGTACTTTATAAAATATTATAAGCAAAAACCCTAACCCTAAGTCCCCACAGCCAAGTCCCCCAAATGTCTCTACTGCAACTTTCCACCCTACCCCAGCGGCCAGAAACCGGCGACTGATGGTCGGTGATATCCCTGCCAGTGGAGTCGCCACACCTTCTCGACCAAAAGCCCTCAATCTCTACCTCGAATATCCGTCAATCGGTTATTCAATTCTTAGATCTAGGGTTTTCGACTTTTCTCTTAATTTCTTCAAACTCAATTGCCAGTGGCCGGAGAAACCCCACCTTGGGTTTCGCAACTTCCATCAACCAAAAAGCCCTCAACTTCCATCGCAAATGGCACCAGTGTTAGTGACAATCGGATCGATCAAATTTGGCCATCTAGGTCGCGATCCTCGCCGACCTAGGGCGCTATCGATCTCCGATTGGGATCGAGGATCCCGGAACACGGATCCGAGGGGGGTGACCGATTTAGGTAACTATGACAAGGATTCAAAACAAATTTAATTGAGAAAATAAGTAACCCACTACTATGTCGTCCCTCAATCTTTTGATGCAACAATATTAGCATACATACGATGGTCATTAGGTGGGTTATACATACTGAGGATTGCGAAGCCCCATACGATGGTCGGGAACTAAACAATGATGGATAGTTCATCCCTCCAAAATGTGATGATATGGAGGTTCCAACTGACCCTGCTGAACCAGGAGAAGATGATCCAGATGACCTTCCATCATCTTCCTGCTAACCAAAAATCAGGCAAAAGAGAAGGCTTTAATTCTTATGTATGCATTAGATAGAAGGGGAGACGAAACTTCATTGAACTTTTATGTTGAGGTGACAAACCTCTAGCTCTGTGGTCTCCAAAAGTGTCTTTGCCCACATGTCATCATAACCAACCGAAGGTCTGGCAAAAATATTCTCTTCGTCAGCATCCGGCGCATTGGTTCCCATGCCAGCAAGAAATTCGTTGACCTAACACAAAAAAGAAAAGGCAGTATGGAACTTTCAGCAATTTAGTGAACAGGAAAAGCATATCAAATGAGATGGAGATAGCTTAAAATATCCCAACTTAACGGACATGTGGGGGGAAAATGCATAGTAAAAGAAAAACAGCCAAAATAGTTTCAAAATGATAATGGAAATAAAGAAACTGATCATCCAGCAACCGTGGTATCAGTAGATTTTAACACCCACTTTCACAGCATGTACAGACACAGGAAAAGTAAATGCACAGAGCCACAGGCATTAACTACAACCAACTTAAGGTATATAGTATGCCAACTCCCATCAAATTATGCCAACAGTTTTGCTGGAGAACCAAATATTACTTTAGAAAAAAACAATTGCAGCTTGAGAACAAGCAAGGTTTATTGTTCACAAATCACCCCAACATAAGGCCTTCTTTTACCCTCTTTAGGGCCTATCAAATCCATGGGTAACTTCGGTTTACCAAAATTTACCAGTATTTTGCCTAAATTTACCAAAAATTACCAAAGTTGAAAAATACAAAAAAGTTAATTTTGATATATTAGCGTAAATTTGCCAAAAGTTACCAAAAATTACCAAAATTTAACTTTTACCCAACTGCTTTTTACCCATGAAGGATTCTCCTGAATCTTATTCAAGAACCAAGGTCACATACAAATTATCACCATCAATTTACCCTCTTTTCGAGTCAAACAGGAAAAAAAATGAACAAGTACTGCCCAAAATGATCCAAGCGACTTTGCAAATTATAGCAACAAGGTCATCACACATTTTTCTAACACACTATCACTAATAATTGGATGTCAAAGCACAAAAGTCAGCAACTTTTGGAAGAGACGATATAAATTAACATGGAGCTGAAGGCTTCTTCTGTGAAGTTGACTGAAAAGGTCAAATCTTGAACATTCTTTCCAAAGTTTGCTTTAGCAAAGAGATTGTTGAACACACACACACACACAAACAAACAAACAAAATTCTCACCCTTGTCATTGCAGGTGCATTCTTTCCCAATAATTCATCATCCCCAAGGTCAGCTGCCCATGCATTCACCAGGTCATCATCCAAGCCATCAGATTTAGTGACTGTTGCTTTAGATTCATACATAAGATCGGAAATCCCAGTTGCAACAGCTGGATCACTCAAACCAGTCGATGCAGTTATATTATGCTGGTTGCGGTAGATTTCAATAAGTTTTGCACTGCATTTAAATTTAAAGGGAAAAAAAAACTATGTGAGAATAATTGTAGAAGACTACAGCAGCTCTTATAGAGACTAAAATATAAACCTAAGATACAACCGAGAACCATCATAACCAACACAAAACCATAGGATGCAGCAAGTAAAAGATGCTGCATTTGTAACCATAAGATCAATAACAGGGCATATATGACATTAACATGCAGGAATAACTGGCAGATTAAGATTTGATTATATTGGGGAATACTTAAAAATTTTAACAAAACCTTCTTCTAATAGCTACAGACGTCTGAGAGGCTTAACCGGGTAATTCAAACATATTTTACGGCAGAGATGCAAATACTATCAGAAGCTCACCTTGTTGGACCCAGCGGAAGATATTTTGCTCTAGGAACAAAACAAAATAGCGAAACGAGATCTAGCAGCCTCTCATGGGTCTCATACAACTTCTTAAGTTCTTCATCAGTCCACTCTTTATTTGCATTATCATGAGTCCTTATGTCCCTAAAACCGTAAACACAGAGATCATTTCAAGCATTGAGTAAAACAGTTGCAAACTAACAGCCATAACCAAATAACATGGTCCACTGTTCACCTGATCAATTCATCTTGTGCATTATACATTGCATCAAGGACTTGTATCATTGGACTTAATAGAGATCCAAGACCTGTACCACTTGCCCCTTGATCTTCACCATTACTAACATGAAGATCCGAAAACTTAGCCTGCACTCCACCCTGAGCTAATGCATTCAAGAACTCATAGATTTGTAGTCTGTAAGGCTCACCAGATCTGATAGCCATAGTTGTCAGAGCCTGTGCAGCAACTATACGGATCTAAAATGGAAACAAAATGAAAATGATTTAGCACCCGCCTCAATATAGGCATTAGCTCAGGGTAACATGATATAGAGTGTTTGATGCAATTTCCACCATCAAGACTTTCTTACTCCATCAGATTATGGCCAATCACCAAAAGATAGATTGGTAATTGATTTTTAGTTGATGAAAACAGCAAGCCAAAAAGAAAAAACAGGCCACTTCCGAGTTCAAAAAGGCATGCCTGTACGTAGACTGAGGCCAGAGCCGCAAAGCTTGACATCTTAGAGAGGGTGAAGCAAGGCGCCTCCAAAAGGCCCACAAAAGGCATGCGCCTTTTGGATCCTAGTGGGAAAAAGTTTCAAAAAGAATTTTTTTGCTGTGTTTCCTTCTAATTCAGCCCCTTCAACCCTAAAATGCCGTGCGCTGTATGTTGAAAAGGTTTTTTTTCAAAACACACACATGTAAATGTATTTATGTAAGTATACAGACACACGTAATATGTGTGTGTGTGTGTGTGAGTGCCTATAAAAATGCATCAATACATGCAAGTGTGCCATGTCGAAAAGATGCACGCCTAGGCTCTAGAACCCCTTTGCGTCTTTTTGTGCCTTACGCTTTTCTAACCCAAGGGCCACTTACAACATCAAACAAAATGAACAGAGAATTTGAAGCATAGCACACCTCCCAGCTGCCATTAAAGGCACACCTCTGTAATCGAGTCAATGCAGTAGCCAGAGTAGGATTACGAGAACTGGCCGCAGCAACCATTTTGTCAGCATCCAACATCATTAGTGCAGTACCTGGAGGCGTAGCTGATTCCCAGGCATATTCAGATGCAGCATAATTTGCATTTTCCCCAAGAAACCATACCTGCTCAACTGAAAAACTTCAGAAACAAATACAATACAGAACAACAGTATCTCATTGAACGAATATAGATGCAAAAGAAAAAAATTCCCCCACCCCCAAAAAATAAATGAAAAGATACCTAAATAACAGTTGCACATATTTCAGTCATAAATCTAATACTTACTGCTGCTTGAACTAATCTTTGCAATGCCAAAGCTGATTTGGGATCAGTAGCCGAAACTCTGTCTACAGAAGTAATACCTGCCATTGAACCAGGTTGTGGAGGTGGTAAATCAAGAACTAAGGTCACTGCTTCTAAAGCAGTGGGTTTGCCATCAGGACCAGCCCCAACAAGACAAGTCTGCAAATTAGAATAGAGGTAAGGTGTTGCTGTTTCGACAGAATATGATTAGACAATAGAATTGCTGCTATCTCACTTGGAGAAAGCAAGCCAGTCATATGGCTCTTTCAGATTAATGGACATCTATAAACGAAGCTAAGTACACAAATAAGTAGTTGCCACCCATCAGCTGCATGACTTCAAAATAATTGCTCTAAACAGAGAAAAAGATTCCACTGGGGACAATGGACACAGAAATTATTAGAAAAAAAGAACTGATTCATAGATCAACCAAAATCCAAAAAACAAGAAAGTACAATTAAATTACAAGCCAGTCTCAGCATCAGTATTATCTGCTTATCAGCAGGAACCAGAAACAGAATTTGTATGAACTACATTTAATACACTATTTGACACTATATTAGAATGACTGCATCCTTCATTGAAAAACCCAAAGAAGAACAACCATTCAACAGTGTGCCTCTTCAGTAGAGAACAAACAAGTTTTATTTTCCAAATAAATCATATAAATTGGACAATTGTAGTAATTATCAACTCTCACACCAGATACCATTCTAGTAAAGAGTAATAAAAGATATGTTATGAGGAGATCATATACAAGGACTGTCACTGCATAAGTCCAATACTAGATTCTCATAAACAAAATTTCTTTGAGACATGTTAAGTAATCCAAATAAATCAACTACTTTATCTTTTACCCCAGAACGTACAACCTTTTAACACCTACTACATGAAGGGCATAACTTACCACATATCAGTTGATACAGATTCAAACATGGTAGTATGTTCAAGGCTCTATGTGTCACAGAAGTCAATACTCAACACAGGTGAAGGGGATAAAGTGCAAACTTGAACAGCATACATTTAACCCAGCTGACCCATACACGGAGTTAAACTTCCAAATTCAATCTCATATAATAGATACAGAAAAGAAGCTGGTGAAAACACGGTTTTTGAGAAGGATCATGAGGCAAACTTACCTTCCATAAAAGTTGTAGCACGTCTGCATCAATTTTTCCAGGAACTTTAGTGGCAAAAATACGTGCGATTTCAAGAAGTGTCACAGCCATATCTGGACTAGCCTGCATCCAGATAGTCGAGGCCATCAGATAAACAAAAGACTCATAGATGATAACCAACTTCACAGCTATATCTGGAGGACCCAGCAAAAGAACCATCAAAATCTCCAAAACTAGGCTCAAGTTTCATTGTGCCCTATGCCTTATGGGGAAGGGGGAGGGGGATTAGGAATCATGAAGACAAAGGGAGTCATATCACAAAGGGTTTGGTATGGTGAAGTGGCAATACAAGGTACGGTCATGTGGCAATACACTGAGTTCAGCCTTTAGTTTGTTTAATAGGCAAGCAGGACGTGGGCAAAAAAAGGGACCATAACTTTTTCTTTAGAGAAGTAATCAACAGGCGTATTAATAGGACACCAAAAGGCCCAGCCACAAAAAAATGACACCAAAAGGATGTCACCCACAAATGAAGGTGTACTCAAAATGACAAAAAGCCCCAAGCCCTTCATCTTTCTACCAGAATCTTATCAACAAGATCTGACAAGATGACCTTTGCACCATGATCAAGAACTTGACACCAACTATACATGGGTCTCAGAAAATCCGGGAATTTCTCTTCATCCAAGTTCACCAATCACCACCAAATTGTCGAATATATCAACTTCCACAAACTTAGAACCCCACTCTTCAATCTTCTTCCCAAAGCCACTAGAACATCTCTTAACCTTTAATTTACAAGTTCTTGATCTATGGTATAGAAGCCGTGGTTGTACCCTATTTACCCAGTTAATGAAAAAAAACAAATGCCATAAAGAAGACACCCACTGGCAATGGATAAGAAGGTAGTTGATGGGCTCTTCCTCCCAAAAAAAAAAAAACACCACACACACACACACACACATCGACAGTAGCTTACAATTTCTCCTATTAAGTATATCTTCGTTGAAAATCTTACTGTGATAGCCACCCAAGCAAGAAAGCATGCATTGGTGGGAGCGTTAGACTTCCATATAGAATGATGAGGAACACCAATTTGGGACAACTCCTTAAACATCTATTTACATTAGCTCCTCACAGTGAATTGCTCACTTGTGTAAAGAGGCCAAAAAATCTCATCACTTACATGACAAGCAACCTCCAGAGCAGCAAGCATCAGCAACACATCCAGCTCACTTTCCTCCTCCCAATCACTTGTACTTTACAAGAAAGCCATGCCCATAGTACTAAGAACAACTCTTTTGCCCATCAGGTAAGTTGTTGGAAATCAATTATGGGTGGTTTGAGAAGTTCTGCTCTATTTCGCATTTTAAAGTGGAAAACAGGTCTCAATTCTTGTTTTGGCACGACATTTGGCAAGGAGATCAACCTCCCAAGTTTCAGTTCCTGTCTTTTAGGATGACTGCTTTTAACAAAATCACCATTGGACCAAAGAAAACCCTCATGATTTTCTCGAATTGGGTGACAATACTGGCAGGAAGGGCAACGTGAAATAAATTGGGAAACTCGAAAAGTTCTTTCCAATAAAGTTAGCCGGCTCCATTTAGAAAGGAATTATGATTTTTAACTGTCTAATCTCTTATGGAATCTTTCCCCAATTAAACCCCACACCACTTCTCATTTGTGAGGAGCTTAACGGAAAGCCTTGACAGGAAGGAAGGATTTACACCCCACAACCAAAGAATTAAACTAAATGAAGGATGTCGGACACCATGTCAATAGAAATGAGAATGTTTTTGACAAACTCTATGGCCAAAAAAACCTCAAAAAACAGAAGAATACATCTCAAATAATCCAAATTACTCTCTGTAGGCTTGCAACAAACCAAGGCACATCAGCAAAAAGGAAGTGGGAAATAAACAAACTCTGAGAGTGGCAGCTAATAAGATCTAAGAAGTAAACCTTCCCAGGTGGCCAACTTCAACAGCTTTATTCACAACCTTGGTGAAAGTCTCCATAACTAGAATAACAAGGGGGGCGGAGGGTCACCATGTCAAAGGCCCCTAAAGAAGAGTCATGGGAAAGTCCCAGGCAACATGGTCATAAGTTTTTCAATGTCAAGGTTGCACAAAACAGAAAAACACTGGACTGACTGGATTTTAGACAGGAGTCCATGCATTCATTAGCAATCAAAGAAGCATCCAAAATTTGACAACCGTGAATAAAAGCGTGCTGATTTCAGGTGGAACTTTTTTCACTCTCAAAGCGAGGACTTTGGTATGAATCTTACACATGCTCCCCACTAGAATAATTGGCCTAAACTCCCAGCCGCTTCAGCAATCAAACTAATAGAAGTAGAATTCAAACTCTTCTCATATTAAGAATTCTCATGGAATTTAGACAAAGGGTAGCCTGGTGCACAAAGCATCCCCGCAAGCAGAGGTCCAGGGAAGGATTCCACCACAAAGGTGTAATGTAGGCCAACCCTGCTTTTCTGCAAGAGGCTGCTTCCAGGACTCAAGCCCATGACCTCAAGATCACCGGGCAAAAACTCAACCGTTGCGCCAAGGCTTCTCATGGAATTCAGCAAAGCTCAAAATATACCCTATAACAATGTCCAAAAAATGTTCAAGAAAAGCAAGATGAAAGGCATCTGGCCCAGCACTTTCTCCTTCCTGAATCAGAGATGGCGTACAAAATCCCTCTTCTGTGAAGTTCCTCCATGTCCCAAGCGTCAGAAAGGCTTTGAAATATAAGAAATCCATCAAAGAAAGGCCATGCATCTGGAACACTATACTGAATTAAAAGATTTTTTTTGAGAAGTTGAATTTTAAGAAATCTCTTCAAAGAAAGGCATCACTGATGGTGATCATGAAAGAGACGCTCAAAAATGAACCACGGCTCCTTTCATAGCTAAGTCTTCATAATAAATCTGATCCACTTTAATGTTAGAAATAGCATTAAATTTCCTCCAGTTTACCGCACTATGGAAAATTTTAGAGTTTCAATCACAATGCTTCATACAATGTTGTTTGGCACTTCGCCTCCCAAAAACATTATTCCAACTACAGATCAAAGAGAGCTCATTCTTCACCTCAAGCCTATCAACTATATCCACATTAATGATGGCAAGTTCTTGCTCCACACAATCCAGAAATTTAAGCTTCTCCACCAGAGATCCCATCCTACTCTCCAAGTGACCAAACACTTTTTTTCTGAACTTGCCAAAAAAGCAGGAACATGATCAGAAATGTTACATCTCAAGCTACATATTTTAAAATATAAAAGGCGTTCTCGCATTGGAGTACCCACATGGTGAAAAGTGGAACATGATCAGAAGTAATCTTAGACAAGGCTTCAAAATGAACCCCCTGAAAATGAAGCTCCCATTCATGACAGAACAAGAACCTGTTAATTTTAGAAATGACAAGAACATCCTCATGGCTAGACCAAGTAAATCGAGCACTTTGCCACCTTCAGAAAGCATATAGCCCAGCCCATCTATGACTATCAGCCCTATGGTTGAAGAAGAAGAAGATAACAACAACAACAACAATAACAACAACAACAACAACAATAATAATAATAATAATAATAATAATAATAAATAATAAATAATAATAATAACAGTTGTAGTAATAATAACCACCACCACATTTCACTCAAAGTGAAGCATATAAATACTTAAAACGTAGTATCGAAATCCATACCCCAATGCCCCTAGGTCCTTGCCTGAACAGCATATTAGTGGTCCACCAGGAGGGTTAGGACTTCAGATTCAGCAATCCTTGGCCTTGAGATACAAGTAGGGTTTGATAGACTACTAGACTCTGAATGTAAAACTCCCTGACCACTACTCCACATAAAGGAAATAAAGGACAGTTTGTATGGTTTCTTCAATTGCCCAAAAAATATGATTTCTTCAATTGTCAGAAAAAGGTGAGCATGCTTAGCAACATATATCGACTAGCAAATATCAGATTAATGTCATAAGTACAAAAGCGAAAACCCCAGAACCTCTCGGTGCATATTTGGCATCTAAGACACTAAAATTGCAGACAGAAGTGCATAATAGCTGTATAGGGTTTACCTTGAACCGAGCATGCAAGGTAAGCAAAATATCATTCAATAGCGCTGCTGGCCATGCTGGATCTGACAGTTCTGATGCAATAATGGACTTCAGTTCATCAAATGAATCATGGGGACTTTGCATCCAGATCAATGCCTTTATAACCATAGCACGGACATAGACACATTCACAAGCTACAGTTGTTCGAACAACTTCCATTAGTGATGCTAATGAGCTTGCAATAGTATCCCTTGTACTGGTTCCATTTGACACAGAACTGGTCCTTCTAATGCCTGGTGATTGAAGCAAATCAGAATATCTACAGCAGAAGCATAGACTGTATAGTCCACAAACTAAGACCAAATTATATAAATATTTTCAGAAGGGGGCAAATACAAGTAGGGGGGCTTCATCAAAGGTGAATGATGAAAATTCAGGCTCAAAAAGCACGGACACCACCACAGGGTACAAACACCAACTTGGTGGCACTGAATTTTCAAAAGATATCTTGTGAGGACACCTATATTATTTTTTTCATAAATCATCAAAAGATATAATGCAATGACATCAAGGAGATGTCTGCCATATACAAAGGGGAAAAAATACGAAAACAATTAGTCCTCAAGCTCTCATCAATATAATATAGTGACCAATTTGATATGACCAATTGGATTCTCTGCCTGCTGAATTTGCTGAATCTTTCGCGAAACACATTCATGATGTGCATGCCAATCTTCAGCAGAAAATTGCACAGAATAATGAAAATTATAAACTTGCTGCTAATGTGCACCGTAGGAAGATGGAGTTTAATGAAGGAGATTATGTGATGGTCCGAATTCGTCTGGAACGATTTCCTAAAAACTCTTTTAAATGGCTTTTTGCTAGAGCGTCTGGTCCTTATCGCATTTCAAAACGTCTTGGCTCCAATAATTACTTGCTTGACTTTCCTCTTGAATTACCGATTAGTCCTACCTTCAATGTTGAGCATTTGACACATTATTGAGGTACTTTTGAACCTTCTACGTTTTCTGCGAGTGTCACAGGTGGTTCTGCTACTTCTTCAGTTTCGGTGCCTCAATTGCCTCCAGGGGTGCCCTTGCCTGTTGATGAGGTTGAAGCCATTCTTGATGATGAGGTTGTCAGAATGGCTTCTGGTGGCTTTCAACGCTACCTAGTTCGTTGGAAAGGTCGCCATTCTCCTGATAATTCTTGGGTTCTTGATGATGATCTCCGTTTTGTTGCACCTGAGCTGTTGGACGAGTGTTTACAAGCAAACTCTCCTAGGCAAGTTTTTCCAAGCCGGGGAGAAATGATCTGAAGACTTATTTTAGGAAGAAGTTTAGGAATAATAATAATTAGATATTTATATGTTTTAGTTTCCTATTCATATTAGGAATATTATAGGTTCCTAAGTTGTTTAGGAATATTATTCTAGTTCCCTATTACTGTTAGGTTTCGTATTAGGCAGGTTGTTTACCTATAAATAAAGGCTTTGCTACCCTTTATAGACAAACAACGGTGAATATTGAATACAATTATTACTTATTAAGCACAGGGATGTTAATCTTTTTCGTGAATCTAGCACGGTGATGCTGGATTCATTACTTTAGCTTTCTAGGTCTCTATCACAAAATTCAGAAACTTCAAATATCTATCACCCTTGAGCACCATACTCCAACTATACAACCTCAAAAGGTAGAGCTTGAAATCATCAAGAGACAAAGTTTTGTCATCAAATATCCATCAATTTTTCTCCTTCCAAGCAAAGCTTACTTTCTTCATCCTTCTCGAAATGACCAACACATCCTTCACATACACGCTTGAACTCAAGAAACCCCCATCAATGGAAGGGCGATCTACCAAAGTGAAGAAACCCACTAACAATACACAAGAAGTCTACAGATAATGTCACCAATAATGGACAGTTGGCACCAATGGGTAAAAACTATATGGCTCATTTGTTTCGTGTGTGTGGTAAATAGTCCAAAGTATATATCCAATAGGCTAAGACACTCTATGGTTTTAGCTGTGAAGAGACTTGTTTTTAGATGGAAATAGTAACAAAAAAACAAAAACGACCTTCAAATATTCAAAGAGGTAGATATATGGCATACAGCCTTCTCTTATGAAATACACCTTTCAAATATTTACAGAAGTATATTGACCAGTCTGGCAGCACAGAATCACTCCAAATATTGAAAATTTATGATTCACATGGTATTCATTGGTTACAATGTGAATCACATAACCAAGAGCATGAATCCTTGACAATCATATATGCCATCCTGGATAGGCCTGACAAAATGGTGGAATGCTAAGTAATGTGAAAATGATACAGTATACTTTACCTTCAGGATGCGAGCTCTCAGTAGCATCTTGATCAACTGAATCCATCTCAGAAAATGTATTTACATAGTCTCCTTCATCAATATCCTGTAAACCAACAGCAAAGGCTGCAGCTCGACTTTTTCCCATTTCTTGCACAACCCTTGCAGCTGAATGGAGCATGGGCCTTGAGAAACTACGAAAACCGCTCTCCAACCTGAAGCAGAAAAGGAAAGCTGAAAGCCATTCCAGACTCTACCAAACATACAAATTAAAATAAAATTCATAAAAAGCTGACAGATGTTACAGCTTCCAAACCTATTGGCATAATACTTAAGTAGAAAGGAAAAGAAAATTCCACAAATGAGACATTATATTTGAAAAGTACAACGATGAATATAGAAAAGGTACAAAGAAACTGAACCTTCTCATCACAATTTTAATTAGTGGTTGAGGACGGCGAATCTTTTTGGATTTGTCTGTTGTGGCTTTAGGAGGGAGTGCATCCTTTGCTTCACTCTTGGCATCTTTCTTGGAATCTTTTGATGATACAGATGGGGCATCTGGAAGCTTCAAAATTTCACGGGTTAAACGATACCACCCAGCAGCTCGCTCCTCAGTCCTAAAATAGAATTTAAGAAACATTAGGATATGAAAAATCTATGCAAAGGATATCTCTCCTGGAAGCAATATTAAACGAAAGGAAAACAACAATGCACAGGCAATATCTCTAGAAAAGTCTTACCTTTCAGAGTGGTTGGATTTTCCTAATATACACAGTATAGCCTCAAAACAAACTCTTTCACTGGGGTCCAAAAGGAGTTGATAGAGCAGGGAACTAAACTCAGATTTGACATCAGGTCTTTCTGCAAAAAGAGCATTAAGGATCACCAATATTAAGTTGTAACTCATTTCAGTTTTATTACCATATCATTTTCCAATTGATTACCATCTAGCGCTCGCGCTCTTGATAATGTGTGGCACAATTTAGCAAGTGCAACTCTCGCAAGAACATCATTCAAATGAAGGACATCATGCAAAGCACCTGGTTCATGAAACATCTATTTTATTAGAAATTGAGTAATAGTAACTGACAATGCATACATAGGAGCACAATATTCCATGAAGCGCAACATGAACAATGAATAAAGGAATCACAGATTCTATCCACAGTATTATATAAATAAAGAAACAGCTAGCGCATTCTTTTTTAGCTGTTCTCTTTACACACACACACACACAGGGCAGGGATGGCTTAAATAATAACAAAAATGCTGTTTAGCACTCATTGAATAGAATAATAAGGACAAAAAGTAGAAATGCAAGAATATTTATAAATAACTAAGCATAACAACGAGCGCAAATGTCATCAAAATTCATAAAACTCCACGTGTTTGGACAAAAGGTACCATTTTCGATAGGCACTTGATAAAAGGATAAAATAAAAAAAAAAATTTGGGGGGGGGGGTGTTAAAAAGAACGAGTGAGTTAAAGACATTAATTTTATAAAACCAAACCCCAACAGTTCTTGTAGGCTGATCTAAAACCAAGACAGGCATGGAAAAACAAACAATAAAACTATCCAGTGGATGGTCATATGGGGAAAAAAGAATAATCAGGTTAGACAAGAAATGGAGCTTTGGACCTCCTAAACAGCAGTCCTGTAAACACTAATCATGCTTGCGTAGCAGCTTATCCACAGTACAACTTCTTCGAGACAAACTAGCTAGCAAGAGGAACCTCAGTAAATATAAGTTCCTGTGGTTATTATTCAGCTGATGGTTCACTTGGTATAGCTAATAATCACAAGGAGGTGGATGAAATGCATGGAAACTGCTTGCTGGACCAATCAGAAACAGCCAGACAGTAGCTTTGGTTTTGCTGGCTCAGTTTGATGCTAAACCATGCAATTATGTTTGTAAATTAGTTTAAGCAGCTCATTTAAATGTAATTTGTTGTAATTAGGGCTGATTAGAGGTTTCTTCATCATTAGGAAACCTAATTATCTCGGGTAAGCTAGCTGGCTGCTTGCTAGCTGATGTATTTTAGCAATGCTTCTGTAATCTTTTGTTCATCAACGAGTTTATGAATGAAAGTGGAGCTTGCTGCTTCTCTTGTTTGCGAGTATCTGATAACTCTCGGCCATTTCCACTCCTGTATCTAGATTTTGGCAAATCTAGCGGTGACAGTGGAGCTTGATTCATGCTTATGGTGGTGTTTCTGTATCCATAGGTGTGAGTTAAGTCTTGCCCTTGTGTGTGTTTCTTGCTGTCGTGTTTCTGTATCAGCTAGAACACAAGCATATCTATCTTTCTTTCTTTGTTTTCCTTTCCTTGATGCTGACTTTGCTTTCAAAGCCAGCTTAAGTTGAAAATCCATACAGGTTTTGGTAAGGTCATTGGTGTTGTCCAGCTCTTGCGCTCCGATTATGGAGCTGCACATACATCAGACATCCTAGCAAGGAAGCACCAATTCTAAGATAATCAAAAATTTGCACCTTATGGAGGACATGGATCTGTATAGTTGTGGACAGAGGTTAAGATTAAGGTAGTAGTCAGGTAACCATGCACAGTATCCCCCTCTGTTGCCAGGCAGCTAGAGGCACTAAGTATTTGCTTTCTTTCTTTCTTCTGCTTTTGTTACAACCCACACCCCATAGGGGTTTTTTTTGGTTATAGAAACTAAAGTCATTGTTTTTTGCCACCTAGCATGTGAGATCAGGCCCTAGTGTATTTCCTCTGTTTCTCTTTATAAAGATGCAAGTAGCTATTGGTTTAATTCATAAGTTTTAGTGCCTGCACTCCATAAGGATCAGTATGATTTAACTTTATGCTTTCTAAAATGGTTGTCAATCATTCTACTTATCTCCAAGCTCCATCTCGTCTTTTATTTGAGGGGTGCAGGGAAGAAGATATTTTATTGAGGTTACAGAATCAGTTAAATAAAACAGGTTTCAGTGTCAGGGAAACAAAAGCTGTGGTCTCAAAACTTAACCCCTCTGACAGCAAAGCAAGATTGAGCACAACTGAATCTGCTCCCAATCATATACTACTCAGCTCGGATAGGATATACACTAGGTAGTGGTGTTTTGGGGAATACAATTTTTGGAGATTGACATATAAACACCTCCTCCCCCCAAATCCCCCGCGGCCAGGGGGGGGGGAACTAAGAATAAAAGGCCACACAGACACAGATAAACACACATGCTTAAGTCTGCCTACAAAAAGTGCCTTTTATTTGTAAGGAATCAACTGAATTGGATCCTTAATTCAATTTAGAACAAAATTAGTAAAAACATTAAAATGTTAATGGATTTTTCATTCTTTTATGTATGATCTCACTGCGGTCATATCCTAAAATCTGACCCAATGCTTTAGGCATGAAGGAAAGCCGATGTTTTGGGCATAAAAGAAGCGTATCCTTTTCTTGATACTATTTGATGATCCAAAGACTTATGGCATGTAACTTGTTAAGAGTGATGCAGGATAAGAGTAAAGGATGGGTTAAGATATCGATATCTTTCCATATATCTAGAGGCCTGTTGTATTTTACTAATTATATTTTCATAGGTATTTTTAGCAATAGTTTAGGATTATCAAAAGTAAGGAGATTTAGCCATATTTTAGTGATATTTAGTTTCCTAAGATATTAGGATAATATTAGATTAGTATTTTATAGTATTTGACATATTCTAGTTTCCTTATTGTGTTAGGTTTCTTAGCTATATAAATCCCTTGTGTATAAGGGATAAGGCCGACTTTGACGATTATTGAATTGAATTGAGTGATTATTGAATTGAATTGAGTGAATTCCTGTGTGAGAATTCCCTTGCCCTTGGTTCTACATCAATTATGGTATCAGAGCCTTTTCGATCAAGCTTTCAATTTTTTCCCCTCTCGTTCAATTTTCTGCCCAGCTTTCACCAAAAAGAAAAAAGAGAATTCCAAAAAAAAAACAAACTTCCCTAACCCTAGCTGCATACAGCGCCACCACCCCGTTGCTGCAGCCGCCTAACCCTAATTCCAGTTTCTTGTGTTCTGGTGCTAGTTGCAGGGTCTTCTGGCTTCTGTGCCAAATCAGAGAAAACCGAACGCCGCTCGTCGGTACATCATCACCACTGTTCTTGCTTTGTCTGTTTACTACTGTCTGATTTGCCTGATTGCTAGTTTGTAATTGTAGCCTTTGAAGTCTGTACATGAAGCTTCTATTTGCTGGCTGGGACCGCCGGGTTGAGTTTTATCTACAGTGACAATGAGTTGGTTCTATGAGCACCATTGTGGACTTTTTGTGAAAATTCCTAACAGACCATGGTCTATTTCAAAGGATGTTCTCCACCGAGTTTTCTCTCCTTATGGGGACCTAGACAAAATTGCTACATTTCAAACCATGGGTGATTTCTATGCTAGAGTCAGGAAGATGTTATTAGTGCCTTCTGTATGCTTCAAGGCCATCAAATATATGAAGGTTGCTCAGAACTGGATCTTTATTTTGCAAGTGAGTCTATATGTGGTTGTAGGCCCTATATTCCAAGGCATATGTTGGAATATAGGCCTCCAAGAGGTCCTTTGATTCCTTGGCAGCGTACTACCGAAGATAGTACATTTTCACAGTTTTTTATGAAACCAATGAGTTATCGTACGGGCAAGGCTCATACTGTCAATGATGGCAGAGTTAAGGATACTAAAGGTGATATTCTCCACTGGAAAGCTGTCCAAGGGGACTTCCAAGTAGCAAGGGAAATGCACTATCAGGTTGTTGACTCTAGTTCACACGTAGATGTGCCAAGCAATGTTGAACGTGTCAATACAATGAAAAGGAAGCATTTAAGGAAAATAACAAGGAGCTTGCCCTAGCAAAAGACCCTCATGACCTGGACGGTAATATTGCCAGTCATCAGGAAGTTGGTGACTGTCATCTAGACAAAGGTGAAGAGCAGATTGAGGGAATCATCAGTTCAGTTGACATTGTTGAAGTTATTATGGAAGTTGCTGTAGCGGATGATGGCCAATGCCAAGAATCAGTACAAGTGCACAAAGACTTAGAGTTAACTGAGAACAACTCATCCAAACCTTCTTTGTGCATATTAATTGGCTAGACCAGACTTCAACATGGACCAAGGAGTCACTATAGCTGCTAGAAGTTTTATTCCTGCCTATTATTTTGAGAAAAAAGCCCTACAACCACTGTTGCATGGTGCCTACAGCTAGAGAAGAACTTAAGCAAGGAGTTTCAGCATATGTGGAAGGCAATCAGGTCCCTTTTACCAGGGCTATTTCCAACTCCTTTGCATTTCAAAACTAGAGGTCGAGCTTTTTCCAACCGGGGGAGAATGATGCAGATAAGAGTAAAGGATGGGTTAAGATATCAATATCTTTCCATATATTTATAGAGGTCTTTTGTGTTTTATTAATTATATTTTCGTAGGTATTTTTAGCAATATTTTAGGATTATCAAAATAAGGACAGCCATATATTAGTCATATTTAGTTTCCTAAGATATTAGGATAATATTAGGTTAGTATTTTATAGTATTTGACATATTCTAATTTCCTTATTGTGTTAGGTTTCTTAGCTATAAAAATCCCTTGTGTATTAAGGACGAGGCAGACTTTGATGAGTATTGAATTGAATTGAATTGAATTGGGTGAATTCCTTTGTGAGAATTCCCCTGGTTCTACATCAAAGTGTCTTGTTTGTAGCCTGGCTTTCCTTTTGATGATTCTAATATGATGGAGATTGCAGCACGCCTGATAGAAAATGGTGGACAAGTGATCTTCAGCACACTAATTAACAAAAGAATACCATAGTAATGAAACACAAAAGCAACTGAAACATAAAGCAGAAAAAGTGCACTTCAATTGTAAAGATCACATGCATACCTCCACCAGAAACTTGCTTCCCTGCACAACAAAATCCAAAAACGTGAGATGACTCATAGCTACCAAGATGATGATATCTCTTTGTAAGTTTACAGTCAGAATAAACGCTTTTCTCATAGAAAAGACAGAGATGCCAACAAATACACAGTAACAAAGGACATAACAATAGAGAACAAGATGCTTATGACCAAATGTATATTTCTTCACTAGGCTTTTTTTCCTTGGGCCATAGGTATGTAATGGAAACAAGAACAGTGACAGATATAGTTTGGAAGTGTGTGTGGAGTAATAAATGTGAGAACACAAACTACCCAACCCCCCCCCCCAAAAAAAAAAAACAAAAGAAAGCCAAAAATGGAAAATGTGTAGTAATTACCAAAGAAACGACCAAGGGAGGAAAACAATAGAACAGTAGGCCTTTATTCAAACTCATTTTCAACTTCACCAAAGTTAGAAAATAAAAACAAAAAACATAAATAAGTAAATAATGAAAACCTTCACGAAAGTCTCTTAGAATACAAAATGTACTTACCTAAAGTCATTGCAACTGCATACGGATCCCTAGCAGCCAGGTCACAAAGAATCTCCAGAGAATGCCTCACAGCTACAGGATCAGCAAAAGAGATCCTGCAAGCATGCATTTTCCATTCAGTATACATGGTATGGACTAAAAGCAATATTCATTTGCATCATAAATGGCATCAAAGCATAAAACTCAATAATACTCCTCGGTCTACTCCTTCCTCACCAAGATTGTTAAAACGGGAACCCTAGTTAGGACCAACGAAGGTAGTTAGAATCAGAACTGTAGAATCGGATCGAGGATTGTTTGATTTTAATACACTAGTCAAATAGCAAATAAAAAACGCTATAATAGTAAAATCTTTACAAATATTCACTAATAATGAAGCAATATGTTAAAATTATATTTCGTTCGAAAATTTTAACGCAAAATTGATATTGTTATGACAAATTTTTTGAAACTGATAATGTTAAATTTAATGCAAAATTTATATTGTTATTAATTTAAGTAAGTAACGAAGTTTCCTTTATGTTCAAAAAAAACAATATAATAATAATAATAATAATAATAATAATAATAACAACAACAACAATAACAATTCAAAATTAATAATAATAATTAATAATTAATAATATTCAATTAATAATTATTCATAAGTAATAATATTTAATAATTATTAATCACTAATAATTAATAATTAATACTTAATAATTAGTAACTAATAATCAATAATCAATAATAATTAATAATTGTAATTAATAATTGCTATTATAATTAATTAATATTAATTAACAATAATAAAAAATTATTAATTATTTTTTATTACAATTAACTGTTACTGATTATTATTAATTTATTATAATAAGAATTATTAAATAATAATTAATCATTAAAAATAAGTAATAAATAATTGAATTAAACAATAATTAATAATTAATAATTGAAAAATAGTAATTAGCAATTAATAACTGATAATTAGTAATTAATAATTAGCAACTAATAATTAATATTACTAATTAATAATTTAGAATTTATAATTACAATTAAATAATTAATAATTAATAATTAATAATTACAATTTAATAACTAATAATTATAAATTAGTTCTTAATAATTAATAATTAATAATTAAAATAATAATAACTATAACTTTGATTACATTCTTGTTCTCACCAAACACTTTCAATTTTGGGTATACTTACATACCCAACACCCTAGAATTCTAATTCCATGCCCAACTCCATTCCACTTATTTCTCCAAATGAGCCCTAATCGTATTGTGATTCTAACATATGATATTAATACAAAACAAGGATCGTAAGATCCTAACTACTTTAAGATTCTAATGGGAGTTCAATTGACGGAGGATTTTTGAATCGTAGAATTGTAAGATTGCAAATTTGCATTGAGAGTTTAATAACTACGTTCCCCACTCTTTCCTCCACTCTCAATGGATACATCCGTACCTAGACATCATTTATTTAACCAATATCCATGAACAGATCACTTTTTCCATTAGTTTGATAAGCTTTGGAAAAACAAACAACATGAATAAACATATGGTAATAACACAAAAACACTCTTAACTTTAATAAAGGAAAGTTTCACCACATAAATATGTTGCATACGAATAGCAAAGCAACAAGCCATCCGCCGATTCCAAATCCCCTCTAAAGCACCAATTCACTAAGATCCCTCCCTCTTTAGTAAGTTATTGCAAATATGTTACCATGTGACGCTTCCAAAAAGTTATTGCAAATATGAGCTCTACAAGGAAACCACCTTCATTAACAGTAAGAAATGAGGCAGTAATTCAAATGTAGGAGCTTTCAATATAAGGTTCGAGTATTCAACCACGAAATCCTCATTCAAATCAAAGTCCTATTTCACATATCATGCAAAGACTGAAACATTGTCTAGTTTGGGATTACTGAACTTGTTAAAAAGACTAAAAGAATGCCATTTTCAACAAACTTATCCCAGACAAAAACAGGGGACCAAACATTCATGGAAGATACTTGCTCCCAATAATCAGCAACAGGCATCTCCACCCACAAGAGCAAAAAGAGCGCAGGAGACCTCTCTCAAAAGGAACTCATCAGTCATTCCACCTTCAATCATAAACCAATATAAAATTCTTTTTAAAAAAAAATTTAAAAAGAGATGGAAGGATGGTCGCCTCCCTCAAAGAACAAGCATGGAACAAATCTCTCCTATCCTTCTTACTTTTTGACATATATCAATAAAGGTTATGCCCATATGGGTGTAGAAGGAAACCAACTAAAACCAGCCTTGCGATATTTGAGGATAAGCAAGTAAAACAACAGCATCTTGTGGTCATCAGATATGATACAAACAGTTGGAATCGTGAGGATCTTTCTCATTCTTTACCTCCTTGGTTCCTCTTGTTCTAGGTACTACTACAGACTTATTTTAAGGGTGGATAATAACAATCTTCCACCAAAAAGATTGTTGAACCTAAGGAAAAACACTTATAATCTGCATTAATATAAGATGTCCAGTGCATATGGGACCACAATTCAAGCAGTTTGAAGTAAGATCTATGTCATTTTACAGAAGGTTGTAACATACATAGATGTACATGTCCTATATGATCAAAGAACTAAACTTTTAGGTGAAGATGAAAAATATTAGACTTTTTCTTTGAGCCCTTTATGATAATCTAAAAAATAATCACACATAGTTTCCTTTCGCATTCCCAAAGTTCCAAAGAAGACTGACAAGGGCAGAGCATAACACAGATTTTATAAGGTTAGCCAAGGCTGCATACACAAAAAGAATGACTAGTAAAAGCTTACCCCTGAGCAGCACGTTGAAGGAATACTGGATTGCCTGGATCTAAAGGAAGTCTTCTCAAAGCGCTTATGGCGGCATATTGTAAATTACAGCGGATAATAAACTGTAATGTCGATCAAAGGTAATTTCAGTTAACTTGTCTATGTCACGTACATTTTGAATGACATCAAAGCTCAAAGTGGTTGCTAGCTAGGTCAATTGTTAGTACCTCCTTATCACCACCTTTTGTCCCAAAAATTCCTTTCTTAGGCTTGTTGGGTCCCTCTGCAACCTGGGTGATTAAAAGCCATAAATTAAATGGTCTTCATATTATGACTAGCCAAAAACAAAACACCAAATCTAAAGAAGAGAGAATAAAGGTAGCAGAAGCAACACTAACAAATGAAAAACGTTAAGTACACTTTCAATTTTGTAAAACTGAACATTGGTAAACATATAAGTACTTCAGACAGATCATTATGCTCAAACAAACTAAACCAAACCTAGCAAAAACCATACACGTGTTTTGGGGCGGGGATGTGTTTAAAAGTAGCATCATTACCCATGACTCGTAGAAGGATTGTGTTTATGAGGTTCCTTTTTTCAAAAAAGAGGAAAAAAGGCTCTAAATACCTGCTAGGCTGCTACTCCCAGGACAAAAGTACCAAAATAATGATGAGACATGCCACTTCAAGCCGCTCTAATGTGAACTCGAAAATTTTGCGCAAAGTGACACCTTAATTGCCTCACCAGTGGAAAAGGGAATACACGTAACCACATAAATGCATATGCATCTTTCAACAAGGTGAAGGGAGGATTTACATATTTGATAGACAGATATGTCATCACTTGCTGGTAACTAAAGCAGAATTCATTATAAAAGTACTATAGGGAGTTGATCATATTCACATTATTGGCAGAAAGGGAGAAAACCATGACCTCAAGTTCTCATATATTAATCTTATCCATGGTTCAAAATGCCACTAACTTCCCTTCAAGAAGACCCACAAAAAGCAATTTGATCTAGTTGCAACCACAAGAATGCTTCAAACACAAACTAAGCCCGTAAATGATCCCCTTTTATGAATAATAAAAAATGCATAAAAAATGTACCTTTTTGTACATAGGCAACAACCCCTTGGTGTCTTTGCAATATATGTTTTCATTACTTATTAAATAAAAAATCAAAAACATTGTATTAAATAGACAACAAGGGGATGTCACCCTTGTAAAAAAGAAAGCCTTCTCAAAAAGATAAATAAATAATAAAACCTCAAACCCTCAAGCTCTCTAGACTAATCATATCAACCAAATCCAAAAAAGAAATATTTGTACCCTGCTCAAGCATTTGACTCCCAACTATACAAGATTCTCAGGAAATTTTTTAGCATAAGACTTCTACAGGAGGAATCATCTTTGAAGGGAAGATCACGTAACTATTTCAAAGTTTAAACTCTTGAAAAAGTCCTAGCCTTACCCGCAAAAATTTGTCTATTACTCTCCTTCCAAGTACTCCCCGAAAAATCCAATGCCATTGACCTCCAAACTCCTAGGACCCAACTGCTCTTTAATTTCCATTGCCAAGCCACTAAAACATCTCTTATAGCATGAGGTTGCACTTGAATACCCCTAAGCACAACATTCCAACCATGCAACATTCTCAAAAGGTAGAGCTTTAAATCATGAAGGGAAAATGTTTCAAAAGATTCAAACTTCTAGAATATGTTTGTTGTATTTCAGAAACATAAAATCCAACCACTCCACCAACCCAAATGGTTAGACCATATTTCATTTCAACTATATTTCTCAACATTGTATCCTCTTCCTTAGCAAACTTCCACAACCACTTAGACTTTATGAGCTTTGTTCACATTGTGGAGATTAATGCCAAGGCCATCCCGATGCTTAGGAAAGCAAACCCCATTGCGATTAACCCAGTAAACGCCACTTTTGAAGTCATTACTATACTGAGAAAGCCTAACTATTTTCTCTAATTGGGAGGCTATGTAGCCAGAACGGACAATAAAGACATGAAATAAATAAGACTTCTTACGGGACTTTGCCATAAAGTGAGTTATCTCTTCAGGAGAGACACTTAGATTTTCACCCAGGTAGTCTCTTATGAAACCTTTGCACAATTTGATCCCACAGGGTTTTTTATATATAAGGCGCAACAAATACAAGACTCCATAAATGACTACATTATGAGAAGCAATGTCCCCTAATGGCCTTTGTTCACAAAACACCATTAGAAGCCCCCCCCCCCCCCCCCAAAAAAAAAAAAAAAAACAAACAAACAAAACAAAAAAGCGCAGGCAAGTTGTCACATGTATAAACACAAGTACCCTAATCAAAATAAGAAAGTAGGGAAACAGAATACAAGAACCCAGCATGAGCTGATCGCTGCCTTAGAAAGTATGAATCCATGCGTCAAGAAGTTGTAGGTAGGATTTTCCAAAGCTCAGACTACCAAAAATCAACCAACTCAAAATGTCAGACATCATCAATTTTTGTCAGAACGCCCTGCTTCCATTTCATGGTTCCCTCAAACTTAAGCAAAGCAAGGGCATTGATTACAGAAGGCTAGAAGAGGTTTCTAGAAAGCCAGACATAAACAGACATGCAGCACTCCAACAAAAGAAGGATTTTTATTTTATTTTTTTAAGGGATAAAAGAAAGAAAACTTTAAATCAGTTTAGCAGACAATAAACTAACAATGCTGTAATTCCTAGCCAGGCCAAATCATTAAAGCAGCATGGTGTAATTTTCTGGAAGGGAAATAGAGAATAGACAAACCTTATCAAGGAGCGCAAAGACAATTTCATATACTTTCATAAGAACTTCAGAGTCACTGGAAGGAGCATAAGTCAGAGCCTTCAATGCCTGCAGTCTCCGCGCATGAACTTCAGAAGGGAAACAAATACAATTGTGGTTACATTTTAAGACAATCAAACAAACTGGAGACTTAAATGCTAGCAAGTTTCTGCCACTTTGCAACATGTCTCACATGACAACACAGTAAAAAAAATACACAACAGATCAAAATATGAAGTCTGTAGTCCCTGCACATGTCAAGTCAGGTGTCGTCAACAAGAACTCAGCTTTAAGATGTATTTCCACCTCACAACGACAGCAAAAAACCACAACACTACTACTCCCGATTTATGGCAAATGTGTTAAGATTGTGTCCCGAATAAATCTTTTTCTTATATCCTTTCTTCTTTCTTAAATTTTTTGAGAGTACGGCAAATGTATTAGAAAGTCCATTGCCAAGTGAATTTCAGGCCACCAAACCCAGCAACTGATGAGAAGGCCCTATGTAGTGACAGGCTTTTGCAGATGTCTAATGCCTTCGTAGATGAAGAATCGAAAATCTCTTGTTCAGATGTGGCATTTGACACTGTCCTTGATTCATTTACCAAAAACATATCCCCAAGATGCTTTTTTTTTTCTCGGAGAGCAACAGGGCGAGGAATTTTGTTCTTTGGTGGAACATATTTTGCAAGGCACTGTAGTTACAACTTCCAGATTAAACCAAATTGAATAATTTTTTTTATTAAAACTCAGGCATTTCCTCTTAACTAACTTTTGCTAGTGTTTTCAGTACAGCATTCTAGACAAAAGTTGTACAATTGTTCCCCCTTCGTTATCAACCGATTCAACCATCTACACAGATGCAGAAGTCCTGGACACTTTGGGGCACTACAGCAAAACCTTAGCTTGCTGGGTGCTTCTCCCTTATAGCCAAGTTCAATTCAACTTGGTCCAAGGCAGAAACTGCACTGCAATGGTTGTGTGCCCAACAGCCCAAGGGCTCTCTCAGCCAGGTCCTTACACCATCTCATTTAATGATGTGATAGGAGATTTTGTTTTTATCATTTTTTTTTCACAATTTCTCATCGCTAGGGCATTTACATCCCTTCACGATACATGAACAAACCATCTTAGTCTAGTCTCTCACAATCTCACATCTTCTCCTCAAATGGATCCCACTCCATCTTTTGCTTTGATAACTTCATTTTATGTCGATGTCTATTTGTAAAATCTTTTCAACCCATATTTTAGGGAACCTAGTCCTCACTAGTCCAAGGCATGCAGTATACTTTAGTAGCTTCCGCAATGGAGTTCCAACAAACATAATGGCTAGGCACCTTATCCTTAATGAAATTCCCACACTACCTTTATAGTTTTTAGCTTCTTCATTCCTTCAATGTCAATCCAGCACCATTAGATCCCAGACATGGGATTTAAATTTTAAGGTTGAGATTATTTCAGTCCAAGTCAAACTTCCCCGCAAGCAGGTGCCAAACATCCTAGCAATCCAACCCCGTATGCAGTATTGCCATTGCCACATGCTTGAAGATCCATATATAGCACAATGAACTCCAGTTCAAAGTTGAGATTATTTCAGTCCAAACCAAACATTCACCAAAGCAGCACACGCAACATTCCAAGCAAACAACCCTTGACCACTGCTACCAATATCATGTGCTTAAAGATCCATATCTTGCACAGGAACCCCGAATAGCGAGCAAACCTTATCAATACTAAGTTTGGCAACATTTCAAAACTCAACAACCAAAACTTGGAAACAAATATCCACAAAAAAAGAGGATCTAATATTTGGTTCAAATAGACTTGTATCAAACCTCTCAACAGCCGAAGTTTCTTTTATGTGAATGAACAATGGGTCAGTCAATTTTAAATTTTTTTTTTTTTTGGAATCTTTGTCTATTAGAGGTGGCACCTTTAATTTCAAGGATAACCCCCCCCCCCCCTTCTTTCAACCGCAAGGAGAAGGGGGGGGGGGGGACACCTCAACTTTAGTCTCTCTTTCTCCTACGTTTTGGCTTTTCACAACCAACACTGTGTGAGATGGATGTAAGGTTGTTCATCGGTCCAAGATCAAAGACTGAACAAGCACAATTTCATCAACCAATAATGGGGACCGATCAACATGCGGTCTGAGACTGAACCGACTGAAAGAACCCTGACCGAGACTTTTTGGGAAATATTCTATCTTACCTACCACTGATGTATGTCTCAGCCCTAATAAGACTGGTCTGGTTGAATGTTCACAAGAAGTGTTCACACACAAATCAAAAACTTCACCAAGAATGCTAAAAAACCAGATCTAGGTCGGCAATACATATGAGCAAATCTTCAAGCTACAAAAAATAAATCACGCAGGGGGGGGGGGGGGGAAGGGCCATACCAGCGCCTATGGTAGTCACGGAAGGTCAGGTAGAGAGTAACAATATGATCACATCAGCTAGAGCCACTGGAGACCTATAGTGTGTAGGAGTTGTGGCCAATGAGATTCAGGGTTTGTGTGAGTCTGAGAACAAAGAGAGAGAGGGAGTCAAGTGTGTAGCTTGAACTAGCCAGCCATAGAGGTGCCAGAGTATGCTCTAAGAAAGAGAGGAATGAGAGAATGAACCAAGAGAGAGAGAGAGATGTAGAGGGAAGTATCCCCTGAGACATTCAAGTGAAAGAGACAAAGACTCAAAGATAGGGGGAGTCAAAGGAATGGAAGGCAACCCAGCTTTTTTGAAAGAAAAATTCCTCCTTTATTTCAAGTTGATTGGTCCACCATCTGGAATCAAGCCCAGACTTGACCGACCGGACCGGATCAATGGCCGAATTGACCAAAAACCATGACCGAGAGTCAGACCAATTTCATTTGGAGGAAAAAGAGAGGTCTAGAACATAGGGGGGAAAAGCAACAAGAGAGGAGAAAAGAGACTAGCTTGGGGGTAAACAGGGTGGATAAGGCTACAATGCGTATAGTTAGCAGCTAATGCCAGGCTTTCACCAGTTTAGGGTTGTTGGCCACGCAAATCATGCGGGACTGCAAGCATTTATATGGGAAAGCAGGACCAGAGGACCAAAGGAGCTTGCTAGGTAGATTCCAATTTAATGTCCAAAACAGTAAATTAACCATACAAACTAGGGTACAATTGTCTTTCTATTGCCTCATTCAAACCAGTGATACAAACTTACAATATAAAGGTAGTACTCCCTCCATCCTAATTTATGTGTCACTATTGACTTTTTCAAGGTCTCCAATGTCCTTTGACCAACACTTTCTCACATAACATTTTACCAAAAATTACAGCATATATGTATTATGACAGTGTTTTTATTACTTTGACAATTTCTCACATAACATTTTACCAAAAATTACAACATTATATTCTTATGATAGTATTTTTCTTACAAATCCAAATGATAGTACTTAGTTTCCTATAATAGATCACTGGTTATGTTGATAAATTAATATCCAAAATTTTTAAAGGTTTAGATGAAATGGAAAGGATGAAGTAATAATTTAAGGAAACAGTGTTGAGGAACATAAAATACAGTCACCCACACCGAAGGGTGTTTAGAGGCAAACAGTTCTTTTTTTTTGCCGACTTTTGGTTCAAATATTCTTGTATCAAATACCTCAACTGATGGGAATCAGTCTACACAGGCCTTTGCACAACCTCAATCAAGTCTAGCAGAGGTTACATTAACCAAGGAATGCTAACTGATGGCCCAGACAGCAATGCACAGAACTGGAGTTACCGTATGTAAAAGGAAAGAAATAGCAGCTCTCAAGTGCTGGACCAATCAGAGGCAGTTTTGGATTGATTCAGCTTCAATGTTGATGTGCTGTCACTCTCTCATGCTTTCCAAGCTTTTACTTTTGTAATTGCTGAACTATGCCATGTTTAACCCAATTAAGGCAGGATTAAGGTTTTTTTTTTTTTTTTTTTGGGAAAGGAAAATATATATTAATTACAAGGTCAAAGAACAGATGCTCAGCAAGCATCTACAAAGTTATGTAACAACCAAAATAAAGACTATCCATAAAATCTATCCCATCCAAAGAAGAGCAAGTCTTCCCATAAACCCAAAAGAAGGGAGATTTGATGAAGTTGTCCTTCAATCGCTGGAGAGGAGTTTCCAATCCCTCCAAAACCCTTCAGTTCCTCTCTCTCAAAATACTCCAAAAGATCACACGTGGTATAACCAAGGCAGGATAATGGTTTCTTAATCCTTAAGAAACCTAATTAGAGAGGTTCAGCTGGCTGCTGGCTGCTGGCTGCTGGCTGCCTTAATAGCTCGATGGCTTTGTGATTAATTTCAGTGCATGAGTTTTATGAATGAAAGCCTTGAGCTTGTGCTTGCGAGTATCTAAGAACTCTCAACCTCTACTTATGTATCTTGATTTGGCTAATCAAGGGGTAATAAAGTAGACTTGCTGGCAGATTCAATGGTGATTCTGTATCTTAAGTGGTGTTTCTATATCTTGGATCAAAGCAAGCACAGCCCTTGGTATCTTTGATTGTGGTGTTTCTGTATCAATCATAGGCACCTTGTTTCTATCCCATTTTGTTTGCTTTCTTTCCTTAATGCTGACTGATATCAGCTGATTGATCAAGACATCAATCCAGGTCCTTGATCCATCAGTGGTCTGTGACTGACCCGTGCACTCTGATCTTTGCCTCTATACCACACACACATCTCAACGCCCGCAACAGCCCAAAACCCTAAGCTTCTTTTTTGTGAAGGAATAATTGGACAGTCAATACTTTCTCAATCTATGTCCATTACAGGTGACAACTTTACTTGCAAGGATAACCCCCTTCCCTGGGGCTTTCAACAAGAGGGGGAGAAGTGTGCGAGACACAGTATTATCTCAGTAGATTGGTCTCAGGTAGCTGCTACAATTGCATCATAGGCTCAAGCTCTAAAGTCAGGAATTGACTTCCTGGCTGAACTTTGGATGAATTATCTTGCTCAAAAGAAAAGATTATTCAGACAAGGTCCACAAGTTTAGATTGAGGGGAAAGAAACTATCCTCCACAAAACATCATTACAAGCCAACAAGATAACCATACCAAGTTCTAGATCAGAAGATAAAATTTAGGCGCCAGCAACTCTAAGGGGTCAGTAATCACTCTGTAAACAAGGTTGAACATGGAGAATGATAACAATGTTCAATATCTACTTGGCCTAGAGGACATAAAGTAGATCTCTGGGGACAATGACTACAGACTACCTCATGGCCAAGAATCTGGCACATGATAACAGAATATGATGGTCATCATCCAAGTTTCCTAAATTCAAGCAACTTGTGCACCCCAAAACATAGAAAGAAACAAACTTTCAAACTGCATGATATCAAGAATGGGGCCCAAAATGCAAAATTACTTCTCAAGATATTACCAGATTCTATTATTCTCAAAGTGGTTTCATTTTTTTGTTAACGAAAAGGCTTAGTAGAGCAAACCTTTTTAGTGAGAAGAAAACAACTGTGACACAAAGGGACAAATTTCAAAATAAAGACAAACACAACTCACATTCAACATCTTCATTTAAAGCCTCCGTAGTAAGTTGCTGAACTATTCTAGGAACCACATCAGCTCGAGTGACACCACCAACAGCATCAATATCAGCTAGCGCATCCCAGTTTGGTGTTGGAATGCCACCGCCAGTACTCAGACCTTGTGACCCAGTATCTGACAAAATTCTGGCCAAATAATAATAAACATATCGCAGAACACTTCTATCTTCACACTGCTGGTTCAACTGCAGGAGTCATGCCCGGAAGATAATTGTTAATTGGCTAACAAATACACACACAATATTGTCATTATGGTCCATAGAATACAGATGGCTAATTTAACAAAAATTGATACTAATTTCCATCACATTTAAATTCTCAAACCCAGACTATTTTATCTAAGCTACTACATTTGAGTTCTAAAGAGAGAGAGAGAGAGAGAGAGAGATAGAAAGGGGGGGGCAGCATTGAGGAATAAAAAAGTAAAGCTTTTTTCATAAACTCCCAAAACAAGAACAATTGTATTAGAGAAATACCTTTTAAACAAGCATAATCCAACAAAATCTCAGATGGGGTCATACACACATTTTGGCTTTAAAAAAACTCTGTTGAGGACTCCAAATGAATGGCAGGTGGCCACTGGCCAGACCCAAACCACAGCTCGGGAAGTCGGTAGCCTGGCTCAATCTATGCCAGCCTACTGGCAAACCAATCACTCATTCCAAACGCTGTTTAAACTAGTCCTAGCCCAATGTCCCTCAGTTTGGGGTCGGAGAATATGTTATATGCCTAACCATACCCATAAGCCCAAGGGTCAGTCCTCAGCCATGTGCCCATGTGTGTTTGTCTGTGTGTGTTGTGGACAGGGTTCAATGCAGCAACTTTAGCATTATTCAAGAATGGAAAAAAGGCTAATGCCCCCAAGTTAAAAGCAATTAACTTCCCACTACAACAGATAGGTAACAAATAGAGGCTAGTTGAGATAGGCATTTTTCTTTCGTCCATGACAATCCAAAGCTTTCAGCAAAAGGGCACAGGATCCCAGCTAATGCCTTATCGCTTCTTCAATTTCTCCGACGGATTTAAGAGAATAAAAATGCAATGGTCCAAATCAAGTCAGAGTAAGGTCTGAGTAACAACAGCTTATAGGCCTTATACAGGGTCAAAGATCTCAAAGCCCAGCGAAGTTGATCTGCTAATACCAGCCTAGACAAGTTGCCAGCCTAATAGTCACTTAAAGTTCTACAAAGAACACATGAAATTCTATTATCAAGGAAGCACCTTATATTTTCTTTTTCTTTTTTTTTTTTTTTTTGGATAAGTATCAATAGATGTATCGCATGGACACCAAGGGAGCGTTGCCCATTTATAAAAGGTGGCAAATACTAATGAAGTATCTTTAAATCCTACAACTATTTTCTGGATCTAATGATGAATTTGAGAAGAAGAATAATCTCCTCTTCTTGCATTCTCCTTCATTCTGTTGCTCATGACAGCAATTAGCTCTTACATACTGGAGTGTGATGATCAATAGTGTGCCCCATGTGCTAGCTTCTAATTGTGCACCGCCTGAATAAGATGCTCCTCTATCTCATGATTTCCATATGCATTGTCATGAATGTTCCATTTCCTCATATTGTCAAAATGCAACTTTCAAGAACATTTAAGAACCTTAGTTAATTAAAAAGTTATTAACAACATATAGCAAAAACCAATCACATTGATCACCCACTTTCATGTGTTCCCAAAAGTTGACAACACATATGAGACAGAGGAACAAAAGACCACAGGTCAATGTTGGTTTTTCAATGATGTGTTAGGAAAATCTTTCCCACCATATAAACATTACACAAAACTAAAGGGCAGCCCAGTGCAGAAAGCGTCCCTGCAAGCGGAGGTCCGGGGAACTTCCCCTAAATATTACACAAACCTGTGTATGACAATTATATTAAGTCTTCAAAGACAAATATCCATCATGCCCTCATGGAGGAAATATGTAATAATGCAACTAGGATCTTCCACAACAGTCACCAAGCTTTATACAATATTTATCAAACATCTATATCACATAAAGAACTCACCATGAGAAGAGAAGGTGCCAATGAAGGGTCAACTGAATTGTATACAGCAAGTTTAGGAAAAACATGATTCACCAATTGCTTCTGGGAGTTTTTCTACAGACATACAAACACAATGGTATAAGATTGACAAGAAAAATAAAGAGCTAAATGGTAGAAGAAGTGCAAAACAGGCACTGCATACCTGATCGGAGGTAGCAGCTAGTTCGTGTATACTCCTTGCAAGTTGAGCATATGATACTGGCTGCCAAAAACAAAAACATAGCCAGATATTCATATCATTGATCAATGGCACACAGTAATATGCAAAGGAGTAAAAAATACTTTTGAGACAGGATTGAGCGAAAAAATAATAAAAAAATAAATTACTTCAGGTCTCATGGTGAAACAGAAAAGATGATAATCATACAAAACACAATGGAGTATATCATGCTACATTTAGCAAGCCGAACTCATCAAGATAACATAAGTATGCAAAACATATTCCGAAGGTTGTCATTTGAACCCATTTCATAGGTAAAACAAAGAGCTACTTCATGTCCTACTCAAATTATGCATTCCACATCATAGAAAGCTCCCACAATTCAGGCTCTCAAAAACTGGTTATGTCTTATGACTTGAAACCAAGGTCCAATATCAAAAACAACACAAAACTTGCACTCTTCACAATGGCTGTGTTAAACCCCTTCTGATATTTATCAGTATCCAGTAAGGCTTACTCACAAGTTAAACACCTCAATTACAATATAAGTATTACGTACCAGAATCTGAGACTAAGGCTAAATAAGACTAAATTAGGGTCACAGTAACTATATTCTAGCTCTGAATATACAATAAAATCAACGTCGTTCCAAGAGATCCAGACCCCAGTAACTGTGATCAAACTTCTAGAACTAACCTCAAAAATCTACACCAACGGGTCCAACAAAGTCAAGTAACTACCTTTAAGAAAACTAGAGCAAAACCCAACTCAACAAATCAAACCTCATAGCCAACAAAAGAAACATTGCACAATAATAGTTTATTAAATCACAATCCTGAACAAAAATCAAATTACCCTCTTCTTCTGCTTTTGTGGCATGATATTAGCACGAACAGCTTTAGCAGCAGAAATGGTGTCATTCTGAATCTGCATAAGAGTGGTCCTCTTTTTCCGATCGGTAACCGGTTTCCCCAACGCGGATGGAGGCGGCATAGTGGGAGACGACGCCGTCTGCATCGGCGGCAAGGCCGATTGCGATGATGATGACGACGATCCCTTGGGCGCCGCCTTGGGGTCTGCCGTGATCAGATCCATCAGCGTCGTCCCAGATGAATCCTGCTCCAATGTCACACACACACACACAGAGAGAGAGAGAGAGAGAGAGAAATTGGAATCAGCTAAATTGATGGAAAATTGAAGGAACGGTGAGGGAGAGAGAGAAAGAGATCCGATGCATTACCGCCATTTCTAGGGCAGTTGTGAGCTGAAAATGGGAGCTCCGACGAGTAGAATTCAGCAAGTTAAAAATTGAAAAGTTGAAAGAGGGAGGAGGATGGTCAGTCTAAATGAGGGGGATGAGGAAGATGTCCCCTCGACTCAACTAAACTGTTGTCTGTGAGGGAGGACTGGAGATCTGCTGCCTCTGCCCGAGTTGCTGCCAGAAATTCGCGCTCCTCCAATTTTATCCCTCGAAGACCCAAGTTTCTCAGTTTGGTCATAAGATTTTTACCTCCCAATTTTGAAATTAAGGTCATGTTCGGCAAAAATTGTGGACTTAGCAGTGGATAACTATTTGAGTAGTGAATACCTGTGTTGAGCGGTGGATAGCTGATAGTTATTTATGTAGCTTTTTGTGAAGTGTGTGTTCAGTGAAAATAACGGATAGGTTAATGTATATATGTAAAATTACCAAAAAAGATGTAAGTATCATTTTATTATTGTTTTCTAATACTATTACTGTTATTATTTAGGGTTTTAAACATCGATGTATTGTACTTTAGGGGGTGATTGTTGCATAAATACAAACTTTTTGGATAATATTTGCCAAAATTTAGCAAAAAATCTTACACTGATTAAAAGCGGTTGATATGTGCATGATAGGCCTTATTCTAGATTGTTATCATGATTTATCTTTGTTAGACTCCTTTCACACCCTGTTTGAAATCGTGATCTTAGTTCACCTATGCTCTTACTCGTGAAAAAGAAAAAAATATAAATAAATACAGTCGGCTAAACCGACAAGGGTTGGTGTGAGTGGACGACACTCACACCCCTTAAACACTGCGTTGTGAATGGAGCAACCCAAGTTGGGAGGGTAACCTCTATTGAGGATAAGCTTAGTGAGACTAGACTAAGATGGTTTGGTCATGTATATCGGAGGAGCACAGATGCTCTCGTTCAGAGCTGTGAAAAGATTACGTTTTCGCCGCTTTGTTGTGGGTGTGGCAGGCCTCGAAAGTCAATGAAGCAGGTTATTAGATCTGATTTGATGCACGTAGGCTTAGTGGAGGAAGACGCACTTTATAGGGTTGCTTGGTGGGTTAAGATTAAGATTGTCAGGTGTGAGAGTGTGAGGGTGAGAGGTTGCTAGTAAGACGTCGTGTTATGCCTTTGCTCTATGTTTCCTATGGTCTCCCTGTGTTTGTCTCTGTCTGTGTTTATCAAGTTAGCTTGAAGATTTACCTGAATTACCCAATCAAAGAGCGCACATCTAAACCGCCTCAAACCTTGCGTTAACATGACTATACTGAGGTTTGTTGTTGTTGTTGTTGTAGCCTCATTACTATCTTTCTCATTAGATTGATCAATAACTTCCATCGTTGATCGAGTTGAGACTCCCTATAAACATTGAGATATTGATTCGGATCATCATTAGGAGGACTCATTATCTTCAAGCTTGTCCTTCACACTTGGATGAATCTTGGAACAAGATGGCGCCAAATGGAAGGATGGACTAACCTCACTTCATCTTCGCCTCTCATCCTCATCACACTATTCAACCTCCTAATGCATTTTGACCTTTCCTTTCTCATTCTGCTTTCCGCCATTATGGTTGGGTTTGTCACGCTATGGAAAAGTAGACTCCGTAACAAATATTCCCTCAGTGGTTGACCAAGGCTCAAGAATCTCAGCCTTGGCTCTACTTCTCTTCATCGACCTCACAATAATTCACCCTTCTTCCTTAGAGCGAACTCACCCCATGGGAGATTTGGAAGGTGAATTAGCTATATCATGGGTTCTAAATTTCCCCACTAATACTTCAAAATTTATGTAGATTAGTTCTCAGGGCAGTGGTCAATATGGTGGTCTTTGCCATCACAAATAGTGTTAACCTCAAACAAGTTATCATATGTAATATGGATTTTCTTAGGACCTTTTCTGGTAGGTGGGAAAATAAAACACGGTAAGGGATTGGTGATGTTAATGCTCAAACAAACTCTAGCAAATATACCCTTTTTGTTGTCAAAAGTCTCAACATCCACTCAGTGAACAATACCCACACTAGATAGGAGTGAGGTAAGGATTTTTTTTTTAAGTCCAATATTCTTGGGGTAATGTAGATTTGGACCCATTGATCTATACAATCAATAGACTCAAAATAAGAACCAATCATAGGCACCCACTCCCTGACAATTAGATTGAGCCTCCCTCACAAACCAATGTTGGATGAACTAGATATACTCCTTATCAAAGGCATTTGAGGATCTAATTAGAATCCAATCATTCCCAATGTATGTCATTTTAACTTCCCCACGGATATGCTTCCAGTCAGACTTGGTCTTGGCCAAGAGCACTGAGAGCGTGACAGACTTAACCCATAGTTAGGCTAAAAGACTAAGATTCATAAGCTCATTAAGTTCATTACAATCATTTTAGACTAAAAGTGAGTAAAAGATGGTCATTTAGTGTTCTTTCAATTCAATTCCATTGGGGGAGTTCAGGTTATGATATGTACCTACAAAATAGTAGTGTACAGTTAATAGTTGTAATGAGGGGCAGTGACTACTACCCTGGCATCCCACATAGTACTTAAGTGTGTACAAGAAATTAGGATTGGGTATGTTATTTGGTATGTCAGGACATAGATTTTTTTGGAACTATTTCAAGAGTATAAGACAATTATATAGCCTAAAGAAAAAAGTATATCAAGTATAAGGATCATATATAAGTAAAACAATAAGAATATGATCAACATGGGTGAAACAGGAAGCAACACGGGTTCTGTTGTCTTCCAGAGAACAAGGAAAACTTTCCTGGGCTCAACACGGGTCTTGTTGGAACAACACGGGTCGTGTTGCACTCAACACGGGTCGTGTTGCACTCAACACGGGTCGCGTTGCACTCAACACGGGTCGTGTTGAAAGCCAGGATCGTTTTAAATGCTAACGGCTATATGATTTTGTGTAATTAGTATTTGATATTATAATTAAGCACGATTATAATGATATTCCAACAGCTGTATGACTTGACTTGGTCAAGGTCATATTAAGATTGTGATCCTCCATTAAAGTCTCTTGATTGTCCTTTGACTAGGGCATCCTAAGTGGGTTGGTATTCTCTTATAAATAGGAGACATCCTAGGTTATTTGAGACACACCATTCTAAGCAATCACATCTTCATTCTTGTCTAGACTGCAGCTATACTTGAGTGATTCAAGAGAGAAACTATTATTCTTGAGTGTTACAAGTGCTAAGTTTTATCCCTTTGAACATTTACGGTATCGTAAATAGTTCTTAAGGAAAGTGAGTATTAAGCCACAACTCTTAGCGTTATCCAAGCGAGTTTCCATTGTTTTATATACCGTTACTCCCTTTCCTCCAACAATCTTAAGAACTATTTAGGAATGGCCTCGCTACGTGATATGTCTAGCAATTTCCAAAAGCTAGAGCGCTTTGAAGGAGTGGATTTCCGACGTTGGCAAAGCAAGATGCATTTCTTGCTAACGACTCTCAATATGGCATATGTGCTTAACATTGAGATTTCTCCCAAGGTGGTTCAAGAACCTTCGGCCGAGAAGGTGACAACCGAGGAGTCTCCAAAAGAGGATGCAATCGTCAAGATTTCCACGGGAGATGGAAGTAAGGATCAAGTAAAAGACAAGGTGTCCGGAGAAGATGCGGAGGCTACTCGGTAAAGGCTCAAGATGGAGAATGACGACTACATTTGTAGAGGATGCATTCTCAATGGGATGAGCAACACCCTCTTCGATGTCTATCAACATGTGGAGACGGCAAAGAAGCTTTGGGAGATGCTTGAAGCTAAGTACATGTCGGAAGATGCGTCAAGTAAGAACTTTCTTGTTAGTCAATTCATGAAATTTAAGATGGATGATAATAGGAAAATTCTATACCAATTCCATGAGATTCAACGTATTTTAAGTAACTTCAAGCAACATAATTTGAACATGTATGAAACCATAATCGTATCCTCTATTATTGACAAGCTACCTTCTTCTTGGAATGAAACAAAAAGGGCTCTCATGCACCGGAAAGAGGCTATGTCTCTTGAAGGTTTGGCTAACCATCTTCGGATTGAAAAGGAGTTACGCCTACAAGATGGTACCAAAGAGTAATCTAAGGTCCATATGGTGCAAGAGAATAAGGGAAACAAGAATAAGAACAAGAGCCATAACAAAACTAGCAAGGGAATTCAAAAGCCTAAGCAAGTTTGTTGGGAATGTGGCAAACCAGGGCACACAAAGAGAGAGTGTTACCAATGGAAAAAGAAGCATGGTCTTTTAAACAAAGATACATCTAAGGGCAAGAGCAAGGAGAAGGAACCCAATTCCTTCGTGGCCATGATTAAGGATCATATTAACATGGTATCCATTGGTTGTAAAGATTGGTACATAGACTCGGGTGTGTCAAGGCATGTTTGCGTTGACAAGAGTTTATTCAAGACTCTCAAACCGGCGGATGATGGTGTGAAAGTCTACATGGGTAATAACCATCCGGTCAAAGTTGAAGGCATTGGGCAAGTGGAACTTGTTTTCACTTCCGGTAAATCTTTGCTTTTAAATGATGTGTATTTAGCTCCGGAAGTTTGTAAGAATCTTGTATCCGATTATCTCCTTAGCAAGTTTGGTTTTATGCAGGTTTATGATGGAGATAATTATGTACTTTCCAAGGGTGGGAGTTTTGTAGGGAAGGGATATGTTTATGGGGAGATGTTTAAGTTGAATGCGAAAAGTAATAAAGATGGGATGATTTCCGCTTATATGCATGTGTCTACTTTGAATAAGTCTTTTCTATGGCATGCTAGATTAGGACATGTGAACTTTACAAAGTTGAAAGAAATGTCTAATCTTGATTTGATTCCTAAGTTGAATGATGACATAGAAAAGTGTAAGACATGCATACTTAATAAAATCACCAAAAGTTCATTCTCAAGTGTAAAAAGAACTTCTAAATTGCTTGATTTAATTCATAGTGATTTAGGAGATTTTCATAGTACACCTTCAATTGGTGGTAAGAAGTATTATGTGACATTCATTGATGATTATTCTAGATATTGTCAAGTTTATCTTTTGAGTTCTAAAGATGAAACACTTGAAAAGTTTAGAGTTTACAAAACTAGAAGTGAACTTCAATGTGAGACCTTGATTAAAACTTTAAGATCCGATAGGGGATGGGAATATTATGATCCAAAGTTTTTCCAAGAAACGGGCATTGTTCATAAAACAACCGCCCCGTATACACCACAACAAAATGGGGTTGCGGAAAGGAAAAATAGAACTTTAAAAGAAATGGTGAATTCTATGTTGTCAAACTCCGGTTTAAGTAATGGGTTTTGGGGTGAAGCCATGTTAACGGCTTGTTATATTTTGAATAGAGTTCCATTCAAAGGGAATTCTAGTACCCCATATGAGTTATGGAACAAAAGAAAGCCAAGTCTTAAGTATTTTAAGATTTGAGGTTGTAGGGCTATTGTAAGAGTCCCGGAACCTAAGAAAAGAAAATTAGGTGAAAGAGCAATTGAGTGCATCTTTATAGGCTATGCTCAAGATAACAAAGCTTATAGGTTTTTGGTGGTTGAGTCAAATGAGTACATTTCGGTGAATACCGTAATGGAATCAATAGATGCAATTTTTGATGAGACTAGGTTCTCTTCAATTCCTAGACCTAAAGAAATAACTCAAGATATTGTTCCTCTAATTGAGCCTCAAGATGAAAATCATGAGGGTATATCCATACAAGATGTTCTTCCAACTCATGAGGTTATTCGTGATGAAGAAGATGAAAGTATTGAGTTAAGAAGGAGTAAAAGATCAAGGAAACCAAAAGACTTTGGTTCAGACTTCTATGTTTATTTAGTAGAAGGATCAAGGGACTCAGTCGAAAGTGAGACCCTATGTATGTACAACATAGATAAGGATCCTAAAACTTTTAAAGAAGCTATGCAATCTCATGATGCTTCTTTGTGGAGAGAAGCGGTACAAGATGAGATTGATTCAATAATGGAAAACAATGTTTGGATATTGGTCGACCTTCCTCCGGGAAGTAAACCAATTACCTCTAAGTGGATCTTTAAAAGGAAAAGGAAAGTAGATGGTACCGTTGAGAGGTATAAAGCTCGATTGGTTGTAAGGGGCTTTACTCAAAAGTATGGTATTGACTACTTTGATACATATGCACCGGTGGCTAGGATAGCTTCAATACGTGTATTGTTAGCTTTAGCTACTATCCATAAGCTAGTTATCCATCAAATGGATGTCAAAACGACATTCTTAAATGGAGAACTAGAAGAGGAAGTGTATATGGAACAACCCGAAGGGTTTGTTGTTGAAGGTTAAGAAAAGAAAGTTTGTAAACTTATAAGGTCTTTATATGGACTTAAGCAAGCACCTAAGCAATGGCATCAAAAATTTGATGAAGTAGTGCTTTCAAGTGGTTATAAGATCAATGAATCGGATAAGTGCATATACTCTAAGTTTGAGAATGGAAAAGGGGTGATTATATGCCTATACGTTGATGACATGTTGATCTTTGTGCCGGACATGGAACAAGTTAATAGGACCAAAGAATTTCTATCCTCGAAGTTCTCTATGAAGGACATGGGTGAAGCGGATGTAATTCTTGGTATTAAGATCATTAGAAATAATGATAAGATAAGTTTATCTCAAGAGCATTACATTGAGAAAATATTGAATAAGTTTGGAGGTGATAAGGTATATCCGGCAATGACACCTTATGATCCGAGTAAGAAACTAGAGAAAAATTTGGGTTCTCCGGTTAATCAACTTGAGTATGCTAAGTTGATTGGAAGTCTCATGTATGCTATGACAAGTACAAGGCCAGATATTGCTTATGCAATTGGCATATTAAGTAGGTTTACAAGTAATCCGAATAATATGCATTGGTTTGCAATTCGGAGAGTATTAAGATATTTAGCTGGTACTAAAAGTTACCAACTCACATATAAAGGAGAACCTTCGGTATTAGAAGGATACTCAGACGCGAGTTGGATTAATAAAGGAGATTTCTCCTCTACCAGTGGATGGGTGTTCCTTTTAGGAGGTGAAGCAGTTTCTTGGGGATCTAAAAAACAAGCTAACATAGCAGACTCCACCATGTCTTCGGAATTAGTAGCGTTGTATGTTGCTTGTAAGGAAGCGGAATGGTTAAGGAACTTATTGTTGGAAATACCTGTTTGGTATAAGCCAATGGCTCCAATCACAATTCATTGTGATAGCAAAACTATTCTTGATGTTGTATATAGTCATGTCTATAATGGCAAGTCAAGGCATATTGGTTTAAGACATGCTTACATACATCAACTTATAAGGGATGGAGTAGTGACTTCAAGATATATCAAGTCAAAAGAAAACTTAGCCGATCCTTTAACCAAAGGGTTGTCTAGAGATTTGATAAAAAGTACTTCAAAGGGGATGGGTTTAAGTGTAGCTCAAATATCTACTAATCACAACAAAGACTCAACTTTATGAATTGGAATACCACCAATTTCTAAAGTTCAAATGAGTACGGAGTTGTTTACGTTAGTAGGAAGCATCGTTTTTATCCCAAGGTCAAGAGATGCTTAGAAATTTGTAATGATAAGAGGATGAGTATTGGTACTCTTAATAGACTTTGTGGAAAGCCTAATTACAGGGGTGGTATAGTTACAAAGTCTACCTATGTAAGTGTAATGTGTGGCCGCATAAAGGAACTATGAGCTAAAGTTCTGAAACACTTATGAAGGATAAGGACACAGGGCCGGATAATAGTGTCGAGGTATTTACAGTCAAGATTTAAAATATATGTGTGTTATGAGTATAGTTGATCAATATAAATCCAAAGTTCAAAGTTATGTCTACTTTGTGATTTGGATTCAATTTTGGCTCATATACACTAATTGAAAAGTTCAAAGAGTAATCTACTTTTCATTAGGCATATGTTTTGTGAGTTTCTCTAGTGATTACAAGTTAAGGTATATCTCAAATAGCGGGGGTAAAAGCTCCTTAAGTAAAGTTATTTCAAGGGTTTTACATACTCTTGAAATAGCGGGGGATTGTTGGAAATATTTCAAGAGTATAAGACAATTATATAGCCTAAAGAATAAAGTATATCAAGTATAAGGATCATATATAAGTAAAACAATAAGAATATGATCAACACGGGTGAAACAGGAAGCAACACGGGTCGTGTTGTCTTCTAGAGAGCAAGGAAAACTTTCCTGGGCTCAACACGGGTTGTGTTGAAAGCCGGGATCGTTTGAAATGCTAACGGCTATATGATTTTGTGTAATTAGTATTTGATATTATAATTAAGCACGATTATAATGATATTCCAACAGCTATATGACTTGACTTGGTCAAGGTCATATTAAGATTGTGATCCTCCATTAAAGTCTCTTGATTGTCCTTTGACTAGAGCATCCTAAGTGGGTTGGTATTCTCCTATAAATAGGAGACATCCTAGGCTATTTGAGACACACCATTCTAAGCAATTATATCTTCATTCTTGTCTAGACTGCAACTATACTTGAGTGATTCAAGAGAGAAACTATTATTCTTGAGTGTTACAAGTGCTAAGTCTTATCCCTTTGAACATTTACGGTATCGTAAATAGTTCTTAAGGAAAGTGAGTATTAAGCCACAACTCTTAGCATTATCCAAGCGAGTTTCCATTGTTTTATATACCGTTACTCCCTTTCCTACAACAGATTTCTACTAGGATCCATGTCATATGTGCTTCTTGTCTAGTTGGATAACTTTAAGGGGAATAGTGTATATAAAAAGGTACGCCATTGTTTGAAAAAATTGATTCAGACATGGACACACAATGTAAGAGGGTAGGCACTCATAGCAAAATTGGTAAGAGCAAGACTCAATTTATACGTTAAGGAAGGGTCCATGCGAGGATTTGAAATAACCCAGAGTCCTAAGACATTTAGACAACATCATAGAGAAGATTTCAAATTTGGGAAATTTTTTTAAAAATGCTCAAAAGAATTTGATATGGGGTAAGAGTCTTACTTGTAGAGTGCGCAACGCATGCCTTGGGGCCAAGGTGGGTGGTAACCAACAAACGATTGTTTGCTAAACGCTTTGAGAGACGAAACACCACTCCAAATCGTTAATTTGCTAAGGTCCGCGATAGAGTAGGTGCTCCAAATCCTCCAAGTGGCACTCTTTCGGCTAGATTTGGGCAATCTTTGTCTAAATCTTCTTAAAAATAACCACAAATTAGTATAATATCCGTCAAATAGCCACACAACTCCGATATCAATCATCAGGAACCTTAGGAAGCACCATCACACACAAAAGGCTAGATTGAGTTCTAGGAGAGCGGGCCTAAGAGAAAGCTCAGAATCGGATCACTAGTCTTTGTTTGAATCCAAGATCTTAGATTGGAGGCGTGTTCAACAGAGCATAATGGATTGGGATTTTGAGGGGGGAGAGTAAAGTTTAGGCACCACGATGAGGATTAATATGAGGATGGAGAGGGACAATTGAGAAGCTTCCATAACTCTTTTTCTATCTCTCTCTATAGAGTACTAATAATGTCTATTCAGACCAAATGTTAATGTTTGAAACTTGTCTTTGAAAACCTAATCCACAAAAGCCTCCTTCGCATTAAGAACGGAAAGAGAGTGCATGTCAATTCTTGGGCACTTGGAAAACTTTAACATTACACGAAGATATCTATTTAACAAATGCAATCACTAATAAATGGAATAAAATAAAACATCTTGTTAAACATTCTCTGTTTCATTTCCATGGGATAGTAAGTAGCAAACACGTTCTAAATCTTGAGCCAATTGAAAATTTGAAACCAACTATCTAATTAAATTGTAAAATTTAGGAATAAGACTAATACATTCGACCTGTCCATACCTCACCTAGGTAGCATTTCGAAGTATTGAATTTGGTTTTAGTTACTAACAAATGAGATACTCTCTTAGCCTGTTAGCCCAGCTAAGTTCAACTTTGGCAATTTCATACTATTTAATTTTGCCAACTCCACTAGTCCAATGTGTTAATCTTCTAATATTACTTGACAAAGTTTCAGGTTGGTTTGCTTGTAAATACGACGAATAGGACACCAATTTCAATCAAAATCAAGTGTTAATTCCAGGACTTGGGGTAGATTTGAGTGCGGGTAACCAACCATGCACACATCACATACTTTTTCAATAAAGCACAGGAAAACAAGAGCAGACTGAAGCTGTAATTTTAATTTCACATTTTCAATTCCAAATAGATGATAAGAACCCTGACTAGCAGTATTCATCATTGAATCATAGTGGTATTGATGAGGAAAGGAAAAGGAAAATGAAAAACATTAATTGGCCTAGGATATCAACAGCCAATTTCCTTGGTAAATATTCAGATCCAGCCTACTCTGCTTTCCTGGTTTTTGGAGCTTTCTTCTGCTTTTTAGGCAGTGCAAACAATAGTCGGAACACCCAAGCAGCCACAATCGCACCAATGAAGGGGCAGATCCAATACACATAAAACTGCTCCCATGTGTCGTGCCTTTTGTTTACATAAGCCCATCCAAATGCCTGAAACAAACAACCATGTAGGCATTAACCTTCAACACATCAAAATCACACCAATGAAGGGGCAAGTCCAAGAAACAAAAAATTATTAATCGTATTGGAGACGGTTTCTCAATCAGAAAAGGGATTAACAAGTAGGCAACCGACCGGGATAACTTTAACAAAGTGAAACAACTCAACATAAATCTCTTTAAAACAGGGTCTTGATTGTCAAAACGCGTTTTTAATTGCATGAAAATTATATATATATATATATATATATATATATATATATATATATATATATAAAGAACAGTCTTTAAAGTTTCACTTAACACTTAAGCTACTTGAGTACACAACATTTGTCAAACATAGCTAGATTTATAAGCTTAGTTCATGAAAAGAGAACAGCTGAGCGATGAAGGTAAGCAAGGGCATAAATACCAACCGAAGATGGGAAACATGTTTGAAGTGGAAGCTAGTATAAAATTTGGTACATGAATACACACATTTACACATGGAACAACCGCTAATTTAAAGAGGGGGGATTCCATGCTACAGGAAAAAAAACACAGTGGAATGATCAAGAATTCAAAAACCGGTTTTGGTTTCAGTTGAATTTTTCAGTTTTTGACACAGTTTGGGAAAGTTGCTAAACTCTATGTTACTCCGACCCTTCATTTTCCTTGCCATACCCGTGTCGGACCCTCGGTACTCGGACAAGGGTACGACACTCGACACTTCAAATTACTATGAAAATATACCAAATTTCTTAAAATAGCCGAGTCCGACACCCGTATCTGTGTCCGATATGGACACATGTACATGTAGCATACTCCGAGTAACATAGGCTAAACTGCAGCAATCCTATTCTATATCACGTTCGTCAGGAGGGAAAAAATGTGGTTCGTGAAACTCAAAACCTTTTCCCGATGCGGCCATTTCCGCCCGGACCAGCCACATGCAAACAACCACCACATTTAAGGGTCTGTTTGGTAGAGGTTTTCCAAATTTCCTACTGTTTTGTTACTTTAGTACAAGAAAATTCGGGATTGGTACAAGAAAATTTGGGAAAACATTTTCCAAAGCAAATCATTTTCCCCCAAAGGTAAGAAATTGACTTCCCCTTGGCAATGGAGGAAAGTTATTTTCCAATTATGGATTGTTGCATCGGTTTTTCAATCTCTCATTCTATCACAAGTTTTTTCCTCTCTCCTTACAATTCTTTCTACCAATTCCCCCCCCCCCCAATTTTTCTCTCTCTCCCCTCCCTCCTCCCGATTTCTCTCTCCTGATTTTCTCTCCCAAATTTCTCTCTCATCCTCTCCCCCTCTCTTGATTCTCTCTCTCTCCTCTCTTTCTTGATCTTTCTCTACGACTCTAATTTTGAGAATTGTGTGTGTGTGTGTGTGTGTGTGTGTGTGTGTGTGTGTGTGTGAGAGAGAGAGAGAGAGAGAGAGAGAGAGAGAGAGAGAGGCAGAGAGAGATATGAGAGAGTGGAAATTGACAAAGTGAAAGCAAAATATTCTAAATCCCTATTCTAAATTGATATATGAATAATAAACTTGCAACTTCATATTAGAATCCTAGGAATAAAAGCATTCCACACGAATGGATCCTTCCAAAATATTCCACATAATGGGGGGGGGGGGGGGAACCAAAGAGCATATGATACAAGCAGGACCAGACTGGGAAATTCAGCTCTTGAGTATTTAATATCTTTTTCTTTACCAAAAAAAAAAAAGATAAGTTTGTGAACAGATTTACTTACATTGGCAGGATTCATTGAAGGTCCAGTGTAAGCTGAACCAGCAATAACCAAAGTTACTGTAGCCATTGCAAGCAACCATGTTTTCACCAAAATGCCACCCGGAATTCGAACAATGATGATGAGGACTGCCAAACTTATAACGAAAGTCAGCACACCTTCAGCAATCGCTGCAGTATGCAGGTCCACCTTAACAGATGGTCCCCCAAGCATGTGCTTGTACTGACTTGGCATCACTTCTGAGATAGCTAAGGCACCACCCACTGCTCCAGCAGCCTGCCAAAATGCAGTTTAGTATAATAAGATGAATTTATTTTCGCACCTTAGATTAGTGAGCCTTCATATTCTACTTTGCATCCAAAATTAATAGAGAACCTCAACTGGACATTGCCAATGCATAGTATCTTTCTAACTTTGTCCAGTTGGACCAGCACAGACTGCCAACGCTCCGAAGCCACCACAGCACAGCCTAACCAAGCAGGATAACTGAGGGCACTGTGGAATGGACTCACTGACCCGTACACTTTATTCAGAAGGAGGAGAAATATTGAACCGACAAGAATTCTTGCCGTCAAATCAAGAAGGATGACATAATCACAGTACAAAATCAGAAGAGCTATAGCCCTGGATTGTCGTATGAGTCCCCAAACTCAACAAGAAGTATAACATCCAGACTTCCAGACACATTGTTATTCCAATGCCAAATGAAAGAAGAAAATGCAGAAAGCTGAACTTTGACGTTTGTGCATTTACTTAATACCCTCTTCCTTTCCATGATAAATGTCACTTGACAGCCATGCAACGTGCTGAAAATGCAGATCAGAGACAAGCTATCTCACAATTACAACTTTATAGAACTATGCAGGGTACTAGTAGGAAGTTGCACATGTCATATTCCAACTTTTTATAAGTAATATAACATGCTGATGTGCTGCTAACATGTATCTGTGCCTGTATCCATCTATATAGTTCTCAGATTTTAGTCAGCTCTATCGGAAGGACATCTATCCTAGCCAGGACTTTTCATTTGAAGTTAAAGTCTACCAATAGAGTCAACTCATAATTCTCAAAACCACTACACCATGATCCCTCCAACTACCCTCCCTCCCAAGTGTCAACAAACCCCCCCCCCCCCCCCCCAAAAAAAAAAAAACCCAACCCCAATCCAAAGGGGGGGGGGGGTAATGAATAATGATACTGTCGGCTGAAGCAATCTTTGAAGGCTGCAGATATACCTGTCCAATTGTTGCCTAAAAATTCTGAAAGCTAGATTCTCCAAACATCGGAACCAGACTAAGTAGTATACCATAATGCATCAAATCAGTACTTAGCTCATAAAGCAAGCTGTGTTGTTTAGCTATCCTTGGAATTGTAAACAATTGGGCAAGATGAAACTCCATTGAATTCAATCTCACATTGGCACAAAAGATCATATAAAGGAGCTTGCAGAATCAAGTCAATAGTGGTCAAACAGTCACGCCCAGTCAAAGAACACCAATGTTTTCACCAGAGTTCCAACACTTGATTCCTCCCTCTTATCAACTTTAAGATATCCCCCTCTTTAAAAAAAAAAAATTTTTAAAGTTTTCCTTCAAATATCAAGACAAAATACTCTTAAGATTCAGAGATTCCCACAAGTAATTCAACTTCAAAAGTTTGTATGGAGCACATAATCTAACTGTACGGGGCATATAACTTCTACCTCAGGCAAAAGCAAAAACAATGGTCAACCCCGCAACTAATTTGATAAATCTCCAAAACCCTTTTCATTTTGAAATCCAGAAAGCCAAATCTCATCCTCTACAAAATTAAACTTGCTACTATCACTTTAAACTTTCCACGAATATCATAGAAGAAGCTCAACGTCATGTGGAATAGAGCAATCACATCAAGTACACTCTTTGTTATCTAATGAATCGATTGAGCAAATTGAACTAAGCCCAAAGTTAGATCAACAAAAACATATCATCAGCATCTGCTGTAGCAACTGAACTTTCTACAGTGAAGAATACAACAAGGAAAACTCTCAGACCCCATCACTCCCTAAAAACCAAGATGAAAACATTCAACTTAATATCAACTCAATTCGCAAACTGAAAAAGAGATAGGCAGAGAGAAAGATGTAGAAGTAGAAGCAGTGACCTGAGCAGGGAATCGGAGCGCCATAGAGAGCAGGCTGTCACGGCTAAGGCCGGCGGCGTAGAAGGCGACGATACCAGTAGGATTAAAGCTAGCACCACCAAGGATTTCACCAATAAAAGTAAAGATAAAGACAAGAGTAGCAACAATGGAAGTAGTAATTACTAGGGTTAGGGGACCCTGAACACCGATGGAGGTGGATATGAAGTAAGTCAAAGCTCCGATGGTGGAGGCGCAGAAGACCCACATGAAGGTCAGTATCGCATCTCCAATGGCCGCCTTAACAGCTCCTACAGGTCCCGCCATGGCTGGAGGTTTCTCTCTCTCTCTCTCTCTCTCTCTCTCTCTGCTGTGTGTGATTTGGAGAGCAGTGGAGAGCCTGTAATAATGAGGCAGGAGAAAGTGAGGGAGAAGCGAGTGGGGGTTTGTCTGTCTGATCTAAAAAATCACTGCGAATGCAAATTTTCCGGACGAAGTGCAAGTCCGAATGTCCAATTGCGTGATTCACCTACCTCCCTTTTTTGTCTTCTTTTTCTCCTTAACATTTCTTTTTTTTTTTGTGATTGTTTGGAAAACACGCTATTGAATGGGTGTTAGGGTAAAAACTAAAAATGATTGTTTGGAAATATTGATTATTTTTGTTATGAAATAATATATATGTAAATGTCCATACATTAATCAAATATTTATTGGTATTTTATTTATTAGGATGATATACCCAAAGAAGGAGTGATAGGGTTCACACGATGCGAGGTAGCGTCATCTGCCAGGGCCTGACCACCCGGATACCCTACAGATACACCTGAATCGCAATCCCGCACAATGATTTCTTGACCACGACGACCCGATCGCACCGAGGAAGGGGTTCGACGAGAACGAAAGGGCCGATAGGTGGCACTGGACTCAGAGGCATCATATACTCAGAAAGAGAGGGCTCGAGTGTCATCACTATATCGCGCGCTATAATGAGATCCCTCCTGACCAAACGGCTCCCCCAAGGACATGTAGGGCATATCCTCCTCCATGCGATGCGAATGATTGAGAACGAGGGCCAGAGCCGCCCCTAGGAGAGCCGGCAGAATCCTGACCCTCAACCAACACACCTTTACCTCGACCTTCGAGGAAAGGTGCCAAAGGTGAGCGGGAAGATCCGCCGACCTCCATAATAGGACTCGACGAACCTCCACCCTCATCACAAGACCAAGCCTAGGATGAATACTCCCCAACAAAAGAACGACGGGAAATCTCCGTTTGAGGAGCGACAACATTTGAACGCCGAGGGGAAACTCGAGGCACGGACTCTACATCAGCTTCCAAATCACCACCACCAGCTACGACCCCTTGGTAGCGCCCGGAACCGTTGAACCATCGACCAAGGAATATCCTCATGGTACTCCACTCCTTAGCCATGCGCCGCACCTGCTGCCACCGCGGCTGAAAAGAGAGAAGAGAAAGGGATCAACGCAAATTCGATATGAATTGCGTAAGTAAATGAAAGGAAATTACCAGTTTCCTGCCCCGATCCTCCAAAAGCGGGCAGAAGCTACTATGCTCCACCTCAAGAAAGGCGCATATCAAATCTCTCTCCACACGGGCATTCTCTTCAGCCGCCTTATTGAAAGGCCTTAGCTGGTAAGAAAAGAAATCGTCAACAAACCAAATGATAGGATAAAGGGACACAAAGAGGGGGCTACGTACCACTTTAAAAGCTAAACGGCGGAGGTATTGGTCCAACTCATCGTCTAAACGATCAGTAGGGATGTTCTTAATATATTGCTAGAAATCCTCCCCTCAAAGGGCATTCTCAAAGGCGGTCGCGTCTAAGCCCCATGGCTCGAATATCTTCTTTGGAGGATCCATAAGGATGAGGGAGGGATGACGGCTCAAGATTTGCATGGTAGCTCGCTCTCCTAAGTACCAGACATGACCCAAATGGACCTCCACTAGCAAACGAAGGCGAGTGTTTGCTCTACCAAGTGCAGAGAAGATGGCAAGCCAATGAGGTCAAACCCAACCCATGTGTGCCAATTTATCTGAGCCTGCATAAAATGAATGCTTAAGCAACAGTAAGGGACAAAATTGAAAGAGAAAAAGAGAGACTTATACCGGGGTAAGGTTGTCCAAAATGCACTGGACATCGTCCAGGCAACCCACTCTCTGTTTCTTGCCCTAGATGTTGCGGACGGTCAAGCGCTTAGCGACCGGGACTATTCTGCCCTTTTTAGTCTGGACATTTATAGGGCGAATGTATTCATAAGCCCAGATCTTCATAATGGAAACAACATGCTTAGAATGGAGGAAGAGGTTAAAAGGAAAATAGCAATAAGAAACATCTCGGGAGCATACCTCTAGCACCTTCCATAGGCTAGGACCATACTGGAAGTGCGACTGTGCAGGATGGATAATGATGAGCTCGTCATTCTGGGAAGCACGCACTCCACTCCGAAGACTACGAATAAAGACATCATAGACAACCTCACCCCAGTTTAAATGATGCACGTTTTCAAATTTCAGTAAATTCTACATCCAAGACAGATTGATGTTGTTGTCGCGATTGGCGAAAATGGTGGAGGAGATAAAGTAAGCCGAGAACAGGAAACATCGCTGATTGAGGGGAAGATTCCGGAAATGGTTGTCTCGGAGGGCTCTCTCAAAGTGAGTAAATGCCAGGTTCGACAAGCCCTGCTCGGGTTGAAGATGAGCCAGCACAAGGCCCAGTATGGTCATCACCTCTGGAGGAACTTCATTTTGGAAGACCACATTTTGGCCACTCCAACAAAGCTCGGTGATCATAACAAAATCAGTGGAAGTAACCGTCATCTCACCCACCGATAGGAGAAATGAATTAGTGGTGTCCCAAAATCTCTCCGTCAGGGCTCTCCCTAAGACTCGATGAGTCTTGCAGTCCAACGCCAGCAAACAATCCCAAAACGAAGCAAAACCGAACTCAACTAAAGTTTGACGTACTAAATCTCCACAGAGGAACGAGGCTACCTTCAAGGGACTCTTTAGGTTCCCACATGTCTTCAAAGAATCCTCCTAGAAATTTGAAAAATGGGGGCTAAGCATGTCATATGTGAACAGGTAGGGGCTATTCCCGACGCGAACAAACAGCAAGAAGCAGCATAGGCCGTCTAACCTTGCTGTCAAACCCAAGGAGCCAAGCCCGTGGCCTAGAAACAAAAGAAAAAAAAGGGAAAACGTGTCAGCCACTTGGACTACGCTGCGAAATGGGCTAGGTTGGTCACATAAAGAAAGGGGGTTGGCTCATAAAGGAATGTGTAGGCTGCTTGGCCTACACTACGGAATGAGTTAGGTGCTTGGGTTACGCAAGGAAGAGGGTTGGCCCATAAAAGAACATATAGGTCGCTTGGCCTACACTGCTAAAGAGGCCAGATGATTGGGCCTTCCCGAATCATGGGTTGTGGTCTTTGTATTCGAAAAGAAGCATGAGGCCATGGGTTAACACAAGATAAGCCTCTATCATGCTCTAAAAAGTGCAAATAAGCTAAAATCGACAAGAAAGAATACACAAATTATACTTGCTCATTATATCCTAAAAGAAAAAGTGAATAAAAGGGAAGCTCCGAAAGTTACCTTCACATGAGAAGGATGTACCATACTGTTCAGCCGCAGCATAATGCGGGTCTAATTATCGTATCCATAGGGAGTTGGAGCTTCCGAACCTAAGAATCTAATGAGCTCTCACCTCTAGGCATAATTTTTGAGGTTTTCGGTGTTTGGTAATCTACTAAACTAAAGATCAAAAGAAAAGATACGAAAGGGAAAAGAGCTTGGGGGTAGTATCGGGCCTCCTAACAAGAGAAAACAGGTCGGTGAAGAGGTTTAGTGATGATTCATAGGCAAGTTATTCAACACGGGAATTAGGTGAATGAATTAGCATCAAATCCCTCTCACCAGAGTTAGGATTCGATGCTTACTCTCTAGATTCCACCACTATTCCCATAGGGATGGTTTCTAGATAGCTTGATGGCCTAATTCTCCTAATCGGACACTAATCACACGCCAGTGTATATTAGTGACCAATTAATCCATCCATTATCCTCTAATTCGATGTTGAATGATAATCTATCACCTCAAGACATCAAGAGTATCGGCATCTAATGGACATGTATGGTAGGGAGTGCTAAACAATTCACTGAACCATCCAAAACCACCCAACCTAACCTAAACCCGGATTTCGTAGTTTTAGGAATGATCGGTATTCAGCTATCAAGTGTGAGGATTGCAAGGATAACTAGCATCAATTTCCCTCTCTCGAGTGGTAAATTGATGCATACTTCCCCAGGCCCGTCATCACTCTCGCATATGACGACCCTTGGTAGTATTCGAACGCAACCCAAACTAATCGGTTCCAAAATCCCTCTCGCTAAAGTTAGGATTAGGAATTAGTTACTGCTACCTTTATCTCCAACTCAATGTTTGGGGAAGGATTCATAACCTCTCGGCACCAAAATCTTCCACATTGAGTGGAAATAGAGGAAGGGAACACTTAATTACCTCATTAATCACCCTAATCCTCCTAATCCAAGCCTAATCCCCCATTAGAGCCCCTTAATTACCCTCTAACTCTAGAGGAACTAGCAACACATACTCACAACTACCATTAATTCAACAATCAAAGTAAAGTTCAACACGATTCTATCAAAAACTAACACAATAATGCTAATCAAACTAATTAAAATCATGAATCAAGATAATCAAGCAAGTAATTAAACTAACTAAAACTGAAATTAAGAGAGAAAAAGAAGAACGTACTAGAGAATTTGGTATTAATTGATCCTCCAAGAGTAAAGAAGCAACAAAGAATGAATTCAAATACAAAGATAAACCCTAAACTAATGCTTAATGAATCTTAAATTGAGAGAGAACCCTAGTCTAATCCTACCTAAAACTAAGACTAAACCTAGGAACTCGTTATCAAGAGCTGCTGGAAAATAATCGAGTCTCTCTATTTATGGAGGAAAGGGGTTAAAACTTAGTCGTTTTGGTCCCAAAAATAAGTCAAAGGAAACAAGGCGTCACGGCCGTGACGTACATTCTGTTTGAAACCCATAAATCCTCTCTGAGATGTATCACGGTTGTGACACCCGTTCTGTCCGGGGTTGCTTGATTTTTCTTTCTTTGGCTCTTGGGGGGGGGGGGGGGGATGTCACGGCCGTGAGGTGATGTGTCACGGCCATGACACACGTCTTGTCTTGTGTCTTCGACCTTCTTGAGTCGGGTTTCCTTGGAATTCGCATTTGAGCCTCATCTATCTTTGAATCCATTCCGTTTCTGCCTCTTTTTGCACACTTTTCCTCCATTTGCTCATTATTGCCGAAAGAACCTAAAAGGGAAGAAAAGTAACATAAAAATACTATAATTATTCATGGAACCGAGGAAATGCCAAGGGAAAAATATGCATTTAGGCTCAACCGAGCCTAAACACATACATGGTTCCAAGATCGAAGAAAAAGCTTGGAAGGGTCGGACTCAAGTCCTGGAGTGAAGCTGCCACATGCGGCCAGTCCACTGCATGTGGAAGAGTAGCTAGGATTCCTATGACAACTTGGTTACATTTTCCCATAAAATGAAGTAGTCCTTGAAAGGAAGTATTATAGGAAGGGTAACCTAAGAGGTTTAGAGTGAGATTGAATGAAGAAGTGTGAAGAAATGAAGGAGAAGGGGGTGGTATTTATAGGAAGGATGGAGGAATGTGAACCACCCATTCACAAGACCCGCTTCAAGATGTCAAATGCACCTCATTGGTCAGAAATCACCACCCTTATCCGTTTGTCTCCCACATGGATAGCAAGGCTAAGCGGCCTTTGACTGAGTCAAAATCATGGGCCCCACCGAAGATACCTTCAACGAGGAAAATGTAAAAAAAAAATTTCATGTAGGCCGCTTGGCCTTGGCACGACCCAAGGCAAGCTAGGCATTACACGGGTCTTGCGCGAGGCCATAGTGAAAGCCACAGGCCACGCGACCTTGGGCAATCAAAAGTGGCATGGGCCAAGCGCAAAGGCGGATTTTTTTCTCGATTATTAATCAACTAGCCGAATCGGATTGCAAATAGGCCCGTTTTCAAAAGAATCTCATGTTTTATTCTGATTTTTGTGCAGGGAAACCTCGTTTGCATCCATAGGTCGCCATTAAAAAAATGCCAACATCTTCCAGCTGCTATTAAAAGAGCGCTGACATCTATCCTCCGGTCGCCATTAAAAGAGCACCGACATCTTCCAGCTACCATTAAAAGAGCGCTGACATCCTGTAAAACCCCGAGTTTATGGGTAAAGTCTTACATAGAAAATAAGTGTGTGGTTAGTGTTGAGTTTAAGTTTTGGGGACGAAACTTCTTTAAGTGAGGAATGATGTAAAACCCCGAAAAATACTAATGTAGTTACCGTTAAAATTGTCTAACGTGTGTTTTAATCAGTTATGTGTTTATCTGTTTTTACACGGAGCTTTTAGGACCGCGAGTAAGTTTATTGGAATTTTTAGAGTCTTAAAAATATCAGTTAGGAATTTTTAGGCTTTGGGTAGAATTTATTTTGATCAGTTATGGAAATTTTATCTGGTTTTGATTATATTTTTGGGTAATAATTTTTGGGGGATATATTTTATAAATTTTAGGATGTTTTTATGCTGATGCAATTTTTTCTTTTGGATGATGTCATCGGGATGACATTACCACAGCTATTCGTTTCTTCCCATTTTTCTCCTAAATTATCTAAACCTTTCCCCAGGTAATGAAATTAACGGTATTGTTGTGCTGCAAATACCCCCACTACCCATGCAAACCCTCCCTTGCCCAATCACAGCCCCACACGTGCCATACCCTCTCTCTCTCTCTCTCTCCTTCACGAATACAGTACTACTTGTACTGCTGCTCGACGACACAGACACACCACCACAACACCCTCCATTCTCTTCTTCCTCCATTCTTCTCCTTCTTCTTCTTCCTCCTTCTCTCTTCTTCCTCTTCTTTCTTCCTTTCTTTTGGTTTTAGCTGCCACCTTCCCCGACCCAAACCCTACGCACCACTGACGCCCTCTCTGCACCACCACACCGCGCCACCCAACATCACCTCCGACCACCCCCTGACCACCGGCGAGAACCCCTCAGCTTTTTTCCGACCACCACCGTTCATCACCGCCACCCTGAACCCTCCTAAAAACACCACTTTCAAACCCCTTGTTTTGCCCTAGCTGTGAAGCTTCGATCATCGGCACCGCCGCCTCCGGCGACCATAGCAAGTCCGGCGGGCTACCCTCGACCTCCGACGACACCCCCAGTCTCCGGCGACGTCCGCATTACCTCCAGCGAGAACGCACCTGAACCCGCTATTGGAAGCTACTGACGCTACTGTTCGGATCACCACCGCTTGCCGCTGTCGTCAACTCACCACCGGAGACCTTTGCCACTGCTGCTGGACGCCGACCACCGCCCCGTCGACCACCAGTCGCCATCCGAGCACCACCTTGTTGGCCCTTGATTGTATAGCTCATAAACTCTCCTTTTTCTCTCTCTATAAATTTTGGGTGTACTGTTTGGTGTTTATGTATACATGAATGAGTTGTTGAAGTATCAAGTATTGGTAATCTGGAAATTGTGATTAGTGACTTGGAACACTGTTTTAGGGTTGGATTAGATTGTGTTTATGCTTGATATTGTGGTTTCAAAGTCTCATGGTTAGTCTCTTGATGTTAGTAATGTTCATGCTATGGTATTCATGCTAGTACTAAGTTTTATTCATGTTGTTAATATTAGTAAGTTACTTCTATTTTAATACTAGGGTTCATGTTTAGAAAAATATTTCATGTTAATAAGTTTATGATATTATCAAGTTTGACTATTTACTAAGTTCCTATTATTATTTTGAAGTTCTCTTTATTAGTAAGTACCTTTGATTATTTTAAAATTATTAAGTTCCTATTACTAAGGTTACTAAGTTATTCATTTGATTATTACTAAGCTTTTCGTAATAATATTATTAAGTTTGTGATATTAGTAGTTTTCATATTATTATTATGAATACTAAGTTTTCAAATGATTTCAAGTGTTGTATTATTACTAGTACTAATTAATAAGTTTTGGAATTACTATTATGTTCCAAGAGGTTACTAAGTTTACTTATTATATTGTTAAGGTCATCTTATTAATAAGTTTTCCATTTTATCACTATTGTGTATATTATTATTATTATTAGTATCAAGTTTCGTATTATGGTACTAAGTTTATGATGATAGTAAGTTCATATGCCTATTTTCATAATGTTGCTATATTAAGTTTGTACTATTATTTTATGTACCTATTAATATTAATAAGTTCATGTTATTATGGAGTCCTTATGTGAAGTGTGTAATCTTAGTATTTCATGTCTTTTGTAGAGTTAAGATGTTTTAGGGTTGATTCTTGTTGATCTTGGAACCCTAGGAATATGTTAGGAACCCTAAAAGGGTAGTTTTAGCTAAGAGTGCATGATTATGTGACCTAACATTGTTATTTGCATGAATAATGATATATTGGTAATTTCTGTAAATAGTACCATGCAAGTTGCATGTTAGAATTTAGCTATTATTTTGGATATTAAGGAATTATTGTTGACATGATTTTATGTGAATAAATTTCCTGTAATTATCCTTGTCCTAGAGGCCAAGTATAGTTACATAGGTTGTAAGTTATTATGTATGTCTCTTGTTCTTGATATTTTAATGGATATACATGTTACATGGCTAGTTTAGTAGTAAGAAATTGTTAAGTTGGGGAAAAGGGTAGAATTTGTGTGAATTAGCTATCGTGGAGAGTGAATTTTAATTTTAGAAAGTTATATTCGATTCCTAGGTCCGAGCGAGTCGACGCAGTAGTAGCTCCGTGTGCCTTTTGTTCTGAAGTAAAGTGAAGAGTTGCAGGTAATGTCTATGCCCTATTCCCCTAGGATGCCCTTAAATTATTTCTATTGGTTTTGTTGAACGTGCATCCCAGTAAAGAGACTTTGAATGGAAATCTTTACTGTTTGGGTTTTGTGGAGAGTGTTGATCTTTGTTTGTGAACCTTGGTAAATCCTTTGGTTTTGTAATAAAAGTGTTTTTTATGTTGGAAATTCTGGTTTAAGAGTTTTGTGTTGGAAATGTTGTTTGAAACTGAAAAGAGTTGGACTTGTAAACCTGACTAATAACGGTTATGAGTATAACGCGGGTTCGAGCAGTACTCCCCAAGATCAGGTGGTACCTATGAGGGAGACTGTCAAGAGAGCAGGTCACGCCTGGTAATGTTTGAATTGAGAAAGTGCGATGGTCATCCGAATGAAAATTGATTGTGGAAGTGGAATGATGAGAATCGTGTGAGATGTTTATTGGAAAGGAATGTGATTGTTTTGCGAATCCTTGGGACTCCAAGGGGCAATACGGAAGCCCCGCCCGCAATAAAACATGGAACGGTAAGAATGAATAGCGTTACTGTTTTCGAATTGTTTGAACTCTATCCTTCCCCTAAAATATGTTTAAATGAATTTTATAATGCTTTTTAACTGTTTAGGTGTAGACATTATTGAGGTTTCCCCCCTTATGTTTGTAATGTTTTGTTTTCAGGTATTGATCAATAGTATGACGGGAATTGGGACCTAGATGTGAGGCCGTCGGAGTCGAAGTTAGAAGATGTGTTTAAATAAAGTCTTGCATGTTTAGTCTCGGACTAGTTTATGTTGTTTTAATTCTGAATTTGAGTTTCCTTTTCGTACTTTAAAATTTAAGTATTAATGTTGGATATTGGTTTTCCTTTCTTGCCTTGTGTTCCCTCGGGAATACGACAGTGGCGCCCTTTAAAGGTTTTAAGTCTTCCGCTTTACCGTTAGTTGTTTTGTCGTTTTTCATACATTAATTTTCGGGGCGTTACACATCCATCTTCCATTCGTCATTAAAAGAGCACCAACGTCATCCATCTTCCGTTTGCCATAAAAAGAGCACCGACATTTTCCAGCTGTCATTAAAAGAGCGCTGACATTCATCTTCTGGTCACCATTAAAAGTGCACCGACGTCATCCATCTTCCGGTTGCCAATTTGCCATTAAAAGAGCACTGACATCTTCCAACTGCCATTATAAGAGCGTTGACATCCATCTTCCGGTTGCCATTAAAAGAGCACTAACGTCATCCATCCTCTGATCGCCATTAAAAGAGCACCAACATCATTCACCTTTTAGTTGTCAAACACCGGTAGCATTCGCCTATTGGTCGTCAATAAAAGAACACCGCCATCATTCATCATCAAAAAAGGGAAAATAGCTCCTCAGGCTACTTTGACCATCGTCATATTCGGACTCTATCAAAGTGGGGGATCTCTGTAGACATCATATTTTGTACCGGGAAGTACATCGAGAAAAAAAATCAAGGACAAAGAGAAAACAAAACAGATCAAAGGCCACTGGTTAATAAAAGCACAAGGCCCACAGAGCTGGCCAAGGCGCAAGCAAGCCCAGAACAGGCTGCGAAGGTCATTTGGCCTTCGATGACCCACAGGCCCACAGAGCTGGCCCAAAGCGCAAGCAAGCCCAGGATCGGCTGGCCTTCGCTAACCCATGGGATGGCCCATACGCGTTGCCACGTTACGAATCTGTGTGTAGGATCCTCCATAGGCCACTTGGCCCACGCTAGTTCCATGTCACTTTCACGCCTTTGCCCCTATCAAAGAATCCCACGACATCAGCTTGGCGTCGTTGCCTCATGCAGAGTCAAAGTCCAAGCGGCCTTAAGGGGGGATTATGGGTATGAAAGAGGATCATGCCTCCCTCCTTCCATTCGGATACCTCCATCATTCACCTATAAATACCCCCCCCATTCCATCAACAAATCATCATAAACTCCTCTGAAAAACCTCTCTCAAGAATTCTCCTGTCATCCCTCACCATTCTTACATAAAGTCTTGAGATTATCGCGGTATCAATACCAAAGGAAATCCGACGTATTAGCTTCGATTTTCCCTCATCTTCACACTACTTGCATGTTTTGTGTTTAAGCAAGGTTAGGTTATTTATCATTTTTGTAACCATGTAATCCTATCGTGATCATTCTTATACATTATTTTGTAGATAATCATAACACTCGCATGACGTGAATATAACATCGTGAAACCCTTTGAACTTATCCCCACTCTTTTTCATTTTAATCTCGATTTTAGTAGAGTCTATTTTCAAAACAGGTGAGTCCAAGAGTTCTTCAACTGTTGAACTCGTAACTTTACCCCCGAGCTTGGAATTTGGGTTCGTATGTTGGAGTTTTTATTGTTTTTCTTGGTTCGTTGATTTCCTTAAATCAACTGGCGACTCCTTTTATCCTAGCTTGCATAACTCACCTTTTTTAACTCTCGTTTCAATTTAATAGGATGGGTTGATATCTCTCCCGGGACCAATGCTAAAGAGTCAACCGAGATGGAAATGGAGTAGAAATCAGGGAAGGTCAAGTGGCCTTAGCCTATTTCTAGCCCATTTCCAGCCTGTTTCCCCAGGCTGTGATCTTGTGGGCCACTGGCCTGGCTCATACATAAGTCGTTTGACCTATGGGTCAATCCAGTGACTCCAGCTTCCCCTCTTGGCCATGGTAGGGGTACGAGATCGCGATCGATATGATTTAGCATGTTTAAACTGAAATGTTTGTCCTTGAGTGAGTTTACATGTGTAGGATTATTAGAGAATCAAAAAGGTTTTGTTAAAAGCAAAAACGTCCTTATTTAAGGATTAAGCAACCTTAATCGACTCCCAATCACAACCAAGTAGCACAACGGGAAAAGATATTCACATTTTTCTGGGGTCTTATAGTGTGTCTCGGTAAAATAAAGTTTAAATGTCTTTTTTTTCCATGAAATTAATATTTGGCATTGCTTAACGTCGCCCCCCTTTTTACTAATGTCGCCCCCCCAAAATACAATTTTGCCCCTCTCCTCTCACTCTCCTCTAACTCTCCTCTCCCTCTCCTCTCAAATTCTCTCTCTAACTTCACTAAAATTTGTATTGATTTTGAAATTTAACCTAAAATGTCAAGAAAAGGTGATAATTCAAGTGAAGAAGAAGAGGTTAGTTTGTAAATTTTAAATTTTAGAAAATTGCGCAAAAAATAAAAACAGGCCCGATAATTGCCGCTGCCGCGTGGAATTTTCACCGCAGTCGGCGGCCTTGCCGCACGGCGATCGCGGCGGTGCCGCGGCTGTTGCCGCATGGACTGTGCGGCACTGGCAGTGGCGTTGCCGCATAATCTGTGTGGCAACTACCGCGGCGCCGCCGCGACTGCCGTGCGGCATGACCACTGGCTCCGGCGAAAATTTTGCGCGGTAGGGGCAATTTTCCGGCCTTTTTTTATTTTATTTTTTTAATTTGTTTTAATTAGTTTATTATTTATAATATTATTATTGAGTTAATAATATTATTATTATGTTAATTATTATTGTTAACATTATTATAATATGTTAATTATTATTGTTAATATTATTATTATGTTAATTAATATTGTTAATATTATTATAATATGTTAATTATAAGTGTTGTTAATAATATTATAATATGTTAATTATTATTGTTAATATTATTATTATGTTATTAATATTATTATTATGTTAATTATTGTTATTATTATTATTATGTTAATTATTATTGTTAATATTATTATAATATGTTAATTATAAGTGTTGTTAATATTATTATTAATATGTAAATTATAATTGTTGTTATGTTAATTATAAATATTATTGTCATTAATGCTATTATCAATGTTATTATTATTATTCATATTATTTGTATGTTAATTATTATTGTTAATGCTATTATTATTATTAATTATTAGGAATTAGTATCTCAGTTATTATTAGTATAATAATTGTGTGGTATTGTTTGCAGGTTCATTTGGAGGATTTGGCGGAGACGGTGTTGATAATTGTAATGCCCCGAAATGTCAGATCTAAACTTAACGGTCAAAGTCAAACGTTGACTAACATTAACAGCGGAAGACTCATTTTTTTTTGAACAACTTATTTTATTTACTTGGGCGTTACTACCGTACCTCCGAAGAGATACAAGGCAAGAAAGGAAAACTAACCACAAACGATAACTGTTTACTTCAAATTAACAACGAAAAGAACTTCGAATTTTAGAACAACATAAACTCAACATTTGCTAAACTTCAAGTCTAAACATAAACTAAACTTTATTCTCAAACGGCTAACTCCAACGTCCTCACTTCTATTGCCCGTCCCCATCATATAATTGATCTTCACCTGAAAACAAAACATTCACAACATGAGGGGGGAAACCTCAATAATGTCTACCCCTAACTGTCAAAACAGTTCAAAGATCATTTCAAACCATTTTAGGGGAGGGGAACAAGTCAAATCTTTTCGCAACTCATTTGAAACCCAACCCAGAAATATCCAGAGATCAGAAATAACCAGAGTTTCAGAAATAACAAAACTTATAAACCAACAATACCAACTTCCAACTCAGAAAAACACAATGTTCCAAAAACCACAATTACCCTTTTTAAACTCAGAATCAGAATTCAGAATTCAGAAATCAGAAACCATAGTAATCAGAAATCAGAAACAAAGTAATCAAAAATCAGAAATAGAGTAAACTTTTCCTCAGAAAATTGATCAGAATTTTATTATGCGGGCGAGATTTGCCTATCCCTAGAATATCAGAATCAGAATTAGAACAGGATCTCAGATCCTCAGAATTAGAATGGATGGCCAGTCCCAGAAACAGAATCAGATGTGTGCACAATCTCAGAAATAATATCGGGACTCCCCGATCTCTTGATAACTCCCCTGCAGGAACAGATCCCGGTCTAAGGGTCGTTACCCGCAACCCGTTTATGGTTTCACTTTGATTATTAGTATCTTATTAATTGTCAGACGTCAGATTTCAAACAAAACCCAACCTAGTTTACAAAACCGTCAGAATAAAACTCAGAGTTTAAAAGACTGCCACGTTTTACTCAACTCAGAAAAACAACTCACAGACATCCAAATCAGACAGTCTAACTTTACAGAAAATCCCCGTGCGGATGCAAGCTTCATAAAACAGATTAAAATCACAAAATAAATAAAAGAGCATCCCAAAGGGGATTAGGACATAGACATTACCTGAACAGCTTTTCTTTACTGCAACACTTACACACGGGAGCTAACTATCGCGTCTTCTCGCTCGGACCTAGAATTCGAATAATATTTCTAAAATTAAAACTCTCTCTCCACGATAGCTAATTCATATAAATTCTACCATTTCCCCAACTTAACAATTTCTTACAACTAAACTAACCATGTAACATGCAATATACTCACATAAAATCATGTCAACAATAAGTCCGCCTTAATCAAATAATAACTAACTTTAAGGACAAGAACAACCCTAAACATAAAAGCTTTTCATGGTACTATTCCCACAATTTACAAAAATATGCCATTATACATGCAATCACATGCTAGGTCACATAATCATGCATTCTTGGCTAAATCTACCCCTTTAGGTTTCCTAGCATATTCATAGGGTTCCAAGATCATCATAAACCAACCCTAAAACACCTAAACCTTAGCATGATATTTTTAACCAACTCCATACTCAAGAATACATAACCTATCCTAATGAACATTTGATAACATAATTTACTCCTTTTAACTAATAACATGAAAACCTAAACAATGACATGGAATAACCAGAACATATATTTAATCATGAAAACTTTATAAAACTTTAATACCAAAGTATACAAAACTCTTAATACTAAGACATATGAAACTTTGATACTAATAATGTAAAACATTTAATACTAATAATATGAAACTTTCCGGAAACTTTATAATAATCATAATAATACGAAACTTTATAATAATAATAATAATAGTAACACGAAACCTTATAATAATACCAATAATAACACGAAACCTTATAATAATAATACGAAAATAATATGAACACTTAATAATAACTTGAAACTTGATAATAATAATAATAATATGAAAACTTAGTAACAATAATAATAGAAAACTTAATAATAACTTAGGAAAACTAAATAATAAAATTACGAAACTAAATAATAAAATTACAAAACTAAATAATAACTTACAATATGAACTTATGAAATATTCAAAACATTTAAACATCACTAAACCCTAATAATATTCTAACAAAACTCAAAAATTATATCACAACACATATCATATACATCAATCCTAACAAGACCCTAATACTATATTCTAAGACACTAATCATAATTTCCAGAATATCAATATTTGATACTTCAACACCCATTCATGTATAAACAAACATCAAACAAAAACACCCAAAAAATTATAGAGAGAGAAAAAGAGAGTTTAGGGGTATACTATCAAGGGCCAACAAGGTGGTGCTCGGGTGGCGGCTGGTGGTCGATGGGACGGTGGTCGGTCGATGCAGGCGATGGCGACAAGGTTCCGATGGTGGTCGGCGGTGGTGCACGAAAAGAAGAAAAGCAACTTCCAATGGTTGGTGCGCTCGCCGAGGTAATGCGGACGTCTTCGGTAGCCGGGGTTGTCGACAGAAGTCCGGTCGTCGTCTTCGGAGCGCCGAGGTGCGGTGGTTGCCGGAAAAACGCAGCAACGGTGGCGGGGGAAAACTCATGTTAGGGCACGAGGGATTTGAGGAAGTGGTGTATTCGGGAGGTCGGGGTGGCGGTTTTGTGGTACGGTGGTCGGGAGGTTCTCGCCAGTGGTCAGGGGTGGTCGGAGGTGGCGCAGGGTGATGGTGCAACGACGCAGTGGTGTGCTGATCTGGGTCGGGGAAAACAGTAAGAACCAAAAGAAAAGAAGAAGAAGAGGAAGAAGAAGAAGAAGAAGAAGAAGAAGAAGAAGAAGAAGAAGAAGAAGAAGAAGAAAAGAGAATGAAGGAGAATGGAGGTTGTATTGGTGTATGTATGTCGTGCAGTAGCAAGAATAGTAGTACTAATATCAGTGAAAAGAAGAGAGAGAGAGAGAGAGAGAGAGAGAGAGAGAGAGAAGGGGGCACGTGTCACATAAGGGCTGGACAATAATTTTGCTTGCACAGGTAGTGGGTTTTATAAATGGGAGGGAAACGGTTACAGATTTTGGACAGAATATATCTAGAAAACTGATGAAAATTACCTGATGATGTCATTTATGTGACATCATCAACACCCAACAAAAAAAATCTAAAATTAATAATATATCCATGGAAAATAATAGTAATAAAACAGATAACAATCTCCCCCAACTGATAAAAAAGATCTTACACCCGAAGTCCCAAAAATTCCTAACTGATATTTTTAAGACTCTAAAAATTACTACGAAAACACTCGCGGTCCTAAAAGCTCTGTATGAAAACAGATAAATAAATAACGGAATAAAATGCTCGTTAGGAAATTTAACGGTAAACGCAATTGAATTTTTCAGGGTTTTACAATAATTCACCGTATTTTGTGACACAAAATGTGTTTGAGACTATAGAAGCAGTGCTAGATTGAGCCAATAGAATAGCTGGGGGAATCAGTTTTAGGTTTGTACGGTCTTCGTACAAGAGAAAAGATGCAGAGAGTCCGAAAAAGTGTTACTTGAAGTGTTGGAGGTACGATAAATATCGTGGGAAACTGAATGATCTCGATGATGCGACTCGTCGGAGTACGTCGACGAAGGCGTGCCAATGTAAATTTGTCATTGTAGCGTGGACTCGCAATGAAACGGAATGGCGAGTTCGTGTTTGCGATGAAGACCGGGGGAAGCACAATCATGGCTTCATCGTGTACGAGGAAGGACATCGTCACGGACAGCCATTGAGGTATGACATGAAACATCATGTCCGTGAAATGACCAACAAGGGGTCCACGCCGGCCACGATACAAACATCGCTGAGGATTACAACGAGCGGGAAAAGATGCGAACCCAAGAAATGGATGGTAGGACGCATGCCCAATATTGTCTGTACATGGTGAAAGTCGGCAGGTACGTCTCATTTGTTGATTATGATGATGATGGAGAGCTTCGTCAGGTTTTTTTATGTCACCCTTACTCATTGAAGTTGCTACGTACGTACCTGAATGTCATTCTCATTGACACTACGTACAAGACAAACAAGGCAAAGTGACCTTTATGTGAGGTGGTAGGCATGACACCCACTAACCGCAACTTCCATATTGCTTACTCGTTCATGCGGGAGGAGAAGATGGACTCATATGAGTGATTGATGTGGAGGGTGCATGAATTTTTGGGTCCTGATGTTATTCCATCTGTGTTTGTGACGGACAAGCATGATGCTTTATTGGGTGCTATTGCCAGGGTTTACCCAAATGTGCACCAACTGTTGTGCGTGTGGCATATTGGGAATGATGTGGAGAACAATGTAAACAACCTTACTGGGGGCAAGAAGCTTGGACTCGGGCTTCATTTCAAACATCATTTCTGGAACGACATTGTACATGCGAAGACTGTTGGAGAGTTCAACAGGAAGTGGAACGACATCATTAGCGCGTGGATTGGGCAAAACAAAACAATAGTTGCGTATCTTACTGGGACGTGGCTGAATCATAAGAAAAAAAATTTGTTTGTGCTTTCACCGACAATGTCCCTCACCTGGGGAACGCGGCGACTTCTAGAGTGGAGAGCCAGCATTCTTCACTGAAATATTATATCGACAGTTCTAGAGGCACCTTCGATCGTGTGTTTGCGAAGATTCACCAACACTTGGTGAATTAACATACTGAGATTAAGAGGGAGCTTGAACAGTCTAGGAGCACGCACGAGAATTTTGGTAATTGTCATTTCTTTAAGAATTTGCATAGGCATGTATCTCAACACGCCTTGGACCTGTTGTCGTTGGAGCTCAATAGGATGTTGCCGATGAGGTATGGCAGAGGCTGCGACTTGTGCGATCACAAGGTGTCGAGAACCCACCTCCTCCCGCATGCGTGTTCTATGGTGGAAATTTATGAAACGGGAGAGCCAATTCAGCTTACACGGATAAACAAGTTTTGGAGACAACTCACAGTAATTGGCGATGGTGAAACTCCTGGCTCAAATGATGTTCCATCAGGTACGGACATGGAAAAATTTGAGCAACTCGTTAAACTGGTTCGGGAGAGTGATCCAGCAGTTATACGACATGTAACCCAGGTCTTCCATGGAGAGTTGAATCCCGACAGTCATGATGTTCCTGATCCGCAGACAAGCCCCCCACGCCCCGGGAGACCAAGGACATCGAGATCCACGCGACGCAACCCCAGTGTGTTTGAGTACGGTCGAACAGCGGGTCGGGGCAGCAAGACTACGACGAACTCCTCGAGGAGAAAGGGAACCAGTTCTTCATCAGTCGGGATGAGTTCAACAGGTGTGGATTTCTTTATCTTTATAACTGATGTTAATCTCATGTTAAGACATTGAATTGTTTAGGGCTTTCAAAATGACTATACATTGTTGCTTATAACTTAAGTTAATCTCATGCGTAGGTATCCCCCAGATGTGTAGAGATCCGTTCCCGTTTGTGAACGCTTTGCCACATTTCATTATACCATACATCGTTGGCTGGACGGATGTTGGCGCTGATGTCGTTTTGACTTTGTCCACGTCACCGATCCATGTCTGGATATTATAAAACCCGCGCGGGTTTTATCTTAAAAAATTCGGCGCCTAAAATATGATCATCCTCCCTTGATATTAGCCCAATGTGCTTTGACCTTGGCCTTGACTTGGAAGCTACGTGATTGCATGGCATGATCATGGGGATGTGTCCCCCATGATTTTCCCTCCTAAACCTCACCTCACTCAACTATTAATACCCCCTCCATTCTTCCACTCATACCATCAACTATCCTTCACAACACTCATACTCTACTTAAATCTCCCCTCAAAATTCCATACTTCCATCCATTTCATCAACAACTCTCATAAACTACCACCATTATACTCCCATTCTCACCAACTATCACCATAATTCTACCCTTACTCCCATAAACTCTCATCATACTTCTATCATTCTCATTACTCTCATTACCATAACTCCACCAAAAATATAATCCACACACTACCATCCTAATCCTCTTACAATCATCCTTCATCCATCAAGTCACCAAGTCAAGACGAGGTCAAGATCTTCGAACGGCACATTCGGGCTCCTAAATCAAAGAGGTCGGCTTTTATGTTTTCTTTAATTATTGTTATTTCAATCATGTAACTTGTACTTTAATTTCGATTATATGTGCATATTTTATAAACCAAAAATTCCATTTTATCTTCATGTTAAGAATTTAAACTTGCGAAATCTATAAAACTTCTCCCCGCTTTATTTCACTTTAATGTCGATTTTAGTAAAGTTCGTTTTCTAACGGGCGAATTCAAGAATTTTTATAATTCTTGAATTCGTAACCTCACCCCCGGACTTAGAATCGGGTTTCGTGGACCGGAGTTATTTTTATTATTTTTACGGTTTGTCAGTTTCCTTAAATCGGCTGGCGACTCTTTTATTCTTTTTATAATCCATTTAATTATTTAACATTTGAATATACGCTAAAAATAATTAAAAATGACTTAATATTTCCCATTCATTTAAGGTTTAAACTGAGAGAAAATGGGCCATGAAACAATAAAACCCGCACGGGTTTTATGGTTTCTAACTCACTTTCTCTGGCTTAGGAAAGCAAACGGCCCAGCCCAAAGACGGTCAAAACCCGCGCGGGTTTTGACTACTCTTAGCGGCCCGGTTGCTTTCTTTTGGGCCTGAGTCATTGTTTGGGCCGATTTTAAGTTATATTTAATATATTTCTGGTGTAATTTCAAGTATTTAAATAATAAAAAACGGATTTGTAAAATAAATAAAATTTCACCATCCTGAAAATGAATATCGAAAAATAAAAATATCCTTATTTATGGATTAAGCAACCTTAGTCGGCTCCCAATCATTTAAGTAGCGCATCGCGCATCGCAGAGGAAAAGTGGTCTCACTTTTTCACGGGGTCCTACAGATTGGCGACTCCACTTGGGACTTAAACTTAAAAAGAGGGTAAAATTTGAAAGAATCGAGTTAAATTGAAATTGTAAAAGGGAGAAGTTGATTTATTTCGCAATTTTATAATTCTTTTTAGGCATCCTTTGCATACCGGGCCACTAATCGCGTCTTTTGACACGTTAGCACAAAGGCGACGATTAAGTTATACCTAGGTGATTCCCTCGAGAGCGGGTAGGCCACTACTTGTGTGATGCACTCTACATCGCCAAGCATTTGGTCTCTCCTCCCCGCGTTACACTCAAAGAGCTTCCTTGAAGTTCTTTGAGCAATACCTCACACTCCTTACCTAAAGGTATGGGGTACGGAGATGAAAACGTGCGGTAGGCCATGTAATCCAACCATAGAAAAATCCATGAACATAGAACCTTGGTTTAGGGTATTCCCTCATGTTGTATGCTATATGCTATGTGCTACCCCTTCCCTTTTCTTTTTATTTTAGAGTCGACCTTAGTTTAGAGGTTTTGTTTTAGTCCATATAAAATTCATCAGGTTGAGAAAATGATTATTTATTAATTAAAATAATTAACCCAAAATGCATCATGGTTAGCCCAAGTGGAAGGGCCCATTTATGCTTAAAAGGTGATTATTTTAATTAACAAATAAAAATTGACTCGCCTTTGATGATATTATATGGCCCTTTACAAAAATTCTTTTAACAAAAGGTCCACAAAATTAATTAAAAGTCCAACAAAGTAAATGGATAGCATTTTAGATTGCATAATAGTCACTAGGCTTGAGTAAATTAATTTATTGATGTAATTAATAAATCCACCGCATTTTTGGTCGGCCCGTTGTTAGGCCCAACCATATTGGATTTATTGATTAGGCCCATAAATTAATTACGACTCGCTTATTGTTGACTTTGTTCAATTCTTTATAATATCCATTTTCCTCGACTACAAAAAAAAAGGCAATAAAAGAGGTAAAAAAAAAGGAGTTGGGTCGGCAGTTTTGTTGAAACGTTATTCTAGTCCGCATAATAGTCATTATGGCTTGAGCTGTCTGAATTATTAGGTCGAGTTACGGATTCTCCTTAAAACGGTCGGCCTGTGGATTAGGCCCATACGAATTGAGAAACACTGACTGGAGCCTATCGGTTTATTACCCGCTCGCTATGTTTGGCTTTGTGCGGCCCTTTATAATGTTTTGTCCATAGGTCCATATAGAGTTAGGTCATGCACTCCCAGAAAGTGGGTGAGTCTCTTGTATCAGCATATATGTGTCGAGTCAGTTAGGATCATATAGGTCTCCTAGGGCATGCATGCATCGGGTAGTACGTGTCAGAGTATGTCATTGAGTGTTCTAACTTTGAATTTCCATGCAGGCACCATTAGTGATCGACTCCGAGCCCGTATTTGAGATCCGCGAACTGGTCGTTTGATTCCGAACCCACATTACGATCCATCTGCAACTAGCGACAGCACCATGTCTGGAGAGCAATTCCAAGAGATCCTGGTCCAAAGCACTGAAGCTAACATCACAAAGCATTTGGACGAGCTCTACACCAAGATGCAGGGTCTGGTCTTCGCTAATTCCCTAGAGCAGGAACAGAAGATGGGCAAAAGGCTGAATGAACAGCAACAGGTGATGGATGGCATGCTGCAAGCCATCACTAAGATCAACACCAAGTTAGGGTTGAATGCTGAAGAAGATGATGAAGAAATGCATGGATATGAATCTGACCCTGAAATCATTAAGATATCCCCAGATTTTGGAGGAACAGGGATATCTAAGGCTAAGGTTAACACGCCTGAAAAGTCTACAAGGGATCCCGCTGTTAAAGCTCTTGAGCAGAAGTTAGAAAGCCTCACCAAGGCAATGAGCTCTGTTCCAGCTTTTACTGACAAGTACTTAGAGGTTCCATTACCTGTTCAGCCAACTTTGAAGATAGCTGACAAAGTTGAAGTGCCGAATATTAGGTTCAAACCTTCTGAGAACCCTATTCATCATGTGGAGGAGTTCATGAGGTTGGCACCCTTAAATCGAATTGATGCTGACCTATACTCTACTGTCTTCCCATCCACCCTAGATGGAGAAGCGAAGTATGGTATCACGCTCTGTCACCCCAAATCAAAGCCAGCTGGACTGAATTGTTCAAGGCTTTCATCGACCACTACACACGCATCCAGAAGAAACAAGCTACAGTGGATGATCTAACCGCTATTGTAAAACCCCGAAAAATGCTATTATTCATACCGTTAAAATTCCTGACATGCGTTATTTTCTGTTTATTTATATGAGTTGTTATCATGCGGAGTTTTTAGGGTCGCGAATGATTTCATAATAATTTTTAGAGTTTTAAAAATATCAGTTAGGAAATTTTTGGGTTACGGGTAGAATTTATCTTTTTATCAATTATGGGAAATTTTATCTGATTTTTATTACTATTATTTTCTGTGAATATATTATTAATTTTAGATTTTGTTTTCCTTTAATTTTGGGTATTGATGATGTCATATAAATGACATCACCAGGTAAATTTCATCAGTATTCAAATTTCTTTCTGTCCAAATTTCAGTAACCGTTTTCCCAATTGTTGCAATACCCACTATCTGGGTATACACTGCTGGCTGCCTATTCCCGCTTGACACGCGTCTTTTCCTCTCTCTCTCTCTCTCTCTCTCTCTCTCTCTTTAATAGTACAACTTTATGCTGCTGTTGGTTCCATTCTCGATGGACACCACCACCACCATACACCCCCAGCGCTCCCACCGCACCACCACCTCGTAAACACCTCAAACCACCTCCTTCCACCCTCTGCTCACCGGCGACCACCACTCCACCTTTTTCCGACCACCACCGACTTCACGGCCTGCTTTCACGCCCGACGCACCAACCACACCCCCCATCAACTCCATCCCTTTTCTGTCCCCGACCAGCTGCACTGCCCCTCCACCACCGTAGCACCGGCACCGCTTCTGACCGCCGGCGATGCCCCCGGCTACCAATGATTGGCCAACGACCGTTCCCCCGCTCCGGCGAGCTGTCGAGCCTCTGTTCCAACTTGGGTTGCTTCTGTCTCGCTCCTACTGCTGATCCACGATGCAAACAACTTCCGAGCCGCCACCGTCGACCGCCCTAGCACCACCATCAGCTCTCTCACCCTCCCTCTTCAGTATAACTCTCTCTCTCTCTCTCTTTCCTATTCATGTTGATAGTGTTATGTATGTATGCTAGAGTGTGTGTACGTATGCATAGCATTGAGTGTAGGTTGGGTTAGGGGTTCGAGGGTTATTAGGGTTCAAATGTGTGTGTTGAAATGTGTGTGTGTAGTGGTGAAGGGTGGTGACATGGTGGGTTGTAATATTATGGTTGTATGAGTGGAGTTTTGTTAGATTATTATTAGAGTTTAATATGATTAAATGATGTTTAAATGTCTTGATATTTCATATTATTACTACTAATAAGTTCATATTAGAAGTTATTATTAAGTTCGTAATTTTATTATTTAGTTTTCATAAGTTATTGAGGTCCGTATTACTATTATTATAAGTTCGTATTATTATTATTAAGTTTCCTATTATTAATAAGTATTTCATTTTATGATGATACCAAGTTTTTATTTTATTTTATTATACTAGTAAGTTCATGACATTATTATGGAGTTCAAGTTATTAGTGAGTATTTCTTGTTACTAAAATTTATTAAGTTTCCTTTTTACTTTTGTAACTAAGTTTTTCATATAATTATTATCAAATTTTCATAATAATATTATTAAGTTTTGTGTTACTAGTAGCATTTCGTATTATTAATAGTTTTCAAGTTATTACAAAGTATTCATATTATTACTAATATTAAGTATTAAGTTTCGAGATGTTATTATGTTCCATATGGTTACTAAGTGTTCATACTATATTTTAAGGTCACATTATTGATAAGTTTTCCATATTATCATTTATGAGTATATTATTATTACTACCAAGTTTCATAGTATGATATTAAGTTTTATGGTGCTAGTAAGTTTTCATATGGCTATTTTCATAGTATTGCTGTTATTAAGTTTTCATAAGTATTATTAAGTTTCATATTACTATTATTAAATTCCAAGTTATTACTAAGTTTTCATATTATTATCAAGTTTTTGTATTATTATTCAAGCAGTAGTACCGAGTTATGGTTTTAAATGTATTGTTTCGATCTTATTAGTTTACTTTTAGAAAAGGTGTGTTGTGATGTTCGTGATAGCTATGCTCGTTACATAATTGCTAACTAATGAGAGAGTGATAAGGTTGGGGGTAGGGTATCATTTGTGCGTAACTAATTATCGTAGAGATCGAGTTTTAATTTTAGAAGTTTATATTCGAATTCTAGGTCCGAGCGAGACAACGCGATAGTTAGCTCCCGTGTGTAAGTGATTTCAATAAAGAGAAGCTATCAGGTAATGTCTATGCCCTAATCCCCTTTGGATGCTCTTTACTTGTTTTATTGATTTCTATATTGATTTCAGAACATGCATCCCGAAGGGGACTTTATCTGAAACTTGATTGTCTTTTTCGTTTAAGAAAGTTTTGTTCCTTGATTCATAAAGTATGGATAGTCCTTTGGTATTTGTGTTGAAAGTGTGTTGGTTTGAAATTGTGGATTGGAAGTATTTTGGTTTCGGAAACTTGGTTAAGAGTTTTGATGTTTAAAATGTTGATTTATTACTGGAAAGAGATGGACATGCAAACCTGATTAAATAAAGGCTATGAGTATAATGCGGGTTCGGGCAAGATTCCCAAGACCGTAGTTACTGTGAGGAGATCACAAGAGACCAGTGATGCCCGTATTGTGGATGTGAGTTAGCGATCATCGAATAGGAATATTTGTGCGAGTCCGTGGACTCAAAGAAAGAAAAGAAAGAAAAGAAAAGAAAAGAAAAGAGTTATGCATCGATCGAATGAGGTTGTTTATGCGAGTCCTTGGGACTCCGAATCATGTTCTGCGAGTCTTTGACTCCGAGGGGCAATACGGAAGCCCCGCCCGCTTTAAAATATGGAAACAGGTAAGGTTGACTGGTTAAAGATATTTTGAAAGGTTGACTCGTTTCCCCTTCCCTTAAAATATGTTGAAATGAATTGTATAATGTTTTGACTATTAGGGGTAGACATTATTGAGGTTTCCCCCCTCATGTTGTGAATGTTTTGTTTTCAGGTGAAGGTCAGTTATGTGAAGGGGAAGGGCACTAGAGTGAGGACGTTGGAGTTAGCCGTTTTGAGAATAAAGTTTAGTTTATGTTTAGACTTGAAGTTTGGTTAATGTTGAGTTTATGTTGTTCTAGAATTCGAAGTTCTTTTCGTTTGATTAATTTGAAGTTCGTAGTTTGATTTATTAGTCTCTTTCTTGCCTTGTATTCCTTCGGGGATACGGCAGTAACGCCCAAGTAAATAAAATGAGTAAAAAAAAAATGATGAGTCTTCCGCTGTTAATGTTAGTCAACGTTTGACTTTGACCGTTAAGTTTAGAATTAAATTTTCGGGGCGTTACAGCTATGAAGCAGCGGGATGATGAGTCCTTTATGGATTACTTTGAGAGGTGGCATAGGGAATTGTCCCACATCAACGAGACAATTCCTCTTCATCTACAATTATCTACCTTTAAATAAGGACTCAAGAGCAGTCTATCTAAGCACTTAGGGTATCATGTCGTCAAAGATTTTGATTACTTGAAGGACATCAGTGTCCAATTAGAAGCCATGCACAATGATAAGACAACTTCGCCTGGATGGAAAGGGTCCAGCTCCAACAGGAGGGCTACTAGTGCAGCTAGCCACCCTCCTAAAATCATGGAGACTAACTCTATCCAGCGCAAGGGGCCTTACGTAACAAAATATGAGACTTATACACCATTGGATGTTCCTTACTCTCAGGCTCTCGACCGTCTAGTCAAGAAGGGTATTTTGGTTTTACCCTTACCGAAGGAAGAGCCAGAAATCAAGGGCAGAAATTGGGACGCCAACCAATTTTGCCGCTATCACCGTTGCCGAGGCCATGACACTGAGAAATGTTGGACTCTAAGGAACAAGATAGAAGATATGATAAGGGTCGGGACGCTACCAATGCCGAAAGCCGCTAAGAAACCAAACAATCAAAGTAATCCTATGCCAATGCATGCAAATGCTATTTTATGTGGGGATTTCAGCTTCGACCCCTCTGCTTTGATTGTAGAAACATGGCAACCTGTCCCCGAGATAGTTGGGTTCCCCGAAAGTCTATTCATCATTGGTATTTAGGACAGTGATGAGGATGATGAGCACGAGCATTCTGAGACAGAATGGATGGAGAAAGACGAACCAGATGACATAGCATTCCTTACTCGGTCTGGCCGTCACAACAATAACAGGAATACCACCATCCCAGTGGCCATTCCTAACCCTATACCAACAACTGGTGATGACAATCAGACCTCTCCTGAAGACCCTCTTCTTTCTTAACTCAAAAAGACTAGGGCTGAGGTCACCATATGGCAACTCATATGCACTTCACATGCTCATTGGCAGAAGATGTTGGATGCCTTACAACACTCACGGTATTACCTACAATAACTCCTGAAACTTTGGTTGCTCATGTGGCTACCCAGCAAGAGATGATCACCTTTGGGATTGAAGATCTACCTCAGGGAGGGGCATCTCACAACAAAGCCCTATACCTCACGGTGCAATGTTCCAACAAAACTATCCCACTGGTTTTGGTGGACAATGGTTCGGCTGTAAACGTGTGCCCTTGAAGGACGGCACAGAAATTGGGAGTACAACAACAACACTTGGCTCAAAATGGTGTACAACTTAGGGCTTATGACAATTCACCCCAGTGTTGCCCACTCGGAATGTGGAGTTCGTGGTACTAGAGATTCCGGCCTCTTTCAATTTGCTACTAGGGAGGCCATGGCTTCACGAGTGTAATGCTATAACATCCACCTTACATCAGAAGGTGAAAATGTTGGTTCAAGGCCAAGTGATCACTATCTCAGGAGAATCTATCAATGCTGTTTTCACTCCTAAGCAGTCAACTCTTGAGGTGGAGCACAACTCGATGGACGAAGAACTCCACAATTTTGAGCTCGTGGCAATGATGAGCAAGGATGAAGCACCTTTTGACTTCGATCCCTATTCAAATCCCAAGGTACATGCTATGCTCAAGAAACAAGGTTATTTCCCTGGAATGCCACTAGGGAAGAATCCGAAGAACCAAATTCCGCCCGTGTTCAAGACCTTCAAACAGCAGGGAAGGTTTGGCTTAGGCTATAAGCCAACTGAGAAGGAGGTCAGGCTCGCAAAGATGACTATCGTTGAACAGAAGAGGATGAACAATCCTCCCACTCTATTCCAGATGAAGCCCTATCCACTTACTTTGAACGGGCAGTTTGTTAGGGAAGGTGATGTCTTCCCCTATTATGGATTCCCTGAACCATTTTACCTGAAGAATAAAGGAATTCAAGTTGCTGGATTAGAAGTCTTCGATGATTGCTCCATTAATATGGCTACTGTCTTTGTTCCCGCTCGGGACAAACAACCTCTATTAGAATGGACTCATCTTGCTGGGAGCAACATTTTTGGCATGCTGTTTGGACAAGAAGCTGTCCAAGAGAAGTCTGAAGCTGATGTTGTTGTTGCTGCTTTGTCCAACCCAAGTTTTGACCCAAGTCTCATGATTACTGAAGACGGAGAAGTTAAAGCGGTCTCGTGGGTCGATGCTGAGGAGAATAACTTTGCTTTATCTGTAGGAGAGTCTGTTCCTAATGACATAGAGTTAGGTCTTAATGGTTTAGAGTCAAGTGAGTTTGGTCTTGAGTCTGCTGGCGATGTATTCCTTTCTGCATTCAATAAGATGAACCTTTCTGCTTACTTTGATTCTTCTTTCCCCTCTTCCCTGAGCTGCTGCGCCAACAATAATCTGGAATTTAATGAACCCTTGAAAGAATTTTCTAATGAACATGAGCATAAAATGGCGGTGTTGGAAGACACCATCACCATAGATGTGGGCACAGAAGAACAACCTCGGGAATTGAAGTTAGGTAGCTCGCTCACAGCAGAAGAACGGGTAGCATTCACGGAGCTTCTCAAGGAATTTGCGGATGTATTCGCATGGTCCTACGAGGACATGCCTGGGATTGATAGGGAAATTGAGGAACATACCATACCTTTGCTTCCCAATGCAAAACCGGTTCGACAAAAGGCTAGAAGGATCAAGCCTGAATGGGCTAAGAAGATCGAAGAAGAAGTGATCAAGCAGCTTAACGCTAAGTTCATCAAAGCAGTCCAATACCCCGAGTGGATTGCTAACATTGTCCCAGTACCCAAGAAAGATGGGAAGGTGCGCATGTGCATAGATTTTCGAGACCTCAACAAAGCTAGTCCCAAGGATCATTTCCCTTTACCTCACATCGATGTATTAGTGGATAACACTTGCGGGCATGAGCTACTATCCTTTATGGATGGATATGCGGGTTATAACCAAATCAAAATGGCGGAAGAAGACATGGAGAAAACCTCATTCACTACACCATGGGGAACATACTGTTATGTGGTTATGCCTTTTGGTCTCAAAAATGCTGGGGCAACATACCAACGGACAGCCAACACCCTACTTCATGATATGATGCATATAGAGGTAGAGGTTTATGTGGATGACATGATCGTAAAGTCCAAAACAAGGGAAGGGCACATTCCTAACCTTCGCAAGTTTTTCCTCCGACTTCGCAAATACAAGATGCGGCTTAACCCAACAAAGTGCACCTTCGGTGTCACCTCTAGGAAGCTGCTAGGCTATGTGGTTAGCCAACGAGGCATTGAAGTTGACCCTTCGAAGATAAAGGCTATCCAAGAGTTGTAGCCACCTAGGACAGAAAAAGAGATAAGGGGTTTCCTAGGACGAGTCCAATATATCAGCAGCTTCATCTCAAAGCTCACTATGACGTGTGAACCTTTGTTCAAGAAACTAAAGAAAGGAAGAAAAATAGAATGGGACAATCAATGTCAAGCGGCCTTCGACAAAATCAAGGAATATTTGCAACATCCTCCAGTCCTCATGCCGCCGGTACCAGATGAGCCTCTACTCCTTTACCTTACCGTGACTAGCTCTGCAATGGGGCTATGCTAGCTCAGAAGGTTAAAGGTCAAGAGAGCGCCATCTACTACTTGAGCAAGAAATTCTTGGACTACGAAAGTCGATATGCAGACATAGAGAAAATGGCTCTTGCGCTAGTATGGGCCACCAAGAAGTTAAGACATTACATGCTTTCACATACTGTATATGTCATAGTTGAGAATAATCCCATTAAGTTTATCATGGAGCAACCTCCCATCAACAACCGCATTACTCGATGGGTGGTCATGCTTTCAGAGTTCAATCTTCTGTACTTGCCTCAGAAGTCCATCAAGGGACGAGTTGTTTCAGATTTCCTGGCTGCCTCACCATCACAGGAACCTCCAAGCACTCACTTGGAATTCCCAGATGAGGATGTATTTTTCACTGACGAAATAACATGGGAAATGTATTTCGACGGAGCTTCTAACCAAATGGGCTGCGGAGTGGGAGTTTTATTGATCTCTCCAGAAGGGGCACATGTCCCTGTATCAGTAAAGCTGGACTTTGATGCTATTAACAATGCTGCAGAATATGAGGCATGTATCAAGGGTTTGCAAGCCGCCTTGGCCTTAGGCATACGCTATGTAAAAGTCTTTGGGGATTCTAGCCTCATCATTAATCAGGCTAAAAATACATGGAAGGTCCGGAATGAATGTCTTATGGCCTATCAACAGAAGCTCTTGGGACTTGCTGACCAATTTGAGCAAATCAGTTTCCAGTACCTCTCCAGGGATCACAATGAGTTAGCTAACGCCTTAGCCAAGTTGTCTTCGATGATATCCATACCATCAGGCACGTTTCAATTGCCAATAGTAGTGGAACGGCAGTCTGAACCGGGCATATATTTGCCACCTGGAAGCACAAGAGGAAGAAACTGAGGAATGGTTCCATGACATATAAAACTTTCTGCGGAAAGGAGAATATCCAGCTGAGTTGGATGCTCGAGGACAGCGAGCGGTCAGGTCCCTAGCAGCACAATACTGCTTGATCCAAGATCGACTCTACAAGAAATCACATACGGGCATTAATTTGCTATGCATCGATGCTAAGAGTATCAAGGAGATCATGACTACTGTACACGGAGGAGAGTGCGGTCCCCACATGAATGGACGAATGTTAGCAAAGAAGATTCAAAGGGCTGGTTACTATTGGTTCACTATGGAGCCAGATTGCTTAGAGTTCCTTCGAAAGTGCCATTAATGCCAAGAATATGCTAATCTACAACATCAACCCCCGTCATACCTGACTACTTTGACACATCCATGGCCATTCTCGGTATGGGGTATTGACATCATTGGCAAGATACACCTAACCGGAACAGGAGGACATGAGTACATATTGGTCGCCATCGATTATTTCACTAAATGGGTAGAGGCAGCCTCGTTTGCCCAAACTCAAATCCAAACACGTGGCCAAATTCATCCTTCAAAACATCATATGTCGATATGGAGTGCCTCATGAGATCATTAGTGATAATGGAAGCCATTTTCGAAAGGAGGTAGATGCTTTGCTCACCACTTACAAAATCCAGCATCATCGGTCTTCGCCGTACCGACCTCAAGCCAATGGAGCTGTGGAAGCGCCCAATAAGACAGTGTCGGGGATTATCAAGAAGATGGTTGTCACTTACAAGGATTGGCCAAATAAATTAGCATTTGCCCTATGGGGATACCGAACCTCTATACGAACTGCTACAGGGGCAACACCGTATTCCTTCGTATATGGAATGGAGGCAGTCTTACCAATCGAAGTAGCGATCCCTTCGTTACGGATAGTGGCCGAAAGTCAGTTGCTAGAAGCAGAATGGGCTAGGGCAAGGTTCGAAGAGTTGATGTTGATGGATGAAAGGCGATTAAGTACATTACATAATGTACAAGTATACCAAACTAGGATCACTCGAGCTTATAATAAGAAGGTGAAAAGTCGTTCGCTTCAAGTAGGCGATTTGGTGCTTAAGGAAATGAGGGCACCTATATAGGATCCAAGGGGGAAATTTGCACCTAATTGGAAGGGTCCTTACATGATTAAGGATATCTTGCCTGGAGGGGCAGCTCGACTTGCTAACATGGATGGAGAAGATATAATTCAGCCCACGAATTTGGATCAACTCAAGCGATACTATGCTTAATATAACCAAGCAACTGGAAAGCCAATTTTCAGACACTTGGGATATATTTAATGAATGCTCATGTACTTAAGGAAAATAACGTTTGCAAGAACACAATATTTGTGAACAAATATTTCTCCTTTATTAAGTGAAAATACAAGTACATTATTTGTAACATAAGAAAATTTGAAAGGCATAATTAAATAAAAAGATTATTCTCGCAAAGCAGTTTCAGTTCTTTCACTACATCCATCTTCTAATCTTGCTTCACCTTCTCTACTTCGCAAGTTGTCTCATGGTCGGTCTCCATGTCTCTAGGTCCGTTAGGAGCTTTCTCTTTGTCCTTGGGTTTATAGGCCTGCCTACCTGGTTTTCGTGCCTCAACTCATTTGACGCTTCACTCGCGCTGGAAAATAAAAAGTCATGTGCGTCAAGCCGGCAAGACACACATAAGCATTGTAGAAATCATGGGTCACATATTCAGAAATGTGCCACCATTCGATCCACCATGAGATCTCCCGAGGCTCCTTTAAGAAAGCAATCCATTCCGTTACCGAGCGGAGGTCGGTGTACTTTCTCTTTCTCTAACAATAGTTCGTCGTTGCCGATGCAGTTCGGGGTTCTTCGATGAGACCCAAGTGTTCCATTAACCAGATCTGTCCACAAGTTAGCCAGAGTCAGATTGCATGACAATTATCTCCAACTAACAAAAAAAAAAAGGTGTAAAACCCGCGCGGGTTTTACAGACAGTAGAGGCAGAAACTGGGCATAAGAAGAGAGTAGGGGAAAAATACCTGAAGTAGCAGGGGGGCTTCCTTGGAAATCATGTTCTGGATTCGGATCATCCAAACCCATCATGGTCTCCGCTAACATTGTAGCCTCGGGACATGTCTTCAACGATTTGGATCAAGTTCGTCGGTTCAGTTCTCTTGCCGGCATGGTAGAAGCAAAACTCGCCGACAAGACATAATACGAGCGCTCGCACTCGTATCACGGGGCCATACTCCAAGGTATCGGGCGATTGAAAATATTCAACTATGGTTTGGAAGTGTACCTTTTCGCCGAATATTGCACCTCCGATAACCCGAGACGGAAGACATAAGAGCTCCTTGTATTGCTTGGGGATGTCCATTGGTGTTGGAGGCGACGTCGGCCGAGCAAAGTGATTTGTCCCTATGATTGAGGACCATTCCTCCGGAAGCGGACACAACTCCTTCCACGTGAAACGAAAGACATGCATCTTCGGATCCCCGCTGCACGAAGGAAGTCGTGATTAATCCTCACTTGACGAAGACTCATAAGGCTCGTTAATTTGTATCTTCCAAGCTCTTTCTTCTCCTCCTTGGATAAAATGCTCATCCAAGTTGCAAGTTTCTTCTCGAATGCCATGAGAATCAGGGATTTTCTTTGTGTTTTAGGAGAATATATGGTGAAGGCTTAGAAGTAGAGATGAGGAGTGATGATTACATGCATACTATAGGGTATTTATACACTTCCATTCAAGCTCGAAATGGAGAGGACAACCAGCAACGATCACATAGCCATTGCCCTCCATATCCCATGATTTCAGCCCATCAGCAACAGCTAGCAAAAAAAAAAAAAAAGGAGAAAAAAATAATAATCAAAACCCACGCGGGTTTTGATGTGCCCAGGTCCACGCACACGCTCGCCCAAGCCCAAAGCCCGGGGCCTGCTGAGGAGAAAGCCCGCGCGGGCTTTCAGCCGATATGGGCCACCTTTCCGCAATTCGGCCCACCCACTTCTGGTTGTAATTGGGCCATGGAATCAAATTGGCCCGTTTGTGTATTTTAATGTTTCGGATCCTAACCCAGTGATGCTCAGTTCTGAATTTTTTTATTTTTTGCTCAAGTTAACTCTGACACTTAAGTTTTCGTTTTCTTTTATTTTCTTTCTTTTTGGGGAAGCGGGATGAAGTTAGGGTTAATCCCGTCATGTAGAGAGTTCAATGCATTAATAGAATAAAATTGTGCATTCACCAAGTCTTGCATATAAAACAAGAAACATAATGCATAAAGGTCTTGCATTAAGATAAAAAAAAATAATATAAAAGAAAAGTAGTACAAATTGCCTGGCATAACAAAAGTCTAAAAATGCATAGAGTCTTGCTTGTCATCGGTTTGATCACCACAGAGAGCCCGAATCGCCACTGTCTTCAACCAGGTCGGCACCAGCATGAGAATTCCCAGCGTTAGAGGCACCAGCTGTACCGAAATAGGTGTCCTAGGAATAGTAGTCAAAACTAGGAGTCGTCTGCGGTGGCCCAGACAAGGGAACTTCGGAAGGATACACGCTCGACGGTGATGATATGGAATGATCCTGTGAACCAGCTAGCCATGACTGATTAGGAACACGCCACTCAACAGAAGGGGTAGTCCATACGGGACCAGCCAGAATCGGGTCGCAACTGTAAGAGGTAGATCCTCCTAGCCAAGATCGAGTGCGATCCCACTCTTGCATATCCGCAGGCCATGAAGGACCCATTCCAAGAGTCGGGACTGGCCATCCAGCAGAGTAAGAGCCAGAACAAAAGGAGGAGGTGTCGTATGGTGCAGGACGTGAGGAAGCGTCATCCGCTAGGGCCTGACCGCCAAGGTACCCTACGGATGCACCTGAGTCATGGTCCCTCACCACAATCTCTTGACCACGACGAGCAGAACGCACTGAACCTGGAGTGCGACGAGAATGAGAAGGCCGGTTGGTAGCACTCGACTCTGAAGCATCCTCCACCCAATAGGAATGAGGCTGGGTATCGCCACCATACCCAATGCTGTGATGTGACCCCCTTGGTCAAGATGCTCCTCTAGGGACATCTGAGCCATGTCTTCATCCATAGAGCGACGACCTCTACTACCTGATCCGCTACGATGGGACCCAGTTGAATGATGACCCTCAACCATGATGCCTTTACCACGACCCTCCGGCACAACTGCTAGGGGAGGATGAGAGGACCCACCAACCTCCTCCCGTGATCGGCCCCGGGAAGAATATTCCCCTGCCGAAGAACGACGTGGGGGCTCAGTACGAGGAACTCCCGCAGTAGAGCGTCGAGGTGGTTCCCGAGGAACAAACTCCGCATCGACCTCCATGTCAGCTCTTTCGGCGGTATTCCCGCGATATCTGCCTGAGACAGTGAATGACCGGTTGACATGCTTCAACATAGTACTCCACTCTTTAGTCATTTACCTGAAGACAGACATCGTGGCTGAAAGGTAATGAGAACAAAGGTTACACATGTATAAGTGGCATATGAGATAAAAGGAAGCAACAAGAAATGAGGAATTACTGGTTTCCGATCAAACTCTTGGAGTGCAAAACACTGACTGCTAGTCTCAACATCCAAGAAACCACTGATCTTTCTTCTCGCTGGTTGGGCCTCCACCTCAGCAGCCATAGCATAGGGCCCCAGCTGCAGACTTTATGGTTAGGAATTGGTCAAAAGCACAACGTAGGAAAAGTGGAAGATACATACCACTCGGGGCGCTAAACGACTCAAGTAGCGTTGGAATTCCTCATTAAATTGCTCCAGTGGGACGTCATGCACGAAGTTGTCGATGTCTCGACCACGAATCCAATCTCCCAAGACATCCGCAGCGATGCGCCAAGGCTCGAACATGTGCTCTGGAGGATCCTGGGGTATGAGGCCAGGATATCCCCCCAGGGTCTGCCTCGTACCTCTCTCCCCCAGGTACCATATGAAGCCCGAAGGTCCCTCCATCAGGATGCGAAGACGAGTATCGTGCTCCACTTGTTGCAAAGGGGTGGGCAATCCGCTCAAGTCAAACTCAGCCCATAGACGCCAGCTCACGTAGTCCTGTGAAAGAAAGAGAGTCATTTCAAGAATGGAGGTAAAAAAAAAAAAATAAAGATGTCAGGTATAAAGAAATACCGGGATGAGATCATCCAGAGCGCGACGGATACGGTCAAGACTGCCCGACTGGAATTTCTTCCCTCGAATACCCTCAGCCCAAATGCTCAAGAACTGGGACCGTCCTATTTCTCTTGGAGCGAATGCCCAAGGATAGGATATACTCATATGCCCATGACTGCGCGGATATAAAGTCAAAGAAATAGCAAAAGAGTAGCAAAACTACAAAGAGGAGAGTCTTGGGTACATACCTCGAGCACCTTCCATAAAGAAGGACCATACTGAAAGCGGGTGTGGGACTCGTGGAGGTAACTGGATCATCATCCAGTGTCAGTTTGACACCGCGACGAAGCCAAAGGAGGAAATTCGCATAAGCAGCTTTACCCCAATTCAAGTTCCGCACCTCATTCAAGTCCAGAAGATTCCGGATCCAGGTCAAAGTAATGTTATCTCCCCGGTTGGCAAAAAGAGTGGTAGAAATAACATAAGCCAAGAAGATAAAGCGTCGTTGATCCCCGGGAAAATTTTGAAAGTTGGCATCACGGATGGCCGCCTCGGCGCGATAGGCGAGGTCGACAGCCGACTGGCCTAAACGCTACCGACACCGACCCAAAGAAGTCCAAAACCATTGGAGGGATCTCGGCATTAAAGACTATGTCACGCCCGCCCCAAGGAAGACCAGTGATCATAACGAAATCGGTGGGGGTAATCGTCATCTCACCCACAGGTAGATGGAAGGAGTTGGTCGTGTCCCAAAAGCTTTCCGCTATAGCACGACCTATCAGCGAAATGTACGGCCTTTCCAGGCCACCAGGCATTTCCAGAACGGCATGAGTCCTGCCGCAGTAAGGGTGTTGCTAACGAAATCCCCGAGAATCGAATCGGCTACCTTAAGGAGATCCTTTAGGACGCCGGGAGTTTTCAAGTTATCCTCCTAGTGGCAAAACGGGAAAAGGCAAAATTATAATCGGGGGCTCACCTAATGCGTTGACCAAGGCATAGTTTTTCAGGCCCTAGCTGGACCCAACACCAACACTGGGCCCACATCCATGGCCCGCAAGATAAAGGAATTGGAAAAACGTGAAACAAAAAAAAAGGAGCAAAAAGAAAAAAACACTGTTGGCCCAAATAAGCCGGCCCAGTAGAGCTAAAACCCACACGGGTTTTGGTTCTGCTAATGGGCCGCCCATCCACGCCCAGTTTTTTTTTGCGGTTTATAGTCCAGAAAACCCGCGCGGGTTCTCACTGTTGAAGTGGGCCGTGTTCTTTTTTTTTTCCTTGGGCCGAAAATGCATATAACCCATTCTATTTCCTTTGGGTCGGGTTTGGTCCGTCTCTCAAAATGGGTTATCCTTGCGAATAAATAAAGGGACATCGTGCGGACATGCATATACATCAATTCAAGGCATGCTTAAAATAGTAAAAATCGACAAGACATGAAAAATAAAATTCGTGCTTGCTCATTTTTCATTATTAAACTTAAGCATAAAAAGAGGAGTTTCGACAGTTACCTTGCCATGGGAACGGTAGAACCAAGCTTGCTTCCAAGATTGGATAGTGAGATCCGAAGGGTCAGCATTTGCACCCGAAATAAAATTGCGCCTTGAAGACATCTCGTGAGGCCATGACGTCGCATGAGGAAGAGGAGCATTTCTGCGACCTCTGCGATGCATTTTTTTCAAGAACTTGAACTATCTCCAAAAAAGCTGTTTTTCTAGAAAGAGAAAGAGAAGCTAGGGAGATGATGAAAGATGGAAGATGTGAATGAAAGAGGTGAATGAGGCTTGGTATTTATAGAAATGTTGAGTGAATATGAACCGCTCGCTTCTAGGACCCACCTCGAGATGCCAAATGCGTTTCATTGGCCGAAAATCCAAAGGTCATCCCTTTGCCACCCAAAGAGGAGATCGAGCTGTGTGGCACCCTCTCGTCCACACAAATGCATGGCCCACCATTGATTCCCTTCAAGAGGAGAAAAAGAAAAAAAAAGGAAAAAAGGGGCCAAAACCCGCGCGGGTTTTGAGCACTCTACAGGCCCATTTTCGCGGCCCAAAGCTTTTTAATGGCCAAGCAGGAGTCATAAAACCCGCACGGGTTTTATACCAACACAAAATTTTTTCAGCGACCCAAATTCAGCGCCCCAAGTTCCTGCGACCCAAGGGTCCCCAAAATTCAGGTAAAAATCTGAACCCATTTGGATTTTTGTGAAAACTAATACTTACTTTTCTGATGATTTTCAGGTTGCCACATAAAAGAGCACCATCATCCGGTCGCCGCTAAAAGGGACCATCCATCGTCAGGTTGCCGTATAAAAGAGCACCATCATCGGGTCGCCGCTAAAAAGGGACCATCTGTCATCCGGTTGCTGCACAAAAGAGCACCAACAGCGACAGTCGTCAAACGGTTGCCACCTAAAGGCCTCCAACGAAGTCGCCAACGACAGTCGTCAAACGGTCGCCATCTAAAGGCCTCCAACGATGTCGTCAACATCAATCGTCCAACGGTTACCATCTAAAGGTTACTGACGACCTCTTCATCAATGTCAATCGTGCAGCGGATTCCACTTAAAAGTCTCCAACGACATCTTCAGCAACAGGCGTGCAGCGGATTCCATTTAAAGGTCTCCAACGACATCTTCAGCATCAGTCGTCCAACGGTTGCCACCTAAAGGTTACCGACGACATCATCATTAGCAATATCAGACGGTTGCCATATAAAAGAGCACCACCAGCATCAATACAGACATCAAGTCTACTTTGACCTTCGTCCTATTCGGACTCGATCAAAGTGGGGGCTCTCTGTAGGCACCGGGATTTGCACCAATATAATCCCGACTTATCAAAAGTGTGAATAAAAACATCGAAGGCCGGATACATCATTGGGCCAATGTAGCAAGCGATGCAAATAAATCAAAACAAGCCGGCCCACTTCCAGTAGCAAAATCCGCACGGGTTTTAAGTCGAAGGAGACGGCCCAGAACCAAGACAGGCCCAAGGCGCGCCCCGGCCCAGACTCCAAATCCCGCGCGGGTTATCTATAACCTAAGCGCGTCGTTTTGACTTTGTCCACGTCACCGATCCGTGTCTGGATATTATAAAACCCGCGCGGGTTTTATCTTCAAAAATTCGGCGCCTAAAATATGATCATGCTCCCTTGATATTAGCCCAATGTGCTTTGACCTTGGCCTTCACTTGGAAGCTACGTGATTGCATGGCATGATCATGGGGATGTGTCCCCCATGATTTTCCCTCCTAAACCTCACCTCATTCAACTATTAATACCCCCTCCATTCTTCCACTCATACCATCAACTATCCTTCACAACACTCATACTCTACTTAAATCTCCCCTCAAAATTCCATACTTCCATCCATTTCATCAACAACTCTCATAAACTACAACCATTATACTCCCATTCTCACCAACTATCACCATAATTCTACCCTTACTCCCATAAACTCTCATCATACTTCTATCATTCTCATTACTCTCATTACCATAACTCCACCAAAAATATAATCCACACACTACCATCCTAATCATCTTACAATTATCCTTCATCCATCAAGTCACCAAGTCAAGGCGAGGTCAAGATCTTCGAACGGCGCATTCGGGCTCCTAAATCAAAGAGGTTCGCTTTTATGTTTTCTTTAATTATTGTTATTTCAATCATGTAACTTGTACTTTAATTTCGATTATATGTGCATATTTTATAAACCAAAAATTCCATTTTATCTTGCATGTTAAGAATTTAAACTTGCGAAATCTATAAAACTTCTCCCCGCTTTATTTCACTTTAATGTTGATTTTAGTAAAGTCCGTTTTCTAATGGGCGAATTCAAGAATTTTTATAATTCTTGAATTCGTAACCTTACCCCCGGACTTAGAATCGGGTTTCGTGGACCGGAGTTATTTTTATTATTTTTACGGTTTGTCGGTTTCCTTAAATCGGCTGGCGACTCTTTTATTCTTTTTATAATCCGTTTAATTTTTAACATTTGAATATACGCTAAAAATAATTAAAAATGACTTAATATTTCCCATTCATTTAAGGTTTAAACCGAGAGAAAATGGGCCATGAAACAATAAAACCCGCACGGGTTTTATGGTTTCTAACTCACTTTCTCTGGCCCAGGAAAGCAAACGGCCCAGCCCAAAGACGGTCAAAACCCGCACGGGTTGACTACTCTTAGCGGCCCGGTTGCTTTCTTTTGGGCCCGAGTCATTGTTTGGGCCGATTTTAAGTTATATTTAATATATTTTTGGCGTAATTTCAAGTATTTAAATAATAAAAAACGGATTTGTAAAATAAATAAAATTTCACCATCCCGAAAATGAATTTCAAAAAATAAAAATATCCTCATTTAAGGATTAAGCAACCTTAGTCAGCTCCCGATCATTTAAGTAGCGCATCGCGGAGGAAAAGTGGTCTCACTTTTTCACGGGGTCCTACAATAGCCAAGGCAGGTTACGGGGACGAAAATTTGTTGCCAACTGCTAGGAGGTCAATGAGCATTGAATTGAAAGGGAGTGAAAATGAATATTTGAAGGCGTTTTTTAATAGCAAGGAGATGTTCCTTGACTCCTTCCACCGGATAGGTGGTCACTTGGTTGGACCAGCCCCGTACGAGCATTGGATGTCGGCTCCAACAGCTTTATTTCCAGCTGCGACACTGATGAACATTATGTGGATCAGCTTTTCAACACTCCTGGTCCACAAGAGCAAACAGCTGAGCTATGCACACTACAAAAAAATGAGCTTTTACCAACAGATTGCTAGTGACAGATGTTTTTTCTGTTGGTAAAACCATACTTTTTCCAACATATAGAAAAATGTTGGTATTATCATTATATTACCAACAATAAACTCATATGTTAGTAATGCAAATTTTTTACCATCAGATTAAAACATATTTGTTGGCATTAACATTATATTACCAACATTTAATTGTTTTGTTGGTATTATAAAGTTATTACCAACAATTTAATTTGAAAAAGATTTTCTATTGCACTAAAGAAACGTGTATATACTGTATAATAGCCACAACTGACCATTTATAATTTTGTTTCTGAGTTAGTAAGTTAGGGTTTCTTCAATCAGAGTATGACTCAATCATCTGTCTTTGAATCTCTCTCTCGGCGTAATCCCATACTCGTTAGCGACGTAACGATGATAGCCACCAGACACCTAGCAATCGACAATCGCCACCATAATTCACTCGCCGGTGACGTCGCACACAAGAGCCACCATCCAGCCGCGAGCCTCTGAGCGGAGCGGCCACTGCTCTCCACCCACCGCTGCGACCATTGATTCTTCGGCGAGTCCCACCTCCAGACAAGCACTCTCCGTCATCCCTATTCAGTAAGCCTTGAGTTTTGTTTAGGGTTTGAATTTTTTTTTTCGATGCTACTTCTCTATTTACTACTTCTCTTTTCCATCATGTTTCTTGTAGTCCTATTAAATTTTCAATTGAATTTTGTTAGGGATTTAGTTAGTGTAAGTTTTTGTTTGTAAGGTTTGGAGAATCAAATGCATTAGGAAGGAAGTTTCAAGCTATTCAAGAGGCAAAGCAAGTTAAGTATCACATATAGGTGTGCTTGTACTTTATTTATTGGTTCATAATGCAATCCAATACTAGGCCAGTAAGATCCGAGTCAGTTACAGGTAGGGGTGGAAGAAAAATCCGGAACCGACACATCATACCGGAAATCGGATAAAAAAAACCGGGAAAACGGGCAACATCGAACTGGTTTAAAAATAAGTCTCACCCCGTCGGACATGACCATTGCTGCGTATGACAGTTAAAAAAGGTCTTCCATCTAAGAAAGGGCCTGTATTATTAAAATAAATAAGGAAGTTCGAACTTCCAGGAGCTAAAGCAAGCTAACACTTCAAAGGCGTGAACCTCACAGACTTCCTTGTTTAACGAGAATCCAAAAACTTCAGACAAAGAGATTAGTTTCCCAGACCGCGATTTCGTTCTTCGGAAGTGAGAAACTGGGAGGACTAAGGTCGTTGCGGGTGGCTTGAGAATGACGCGTTGTCCCTTTTCCCGACTCTTTGGCTTTAGCTGGACACCTTGGCAGGTGATAGTTACGTCGGAAAGAAAAAGAGCTGGTGCACCGGAAAAACCGGATACTAAACGGGGCGGTTCCGGTTTGGGATATTCACACCGACGGTGAACCGGCACCGCACCGTTAATATAATTAAATACATGTATATATAAATTTTGGTTTAAAAAAAATTCTACCCAAAAATTAATACAAAAATAATATAAATTAACTAGTTAAAAAAAAGAACATTAGATATTAATGTGTTATTGGGTTGGGCTTATGGGCTAGTAAATTTGGCTCTCTGGCTCACACTCCTCACAGTCTCACTGAGACACTGACTGTCGAGTAAGGGGAGGGGGGAATTAGGTTTTAGTATTTCAAATTTTCATTTTCCAGTTTAGGGTTTAGGGTTCTCACTTTTTTTTATTAAATAGAGATTTTTTTTTATTAAATAGAGATTTTTTTATGTTTGATAGAAATTTATGCGGCTCAGATTCACCGATAAAACCGCACCGTTAAAGTCGGTGCACCGGTTTTTAAAAACCAGGTGATTCGGTTCCGGTTCCGGTTTATGGTTTTCGCGCACCGTTTAATCCGGTGCACCGCTTCGGCGCACCGAAACCGCACCGCACCGCACCGTTTCCACCTCTAGTTACAGGTATTGGGTATGAATTCCTACCTTAAAGCTCCTGATATTTATTTCAATTATCATGTTTTATTCCTTTTGTGAAACATGCTTTTCATATACTGGGATTGTTGTAGGGGACTTTTAATTATGAATCCTCTGATTTTAGTGTAGGTTTGTTATTTTAGGTTTAAGATTATGTTTGTAAAATTGGGAAAAAGGTGTCTCCTTTAGGTTCAATGGAGTGTACAAGTGTTTTTATTTACCAATTACTATTTATAATGTTCTATTCTCATAACCTTGTAAACCATATTTGATGGAGGTCCTCCATCAGACATACAAAGTCCAGCACCAAGTGATCAGGAACCAGCATCAGGAGCAACAACGACCTCACCAACACCAACTCCAAGGCCATCACCAACAGCATCAAACACTGACATCCATGAGTGTTTCATGATGGTCCAGCAGGTCATGAGGTCATCCAAAGAAGACAACAACATCGGCCCGGCAACCGGTGGTGAGATTATTTCTCAATTCCATATCTTTGAATTGAGGTCCTCACCCATGTTTGAAGACTTCACTCTAGAGCTGTTGAGGACTTTCCATCTCAGTGAAGATATTTGCCAGTTCTGAGGTCCTCTATGAAGACATCACTTCTGGAACTGTTGAGGATATTCCAGTTCTGTGAGGTGATCCTGCATTGAGGTCCTCCACGAAGACTCACTTTCGAGCTGTTGAGGCCATCTCCAGCTTGTGAGGTGATTTAACCGTTTGTAATAAAGAAAACGCGTTTGTTAGGTTTTATTTCATTTTATTTCATTTTATTTTGATGTTATCTAGTTTGTAATGAGGCTTAATTAGCTTACTAAGTTACTTAAGTAGCTTAATGCTTAATTAGTGAGTTTCTTGAGCAAGGGGAAACCCTTAATCCTCTAGCTCAACCCTAGGTTTATATAGCTTGTAATCGGCAGCTTGAGCACATCATCTATCAGTGAATTTAATAGTATTTTGAGTGCCTTGAATGAGCCTCTTGTTTATGAGTGACGTTGAACTCTCATTTGGGTTAATTCTACTATAGTACCAAGGATTTGGCAATCCTTGTGGTGGGTGTAGAGCTTGATAATCTCGAGGGTGGTGTGCCTGTATCCATTGAGGTCATCCAGTCCATTGCCCTTGAAGTTCTAGCTGTGGTGGGCCTGTATCAGCTCGAGCCTCAAGACTATCTTCGGTTACTGTTTGTTTGTAAGTTTGTCCATCCGATTTTTTCAGCATCATCCATTTCATCCATTTGTGCTTTAGTGTTTATGCTCTATTTTGAGGAGGCTATAGTTGTTTCTCTGTGTTGAGGATTGTTTTGGGTGAATTTGTGTTTGATTCTATATTGTAAGACTAGATTGTGTGTGTTATGTGTTAATGTGGTGTACTGTGAGGTCAATACTCTGATCTTAAGACCTTGCATACATCATAATTGGTATCAGAGCTAAGTTTCATCTTGGAGGAGGGTCTGTTTATGTTATTTGTGTTGTTGATAATGTCGAGTTGTAGTAAAACACCTCAGGAAGTAGCAGAACAAGCCTTGAGGGAGAAGGAGGAAATGGAAGGAAGAATGAAAATTATGAGTCAACAGTTGTAATATTACATGAGGTTGCACAGGAGAGAGATGAATAGAGAATCTGATGTGGAATTTGAAGTAGAAGAAGAAGAGGAGAACCCTTTTAGTGAAACTGGGAGAGGAGAAAGACCTAGGTATCACAGAAGAAGGAGATATGTAAGGAGATCACCTAGGAGTAGTGTTAGTGAATCCAGGAGTAGGAGTGAGAGGGAAGAAAGGAGGGAAAATAGAAGAGTTGAGAAATTGGATTTCAAAATAGATATTCCAGAAAATGGAGGAGAGTTGGATCCTGATGTATTTTTGGATTGGTTGCAAACAGTGGAGAGAGTGTTTGATTTGAGGGAGTTGTCTGATGAGAACAAGGTGAAGTTGGTTGCATTGAAACTGAGGAAATATGTATCTACATGGTGGAACAACTTGCAAAGAAGGAGAGAAGAAATCAATGAACCTAAAGTCAGTACATGGGTTGAAATGAGGCAGAAGCTCAAGGAGAAATTCCTACCTGAAAGTTATATGAAGGAAAATTATTTCAAGCTTCAACACTTTGTCCAGGGTAGCTGATCTGTTGAGGAGTACACCAAGGAATTTGAACATTTATTGTGGAAATGTAACATGAAGGAGAATGAAGTTCAGACCTATGTAAGGTATCTTGGAGGGTTGAATGAAAGCATCAGAAATGTGGTTGAGCTGCAGGTGTATAATTCACTTGATGAGCTGAGTTCTTTGGCTCATAAGGTGGAACAGCAGAAGAAGGCCCAAAGGAAGGAGTATGGAAGCAAGTACCCGGCCAAAACCTATCCTCAAACCAGATCAGACCCTTACCATAAATCCCATAACCCACCTCAAAGAACCTATCCATCCCCACAACCACAAACCAGATATCCAGCCCCTAAACCACCTCAAACACAATCCCAAAATCCCCCACAAAGAACCCCAGTCCCTATTAATCGACCATTCCCTGAGAGAAGATGTTTTAGATGTCAAGGTCTTGGACATCTAGCCTCAGAATGTCCAAACAGAAGAGCAGTGACCTTAGCAGAATATCAAGCAGCACTGTTTATTGAACCTGAGTCAGTTGTTGAGGAGGAACAGTTTGATGAACCTGAAGGAGATCCTGTGTATGATGAAGAGGAAGTTGAGGCCAGACCTGATGAAGGTGAAATGTTGGTGAAGGGTCCTTAGCAGTACAACAGTTGATGAGGAAGCTGAGCAGAGGGAGAATATTTTTCACACTCGATGCACTGTTCATGGGAAGATCTGTTCCTTAATTATTGATGGAGGCAGTTGTACCAATGCAGCCTCACAGACTATGGTGCAAAAGCTGAATTTGCAAACCTGTCCCCATCCAGCACCTTACACCATCCAGTGGTTGAGTCAAAGTAAAGGTATCAAAATTTCATCCAGATGCCTTGTGAATTTTTCAATTCGTTATGTTTACAAAGATGAAGTGTGGTGTGATGTTATACCTATGGATGCATGTCATTTATTGTTGGGAAGACCTTGGTTGTTTGATAGATCTGTTAACCATGATAGAAGAGCCAATACATATTCCCTTAACCTAAACCACAAAAAAATTGTCCTCACCCCACTTAAACCATCCCAGCTCACAAAAAGAACCCAGAACCTCATTGTTGAACCATCCCTTGATGTGATCTTACCAGCTGAACATCATGAGTTCTGTGAACAGAAGGAGTTTCTTTCGCTTAACCTCGATGAAGAACCAGCCTCACAAAATGAACCAGCCCCACAAAATAGCCATCCATTATTCCAACCCACCCTAAATCAGTTCATACATGTTTTTCCAGAAGAAATGCCAGCAGGTTTACCCCCAAAAAGAGACATCCAGCATAAAATTGACCTCATCCCAAGATCTATTTTACCAAACAAACCAGCCTATAGAATGACCCCTGCTGAAACCAATGAGATCCAGAGGCAAGTTGATGAGTTGTTGGAGGAAGGAATGATCAGAGAGAGCTTGAGCCCTTGTGCAGTGCCAGCTTTATTGGTCCCTAAGAAAGATGGAAGTCAGAGGATGTGTATTGATTGTAGAGCCATCAACAAGATTACCATTAAATATAGATATCATATTCCAAGACTTGAGGATATGCTTAATGAGCTCCATGGCTCAACTGTGTTTTCAAAGATTGATTTGAGGAGTGGATATTACCAGATCAGAATTTATGAGGGAGATGAGTGGAAGACAGCCTTTAAGACTAAGGGAGGTATATATGAGTGGTTAGTCATGCCTTTTGGTTTGACAAATGCACCTTCAATATTTATGAGGCTTATGAACCAAGTCTTGAAACCTTTGATTGGGAAGTGTGTTGTTGTTTATTTTGATGACATACTCATTTATAGCAAGTCTGAAGTGGATCATGTGAAGCATTTTAGGAGTGTTATGGAGATCTTGAGTAGAGAACAGTTGTATGGGAACCTCAAGAAGTGTCAATTCTTCACCAGCCATGTTATATTCCTTGGTTAATTTGTGACATCAGAGGGTATTCAAGTAGATGAAGAGAAGGTTAAAGCCATCAGAGAGTGGCCAGTTCCAACATCAATCCAGCAAATCAGAAGTTTTCATGGTTTAGCATCTTTTTACAGGAGGTTTGTGAGGAACTTCAGCACTATTTTAGCTCCTATGACTGAGTTAGTGAAGGGGAAGAGTTTTACTTGGACACCAGCTGCACAGAAAGCTTTTGAGGAGGTCAAGAGACAGTTAACCTCAGCACCAGTTTTGGCATTACCTTATTTTGCCAAAGTCTTTGAAGTGGAATGTGATGCCTCAGGCGTGGGCATTGGAGCAGTGTTGACTCAAGAAGGAAAACCAGTGGCTTATTTCAGTGAGAAACTCAATGAGGCCAAGAGGAAGTACAATACATATGATAAGGAGTTCTATGCCATCATTAGAGCTTTGCAACATTGGAGGCATTATCTTATTGGAGCTGAATGTATTCTGAACAGTGATCATGAGGCCCTCAAATTCATTCAGGGGCAGTATAAACTCAACACTAGGCATGCTACTTGGGTGGAGTTCATGCAACAATTTCATTTTGTGATCCATCATAAATCTGGGAAGCTTAACAAAGGAGCTGATGCATTATCCAGGAGGTATTTGTTGTTGCAAGTTTTGGATGCAAGAGTGTTTGGTTTTGAACAGTTGAAAGCTTTGTATGAAAATGATGAAGATTTTGGAGAGTTGTACCAGAAATGTCGGGGACATCCTCAAAGTCTATACCATATAGACCAGGGATTTCTTTTCAAAGGAGCAAGGTTATGTATTCCAAGGAGCAGTTTTAGGCAGTTGTTGATCTCTGAAGTTCATGGAGGTTGCTTGGCAGGACATTTTGGTATTGAGAAGACCCTTCTTATGCTGAAGGAACATTATTGTTGGCCTAAAATGAGGAAGGATGTTGAGCATTGGGTCAAGAGGTGTGCTACATGTCAGATTGCAAAGAGTCATAGCTTACCTCAAGGGCTATACACACCTTTGCCAGTACCAAACAGTCCTTGGGAGGACATTAGCCTAGACTTCATTGTTGGTCTACCAAGAACTCAAGGAGGAAAAGACTCAATTATGGTAGTTGTGGACAGATTCAGCAAAATGGCTCACTTTATTGCATGCCATACCCTCTATGATGTTGTGAGGGTGGTTGAATTGTATTTTCAGGAGGTAGTGAGGTTACATGGAGTTCCCAGGAGCATGGTGTCAGATAGGGATGTGAAGTTCCTAAATCATTTTTGGGTTACTCTTTGGAAGAAGTTGGATACTCAATTGAAGTATACCCCAAACTGATGGGCAAACAGAGGTCACAAACAGGACATCGGAACACTATTGAGGTCACTGATATCTACTAACAAAACAGGATGGGACACCCTCTTGTCTCATGCTGAATTTGCTTTCAATAGAGCATCATCAAAGGCAACTGGCCTTTCCCCATTCCAGGTTGTCTATGGTAGAAATCCTATAACTCCATTGGATTTATCCCCACTAACAAATTCTGCGAGGTTTAGTTATGAAGCAGGTAAACATGCAGAGGACATCAAGAAGCTTCATCAACAAGTCAGGGAGAAGATCATCAAGTATTCTGAGCAAGTTTCTACATCAGCAAACAAGCATAGGAGGAAGATGGTTTTCCAACCAGGAGATTTAGTGTGGATACATCTAAGGAAGGATAGATTTCCAAGCAAGAGGAAGGGAAAGTTGACACCAAGAGCAGATGGACCTTTTGAAGTGCTAGAGAGGATTGCAGATAATGCTTACAAGTTAGACCTTTCTGAAGACTATGTAGGCAGTGCTACATTCAACGTTGCAGATTTCAGGCCTTATTTTCCAGAGCATGAAGACCTTCCAAGTTTGAGGACAAACTTTCCTCAACCTGGGGAGGATGATGGAGGTCCTCCATCAGACATACAAAGTCCAGCACCAAGTGATCAAGAACCAGCATCAGGAGCAACAACGACCTCACCAACACCAACTCCAAGGCCATCACCAACAGCATCAAACACTGACATCCAGGAGTGTTTCATGATGGTCCAGCAGGTCGTGAGGTCATCCAGCAGCAACAACATCAGCATCAACAGCAGCAGCCAGCCAGTGAGATTATTTCTCAATTCCATATCTTTGAATTGAGGTCCTCACCCATGTTTGAAGACTTCACTCTAGAGCTGTTGAGGACTTTCCAACTAAGTGAAGATATTTGCCAGTTCTGAGGTCCTCTATGAAGACATCACTTCTAGAACTGTTGAGGATATTCCAGTTCTGTGAGGTGAGCTTGCATTGAGGTCCTCCACGAAGACTCACTTTCGAACTGTTGAGGCCATCTCCAGCTTGTGAGGTGATTTAACCGTTTCTAATAAAGAAAACGCGTTTGTTAGGTTTTATTTCATTTTATTTTGATGTTATCTAGTTTGTAATGAGGCTTAATTAGCTTACTAAGTTAGTTAAGTAGCTTAATGCTTAATTAGTGAGTTTCTTGAGCAAGGGGAAACCCTTAATCCTCTAGCTCAACCCTAGGTTTATATAGCTTGTAATCGGCAGCTTGAGCACATCATCTATTACTGAATTTAATAGTATTTTGAGTGCCTTGATTGAGCCTCTTATTTGTGAGTGACGTTAAACTCTCATTTTGGTTAATTCTACTACAGTAGCAAGGATTTGGCAATCCTTGTGGTGGGTGTAGAGCTTGATAATCTCGATGGTGGTGTGCCTGTATCCATTGAGGTCATCCAGTCCATTGCCCTTGAAGTTCTAGCTGTGGTGGGCCTGTATCAGCTCGAGCCTCAAGACTATCTTCGATTACTGTTTGTTTGTAAGTTTGTCCATCTGATCATCATTTCAGCATCATCCATTTCATCCATTTGTGCTTTAGTGTTTGTGCTCTGTTTTGAGGAGGCTATAGTTGTTTCTCTGTGTTGAGCATTGTTTTGGGTGAATTTGTGTTTGATTCTATATTGTGAGACCAGATTGTGTGTGTTATGTGTTAATGTGGTGTACTGTGAGGTCAATACTGTGATCTTAGGACCTTGCATACATCAATATTCATGAAGAACATTTCATTTACTACCATACAAGTTTGTATTCATGAAACACATAAACGCTCTAGATAGAATGTTCTCACAACATCATAACCCATAACCTGCCTAATTAAGTGCATATATGTTATATACTTACTGTTTTACCATTTCATTTACTAATTACTACTCCCTCTGTTCCATATTAATTGACATATTTCAAAAAATTTCACATAGGTTCAACTAAAAAAACTACCCACGTAATTAAATAGTACTATCTTCCAAGGTGTTTTTTCGGATATCAAGGTGTAGGTAGTGAGAGAATATGGGTATGAGTAGTTTTTATTAATTGAAAAAATAAAAAAGTTAACATAATTCTTAATGTCAAAATAATTAAATTAGGTATTGGAAAAAGGAAAGTGACAATTATTTTGAAACAAAAAAGGTTTAGTTAAGTAGACCCCTTGTTGCTCATAATCCTCAGGCTTTGCTTTAGAATGTCCAATTCCCTCTTCTTCTTGTATTCCTCATCCTCCATTGATCCTGTTTGTGCTTGCAAAAACTTGTATGATTTCATCCTTGGCCTTCAACTCATCTATTAACTCCATTAATTCTTCTTCCTCTGCTCTCTAGTAAAGTGTCCCTTTAACAGCAACCCAAACTTTTTCAATGCACCACTTTATTAATCACTTAATAAAAACTATCTTTTAGAGAGTATGATTATTGTTCATCTATTTTTTCAATTTCATCTAATAAAAACTATCTTTATACAGTAGGATTTTAGTGTATAACTCTTCTTCCTCTAGCCCTTTTGGAAAATGCTCATGATCAGAAGGCTGATGTGTAGCTTTATCCATTTCATCTAATTAGTAATTACTTAATCTCATATTAAACCTACATAAAAACTATCTTTGGAGAGCATGATTATTGTTCATGTTATTGGATCTGATGGACTGGCCACCTAGGTGGAGAACACCAATGAAAATAAACTCGAAGAAGATTTTCTCCTTTCATTTGATAAAAAGACCAATACACAGTGGATCATTTCACATGTCCTAAACAACAGGGAATCGACTACTTGTGACGCACAGCACTGTACAGTAGTGTACACTAATACAATTTTTGTTTCTTGGAAACGATACATCTACTGATAATGAAACTGCATTTTTTATGCACTATAAGCCCAGAACAGTTCTAAACCATTATTCCTATTAAATTTTCTCTTGCAATTGGTGAAATGATGCACTTGAAACAGAAAGTAAAAGTAAATAGGCAAACCTTACATGTGTGTGTGGCAAATGTTTTTTTTTTTTTTGAAACAGTTTTAGGCTTGTACTCAACCTGTATTCAACCTTAATGTGTCTTGTCTGTTGTAAGCCAGGAGAGGGTAAAGTTTGACCTAGAACTTGGCCTCTGGGGTATGTGAATTTGACTTCCTGTAAATTTGCAGGAGATACTAGAAGATCTTTACAATTTATTTGTTTGAAGATGATTCCGTCGTCCGTGCAGATGAATTTCACGAAGACGTCGTTGAAGAAAATGTAAATGGGAAATATTAGATTTAGGCTCTACTTTGTTTAAAGTATGACCCTTCTATATTTGTAAATTTAATTTGGTGAACTATTTAATTTCATTTTGGTACTTTTCACTTAATTGAGTGAAAATTTAATTTAGACATTATGTATTTTTTAATTCAGAAGATCCAATCAATGAAATTTCAAAATTTTCTAACATTGTGACTAAATTTCCAATAGATATTTAGGTTTTAGAATTACGTCAATTGTATCACCAAAGGACATATTTGTTGTATGATAATGTCTATTAATTGAGGGGAAGAATGTATTACCAACATATAAAGTGTGTGGGAAATATTTTAACCGCTTAAAAATACATTCTCCGACATTTAAATTTGTTGGTAAAGGCGATGTATTTAATTTCAAAATTTTCTAACATTGTGACTAAATTTCCAATAGATATTTAGGTTTTAGAATTACGTCAATTGTATCACCAAAGGACATATTTGTTGTATGATAATGTCTATTAATTGAGGGGAAGAATGTATTACCAACATATAAAGTGTGTGGGAAATATTTTAACCGCTTAAAAATACATTCTCCGACATTTAAATTTGTTGGTAAAGGGGATGTATTTCCAACAGACATCAATTGTTGGTATAATATTTCCAATAACAACATAATAAAACTGTTGGCAATAGTTAGCAATACCAACAGAACACAGTATCTGTTGGTAATACTTTTACAATTAGGTTTATTACCAACAGTCTAGTGACAGATAATTATCTGTTGGTAAAACTTTGTACCAACAGATATTGTACTTTTACCAACAGATAAGCCTTGTTGGTAAAAGCCCATTTTTTTTGTAGTGGCATATCAGTATTATCCATACGAGGAGGATCTAGACTTACGGCACCTATAAAAGTTCAGGGAATAGTGTGAACAAACAACCACTTCATGCTTATTCATTTACAGGATGACTGCCCTCTACTGCCGGTTCATGTTGGATGGCGAGCAGCTAAAGACGTAAGTGTCGAAGGTTGGCATGAGTCATTCAAGGCTCGTATTGATAGATGGCAGGCTATTAGGGCCGCTCAACGCTGGTGATGGTTGTAGTTATACGCTTATGTATTTATGAATGTCTAATTAAATTTATATGGAAACTCATGCAGTTAATTGGAAATTGAAAAACACAACACAAATTTTAATGGAAACGCAATGTCAAGGGCAATACAAAATCAGTTCAATTATAAAATACGACAACACTAAGTTTAGGGTACATGCACAACAATTAAATTGAAAAACACAATCTACTCCTCCTCTCGTCATCTTGCTGCTCGGGGAACTCGATATGCATCTGACGGCACCAACACCCGTGCATGTTGACCATCTCATTATACCACCCATGACTCACTGATACTGTCTCTTCGTCCGGTTGGGGTGGATTTCTCCCTTGCTCCAATAGTCCGGCCATGTCATAGGCCCACTTTCATAAAAATAAAACACAAAATAAAGCAATAAGACCAATCATGATATCCACCATCCTTAACAAATCAGTTAAACAAAATATTAAATTATGCTGAGGGGTTTAGGGTACCTGTTCGAGTAACGGATAATCATCGACTGTCGATTGGCTGGTAGAGGCGTTGTTTATCAAAAATTTGTGTGAATATGCCGCAAACTAATCGTTGTAAGCAACATCCGCTTCCCACGGCACATGTTTTGTGCGGGGCACATCACTCACTGACATTTTGTTGTTAATCGGAAACCCCGCCCAGTCAGCGCTGACGTTAGCCTCCACAAATTCCACTTTTTACAGCCCCTTCGGTCGTTGGCGCTCTTGATGCGACCAATCTACGAGGATATCTTGAGGTGCCTAACCGACCGGACAACACGATCAGGCATGTACAACTCAGTGAAGTCGTATGCACGAATGGCGCCCTCGTACAACGCCCTTTTGCATGACTTGTATGGGGCAGGTCCATATGGGCCCCACCACACAGGATCCGGCATCAACGCGTCCAGGGAGGTCCTCAACTCTCGAAGGCGTTGTTCTAATCTCGGCAGGCGGTTAGGGAACCACCTGCTCGCGCGAGGCCCAATAACCGGCCGCTCCCCGTGTGGCCTAAAATCAAGAAAGTACTCATAGATCCAGGCTTGCAACAGGGTCAAACACCCGGCCATCTTGGCTGTCCCGGCCCAGCTCGCCGCCCCTAACTGCCGATAAAGGAACGCCAATGTGACCGTACCCCAAGCAACGCGATCAACGATAACGTCAGTGCTAGGCCACGGATGTGGCCAAACTCTATCCCTCGATTTGTCCACGAGGATAATGTTTCCAACCAAACTCAACAACCACGTCCTTATCCTATGGGGAATGGGATTAGGGGTGTGCATTATTCGGTTCTAAACCGAATAAACCGAGAACCGAACTGAATTGAACCGGTCCAAACCGAACCGATTTTATTCGGTTTTCGGTTTGGACTTTAGGCCTTATTCGGTTTATTCGGTTCCGATGAAAAAAAACATAAAAACTGTGCATTATTTGGTTCAAAACCGAATAAACCGAACCGATTTTATTCGGTTCGGTTTTCGGTTTGGACTTTATCCCTTAAACGGTTTTCAGTTATTCGTTTCTGCTCAGTTCGGTTCGGTTTTGAACCGATGAACACCCCTAAATGGGATGACTGGTCGATGTATAAATCAACCTCAAATCGACGTCAAGTATGGCAACCTTATCATAAGTGTGCAAGGTCTTCAGCTCCTCCATTCGTTTATCAAAAATTTCGGGCACGTACTGGTTAACCACTTCCCGATCAAGACCTTCAGACATCAAGCCATCAACTACAAGACCCATTATATGTTGCACATCATGCAACATGATTGTCATTTCACCGAAGGGAAGGTGAAATATGTTTGTGTCGGGTTGCCACCTCTCAACAAACGCCGAGATCAACGTCATATCGATGTGGTCATACATCAAGTCCACCAAATGTGCGATTTGGATCCTTTCCAGTGCGATTTGGATCCTTTCCAGTGCAGCCTGGCATGTGGGATCCATCGTGGACCTCATTGACCTCAATTCCCTCAGCGCATTCTTCTTCGTCACGCACTCAAGAATAGCATGGGGCGAACGCTCGCAACCCTCCCATATTACCCGAGCAATGTGACCTCCAAAGCTTGGTATAACGGACCCAATTGCAGGTCCCCCGGGCACGTTATCATCAATCTTCAAGTCGTTGTCACCACTCTGACTCCTCTTACTATGTCTGCTGCTGGTCCTAGCATCACGAGTAGCAAAACTACTTCCCTGTCCCTGCTGTCGAATTGGGGCAAACTTCCTCGATGCATCCCTCATCGGCATGAAATCGGTTAGCCTGTAAACTGGCCCAGGAGGTGGCGCGACTGAAGTAGGGATCATCTGCGTGTCGGGCTCCCCGGTCCCATCGTCCCCCGATGTCTCTGTGTCGGTCGACTCATCCATGACTTGGTTGAGATGGTCAACGAAATCTCGCGTGGTCTGACTCCCTGTGTCCTCGGGCTGGCCGCCCGCATCATCATGTGTACCCCTACCTACACCGGGACCCATACCTCGACCGGCACGGTGTGCTGACGCAGTCACATTACGTCTGTGGGGGTCCTCAGAATCACCCCCTCCAACCAGTCGGAAGTTGATTCAACCGTTCCAAAAACCCTCCACCCTTGCCCTTGCCTACCATTTTAGATCACCTGCATAATGAAAACATATAAAATATACGTTGATATATAGAAACCATACGTTATGAACCCTAAACCCTAAAACATAATAATCATATTATCGAAATCATCCAAACTCAACACTTTGTTATGGCATGTATAACTAAGCCGTGTCACGAGGCAAGAGGATCCTGTTATTGTCCAAGGAGAGTGTGTTTGTTAACTGTTAATCTATGGCTGAAAAAGACTTTCATGAGTCGTACCGACTTCTCCTTTATTTGTCTGGTTCCCAAAAAGTAGCGCAATGTCAGCAGTGAAATTGCGCGGGGTCTATAGTGCTCTGGGAGTTAGAAGCGTCTCAGATTCGGTACAATGAAGTGTTTCCATTGCGCAACCTGGTGGGCAGCAAGACAAGGTGGGTCTGAAAGAGAAGTTTATAGTAAAGGGTATAATAGAAATTGTGTTGGGTTTTCTTGCATGTAGGATTCATAGGTCAATCAAAGCATTGAATTAGCAGTATCGTGCCTTACTTTGATGGACCTATGAATCCTACATGCAAGAAAATTCAACACGATTTCTATTAGACCCTTTACTACAAGCATCTCTTTCAGACCCACTTTGTCTTGCTGCCCGCTAGGCTGCACAATAGAAACACTTTATTGTACCGAATCTGAGACGTTTCTAACTCCCTGAGCACTATAGACCCCGCGCAATTTCACTATTTTTGGGAACCAGACAAATAAAGGAGATCGATACGACTCATGAAAGTCCTTTTCAACCATAGATTATCATATAACAACACACACTCTCCTTGGACACTAACAGGACCCAAAACTCAACCTCTTTTTATGACATATACAACTAAGATACTATAACTATAACTTAACATACTTACTACCATAAACTACCATCACAAATAACCTATTTACTTACGTAGCAATTGGTTGTTGAGTACTTAAGTTATTAAATGATGTTTAATTTATGTCTTCATTTGGAGTTATGAGTAATTAAGTTAGCAATTAAGTTGGATTAGGAACAAATTTCCCCTACCAACTTTAAAGGCCAACTCACTTACTAATAACAACCAAAATCATCCAAACTCAACCTCCTTTTAACACAACTACATATAAACTACTCGGAATACCCTAAACCCTAAACTTAATCCTCTAAACTAACATCACAATTAACAAATTTAATTGTTCCATGACGTAGTTTCAAATACTTTTGAAGTATGCTAACCAACAATTCTAAAGTTGAGGATGATATTCCCCAACTTTTCAAATTGTTGATTGGCATCAAACTACAATGAATTTCATGGAAAATGTACTTGGTTACATTAACCTAAACCCTAATACTAATTACCCTAACCCTAAACAAACTATTCCTAATTAATTACGTACGTACACTAAACAATTTTTTCACATACATTACCCCAACTCATATTGATCTATGCATACTCATAATAAACAAACAAATTTTCAAACACTAAATCATACAAATTCTACTAATGTTACTAACAATCCTATTATTTATTATTAATAAAAAAACAACAAATCTACAATGATATATTTAATTATTAATATTAATATTATTGACAATAATAATTACAATATTTTATAAACAATTAATCATATAAATAGACACATAATTAATGTACACATGGCACACTTACAATAATATAATCAAAATATACACATAATAATTACAATTATTAACACATGCTTAACAATAATATTAATTAATCACATTTTTAATATTAACAATAATATACACATAATAATAATTATTATAAACTAATAACAATAATATTAATAATAACAATATTAATATTTATTTATTAACAATAATATTAAAATAACAATATTAATATTTATTTAATAATATTATTAAAAAAACAAAAAAAATCGGTGGGCCTGCCGCGTAAAACGCATGGCGAACGGCGGCCAGCTGCCGCGCAAAACGCACGGCAACCGGTGGCGGTGCACATGGCATCGGCCGCGCCGGTTGCGTGCGTTTGCGGCGATCGGCCTTTCAGTAATTTCTTTTTTCGATTTTTTCGACAATTTTCACAATTAAAACACAAATTCACATCAACAAATTCGAAACATACCTCAACTACTTCGATTCATAGCATTCGACCCGGGATGACGGTGGTTTGTGGTGGTCGTTGGTTGAGAGTGTTTTCTAGAGAGATAAACTAGAGAGAAAGTGGAGAGTGAAGGTTATGAGGATGAAGGGCAAGTGTTGGAAATATTATGCAAAAGGTGGGCGACATTAGTAAAAAGGGGCGCGACGTTAAGCAAGCGGGTTAATATTGATTATAGTTTTGGTACCAATTTTTTTTTTTTTTTATAGAACCATCAATTCTTTTTATCTATCATTCACGTTTTTTGATATCCATCTCTAATAAATAATTTTTCAAATAAGATTTTTTTTTTAAATACGATATTACACTTTTTTTATAGTATTTTTTTTATTACGAATCTAATGATCATGACATTCATTTTATATTGTGAATTCTTATATATAGTATGAACTAAGAGGTTAACGGACAAAGTTTTTTACAAGAAAACTAGCGCTACAGATAAAAGAACGGCATGATTATCAATTATAAGAAGCTTTAGAGTGCGTTGGTTACGTCAACTTATTCTTAATCGGATAAACCACATTCGTTACAAATATGTTACACATTTTTGTAAGTTTTCAAAATTATAAATAAAAATATAACTTTGTGCAATTTATGTACGATATTACAAATTAAAAATATAAAACTTTTATACTAACACAAAACATTTAAAATGTATCTTGTTTGAGGGCTCATATTATTATCATATAAAAATGATATTTTAACTATAAATATAAGACGAAGGGGTGTTATTCATTCAAAAATATTGTAATATTCCTTGACAACTATTTTGGTTTTTAAACAACCACAATAGCTATGTTACATAATCTTTTATTTGGATGACAATAAAATTCCTACTTGTAACATATAACAAATAATAAAAGGCAAAATGTATCTTTTTTTTTTGGAAACATGACATCAATAGAGACAAACGAGGAAAAATACACCCTCATTAGAAACGAATAGACCGCTTCTTGGCCGTCCTTGCCAAGAAGTGTGCCTCCTCAATTGATTGTCGAGGAACCTTACAAATACAAACATATTGGAAATCCAAAAGTAACCTACGACGTCTAGCTAACAGATCATGACATTTTGAGTTTGGCGCAACCACTCCAGTGAAATACCGAATCACGCGCAGAGAATCCGTTTCAATCACACAACAATCAATCCTCCCCCTAATTGCTCTTAATAGAGATTATTCCACCGCCTACATCTCCATCTGGTCAGCAGACAATCCAAAATTTGCCACACCACCCCTATCAACAATCTCATTTCCATGAAGAAGGACCCAACCAATCCCACCACGAAGCATAGTTGCAACCTATATCCCATCACACTTAAAACGCCAGACCATAGCTTGAGCACCTCCCATTGTCCAAACAAAAGAGGAGCTGCCCCTAGTAGAAGACATAATCGGATGGTTCCTGGAACGGAGTTTAGCCATGTCCTGGTGCACCCAATATAATAGCCGCTCAGGAGGCAGCTGCTGCTTATAAAAAACAACATTATCCCTCGCCCACCAAATATACCATAGAACCGCCAGAAAAACTGTACTCAGAGTGCGTTGGCCATCCTTCAGCTGTGTCAGGAAAAGAAACCAATTTGTTAGCCACAAGCGTAGCGGCACCTGCACATTCTTCTAGTTTACCATGCCCAGGCTAGAGCCAAACCTCATCGCACGTGCTAACGAATAGTTGCGAAACAAGTGATCCGCTTCTTCAAAATCATCTGAACAAAGCCTGCACTTTGTATCCACGTCAAGCATCCACCTGGCCACCTTTGGGGACAGTGGTAAGGCGTGGTATTACACCTTCAAGAAATGAAGCTTCCATTTTGATGGAATTTGAAGTCCCTACAGTCTCTTCCATAAATTTTGGGATGTGTTTATACTTGCCAAATTTGCATTAAGTGATGAAAGAGATAACTTATAGTAGCCAGATTTGATAGTATACTCACCAGTCTTTGTAGTAGCCCATATAAGCATATCGTCCTCCCTAGTGGAACTGAGGTTAACCGCAAGAATCATGTGAGTCGATTCCGTCATGAAAGTCCTCCGAATGAGCGAAATGTCCCAAGTCGCCTAGCCATGTTGAAATAGATTGGCCATTGTTCTACCTTCCCCATGTTGTGAGGGGATGGATGGTCGAAGAGTCACCGTAGTATCCTCTACCCAGACATCTTCCAGTATCCGAGCACATATGCCCGATCAGATTCGATACTTGAAGTCCGCTTTTAAATTATGGACAACCTTGCATAACCCACGCCAACCCCAAGAACCTGGACGGTGAATGTCCGTGACAGGCGCCAATGGTGATTGAACTTTATATTTGGCCCTGTAAAGCTGAGCCAGGAGAGAGTGGAGGTTCCGGTTCAACTCTATGCTTGCTTGACCAAAAGAGCATCATTATAAAGCTCAGTTTTCCTTAAGCCCAACCCCCCCCCCCCCCCGCTTCTTTCGACAGGAATAGAATGCCCTGTTAGACCCAATGCTTGGATGGGTGGCCTGCACTACTCTACCAAAAAAATTAAGTGGTAATTGAGTCAATTCTCCGCGCCAAATTCACAGGGATCTCGAAGACCGAGAGAACATGTTGGTTTAGTGCAAACAACACTGGGTTAATATGAACCAATCTCCCCGCCGGAGATAACATTGACGCTTTCCACCCCTGCAACCTTTTTGCAACCACATCATACAAAAAACCCAACTGGTAGGTTTTATTGCGGCCCATCGATGGTGGGACTCCAAGGTATTTACCAAACGTGTCGACCCCAGCGTACCCAAAAATAAGTTTAAGGCCATATTGAACGTCGGCAAGTATATTTGACGAGGTCAGAAACTGAGATTTGGCCAGATTAATTACCTGTCCTGAGGCCTGACAGAAAGAATCAATCTGATCCTTTAGAGCAAGGCAACAGTCTCCTGCCGTCTGTGTGAAAAATAAAGCATCATCCGCGAAAAACAGGAAAAATGCATCATTAGTAAAATAATTTACTACTTTTTAAGCAATATGACTCTGTTCTTTGGATTTGTAATTCTTTCCAATCCAATCCAATTCAATCCAAACCTTACACAATTCCTCAAAAAGCATCCTCTCTAAAAACACAATTCCCCAAAAAAACATCATAACTTATCCAATTCAATTCAATCGAATCCAATCAAATCCATCCAAACCTCATTTATCCAATCCAAACAACAGGGCTATGTATGACACAAAAATGACATAATATGGATATTCAAGAAAGAGAATGCAACTTCATCTACAGATCCTATACCGTCATCCCGCGGGAGTACGAATCTCCTGTGTACTTCTGCTATATCCAGGTTAGCTATAAATAGCAGCGCATATACAACATATCATATGTGGAGTGTTAGCTAAGTGGTCTAGTTCCTAGCTACTTACTAGATGGTTGTGGGTTCGACACCTCTAACACTCATTCTTCAAGTTTAAATTTTGACCCCTCTAACATTCATTTTTTGTGTTTAATTACTTTCTTAATTAATTAATTTTTTTTATTCCACCAATTTATTTTAACATTATTTATATTTTGCGATCTTTTCAAATTTTAATTGATTAGTTTTGCACAAATTAATACAGTATAAACTGCATTTTTTATAAATAGCGTAAAACTAATTTCAGATTGTTGTACTTTTTTCTCTTTCTACTAAAATATGATACGTGTGAACACTAAATATTGTACTACTCCATAGTAATTATAAATATTAGCTTTAATGTGCATAATTAGTATTATTTTCGATGTATCCCATATATATTTGAAATTAATTGCAAATAGTTATAATAAATAACCTAAAGATGTAAAAGTGTATGTGTTAGTGTGTGTTAGTGTGCAAAAGTGTATGTGTTAGTGTGCAAAAAATGTGTGTTAGTATGCAAATGTATATGTGTTGGTGTGCAAAGGTGTATGTGCTGGTGTGTGCTGGTGTGTAAACGTGTGTATGTTAGTGTCCAAATGTATGTGTGTTAGTGTGCAAGTGTGTATGTGTTGGTGTGGTGTGTGTTAGTGTGAAAAGATATATATATATATATATATATATATATATATATATATATATATATATATATATATATATATCTGTGTGTGTGTGTGTGTGTTGTGTGTGTTGATGTGTGTATTAGAGTGCAAAAGTGTATGTGTTAGTCTGTAAAGATTTATGTGTTGGTGTGCAAAAATGTATAGGTGTATGTTAGTGTGTGACGAAGTGTGTTAGTGTGAAAAGATATATGTGTTGGTGTGTGTGTTAGAGTGTAAAAGTGTACGTGTTAGTGTATAAAGATTTACGTGTTGGTGTGCAAAAATGTATGGGTTAGTGTGCAAAGGTATACGAATGATTAAACCAATTCTTAATTAATTAATTTTTTTTATTCCACCAATTTATTTTCACATTATTTATATTTTGCTATCTTTTCAAATTTTAATTGATTAGTTTTGCACAAATTAATACAGTATAAACTGTATTTTTTTATAAATAGCGTAAAACTAATTTCAGATTGTTGTACTTTTTTCTCTTTCTACTAAAATATGATACGTATGAACACTAAATATTGTACTACTCCATAGTAATTATAAATATAAGCTTTAATGTGCATAATTAGTATTATTTTCAATGTATCCCATATATATTTGAAATTAATTACAAATAGTTATAATAAATAACCTAAAGATGTAAAAGTGTATGTGTTAGTGTATGTTAGTGTGCAAAAGTGTATGTGTTAGTGTGCAAAAAATGTGTGTTAGTATGCAAAGGTATATGTGTTGGTGTGCAAAGGTGTATGTGCTGGTGTGTGCTGGTGTGTAAACGTGTGTATGTTAGTGTCCAAATGTATGTGTGTTAGTGTGCAAGTGTGTATGTGTTGGTGTGTGTTAGTGTGGAAAGATATATATATATGTGTGTGTGTGTGTGTGTGTGTGTGTGTGTTGATGTGTGTATTAGAGTGCAAAAGTGTATGTGTTAGTCTGTAAAGATTTATGTGTTGGTGTGCAAAAATGTATAGGTGTGTGTTAGTGTGTGACGAAGTGTGTTAGTGTGAAAAGATATATGTGTTGGTGTGTGTGTTAGAGTGTAAAAGTGTATGTGTTAGTGTATAAAGATTTACGTGTTGGTGTGCAAAAATGTATGGGTTAGTGTGCAAAGGTATACGAATGATTAAACCAATTTTTAAATTAAGTGTAATATATTAAAATTTTAAAGGAGTAAAAAGATCTCATTAGACATTCTAAAAGAACGGGTACTAATGATTAAACCAACTTTTGAATTAAGCGGGTACGTAGCAAATCGAAAAGCATGAAGTTAGATGATTTTCACTTTTGACATTAGACAAGAAAAATCAAATTTAAAAATAGTCAAAAAGCATGAGCAATAAAAGAGAATATATGATTGATATATAGAAAATACATGAAAAACTCATAAAACCTTGAAAATATAAAAGTTTATGTGTTAATGTGCAAAGCTATATGAATGATTAAACAAAATTTTGAATTAAATGCAATATATTAAAATTTTAAAGGAATAAAAAAAATCTCATTAGACATTCTAAAAGAGTGGGTACATAGCAAATTGAAAAGGCATGAAGCTGGACGATTTTGCACTTCTGACATTAGATAAGAAAAATAAATTTAAAAATAGTCAAAAAGCATGAGCAATAAAAGAGAATATTTGATTGATATATAAAAAAATACATGAAAAACTCATAAAACCTTAAAAATATAAAAAATTAGAAGGCATGAGGATGAAGTGACGCAAACCCCTGACATCACCCATGATTCCAACCTAGCGCTACCAGTCAACCACAATGACACTTTTGAGAATATGTTGTGCTGATATAATATATTGAGTTTTAAACAGTAGCGGGAGTAGGGAGTAGATGCATACTCCCACAGGAGTATGTTATATTTTTCGCTAGGGATGAAAACGGGGTGGATCTGGGACTGCAACGCCCCCAGGTTACTAATCACTAGATTAAGCTAATGCTACACCTAACCCAATGATTAGCAGCGAATAAACATCTGGGAGTATTACCGCCGTCCACGGGGGTGGACAAGGCTAAGACTAAACCCAACAAAACAACCAAAACATGCACTAACTTCGAACCTGCACCATCAAGACTTAACTTAAACTAAACCACCTCCGTATAACATAACACAATCCAATAAAATTTATACAGCCAAAATATTACAAATTTCTCCTAAATCTTTCATCAAATGTCTTTAACAACCTTCAATCTCCTTAAGAAACTCTAAGGTTTCATCCATTCGGGACATTTCCTTCTCCTTCGCCGAGATTCCTAAAACGAAAACATAAAACTTCGAGAAGTGAGTTAAACTCAGTACGTATACCCCTAACAACTTAAAAAAAAAAACTTTTCATAATTCGTTTTAGAAAACATTAAAAACAATATAAATGGCAAACAAACATTAAAAGATAGCAAACTTACACAGCTTGACTGTACTTAACCTGTACATAGAAATATAACTTAACCTGTATTTAAAACACAACTTCAATGAAAATACTTATAAGTTCATCCTTTTAAGGGTAACTGAATAACCATAACTTGTTTAAACTCAAAAGGATCAAGCATAAACTGACATAGACACACACGTGAAACCTTTCCATAAACATGAATTAGAAAGCGAAAATGATAAACATCTTGACACAAGATGACTCTTAACCATCTTGCATTTTTTCTAAATCACTAATAAAATGAAATATAAGTGTATTTAAATCATTTTAAAGGTACGTTTCATTATTTTTAGGGTTATTAAACCTTATAACAATTTAAAAATAATTATTTATTTATATTTATTTCATAAATATAAAACTATGTATAAAATGTGGATTTTCTACTATGATTGATCAAATTAGGCTATAATTATATTTTTTCACCTAGTTAATAAGTATTATATTATTATAATTGATAAATATATATAATTATTAAAAAAAATATTAATAAAAGTTACAAAAATGTTAAATATGAACAATTCAAGATGGTTAAGAACCATCTTGAGTCAAGATGGTTATCATGGTCCGAAAGAAAGAGACAAGTAAATTACGCCATAAAGCATGAGTCAAATCGTATACCCAACATATAGCATAAACTGTTATGTCAAACCAATCATAAAAATGTGATTTATAACATGTTGTAAAATATACTTAAAAACCATAAACAAGTCCTATAAGACTCAACCCTTAACTTAAATCCTTGAAGTACTTAGTTACTTGAAATTTGATTGTCGTATCTTATCTTGAAGGTCCCCTACTTGCGATCATCGACTAAGCCTCCGTATGTGCATACCCGGACCGATCGGGAGATCCGGATGGTGGATAATTATCCTATACTGGCCAGGTTTCCATGGTGTGCAACTAAGGCACTACAATTATATTTCCTTGGCATCGAAAAGAGGTTGAAGGTGGTTAAAGACTTTTGATGACAGATTTAAGAGAAATTGTGATATTTTGGCTGTATAAATTTTATTGGATTGTGTTTTGGTTATTTTGTTGGGTTTAGTCTTAGCCTTGTCCACCTCCGTGGTCGGCGGTAATACTCCCAAGTGTTTATCCGCTGCTGATCATTGGGTTAGATGTAACATTAGTTTAATCTAGTGATTAATAACCTGAGGCCGTTACAGTTGGCCCTAGGTTACCTGGGGGCGTTACATGGACGGGGAAGTATATTCCCGTCCCTATCCCCACTCCCAAAACTCGTCCCCATCCCCATCCCCATCCCCATCCCGCTTCGGGAATGATTTTTGCCCCATCCCCATCCCCGCGGATTCCCCATCTCCAACTGGGATCCAACAGGGATTTTTTAAAGTTATCCAAAATCTAACCAAATCTTACTCGAACCCAATTTTTAATCGGACCCAATTTTTATCCTGTTCAAAATACAACGTATTTAACTTGCTCAAGCAATAATACATCAAAATTAAACAATAATATATATATTGAATTAGAATGATACATAAAAATCAAAATCAAACAATAATAATAACTTGCTATTAATGTATATATATTGAATTAGAATAAAAGTTATTTTGTAATTTTATAATTTTCGGGGACGGGGATTCGAGGATGGGGCAGGGAATTTTCCCCGGTGGGGAAAATGGGGACGGGGATGGGAAAAATTTTGTCCCCATCCCCGCCCCGTCCTCAAGCGGATTTTGAAATATCGTCCCTGTCCCCATCCTCAATGGGGGTGAGGATTTTTCCCCAAAGCGCGGCGGGGCCCCAGCGGGTTCGGGGATTTCCCGCCCCATTGCTATCCCTATTTTTCGCTTCATCTAAACGACACCGTTGTTGTTCTCTGTCTTAAGCCGCCTTTGTTCGTTTGTGTTGATATTTTCATAATCCCCAGACACCTTCCTCTCCTACTCCTTCTCTATCTCCATTCGCCTTCAATATCATCTTCGATAGGTACGTCACTAATTCGTCTCAATGTTGTTTGATTTCATTGCAAATTCTCTCTCTCTCTCTTTAATGAAATCTGCAACTGGTTCGGAAATCATTCATGTAATTATGAAATTGAAATTCGAATCGTTTTAACATTTAGGGTTTACCGTTCGAGGGTCGTAAAATTAAAAAATCGATCTATATAGGTGTTAGAATTTGACGATCTGGAGCGAATACAACTAGGGTTTTGGTTCGAAAATACTGTTTTGCTTCGCTTTGCTTTTTTTTGTTTTTGTTTTATATGTTTTCAACTCTACATGTGTATTTATTCCTTTTTTTTGAATAGAATTTCTCCGCTCTTTCATCCTCTAAAGCTTCAACTTGTATTTTAGAGTTCGTTAACACTACTAAAAACTTGCCATATTGCGATGGAATTTCTATATTAAGATCTAGCTGAGTTGGCAAATAAAATAAAAAAAAACTAAAAAGATGGAATTTTGGTCTTGAGCATTCGACTAACCCTAGCGAACACAGCCCCTGCGCACATACTCCCAGCCATTAGCCAACCCTCGCAACGCTCAGCGCAACCCTCGCCTAGCCCCGCCCATTCCTCACCCAGCCTCGACGCCGCCAAGCTGCCTCTCGGTTGGTCGTCGTTGCTGCAGAGCAATCAGAGAGGAAGGGTATTTTGCTTATTTGTAAGTTTTGATCTCCTAATAATTCTCATTTTTGTTTTCTTTGATTCAATTTTGATGTTTGCTTCTAGATGAGGTGCAAAAAGTGTTGGATTTTCGAAATTAAATTAGGGTTTCAGATCTGATTCTACTTTTTAATGGTTGGAGATGGATGTTTCAGATCTCGTTCTATTATTGTTTGGTTTACTCGATTGATACACTGGTTTTGTTCATCGATTTTTCTTGATTTAGGTCTTATGGGCGTCTTGATTTTGTTAAGCAATTAAAATTTGCTGGGGGTACGAAGGGATTGAGTATTTATGTAAAACGATTCAATCTTTATAGTATAATGATGTATGCCTTACTAATAGTCAATTTGGGTTATGATGAAATTGGTTAATCTGATGAAGACACTGCTCAAATTGATGGAGTTGAATTTGGTTTCCAAAAGGGTGGAATTATTAGTGGAATACACACCTTAGATATTCGAGCTAGATATGGGTTTGAACTTCACTGTTTGGACTTGTTAATAGAGATGGGTATGAACTACCCTCTGTTTGAGAAGGAGATAAGGAAGAGTTAGGGGAAGTGCCCTTGTTTGAATGTGTGTAGGTTATCTACTCTTGTTTTTCCTTACTGGACCTAGCCCTAGGCTAGTGTTGTTGAAGGTAACAAGACTACCATGTAGTTCAACAATGCTAGAAAGGAAAAAAACGAGTATAGGCTCAAGTAGTAAATGCACAATCTATGGCAGTGCTTTATGCGCACATACTCTGAAGAGGCATCATTCTGTTCAGTTTCACCTCACAGATGCTTTACCAACCTTCATGTGTGAGCTAGGGCAAGTTGTAATGCATATCACATCTGATGGACTAATCATCCATGTAATGCATTGATTCTCTGATTATATCAAGACAGGCCGACATTATTTGTTCAACTTTGGATGTCCTTTAGGCTCAAGCTTACATAGTAGGTAGGAAGTAACACAGTCATGTTTATTTCCCTTCCCACAGTCATAGAAACATGCACGACAGAAAAGCGCAAAAACCCCATCTTGAGTTGCTATGCCGCTATATAGCTGACTATTTTCTCTGTTCAACAAAATTTTGTGGTCAAATATGAATGGAAGTATTAGGCGTTTAGTTCTTGTTAAGGGAAAATTTTAACTGGATTAGTTATGTGGGTGAAAAAATGCCATACACTGATTTTAATGGACTAATTTTATGACAATTTGATAAATTTAAGATGGATTGTGTAATAATAATGATAAATCCATGATCATCTTTTTTGTATGTATATGTAGATTTACGGTTCAGTTAGGGTTTTTGTTGGACTAGAAATTCATGGCTGTTTTTGCAACTTCCTTTTCTCTGCAGTTACTCTATTACACTTGGAAAACTAATCATCATCTTTTTTGCAAAATTTGCATTTCTGATCTAATCAAATATTTAGTAGTAAATTGCTCTACCCCCTTATTGTGCATCTCTTTTGAGTCTAGTCTTGCTCAATGAACAAAGTTGGAAAAGAAAAAGCTATGGATATGAATGATGAGAAAATAAATGTTTTAGTTTTGACATTTGGTTAGTATTTACCCCTTTTGATGTACAATCTTTTAAATGTGTTGCGAAAATATGCTTCATATGTTAAGATTGCTATGTTCTTTTATATTTGAGTTTGCTGAAAGTATGATTTTAATTTTTTCTAGTTTATAGAAATGGTTTGGTGTCTAATGCTGTATGTATGAAGTGTCAATTGTAATGCGGGGCAATGCTGCTTTCAAGCGAAGGCAATGGAACAAAGCTGTGATCTATTACACTGAAACTATCAAACTGAATCAGAAGAGTGCAACTTTGTATAGCAATCGTGCAGCTGCATACTTAGTTGGGATGGTAATCTTTTTCCCTACGAAATGTGATTGCTCTCTTAGGGGTGTGATAATGTTCTTATTCCCCCAAATATTTTTGTTTGTATAATTTGATGGACGTTCTGTGTTTATAGCTTCCAGCAAGCTTAGGCATATTGCACTAAGGCCATATTGCTTGATAAAAAGGTGACAAAAAATGCTGCCTTCTTTGGTTTTATTAATTTGATAGTTACTTTTTGTGGTTTTCAAATTATGTCTATTTGGGACTCTTGTTCTGTGTTTATAGCTTCCAGCAAGCTTACGAATGGGCTGTGCATCTGTTTGTGGGTGTTTTTGGTTAGATTAAAAATCTTTATGTGTATGAATATTGGATATTAATGTCAGAATTCTTTGGTGGTGTGCAGTGTTTTGAATCAGTATGTACAATGGAATTGGATTGCAGACTCCTAGGGGGTCTGGAACCAACGGCTATGTCCAAGCCAACAAGTTCCTTCTTAGGGCTAGGACCTCAAAAGTTGTCACGGATGGTAACAAGGGATTTGGTCCTGATCAGGGTATAGCTGGAATCTCTAAGAAGCCTAACAAGGATATATTGGAGCATGATCGCAAGCGGCAGATTGAGCTCAAATTGGTGATTCTTGAGGACAAGCTTACCGATCAGGGGTACACCGATGCTGAGATTGCTGAGAAGCTCGAAGAGGCAAGGAGAAATCTTGAAACTGCGGCTGCTGCTGCTTCTGATGAGACTGGTGGTGCCATTGTCTCAGATAACAAGTAATAATCTTAACTTTGAATCACCATCTGTAGTTTCCCTCCTGATGGATCTTACTGGACCTTCTAATAGTTCTATACTTTCTCATTTGTCCAATTGCATTTGACTTGGGTCTTCTATTCAAAATTATGTATGTTTTGACATGTTCTCTAAAACATAGCCTATGAATACCATAAAGGAAGTTGGACTTTTCTGGGATCAAGTAGGGAGTGCTGATTTTTCTTTCTTTGTAAGGACCAAATCCTCCTCAATCCAAATGTAACACATTTTCATGAAAAAGCCCCTCTGATATGCTCATATAAAGTTAGTTACTTCTTCAGTCATAATCCATATTATTCCCTTTCTTATTGCACTTGGAGGAATGAAGGAGACACTTCTTTTTAGCAGAAAATCTAAGATGGTATTTTGGACTAATTTTAGTGACTTGGCAGAGGGAATAAATATCTTTTTCAGAAATTGGGATCATTTAAAATTGCCCAGCATTGTCTAGGTGGGTGTTCAGATCTACGCCAAGTTAGACACCCCCAATTCCGTTTCCTGCATTCTGGTCCTTGATCAGCCATGTGGTTCAAATATGCTGGAATCAGGAGGTACTTTTGATCCAATCATCCTTTATCATGAACTACCTCACACAAGTATGGGAATTCCTGAATGTTGACTCTTGTTTGTCTTTCTGCTTTGACGCCCATATGCCAAGATCCTATAAATTACCTATCTTTATGCTGTTTCTCCTATTAAGAAGTATCTTCTGTTGATAATGAACTACTTGAGCAAATATAGAAGATGTTCGTGGTGATGCTTTCTGAACAATGTTTGGCATTGATTTACATAATAGGGTGAATTTGTGCCTTGTACAGGTCAGATACGCAAACCCACCAAGTTGCAGCGAGGAAGGAAAAGCAAATGGAAAAACTGAGAGCTGCTCTTGGAATCCCTGCACTTGAAGATGATGCACAGAAGGAAGATGAGCTGGGTATTGATGATGGGGAGCGTGAGGAAGGTGAGATTTTGTATGGAGATGAGGATTTGAAGGTGGAGAAAAATTACCAAGATGAACTTCAGATCAAGGGTCAAGGGGAGAAGAGGAAACATGAAAAGGAAAGGGAGAGACATGATGTATCTTCTGATTCAAAAATCGATATGAATCAGGAGATTGATTTAGGAACTGATTCCGAAGATGAAAGAAAGAGAAAGCATGTATCTGCTAAGATGTCCAAGAAAAGCACCTCTAGCGACGAGTCTTTAGAACATGAAAATGAAAGGAACAGAAAGTACAAATCTGCCAAGATGCTTGAGAAAAATCGCCGTAATGACAGTGACAAATATGTGAACAATAACAGAAAGCATAAATCTGCCAAGATGATAAAGAAAAGGGTCTCTAGTGATACAGATGAGTCTTCCGACTCTGAAAGTGATAAGAGGCCTGCTAGTGACTCAGAAAGTTCTGGAGAAGAACGAATTAGAGGGCGTAGGTCTGCCAAGATGTCCAAGAGTGTATCTGATGATAGTGATGATCCCAGTACTGATACTGAGTTTGAAGCACGTAGAGACAAAAGGGGCAGGTATTCTAGAGTTTCTAAGAGGCATGATTCAAGAAGTGAATCTGAGGACACTAATCAAAGTAGGCGGCAAAATGATTCAGATGAAGATGATAGTGATTCAGACTATGAAGCAAAAAAAGCACGTAGTCATAGGAGGGGGAGGTATGATTCTGAAGGTGACAATTCTGATGATCATAATGAGCCACAACATCAAAAAGCCAAAGAGCCAAAGACAAGGTATGGGGAAAAAAGCTCTCACTCAGGGGTGGACAATCGGAGGCATTACAGGGAAGAAGGTGAGCAATTGTATAAGAAGCATGAGAAGACAGATCTGCATGATGCCATCAGGAGGCATGAAAGAAGGGAGTGTGAACGTTTCAGCAAGCGATCCGAGAAGAGAGAGAGCGACTTGCAAGAGGGTAGATGGCAAGAAGGAGAGGAGGAAGATGATCGAGAAAGGAGAAAGCGAGAAAAGGTGGAAGACAACAGGAGGAAAAAATGGGAAGTAGATGAAGATGACTGTAGGAGAACAGGGGAGAAGAGGGAGAGAAATGACCATGAAAAAAGGCATGAGAGGGCAGAGAATGAGGAGCGGGATAGGAAGTTGAAAAAGAGGGTGGAAGAGACATATGCTGGCAAAAAACATGGTAGGAAGGAGGATGATGAGCGTGGAAGTAGAAGGCATGATGGGTCGGAGGAAAATGATCATGGAAGGAGAAAGCGAGAAAGGTATGACGAAGATGTGGTGGATCCTAGAAAGCGAGAAAGGAGGGAGGAAGTGGAGCCAAGAGGCCAAAAGCGTGAGAGGAGAGAGGATGATGAGTTGGGAAGCAGGATGAGGCAAAGGACAGAAGAGGATGAGCAGAGAGACAGGAAGCATGATAGAAGGGAGGAAGTGGAGCAGGGAGAAAGGAAACCAGACCGAGGTGGAGAAGATGTGCTAGCGGTTAGAAAGCGAGAGAGGAGGGAGGAAGAGGAGCGCACAAGCAAAAATCCTGAAAGATGGGAGCATGATGTGTTTGAACACAGAAGGCATGAGGAGGAAGACCACAGAGCCAGTACAAAGTATGACAAGGAGAGGGACTCATCCAGGAGACCCAGGTCTGATGACTACAGAAGGTCTGACTCAGACAGACGCAATGATGATCGTTGGCGGCGGTGATCCACTTCAACTGCTCGTCGCTGGCTACATATGGTGGGTGCACATTCTGTAACCTTTTATTTTCAAATATTGTTTCTTTTTTTTTTTTGGGGGGGGGGGGGTGTTGCCAAAATATTCATTTTCTTAAGACAGGATTATACAACTGAATTTTTTAACTAGTATTTTGCTAGCTTATGTGCGTTATGCACTCTATCCCTATTTACCTTAACAGTTGTATCCTATGAAAATTCTGAAGAGTATCTAAGATATTAAACACTAAAGATGAACATTGAAATAAACATATACGCGATTGTTGAAGATATCTAATTTCTAGTTCTGAGTCGGTGGCAATCTCGATAGCAGTGAATCCAGCTTCTTTAGCAGCCTGAAGAGCTAAGCGAACAGCCTCAAGTTCCACTTGAACTGCCGACAAAGCCGAAAAAACTCTACCTCCATATCCTTCACCAGCTATTGTATGTGTATCCTCCTGTACCCAAGCAATAGCCGCTCTATTTGTGATTGCTTTCCAAGCCCCATCAACCACAATATGTATAATTGGATATAAGGAAAGGGGGGGTGTTGGGGTGGGTTATCAATTGTAATTATGAAGGTCTAATTGGTCATTCGAGATAAGGGTTACTGCTTCTCCCTGCTCTGATTTTACTTGAATTGTTTTTTGTTGATTGAATTGGTGGTTAAGTCGTAAGTGTAGATAAATACTGTAACAGTGAGGAGTTGGATGAAGTAACTTATGGAATAACTTTTGCTTGTGGTGTCTCATGACTACAGGTGGTGTTTTATGACAGAGATGTGGCAACTGGTACAGTTTGATGCCGTTGATGGTCCTGCTCTTGTGGATGATATGCTTATTCTAAAGTGGCAGTTAGTGTTTGTGGCGATCCTGCTATGATAGTTGATACTCTTCACAGAAGTAAACTTTGTTGAACTCTAAATGGGATTGTAATGTTGTCTTTGGAACTTCAAATGATGGGTACTTACGGGCTACGTAGATTGTGTTTGCTTGAGGCTTGTTCAAAATGCATGTTGAGTAGAAGAATATGTTAATTTTCTAGCTAGAGGCCTCAGCTCTTTGAACGCTCCAAATTCTCTTTTTTCATGCCCAGTGACCCCGACTGACGCCCGCCCAAGAGGTGTGTGAAGAGGCTGCTGAGGGCTTCAAGTTAATGTAACTTATATTAGGTGCTCTAGAGCATAATGGTTGTTCAAGGACTTGAGGTTAATGCAACTTTTAGGTGTTGGTAGCACAACGGTTCAGTAGCTTGTTATGTTTTTTTCTTATGTAATGCATCAAATTTGCCATCTAACTTTGGTTATATGTATCTGGCGTGGTTTGCTTGGGCGTTGTATTCAGTAAGAAAATAATATTATTGAATGCATCTTTAATAGTTGTATCCAGTAAGAAAATAATATTATTGAATGTATCTTTAATAATTAATGTTTTAGTACATTTATGTATTTTGAATTAAAATTTTGCATTTTGGTAAAAATGTTAGAAAATTATACTTACAAAGTAACAATTATTTTAAATATACTCTAAAACAAAATTTCCAATAATATATATGATCTATTGTTGTCTGCACAAAGCATGAATCTAAGAACTAGTATTATAGATCGTCCTTGGCTACAACCGACTTCAATCCATGATGACAATTGTGTTTTCCATGAGCATTCAAGCGCTGCAACCGAGTTTTACATGAGCGCATCCAAGCTTTAAGGAACGCATGCACAGAGTCAAGAGGCCTTGCTCCGCATGAATAACAGTTATATTCATTCGAACAAAGTTTGCCCATTAGCCTCTATCCTCCCGCCCAAATTTGCTCCAATAAGATGTTTAGTACAATACGAGGCCGTCTAAACTTAGCTAGGATTACTCCTTCCTGGAGAAATTATCAGAGCACGAATGGGTACATGCAGTCTTCATATATATCAAATTGGGCCATGGCTTGAATTGCCAATGACTAAGCAAACGATATGTATGCCATGTCAAGAGTCTGCATAAGTCATTTCCCTGAATTTAGGAGGATACCTCCAAAATGGCACCTGCAGGCCCATACTATACTTTAGGTTCATGCTCATTCATATCACAGACCCACATCCAGCATTAAGCTCTGGTGCATCAAAGATCAAGAGTCCAGAAATACCCACCAAATTGGGAGTTCACACCAAGTCATGGATATATTCAGATGACCCACATCCAGCATTAAGCCCTGGTGCATCTCAAGTTGATTTACCATTGAACATGTTCAGACATGGCAATCCTGAATTCACATTGGTCTCCGCATCCAAATTAGTATCCACAGAAGAAACTGGAGCATTGCTATTACTACCCACTATCTCTGAAGAAGTTGAGAAGCTGGCACTACTTGTACTTGGAGAAGACACCGAGTTTATGCTTGAAGCTAGTTTAGCAGGAGAATTTAATCCATTGCTAGTTTCCCCTCTAGAAAGAGGTGCTGCCCCATTACAGTCTCCCACTAAGTTGGATGCCAACGAGCCATTGCTACTTCTGATTACTCTAGCACTTCTGCAATGGTTAATCTCTTCACTAAGAAATCATAATAATAATAATAATAATAATAATAATAATAATGACAAAAATTTGGAATGTATAGATTGATCCACTGACCTGATCATCTTTTGTTTCATAGGAGATCCTTTAGGCCTTAGTATTCCTTTCAGAGCCAAAATATATAAAAAATGTTTGTAAGTAATCGTTTTTCTTGAAATCAATGGGTTCATTACAATCCCAATAAACAAAAATAAAAAATGTAAAGACAGTTCAGTCAAAAGGAATTGGAGAAGAAAGCTAAAAGATATCTCACCTAGGCTGAAGGGGATACCTGATTTAACAGCACCAGCAGGTACGGTAGCTTTGCGATTGCCTCTCTCTGCTTTTATAGAAGCAATAGCAGCATCGGCTGTGGGGCCCAGACCTTTTCTGCCCACCAGCTTGACGCCAAGTTTTTCAGTAAGGTGATACATCCTATTATCATCACCTCCTCTGACTTCTCTCAGCTCAAGAGCTTGTTGTTTTGATAACAATGCATACACATGAATCTGTTGCTGCTCATTGAAGTGTGATTGAAGCTGCTGGAAGAGCAATGTTTTTGAATGCGGCATATCTACTTTTGAACCGTCATCCCCCTTCTTCTGAGGTTCAGTAAAAGTAACCCTAAGAATAGCAGTTGATTTAGGATCAGCATTATCCTTCTCAAAAATAATGGAGAAACTCCCAAATTCCAGATCAGGCTCCCTGAAAAGGTCTGCAAGTAGGGAACCATAAGTATGTGCATTTTTCGAGGCACCCCTCTCAATTTTCATATCCAAAGCTCGTGATGTAGCATAATGTGTCATGTTAGCAGCTTCTCGTAGCCCACTGAGGAAGGCTCCATGCATAGTTGCAGGATATCTCCTTGTCGTAGCCTCCCCTGCGAAAAATAGTCTTCCATCTCCCACACTCTCCGCTAATATATCATAATCATCTCCAGATGCACCTACTGCCACATTTGAGTAGGAGCCAAGACAGAAGGGGTCACTTCCCCATCTAGTACAGACTGTTTGGATGGGCTCTGGCACAGTAATTCCTTGAGGTTCATAGATTCCTGCACACAATGTGAGGACACATACCCACAATATTAAATATATGTACAGTATTTATACGTGAAGACCATTGCACCAAATCACTACCAGAAAGAGATCCTAGAAAATGGCTACACAGCATAAACTTTGCAAGATCTGTGTTCAATTTAGTCATCATAATTAACCCAGTCATCTCTAGTCACATTAAGGGAAAATAGGGGATGTAAACAATCAGTATAAGAGCGAAGAAGCCTAGCTGTACCCAATTTAAAGGAAGGGTCTTGAGGTAAATGGGTCATGTTGACATGAAAGAAGAATAGAATGTATTTAGATATTATTCCAAAATCATCAGCATAGGCACATGGCTAGATCATCTGTTTAATGACTGGAATAATGCATCCTCCTAACACAAAAGAAGAATATGTCACTGACTCACTGTTGACATTCAAATGCATTTGGCATGATCCTAGCTGCAGTCTTCTGGATACCAATATATTTCTCATATTGTCATTTTATAAATCTGAGTGCAAATCAAGTTTTTCCTTTCAAAGAAACTATCTCAGTAAACCTATTCGATTTGCTTTAAGCAAAAGTAGATTAGCAAGAATCACTTATGAGGCCCAGCACATGAAGCCTAAGCGAAATGAGCTCTCAACCTCAGGTGTGATTAGCGACTTAGTGATCTTCAAAAAGGCAATGATCAAATAAGTGACAGCTACTTAGTTACTGTAAGACATTAAACCTCAATCCAGAGCCAAATAAAAGCTCAAAAAGACAAAATGGTCGTTCAATTGATTTTACATGATGGAATAAATTATCAATTTCAGATGCAAAATTTGCAAAACTCAAGCTTGTGGACACATTCCAATCAAAATATGTTCCAGTTAATTCCCATATAAGCATGATGATGGCACATTTGATGTTAAAACAATGCCTAGTACACCACATCCCTTGATTCAAGATGCTGAAGAAGAGAAAGATACCCCTGAGAATTTGAAGAACATGCATCACTGCATCAGTAGGAGGCATAGTCTCAAACTTGTGTGCAGCTTCTCCGGCAACTAAAGCAAGTAAAAGAGGTCCACCTGCAACGGTTGCATAGCTGTAGAAAAGAAAGAACTCTCCTCGATGAGCAGGATCTTCTGACAGATGACCAAACGTATCAAGATCCGTGCCCCAAAAGACATGCGGAAAGAGCATAGCGACCTTGTTCAACAGTCCAAAACCCAATCTCTTGATCCCATCAAGCTTTCTCTGAGGTAGCTCAGGAATAAACTTAATCGAACCATTTTTTAGAACCCCCAATGGAACAGTGCACAAAGCCATTTCACCCTCAAAAACTTGATTCCCAGCAGTGACCTGAACCCCATCAGTACCATAGGAAATGGCAGTAACGGTTTTCTCATACATAATAGGGACGTTTTCTGCCAAAGCCTGCACAAGCTTCCCATTCCCACCAGATAGAAAGCAATGATCCCCACCCATGTCATACGGATCGTCCTGGTCCCAGAATGCTAAAGAAAGCTTGGAAAGCAGACCAGCGTTTGCATATTCTAGATTTGCAAGATGCCAATTAAACAAGCGCTTGGCTTCATCAGTTACAGCACCCCCAAACACTTCATCAAAGTTCTCAAGTGCAGCCCCCAAAGAAAGATTTTGCGAAATCTCCCCCATCATCTGTCTGAGCCGACTCGCTTTGTCCAGAAGCTTGTTAAAGGCAGTTTCTACCTTAAAATCCAAATCCGGGTCAACTGGTGATCCATCAACCCTGTAAAGTGGACACTTGTCCCTTACCTTATGAAGTGGATAAGATAACTGCCGGGCAAGAATACCCAGCGGATTACCATGCGTACCAGTTAGAACACTCCCACCCAAGTCAGCCGCAGCAGTCTTATTTGCACCCTCCATCTTTTTTGTATAAACCCTCCCCCCAGCTCGCTTCCTTCCCTCCAGGACAGTCACTTTGAACCCAAACCGCAGCAACTGCCTCGCAGCTGACAACCCAGCTAGTCCGGCACCAATGATTATAACACTCCCCTTACTCGGCTCCCCCGGAATCCTCTCCTTAATGGAGGGTGCAACCCCAAAATTCACATAGCCATGAGAAACCAAAAAGTCATATGCAGTATCCAAAAGCCAGTGACAATGCTTAGGTATGACATCTAGGAACATCTCCTTGGCAACCCAATTGGACACATTCTCTCTCCATTTGGTAATAATATGATTCCTAATAAGAATATAGTTAACCTGTTCAATTCCACCTATGCTGGGCAGAACCCCAGATTCGATTTCCTCATCAGTGAGGCAATCAGCAGGGAAACCTGCTGTAAGCGCAGTCAATGCCTCACCAGTAGCGTCTTTATTGATCACGATAATTTCCTCAGACAAATCCATGTCTGATTGCTTAACCAGGTTGGCATTTTGTACACTAAAGTCTTTCCTAACTGAAGTAAAAGAAGAATCAAAAGAATTTACATGCATTTGCGGAATCAAAACCACCTGCTGGTGAGAGGGGACAGAGGAGGCCGTGCTACGGGGCCGCCCACGCCGACGCTTTCTGGGGATTGTGAGGGTGAGGAGATTGCTGGAACTGCTAGAGTTGGAACAAATGGCATTGAATGTAGACATGGGCTGAGAAGAGGGATCTGTAGAGTCGATTGGATTAGCAGGGTTTTGGGTTTGAATTGAACAGGGATTAGGGTTAGGGTTAGAGGAGTTAGGCTGGTTTACAAAGCGGTCGAATTCGAGGAGGGTGTCATTGAGAAGAGAAGAAGAAAGACAATCATTCTCCGGCATTTTTTGGATTGAAATTTGATGAAGGAATTGAATTGAAACTAGTTAAAGTGAATTGAAATGAATTTATTGAGAGACGGAAAGGGGAAAAAGGAGGACGAGGACCCTCACCAGCCTCACGGCCCGTTTGGCATATATAACGACTGAACCATTTCTTTCATTTCAGCTATTGGGAGATCTATGAAGGGAAATGGGAATGAAAATCGGAATTCCTGATGCCAATGAAAACGAGAATGTATTTGTGAATTCTCAATTTCTTTGCTTAGCTACTATCTCCTTCCCTAAATAATGTTCATTTCAGTCATTTCACCATTGATTACTCGTAAATTACAATGAGTTATAATATAAAATTAATATTATTGTAATTTTAATATTATATTTTTCTAATGGTGACAATTTCATATTGTAACTCATTATAATTTGTGAGTAATCAACGGTCAAAATTTAGTCAAATAGACAATTATTTAGGGACGAAGGTAGTATATGATAATTTAAAATGAAAGTGAGATTGGAATAAATGTACATTAATTAAAATAGAATGAGATAATATTGATAACATTAAGTAATTATGAGAATAATATTGATACTTAAACAATTAATGAATTTCCGGTATGAATTACCATTCATCACTCTAGTAGTAGATTTAAAGGGAGTTGTGTGTTCTTATTCACATTGCCAATTCCTCCCGTTTTTCTTTTTTATTTCTTTTTTTTTACAATTCGCATAAAACAACACATAGGTATATTACCAATATATCTATTATCCAACTCCCTCGTACCAAACGTCTCGTCAAGTGACAGAAAAATAAACATCTCCGTTGAGGGGGAGGATTGGAGGAGCGGGTGGGGAACTTTTCCAAACTTGTTAGATCGATAAATTATGAACCTGAAGCATAACATATTTAAGAACGCCCCATGTTTTTTCAAATGTAAATAAAGTATTCGTTACTTTACTCAATTTACCTACTTTACCCGTTATTCCATATCTTACAAACTTTACCTATTATTTTTCATCTTACTAACAATACAATACACATAACTTATGTTTTTTTTTACTTAACTTTTTCTTACTTACCTTATATTCTTCCTACCAGCATCCGAAATGAACACCCCCTAAGTATGTGGAGAGTCTCCGGGTCTTTTCTCTTATTTTATCAATCAAGCTAAGAGGACTACCACTTCTCACGCCAGCGGGGAGGTCTAGTTTACACTTGACATGGACCACTCCAAGCTCATTTTGGTTGTCCTTTGCATCGGCCTCGAGTACCGCTAGCGGCTAGGGGGCTATTATCAACCTCGAGGGCTTTTTGGTCATTTACTCAAGAGCGTGTTGGTCTGATGTAAAGGGTCGGGTTAGAGTTCAAAAAGAAAAGCTTAAGGCAAGCCTGCATTCCGATAGAAGGTCATGGCCGTGACCCATGTGAGTCATGCCCGTGACCCCTTGATACGCCGCAAGTGCACGGGTGCTCGTGTAGCAAGTATGAATGTCAATTTCACTGGGACTTTGCTAACTATGCACCAAACTAGCCTCCTAGGTGATTGTTAAACCGGTCGGGTTTATTTTTCGGTCAAATTAATTCTATTTCTATTCACTACTAAAAAAGCAAATCAAAGAGCTATTCACACAAATATCGAGATTAATCAATGAAAAAAGACGTTTAGTGTAATAACCCAACTTTAATTAGACCCTAATGTTATTTAATTACATTAATTAATCAAGTTAATTAACCAAAGTCGCGCATTTCAATTCACCTAACTGTGTGTTTTGCGGGACTTGAACAGTGCAACGACCATCGATTCTCCATTAAAGTAATTTTGTTAGATACCTCTCAAATAGTATTACCGATCCTTCCTAGTAAACCATAGTGTTCAGATCTTGTCTAATAATTTCTTGTTCGAATTTATTATTATTATTAGAAAATTGAGTACTCATGAAATTTTTATTAGTAAAATCTCTCATAGTTTATTCTAGTAGGATTTTATTCAAGAACCCCAAATTAATGGTATCGAGTTACAAAAGAGGTATTAATTAAGGATTTGGGCCTGTTGTAATTTCTCCCTTGAAAGCCCACTATGGTATTTAAAGAACTAAGGCCTCATTATCATTTAAGGAGGAGGGTTAGTATTATATTTTTTCATTCCTTTTATTTCAAAATTCCGATTCAATTCATTCATTCATACCCTCCTTCTCCCTCACTCATGTTCTACCTGTCTTCTATCTCTCGCTCTCCTCCTTCTTTGGCCGCCGACACCAGACTGGCGATGGTTTGCAGTGGTGGCCAACCGCTCCCTTCTACTGTCTCTTCCTCTATTCTTCTCCCTTTCCTTCCTCTTCCCAAAAGTATTCTCTAACTCTCATGTCTCAAATTATATTATTTGAGTTGAATGATAATTGAGTATGAAATTCTAAGTTTAATTAATTGTTGTAGAGAGTAATAATAATGCAAGTTTTATCTTGGGTTTTTATTGATAATTAGAAGTGGATTTCTTCTAGTGTCCTATGATGCACATAAGGTGTTCGATGAAATGTCTCATAAGGAATGAATTAAGATTGGATGAGTATGACTTGGTTGAAATTGTGTTTAAAGGTAAGGTTGAATATGGATTTTGTTATCCTAATACATGCATGTCAACTTTGATGATTAATTTACTGTGAAAGGTTAAGTCGTATGGATAATTATAGTTGCATGTACTTGGATTAAGGTTGAATTGCCAAATTATTGAGTATTATGGTGTTTGATGATGTATTTATGAAGAATCATGCTTGGGATGAGGAGATATGTTAAGATTATGCTTTGCATGGATGTAAAATAGTTTTTATGGATGTTTTCTGGATAATTAGCTGTTGTATGATGATGATCCATGATTAAGAATTCATTTGGAAGAAGATTAGCGTAGAATAATTAAGTTTAAAATGCATGCAAGGCCAAATGAGACATAGTTTTCAAGTCTGGTTGCAATATGGAAATTCCAGGGGAAATGAAATGTGATTTTGACCCATTTTATGACATGAATAGGTAGCCAAAGATGTTACCTAAACTCCGGTTTTTGAATCACGAGTTTCGGATGTCTATCAACAGTTATGGCCAAAACCGTGAGGCATCGCATTTTAATACGAATTCTGGAGACAGTTTGGAAATTCATTTTTTCATCTGTTTAGAGACATTTTTAGGTTGAGTGATCAACATGAAATATTTAGAGGATTCATTGAGCTTTCCGGAAAGGTAAATTGCATAGCTATACGATGTCGGGAGTGAGAGTTATGAGTCCCCGACTAGGAGGCACTAATCTGAGATTACCCAGAACTTTATTGTGACTGCCCTGTTTCTTGCCCAAAATCCGACCATTTTTCATACTCAAATCAATTTGTGATTAAAATGAAAGTTATGGTATGTTCTGTAAGCTTTCCGAATTGGGGTATTGTGCATTCATTGGACGTCGGGAGAGGAAGTTATGGTCCATTTTATACGGCTATGTAAATCTATTCTGTCTAGCAACTAATGGTGTCTATGGCTGGTTCTAGACACTTTTTGAAGCTTTTCTAGGACTTATATGAGATTATGGTCAACATAAGAGTTGTAGCATACAATTCAAGCTTTCCATAGATTACTCATGTGCACTCAACTGATGCTTAGAGCTTGAGTTATAGTTTCCCGAAATACCACTCCCAGCTATGTTTATTCCACGAGACAACTTTGCGATATTGTTAAGTTTCACCCGTTATTCATTATTTTTTATAGCTTGAACTCTTCATTAGGGAGTGGTAGGACTTAATTTGAGCTTTCCAAAAAGTTCTCTTGTAAGGTTTTCTGAGATTTATAGAAAGCGTTATGCCTTCCCAAGTATCATGAAAAATTCCCGAAACCTTCCAAATTCATTGGGTTTTTGTCTTACTAATTTATTTAGGAAACTCATCCATTCTAAGAACCCAAGTTAAGTGTTTTCGTTATTCTTATCTCAAGTATCCTTCTAGGGGTCGTTGTCACTATCCGTTCAAGTCTGCTCAAGTTCAAGTGGTTCTTCAGGCGACTCAGTTGCAAGGTACGCATATTGACTACGTTTCCCAAGAATATTTTATTTATTGTAACACCCCAACACCCTTAATCACAAGATTAACACAACCATAAACTAAACTTGTGATTAGCGCAGCGGAACACCTAGGGTTGAGGTATTACCGTCGTCCCCACTTGGGACAAGGCAAACACACGTCACCAAACATAACAAAACCCACAATAAACATATATTTAACTTCATACAAAACAAACACCAACTTTGACGTAAAACTTTATACAACCCTTAAAACATGTATGTAAAGACTTTCCCAAAGTAAAACAGTCTTCAACCCATAAAAGTCCTTGATGATCGGCCAACAACCGCCTTAGAGAACTACCTTGCACGGGACAAACTACCTCTGCTTATCCTTGCCTTTGACTTGGAAGCTCGGACTACCTAAAACAAAACATAAAACATACGCAAAAATGAGTGGGGAATCACTCAGTACACAAACCTCCAACACGTCAAACCGTTCAAAAACGGTTGTAGTGCCGGCGCTTAAATTCATTTTGAAAACGGGAAAGGGGATAAACGTGAATAAATTAGATTGTTGCATATATATAAATATAAATAACTGATGTGAATATATATAAATATACATAATTGGAATGAAATTGCGATAATTAGAAATGAGCGGAATCCCTTACGATCGATGCAAAGCATCTCACACACGCGCATGTCCAAACCGATCTAAGTTTGTATTGGGTGGCTGCTAAGCAGCCGACACTGGCCAGGTCATTAGGACACTCTGATGAGGAGCATCTAGAAATAACTGGGCTAGCACTTCACGTAACTAGCTAGAATAGGATGAGGCGGGACCGCTTTTGGAAATAATTCACTATAAGATATTAGTTCATGACTTGGTATGATAATAAAAAATATTGAATGGTAAATAAGTGTTAAAAGTTGGACAATTTGCGTACCTTGAACCGTTGAAAAACTTGGTGGCGCGTCTCGGGCTTGGGATGGCTTGGGTGGCTTGGAAACTATAATAAGAGCATAAGAAAATTGAGAACTTTAGTAAAGTCCTTGAAATTTACAAGCTGGGATTAAAGTAATTAAAACTTGATAACTTAAAAGGGATCAGAAAATAGAAATTTCAGTTTTTGGATAAATCGATGATTTGATGATAACTTGAGCTACGAAACTCGGATTTTTGCAAACGAGTACTTTTCGGAAAGGGAAAAACACGTTCTACAACTTTGTCAACTGGACCGAAGTCTAAAAATGAAAGGAAGGGCTCGAAAAGTAGCCCGGACAGAAGCTGGTTTGTCGGCACATAAAAACAAATCCTATGGTTTGAACTTCCGATATGAAACTCATATAGAGGCTCGTAAATAATCGATGAAAAGCTTGTGAATTGAAGAGTAGACTTGGACAATAACATGGATGGAGTATGAAACTCAAGAAATGGAAGGCTAAAATGAGGATTAACGAGTTCTTTGACTTTATTTGGGAATGTCGCTGACAAGGAAGACAATTATGAGAATGAAATTTTAATTTCGGGAGCATTTGAAAAGATGAACTAGAGTTAAGTACTTAGAAGAAGATTATTTCTTGAGACTATTTAGAGATCAAAGAAGCGTTAGGCTAGACAAGCATCCCGAATTCTAAACCAAACATCAATATCTGCTAATAACTCTTTTAGTTCTTCAATAGTATAACCATGACTTACTAATGACAATTACACCTTTAGGAGAAAACCATCCTCACCAAATGATCATACTTGCAACCTAGAATACATATCTTGATTATCCTAACATTGACATACAATTCGCCCATTGATTAGAACTCCTTAATGATTGAATTATGGCCCCAAAGTCAGAAATTGGAAATAATATTCTGGGCAGAAAACTAAATTGACAGCCCTTAAACACGGCCTCATATCTTTCACTCCGATATCGTATGGGCGCAAATCTTATCTTTTCGGAAAGATTAAAGAGTAACCTAAAACTTTTATGTTTATCACAACAACCAACAAGGTCTCCAAATGGACGAAAAAGTAGCATTTAGCTACTGACTCCAGAAAACGTATATAACAGTACCCCTTCACGGTTTTGGTTATAACTCGGGCTATATATATCGAAACCCTGAAATTCAAAAGTCGAGGGTTAGCTAACATCCTTGGCTATCTTTTAAAGTAGGAAATAGAGTTAAACTCACCTTTTAAGTCCCCTGAAAAATTCAGATTATGGACAGAAGCATAATAAACTCTGAACTTCTCTTTAAATGCATTTCCTTGGTCACTAAACCTATATTAATCTAACCTCAAACCCCTATTAACATTACTCTTAATTTTTTCAGAGTATAAACCCATAAAATACTCATCCTCTTCCATAGAAATCCACATGCAACCATAGATAAATGTATATAGCTTCAACCAACACAAATTCTAGTATTCTCTCACTACAATCAACACTAATCCAACTAGATAAAGTATAAATTGACTTGATTAACAGTTCTAATGCACAAATCAGTTTACTAATCGCATATTCCCCCTTCTAAAGCTTCATGCAAAGAAGGATTTCAACACCTAACAAGAAAGTAACAAGAACTCATCAGAATCCATCCTAAATTACACATGCATCACCCCCAAATTCAAACCCTAGTTTACCTAGCTTAACCACAATATAAATTCATGCTTAGAAATCATAAAAGAGATGAAATACAACATGAATACTCAGATTCAAACGAAATTCAGATTAAGAACATAAAAGGATTGAATTAGGGTTTGAGAATATACCACTTGGGGGAAAAATTGGAGGAGAGAAACAAGAGAGGAGGGAAGGAGTAGCTTGGCCACCACCAAGTGGTCGTCGGGCCGGCTGTCGGCCGCCGGAAACTGGCCGGAAAAGGGCAGAAGGAGGGCAGGGGAGGGCTGGTGCGTGGCTGGGAGGAGAAGAGGGGATGAAGAATTGAGTTTGGTGACTTTTCTGATTTGGGAAAATGAACTAAAAAAATGCCATAACACCCACCCCTCCTTGTATATAAATAACTCCCCTAAAAATTAACTTAACTCTTCTAATTAACAAATAAATTAGACAGTTAGTAATTAAAATTAAGCTAGGTAAAATAATTGGTCTTGACTAAATAACTTAATAGATATGAAACTAGATAACATAGTTTAGTATAAAACTAAATAAATTACTTGGCAATAAATTGGGTAAAATTAACTAGTATTAAACCACATAAAATAAATTGGTAGGACATATTAATAAAATAAATTGGGCAATAAAATGTACTTAGGAAGGTTGGATAATATAAATTGTTAAGGAAACGGAATTGAAATTAATATAACCTTCCTCGATTAAAAAACGTAAAATTGAGAACCATAAAATAAATTATATAACTTATTGTCAAAATATTCATAAACTCATAATGATATTTATAACTTTAAATCCAAGATAACATAAATCCAACCCATTTAGCCATCGCCTTGCTCGAGACCTGTCACGCATAAAAAAATAAATAATAATAATAATAACAGTAATAACCATATTAACATAAAATAAGGAAAATTTTGAACAGCGTAATTTCGTTAATCACTGGGATTAAGGCCTTAGTTAATACGGGTTTAGGGGGGGTCGTTACATTTATGCTGATGTTTTATGCTGAGGATTTAATTATGTTTAATGCAAGAAAGGTTTATGATTTTGTTCTTTCAATGAGGAGGTCTCTTGTTATATGGTGCTAATTGCACTGATGTACTTTCGATGTCGACGGGCATCTGTCATATGACCTGACCAGTGTCTGTGATGAGGTCTATAACGAGGTATATTTATGACGAGGTATATTTATGACGAGGTATATAGGTCTATTTATGATGAGGTCTATGATGATGATGATGATGATGATGATGATGATGACGATGTTTATGATGTTAATGTTTATCTATTTCTTTGGCTGTTCAAGAGTTTTTGTGACTTGTTTATGTTTTCCTTTTTCAAAAGAATTTTTGCAATGCGCGAACTAAAATGAACTGTGAAAGTTTACATTGTAGGGGTATGTGTGCTGAGTTTAGCCAACTCATTGTGAAGTTTTCTGTTTTTGTTTTAGGAAGTGCTTCCCTCAAAGGCTACAAGTTCCCATATCCCAAGAAGTAATTGAGGTGTCCTTTCTAGTTAAGGTAGACGTTCGGTAACAAGAGTAAGAACTCTCCCATTTGAATGAGGATGATGAATCTCTCCCTTTTAGAAATTAGGATGGTTTGAAATATTTTGATGAATGAATGTAATCCCTAAGTTGTGTTTTATTTTGGAGTTGTCGATTATGATGTGAAGGAGTTGTAAGTGTGGTGTAAATTTAATTAAGTTATATGTATGGTTGTGTAGGGTAATGTATTGGTAGGTTTCTAAAGCCTTGTCCTTTGTTATGGGGACGGTGGTAATGCCTCTGGATATGGTTTTCCGCTGCGCTAATCCTTGGGTTATGAAATGTTTAGTCTTAATATGATGTTTTTGAATCTGGGGGCGTTACATTTAGGGGACAAACCAAAGTAACTCTATGAATCAAACAAGTGGATTGAACATGTATGTCACTAATTTGGTACATTTTAGAGTTGATAATCACATAAAGTCTTTCGTAGCGAGCTTTTGGCAATGAAACGAATTGTTTAGTAAAATCAATCACCTACTTTCATGGTTATTTCAATTTTAACTAAGTTAAAGATCGAATTATCAAATGATCCCTAATTACAAATCCTATATATCTAGTTCATTTTATAACTAGTTTATCCTAAGGGTTCCGATTATCGAATTTCTCCATTCGGTACTTCATTCAACAATCTAATTCCATATTCTTGATGGCCAAGCAGAGGGTCATGGCCGTGACCCATGTGAGTCATGCCCGTGACCCCTTGATACGCCGCAAGTGCACGGGTGCTCGTGTAGCAAGTATGAAGGTCAATTTCACTGGGACTTTGCTAACTACGCACCAAACTAGCCTCCTAGGTGATTGTTAAACCAGTCGGGTTTAATTTTTCGGTCAAATTAATTCTATTTCTATTCACTATAAAAAAGCAAATCAAAGAGCTATTCACACAAATATCGAGATTAATCAATGAAAAAAGACGTTTAGTGTAATAACCCAACTTTAGTTAGACCCTAATGTTATTTAATTACATTAATTAATCAAGTTAATTAACCAAAGTCGCGCATTTCAATTCACCTAACTGTGTAGTTTTGCAGGATTTGAACAATGCAACGACCACCGATTCTCCATTAAAGTAATTTTGTTAGATACCTGTAACGCCCCGGAATTTCAGATCTAAACTTAACGGTCAAAATCAAACGTTGACTAACATTAACAGCGGAAGACTCATTTTTTTTTACTCATTCTATTTATTTGGGCGTTACTGCCGTACCTCCGAAGAGATACAAGGCAAGAAAGGGAAACTAACAACAAAAGATAATTATCTACTTTAATTTAACAACGAAAAGAACTTCGAATTCTAGAACTACATATACTCAACATTTGCTAAACTTCAAGTCTAAACATAAACTAAACTTTATTCTCAAACGGCTAACTCCAACGTCCTCACTTCTATTGCCCGTCCCCATCCATAACTGATCTTTACCTGAAAACAAAACATTCACAACATGAGGGGGAAACGTCAATAATGTCTACCCCTAACTGTCAAAACAGTTCAAAGTTCATTTCAAACCATTTTAGGGGAGGGGAACAAGTCAAACCTTTTTACAACTCATTTGAAACCCAACCCAGAAATATCCAGAGATCAGAAATAACCAGAGTTTCAGAAATAACAAAACTTATAAACCAACAGTACCAACTTCCAACTCAGAAAAACACAACGTTCCAGAAAACCTCAACTGACACTTTTAAACTCAGAATCAGACATCAGAAATCAGAAATCAGAAATCAGAAACAGAGTAATCATTTCCTCAGAAAACAATCAGAATTTTATTATGCGGGCGGGATTTGCCTATCCCCAGAATATTAAAACTCAGAATCAGAACAGGATCTCAGATCCTCATAATCAGAATGGATGGCCAGTCCCAGAAACATAATTAGATGTGTGCACAATCTCATAAATAATATCGGGACTCCCCGATCTCTTGATAACTCCCCTGCAGGAACAGATCTTGGTCTAAGGGTCGTTACCCGCAACCCGCTTATGGTTTCACTTTGATTATTAGTATCTTATGAATTATCAGACGTCAAACTTCAACAAAACCCAACCCAGTTTTCAAAACCGACAGAATAAAACTCAGAGTTTAAAAGACTGCCACGTTTTACTCAACTTAGAAAAGAACTCACAGTCATCCAAATCAGACAGTCTAACTTTAGAGAAAGTCCCCGTGCGGGATGCAAGCTTCATAAATCAGATTAAAATCACAAAACAGATAAAAGGGCATCCCAAAGGGGATTAGGACATAGACATTACCTGAGCAGCTTCTTTTTACTTCAACACTTACACACGAGAGCTAACTATCGCGTCTTCTCGCTCGGACCTAGAATTAGAATATAACTTCTACAATTAAAACTCACTCTCCACGATAGCTAATTCATACAAATTCTACCATTTCCCCAACTTAACAATTTCTTACAACTAAACTAACCATGTAACATGCAATATACTCACATAAAATCATGTCAACAATAACTCCACCTTAATCAAATAATAACTAACTTTAAGGACAAGAACAACCCTAGACATAAAAACTTTGCATGGTACTATTCCCACTATTTACAAATATGCCATTAATCATGCAATAACATACTAAACCATGCATTCTCATCTACAACTACCCTTTTAGGGTTCCTAGCATATTTCTAGGTTTCCAAGGTCATCATAATCCAACCCAAAAACATCTAAACCTTAGCATGACATGAAAGACTAAGATTGCACACTTCACATAAGGACTCCATAATAATATGAACTTGGTAATAATAATAAGTACTCAAAAATAGTAATACTAGCCTTAACAAAAGAAGTACTATGAAAGTAGCCACATGAAAACTTATTAGTAATACAATAACTTAATAATAACTTGGAAACTTAATAATACTTGGAACTTAATAATAATAATATGAACTTTATAATAATCATAAAAATACGAAACTTTATAATAATAAAAACACGAAACCTTAATATTAATAATAACATGAAACTCTAAAATAATAACATGAAACCAATAACCTGAACTTTATAATAATAACATGAAACTTTTAAAATAAAATCATGAAACTAATAATACTAAGAATCTTTAAAATAATATGGAAACTCAATAAAGTCATGGAAACTTTATAATAATAACACGAGACTTAATAGTAATATTACGGAAACTTAATAATTTATGAAAACTTATTAATAACGATACGAAACTTAGTAACTTAAGAACTTAATAATAATATTACGAAACATAATAATAAATTACGAAACTTAATATTTACTTATCATTCCTAAAACTCAAACAAACTTACTCTTTTAACCAAGAACCCTCGTACACCCTTATTAACACAATAATAACATACTTAAGAGAATAAGAGCTATCATGCATTATCTAATATTAAATACCAACCTTAGTCTAGCAAGGATAATACCATACCCATCTCCTATAAAAGCAATTAATAATAAATGACTATCATCCTATTCATGCATAAACAGAACCTTCTTAGATTACTTGCAAAAATTACCTCATAGTGATATTCATATGCATCAACCCTAACCAATTCTAACTAATCAATACTCATATGGTCACTACTGATTCTTACACATTCAAATACTTAACCATGTATTATGTATACACATAGACAAATGAAAGCAAATAACAACATAAAAGGGAAAAGAAAGGTTTTAGAGCTTTACTAAGCAGAAGAGGGGGATCAAACAGTTGAGGAGGTCGACGGTGGTGCTGCGGCGGGGATGGTGGTGGCTCGGAGGTCGCTGGCGTCGTGGTCGTCGGCGGCGAGGGGGTGGCAGCAAGAAAAACTAGAAATGGAAAGAAAAGAGGGTGGGAGAGTCACTGGAGCTGGCGTCGTCCTCGCCGGAGTTGGGGACGGTGGTCGTCAGTGCCAGGGTGGTCATCGGTGCCTCCATGGCGTCGATCTTTGCGGTGGTGGATCGTGGTGGCGCGACTGGTTGTGCAGAAGTGGAACCGAGCAAGGAGTTTTTGGGGAGGTCGGTTGCGGTGCGTTGGGCGGCGAGGTGGCCGGAAATGGCTCGGTGGTGGTCGGAATAGGGCGGGGTGGCGGCCGACATCGAAATCGGAGAGGAAGGAGGGTGGTTGATGGTGGTGTATTGGTGGGTGGTGTGGTGGTGCGTGGCCTCGGGGTGAAGCAGAGGGAGAAAGGGAGGAGGGGGAGAGAGAATAGAATATGGGTTTTTGCGGCTGATGTAGATTTCTAGGGTATTAGTTTATTGGGGTAGGCATCCAAATAGGGTATTTATAGAGGGAGAAAATTAGGGTAAAATTAGTACAAATAGAACCTAGGTGTTAGTAACACCCTTCCAATTTATTCTTTTCCTAAAACAACATCTTTCCTAAAACAGTTTTTACAAACTGATCCCAATTAATTTTAACCGATACCCAAAAAGTCTCTAACTGAGACTTTTAAGACTCTAAAAATTCTAACGAACTCACTCACGTTCCTAATAGCTCCGTGTGATAACAACTCATATAAACAAACGGAAAGTAATGCACGTCAAAAATTTTAACGGTAACAAAATAGCATTTTTCGGGGTTTTACATCATTACCCCCTTAAAAGAAGTTTCGTCCTCGAAACTTAAACTCTTACTTAGCGATTCTTCTGACGGAACTAACGGTTATCTTAACCAAAACTCGGGGTTTTACAATACCTCACAAATAGTATTACCGATCCTTCCTAATAAACCATAGTATTCAGATCTTTTGTCTAATAATTTCTTGTTCGAATTTATTATTATTATTAGAGAATTGAGTACTCATGAAATTTTTATTAGTAAAATCTCTCATAGTTTATTCTAGTAGGATTTTATTCAAGAACCCCAAATTAATGGTATCGAGTTACCAAAGAGGTATTAATTAAGGATTTGGGCCTGTTGTAATTTCTCCCTTGAAAGCTCATTATGGTATTTAAAGAACTAAGGCCTCATTATCATTTAAGGAGGAGGGTTAGTATTATATTTTTTCATTCCTTTTATTTCAAAATTCAAATTCAATTCATTCATTCAGACCCTCCTTCTCCCTCACTCATGTTCTGCCAGTCTTCTATCTCTCGCTCCCCCTCCTTGCTGGACGTCGGCTGCCGACACCAGGACAGCGGCGATGGCTGCAGGTGGTGGCCAACTGCTCCCCTTCGGCTGTCTCTTCCTCCATTCTTCTCCATTTCCTTCCTCTTCCCAAAGGTATTCTCTAACTCTCATGTCTCAAATTATATTATTTGAGTTGAATGATAATTGAGTATGAAATTCTAAGTTTAATTAATTGTTGTAGAGAGTAATAATAATGCAAGTTTTATCTTGGGTTTTTATTGATAATTAGAAGTGGATTTCTTCTAGTGTCCTATGATGCACATAAGGTGTTCGATGAAATGTCTCATAAGGAATGAATTAAGATTGGATGAGTATGACTTGGTTGAAATTGTGTTTAAAGGTAAGGTTAAATATGGATTTTCTTATCCTAATACATGCATGTCAACTTTGATGATTAATTTACTGTGAAAGGTTAAGTCGTATGGATAATTATAGTTGCATGTACTTGGATTAAGGTTGAATTGCCAAATTATTGAGTATTATGGTGTTTGATGATGTATTTATGAAGAATCATGCTTGGGATGAGGAGATATGTTAAGATTATGCTTTGCATGGATGTAAAATAGTTTTTATGGATGTTTTCTGGATAATTAGCTGTTGTATGATGATGATCCATGATTAAGAATTCATTTGGAAGAAGATTAGCGTAGAATAATTAAGTTTAAAATGCATGCAAGGCCAAATGAGACATAGTCTTCAAGTTTGGTTGCAATCTGGAAATTCCAGGGGAAATGAAATGTGATTTTGACACATTTTATGACATGAATAGGTAGCCTAAGATGTTACCTAAACTCCGGTTTTTGAATCACGAGGTTTCGAGATGTCTATCAAAAGTTATAGCCAAAACCGTGAGGCATCGCATTTTAATACGAATTCTGGAGACAGTTTGGAAATTCATTTTTTCATCTGTTTAGAGACATGTTTAGGTTGAGTGATCAACATGAAATATTTAGAGGATTCATTGAGCTTTCCGGAAAGGTAAATTGCATAGCTATACGATGTCGGGAGTGAGAGTTATGAGTCCCCGACTAGGAGGCACTAATCTGAGATTACCCAGAACTTTATTGTGACTGCCCTGTTTCTTGCCCGAAATCTGACCATTTTTCATACTCAAATCAATTTGTGATTAAAATGAAAGTTGTGGTATGTTCTGTAAGCTTTTCTGAGATTTATAGAAAGCGTTATGCCTTCCCAAGTATCATGAAAAATTCCCGAAACCTTCCAAATTCATTGGGTTTTTGTCTTACTAATTTATTTAGGAAACTCTTCCCTTCTAACAACCCAACTTAAGTGTTTTCTTTATTCTTATCTCAAGTATCCTTCTAGGGGTCGTTGCTACTATCCGTTCAAGTCCGCTCAAGTTCAAGTGGTTCTTCAGGCAACTCAGTTGCAAGGTACGCATATTGCCTACGTTTCCCAAGAATATTTTATTTATGCTGATGTTTTATGCTGAGGATTTAATGATGTTTAATTCAAGAAAGGTTTATGATTTTGTTCTTTCAATGAGGAGGTCTCTTGTTATATGGTGCTAATTGCACTGAGGTACTTTCGATGTCGACGGACATCTGTCATGTGACTTGACCAGTGTCTGTAATGAGGTCTATAACGAGGTCTATTTATGACGAGGTATATAGGTTTATTTATGATGAGGTCTATGATGATGATGATGATGATGACGATGTTTATGATGTTAGTGTTTATCTATTTCTTTGGCTGTTCAAGAGTTTTTGTGACTTGTTTATGTTTTCCTTTTTCAAAAGAATTTTTGCAATGCGCGAACTAAAATGAACTGTGAAAGTTTACATTGTAGGGGTATGTGTGCTGAGTTTAGCCAACTCATTGCGAAGTTTTCTGTTTTTGTTTTAGGAAGTGCTTCCCTCAAAGGCTACAAGTTCCCATATCCCAAGAAGTAATTAAGGTGTCCTTTCTAGTTAAGGTAGGCGTTCGGTTACAAGAGTAAGAACTCTCCCATTTGAATGAGAATGATGAATCTCTCCCTTTTAGAAATTAGGATGGTTTAAAATATTTTGATGAATGAATGTAATCCCTAAGTTGTGTTTTATTTTGGAGTTGTCGATTATGATGTGAAGGAGTTGTAAGTGTGGTGTAAATTTAATTAAGTTATATGTATGGTTGTGTAGGGTAATGTATTGGTAGGTTTCTAAAGCCTTGTCCTTTGTTATGGGGACGGTGGTAATGCCTCTGGATATGGTTTTCTGCTGCGCTAATCCTTGGTTATGAAATGTTTAGTCTTAATATGATGTTTTTGAATCTTGGGGCGTTACATTTAGGGGACAAACCAAAGTAACTCTATGAATCAAACAAGTGGATTGAACATGTATGTCACTAATTTGGTACATTTTAGAGTTCATAATCACATAAAGTCTTTCGTAGCGAGCTTTTGGCAATGAAACGAATTGTTTAGTAAAATCAATCACCTACTTTCATGGTTATTTCAATTTTAACTAAGTTAAAGATCGAATTATCAAATGATCCCTAATTACAAATCCTTTATATTTAGTTCATTTTATAACTAGTTTATCCTAAGGGTTCCGATTATCGAATTTCTCCATTCGGTACTTCATTCAACAATCTAATTCCATATTATTGATGGCCAAACAGAGGGTCATGCCCGTGACCCATGTGAGTCATGCCCGAGACCCCTTGATACGCCGCAAGTGCACTGGTGCTCGTGTAGCAAGTATGAAGGTCAATTTCACTGGGACTTTGCTAACTACGCACCAAACTAGCCTCCTAGGTGATTGTTAAACTGGTCGGGTTTAGTTTTTCGGTCAAATTAATTCTAGTTCTATTCACTACTAAAAAAGCAAATCAAAGAGCTATTCACACAAATATCGAGATTAATCAATGAAAAAAGACGTTTAGTGTAATAACCAACTTTAATTAGACCCTAATGTTATTTAATTACATTAATTAATCAAGTTAATTAACCAAAGTCGCGCATTTCAATTCACCTAACTGTGTGTTTTGCGGGACTTGAACAGTGCAACGACCACCGATTCTCCATTAAAGTAATTTTGTTAGATACCTCTCAAATAGTATTACCGATCCTTCCTAGTAAACCATAGTGTTCAGATCTTTTGTCTAATAATTTCTTGTTCGAATTTATTATTATTATTAGAGAATTGAGTACTCATGAAATTTTTATTAGTAAAATCTCTCATAGTTTATTCTAGTAAGATTTTATTCAAGAACCCCAAATTAATGGTATCGAGTTACTAAAGAGGTATTAATTAAGGATTTGGGCCTGTTGTAATTTCTCCCTTGAAAGCCCACTATGGTATTTAAAGAACTAAGGCCTCATTATCATTTAAGGAGGAGGGTTAGTATTATATTTTTTTCATTCCTTTTATTTCAAAATTCAGATTCAATTCATTCATTCATACCCTCCTTCTCCCTCACTCATGTTCTACCTGTCTTCTATCTCTCGCTCCCCCTCCTTGCTGGACGTCGGCCGCCGACACCAGGACAGCGGCGATGGCTGCAGGTGGTGGCCAACTGCTCCCCTTCGGCTGTCTCTTCCTCTATTCTTCTCCCTTTCCTTCCTCTTCCCAAAAGTATTCTCTAACTCTCATGTCTCAAATTATATTATTTGAGTTGAATGATAATTGAGTATGAAATTCTGAGTTTAATTAATTGTTGTAGAGAGTAATAATAATGCAAGTTTTATCTTGGGTTTTTATTGATAATTAGAAGTGGATTTCTTCTAGTGTCCTATGATGCACATAAGGTGTTCGATGAAATGTCTCATAAGGAATGAATTAAGATTGGATGAGTATGACTTGGTTGAAATTGTGTTTAAAGGTAAGGTTGAATATGGATTTTGTTATCCTAATACATGCATGTCAACTTTGATGATTAATTTACTGTGAAAGGTTAAGTCGTATGGATAATTATAGTTGCATGTACTTGGATTAAGGTTGAATTGCCAAATTATTGAGTATTATGGTGTTTGATGATGTATTTATGAAGAATCATGCTTGGGATGAGGAGATATGTTAAGATTATGCTTTGCATGGATGTAAAATAGTTTTTATGGATGTTTTCTGGATAATTAGCTGTTGTATGATGATGATCCATGATTAAGAATTCATTTGGAAGAAGATTAGCGTAGAATAATTAAGTTTAAAATGCATGCAAGGCCAAATGAGACATAGTCTTCAAGTTTGGTTGCAATCTGGAAATTCCAGGGGAAATGAAATGTGATTTTGACACATTTTATGACATGAATAGGTAGCCTAAGATGTTACCTAAACTCCGGTTTTTGAATCACGAGGTTTCGAGATGTCTATCAAAAGTTATAGCCAAAACCGTGAGGCATCGCATTTTAATACGAATTCTGGAGACAGTTTGGAAATTCATTTTTTCATCTGTTTAGAGACATGTTTAGGTTGAGTGATCAACATGAAATATTTAGAGGATTCATTGAGCTTTCCGGAAAGGTAAATTGCATAGCTATACGATGTCGGGAGTGAGAGTTATGAGTCCCCGACTAGGAGGCACTAATCTGAGATTACCCAGAACTTTATTGTGACTGCCCTGTTTCTTGCCCGAAATCCGACCATTTTTCATACTCAAATCAATTTGTGATTAAAATGAAAGTTGTGGTATGTTCTGTAAGCTTTCCGAATTGGGGTATTGTGCATTCATTGGACGTCGGGAGAGGAGGTTATGGTCCATTTTATACGGCTATGTAAATCTATTCTGTCTAGCAACTAATGGTGTCTATGGCTGGTTCTAGACACTTTTTGAAGCTTTTCTAGGACTTATATGAGATTATGGTCAACATAAGAGTTGTAGCATACAATTCAAGCTTTCCATAGACTACTCATGTGCACTCAACTCATGCTTAGAGCTTGAGTTATAGTTTCCCGAAATACCACTCCCAACTATGTTTATTCCACGAGACAACTTTGCGATATTGTTAAGTTTCACCTGTTATTCATTATTTTTTATAGCTTGAACTCTTCATTAAGGAGTGGTAGGACTTAATTTGAGCTTTCCAAAAAGTTCTCTTGTAAGGTTTTCTAAGATTTATAGAAAGCGTTATGTCTTCCCAAGTATCATGAAAAATTCCTGAAACCTTCCAAATTCATTGGGTTTTTGTCTTACTAATTTATTTAGGAAACTCTTCCCTTCTAACAACCCAACTTAAGTGTTTTCTTTATTCTTATCTCAAGTATCCTTCTAGGGGTCGTTGCTACTATCCGTTCAAGTCCGCTCAAGTTCAAGTGGTTCTTCAGGCGACTCAGTTGCAAGGTACGCATATTGCCTACGTTTATCTATTTCTTTGGCTGTTCAAGAGTTTTTGTGACTTGTTTATGTTTTCCTTTTTCAAAAGAATTTTTGCAATGCGCGAACTAAAATGAACTGTGAAAGTTTACATTGTAGGGGTATGTGTGTTGAGTTTAGCCAACTCATTGTGAAGTTTTCTGTTTTTGTTTTAGGAAGTGCTTCCCTCAATGGCTACAAGTTCCCATATCCCAAGAAGTAATTGAGGTGTCCTTTCTAGTTAAGGTAGGCGTTCGGTAACAAGAGTAAGAACTCTCCCATTTGAATGAGGATGATGAATCTCTCCCTTTTAGAAATTAGGATGGTTTGAAATATTTTGATGAATGAATGTAATCCCTAAGTTGTGTTTTATTTTGGAGTTGTCGATTATGATGTGAAGGAGTTGTAAGTGTGGTGTAAATTTAATTAAGTTATATGTATGGTTGTGTAGGGTAATGTATTGGTAGGTTTCTAAAGCCTTGTCCTTTGTTATGGGGACGGTGGTAATGCCTCTGGATATGGTTTTCCGCTGCGCTAATCCTTGGGTTATGAAATGTTTAGTCTTAATATGATTTTTTGAATCTGGGGGCGTTACATTTAGGGGACAAACCAAAGTAACTCTATGAATCAAACAAGTGGATTGAACATGTATGTCACTAATTTGGTACATTTTAGAGTTGATAATCACATAAAGTCTTTCGTAGCGAGCTTTTAGCAATGAAACGAATTGTTTAGTAAAATCAATCACCTACTTTCATGGTTATTTCAATTTTAACTAAGTTAAAGATCGAATTATCAAATGATCCCTAATTACAAATCCTTTATATCTAGTTCATTTTATAACTAGTTTATCCTAAGGGTTCCGATTATCGAATTTCTCCATTCGGTACTTCATTCAACAATCTAATTTCATATTCTTGATTGCCAAACAAAAACAATGATATACATAATCAAAGGTTAAATAAAATGCATTCAAACTAGATAGACAACTTGTTCAATCCAACAAAACTCAATCCATAAGAGAAATTAATCGGGGTTATCCCCTAAACTAATAAAACTACTCACTAATCATGTCTAAAATACAAAAACACATAAATTCTACTCTAGAAACCATGGAAATCTAAAAAGAATGAAGAAATAACCAAAGATGTGTAGAAAACCCAAGAAAGAATTTGACAATTGTGTACTTTTGCTCCTCCAACACCGTATCGATCTTGAATAATCTTCAATCTTCAATTCGCTCTCAAACTCTTGATTATTGTCGGATTATGGGAGATAGATGATGGTAGAGATAGAGGGGGATGGTATGGAAGGAATGGATGGTGGTTAATGATGGTGGATGAAGGTGGATGATCAATAAAACAGCCGAATCCATTGATTATATAGCAATTGGGACTTGAAACGGAAAAATGTAATAAACAGGGTGCAACACGGTCCGTGCCTCCCTCAACACGGATCGTGTTGATGGTTTCTGGGGAAATTGAGCTTTCTGGAGGTTGTGACTCATATAGTCACGTTTGTGACCAACTAGGTTCGGGTCCTATTTTGAAGCAAGCTCTCTTTAGCAATTCCCTCACTTGATATGTTTCCCCTTTTGCCCCTCCCTTGTTTGTTGTAAAGCTCTCAATAAGGGCATTTGATGTATTGTTTGGGCCCCTTTTGTAATTTAGGCGCCAAAGAACCTCTTCTACTTTAATGTTATAAGCATTTACATTGGAAGGGAAGAGGCATTGAAAGATATTGAATGAAATACAAAGAGAATTATCCCTCAAACTCTTTCTTAAGTCTTCTTCTTACTTTAGCCTCAATCTTGATTGTGGTAGTGTGAGCAAGCCAAATCCTTTATAAAATTGTGGTGCGTATCCTTTAGCAATTCCTAATGGGTTTGATAGTTCCTGAGTGGTGGAAATTTCCTTTATCTCAAGTCCATATCTTTGTGTGGGTGTGATTTCTAGGGTTTGGCTGGTTACAGTCTTAGAGGTGTATATTACGGAGAGCGTAACCAGCATGCTACGGTGTCTTTTCAAGAGTTGGGACTCCCCTTTTCTTACTCATTTCTCTTTTTGCCAAATTCGTTCTATTTCATTACTAGGTTTGTCCGTCCGCGATAGCTACCATGACGAGGTGTAGGAAATTTCAAGGATTTGCCCCGGAACCCCTTCAACGAGAGTATCCAACTGAGGGGAATCACACTCCCGAGGTCCTCACTTGTCATGCCTACTACCAAATCAGTAAACATGTCTCCAATTGCCATGTAAGTTGCGCATTTGCTCAGATCTACTATGCTTTGTTTATTTTGTGTAATTTTCGACTTGCAAGTGTTGTTTTTGGTGTAATTTTTTCTTGTCTTGGGTCTGGCATACCTTGTGTCTGCCATGAAAATGCGATTTGGAAGAGAAAGTGTAACAACCCGTATTTTTAAGTATAATTTATCTTACTAAGTACACTTTGATTCTCAATTATCATATATAAATTAATTTCGCCAAACCCCAATTCTTTCAAATTGTTTATATTAACTTTAATATTAGTAATTTCAATAATAAATTATACCAATTCCAAAGTTCTTAATTTTATAAATTAATATACAGTATATATGTTCATATCCTATACTTATTACTCAAATTATGTTAATTTCTTTATCATCCAACCCCATTTCCTCTTCTAAATTAGTGCAGAAAAAGGGGGAAATCAATCTCTTCCAATTTTCACTACTTCCTTCTTCTTTTCTTCTTTCACCGCCCAAATACACAAATTTAAGCCACCCCAAGTTTTTGGTGGCCATCCCTACTACTCTTCTTCTTCCCTGCTTCACCGTCCTTGTACCCAAGTCAAGCCACCCCTCCTCACTTTTCCACTTCCCATGGCTTCCAAGTCAAATTCAATGGCCAGTGCAATACTCAACTCATCTTCATTTGACAGCAAATTCTTGGTGGTGACCCATCAACAATCCAAGAACTCTATAAATTGATCTTTGATATTCAATCTAGACCACATCAAATTTCCCATTCCCTCTTCTTCTTCCTCGATCAACATCATCATCATAACCACTTCTTCTCCATCGTCCTTCACGTCCACCACCAAACCGTCACCACCCTTCATCCCTTCGACCACCCAGAAACAACCACAAATAGCACCATCACCGCCAAAATCACCGGCTACGGCCACCACCAATCCAACCGTGGCAAAACCAAACCCAAATTCACCACACCCATTTCCAAATCCCAATCAATACTCATCCCAAAATCCAATCAAATATCCATCCCACAACCATAATTCATCATCTAGAAATTATACTCACCCTTAGAAGCTCAAACTCGCTGGAAAACCGCCATTACCGCCGCCCAAAACAGCCTCAAACCACTCCTCTGTCTTCCTTTGTTCCGCGGCCTGACCACCGCCACGGGGGTCCCCTGGCCGTCGCCTCTTGAACCGTCGCCACACTCGCTGCCGTTCGCCGCCCAACACCACCGTGGCCCTTTGCTCGGCCTCCTCCGCAGCTCCCCTGTCTTCTCTGTTTCTCTTGAAACAGATATAAGGGAGGAGAGAGAGGCTTGAAGCCTCTTTTATTGTAAAATCCAACCTAATTTTCTACCTCTTGGGCCCAAAGTCCTCCAAGCAGCCCATATACTAATAAATTGGGTAATTTTTAATTATATCTCAATTTTACTATCTCATTTATTTACTCCTCATGTTAATATTTTTAATACTTATTTATAATTACATCAATCAGATTTTCAAGTCATAAAGGGAAGTTTTTCTCTTTTATCGGCAAAATCAGGTATGTTTCGATGACTGTAACCTTCGAAACTGTTTGAATGTAAAAACCTAACCTACTCTAATTAAAGTGAAATAATTATTATTTTCATTATTTTTAAATATTGTGTTACGACTAATTAGTGTGGACTTGTCCATTATTTATTTATCGTTAATTTTCATTGTCGATCGTTTTGATTTATTTTCCATTGTTAAAAATTATTTTCATGGTCCATTGTTCATTGTCATCATTCATTGATTTATTGTCCATTGTTCATTGTTCATTGTTCATTGACGCTGGTATACCGGTTCATGTGGGTTGATCGGCCCGCGTGCGACAAGATCATCGGGATTACAGATTCTCAGATCAAATCATTGTCCATTGTGCATTATTTATTGTTCATTGTCCATTGTCCATCGTTATATTTATTGTTCTACATTTTATTTTCATCTTGACGGTTTATTTTATGGAAAATATGGTAAAGTTCCACATTCAGATAATAATCTACAACTGTTTGAGCATTTCTCCTCTCCCTCATTTCAAAATGAATTTAAACATGGCATGCCCCAATAAAATTATTTGTTTTTAAATGTTTTTACATTACAGTGTCGAATATATTGAGCTCCGTCTCATTTTTCTCCATGTTTTCAAATGTTTTGTTTTTAGGTATCAGCAGGACGTTTTGGGCAGATTCGTGGCAAGGATAATTCACTTAGCAAATCAGGCCGCCACATAGTATTTAAGTTTCATTAATATTAGTTGGCTCACCTAGTTTTCTAAACAATATGTTTTAATATTTTCATTGCAGTTAAATTGTTTGTACATTTCCTTTAATTTTCTATATGAAATATATTTTATTTAAGTCATTCACCTGGCAAAACCCTTGCTTTTCCTCTCTTGGGAAAGCGGCGTAACGCTCTCAGCTTTTATACGCTTCCGCTAAATCAAGATTAATTGGATTAAAATATTGCTGAGTAATACCCCATAAGCCGGGGCTGTTACAGAAAGACCTTACCCGACTTTGATAGTTAAATCAAGTCCCAATGATCAGTTTTGCATCAATTTCAACAAACTCAACAAGATTTATCTCAATCCCCCAAATGGTTCCCCAAAACAAAGTATTGTAGCAAAACCACAAAAAACTTCACCAAAACAAGAGCAAAACAATAAAGATATGAACACTTGTGAAGATTACTCACCCAAGTAGACTAAGAAGGATCAAGGCATGCATAAAGGACTCACCCACAACCACAACTCAACCATCCAAAGTAGCTCCTAGCCAAAGCCATTGTAAAGATTCACCAAGTAGCTTGTAAAGAGAAGGATTTCAAATACCAACAATAAGATAAAGTTTGAGAGATGGAGGATTTTGAGATTGGGTCTCAAAAATACCCTAGATTTCATTCATTCATCAAAGTTAGCAGCTTTCTTCAATAGGGAGGCATTTGTTGGGTTAAGCCCCAAGAAAACCACTAATCAAGGGCCCTTAAGCAACCCTATTATGAACTAAAGGTCTGGATTAAACCTAGCTATTACATTTGATGGGAGTGGGGGGGGGGTATTAGAGGAAAATTACATTGAAAAATGAAACCCAAAATAAAGATAAAAGGAAATACAAACGCATAGATAAATTGAAACTTGTGAGTGATACGATCGTGTCCACCCCATTGGATAGGGGTTCATGATCGTGTCAAGTGGCGACACCATCTTGTCCCTTTATGTTGAGGCCCGGGGAGAGGGTACGGTGATGTTAGGTCACGATCGTGTATAGGGTTACACGGTTGTGTACCCCTTACTAGAATGAGTGTTGCGATTGTGTTGCTCCCCAACATGATCTTTCCTTCAAGCACCCAAAACCCCGAAATTTTTTGGATGATATAGGCGTGCCACTGCCCCACATGGGCATGCCACAACCCTTCTTCTTCATGCTTGATTCTCCCCCCGTTGTAACTTTATTCTACCATTCCCATGTCTAACCCCAACTTACTTATTGCCATGTTGAGGGTACTTAGCTCCCTATAGACCCCATGGGGCCTCGGGAATACCCTAATAGCTCACGAGAGCGAGAGAAGACTCGTGATCATTAGGCTTGAATCGAGTATAATACTTGGTTAGGGTAATAAGGTCTTGAGTGGCGGCCTTGATTATGGACTCTTCATTGATGCTGCGCAAAATGAGCTCAACCCGAGTTGTGAGGTAGTGAGGCATGTGTCAGGCAGCCTACGCCACCTTTGTTTGGTTTCTCTGCTTGAGCCTTGTCGCAAGGAAGTTGAGCGTTTCTTGTCCAACAGTCGTCATGTTACAACTGAGATAACTAGCTTAGCCTCTGGAAGGTGTCGGACGTATGTCATTCGAGGCCTATATTTTGACTAACTCTTCTTTAGGTGACTCCTTTCTCATACTTGTTTTGCCTTGTGGCGTGTCAGATCTAGGCTTATAAGTATTTCGAGAACATTGGCATCGTCACCATTACTTGTTCTTGCCACGAGGCAATGGTCCCTAACTTATATAAAGAGGTCCCGGCAGGGCTCTAATGTGCTTTACAACCTCTGTAGTTGTTTGGACTTTCTCATTCTGGTGAGTATCGTTTCTTGTTTTTTCATTATGTCTTGTTTCTTGTATAATGACAGATATGAACTTTTTCAACATTATGTCACTTGGCAGCCTTGGGAGGCTTTCAACCCTGATAACCTTTGCTTTTATAAGGCTTAGGCTTATACGATTTCTTACGGTTGTATCTTGCTAGAGGGTCCCTATGGTCATGTTTGGCATGATGGAGTGCGGGTCAGCATGCAACTCTAGGGAATTTACTATCTGTTCATCCCATAGGATCCTACCTTCGGGATGTTCGATGTCCAGATCTTGCCTCTTGACGTCTACTGTGTAGCTCACGAGGGGTATCCTTACTTGGGCTTTATTGTGGAGCTTCGAAAGGATTTGAGCGAGGCCTACACCAACTACTTGACTTGGTCGGGCTATGCAAAGGTAATGTCTCAGCTTCTCCTGCATTTTTCTTATTAAGTCATCTATTAGTGAAATTTTCTTGTTAGTGGGTCCCCTTCATAACCCTGAGGGAAGTATGGAAATAGGTTGCCCTTCCACCACTTCTCAACCTCGATTTATTTAAGGGTTCGTTCGACCTGCAAACTCGGATTCAATCTCTCACATCAGGATTATTAAGTAGGGTGGAATGGCATGCTTCCTTTATTTTTTTTCCTTTTGTATTGAATAACTTTCATTTTGAAAGTTGATAGAATTCTTTCACTTATGCAGCCCCGTTGGAGGAAGATTATTGACAAACTAAAGGATTCACTATGGATTGAAGACAGAGGTTGAGTCCAACTTTACATAGAATGGCAAGTATGAGGGGGCCCGTATCACTAGTTATGATTTTGATATGGAGTCGGGGGGCATGCTCTCAAGCTCCTTCCCGAAATTTTAGTGTGGCTGCACCTCCGGAGTCAGAGCATAGAGAGCCAACTCACTTCTTGTTCTAGGGAGACATCCTAGAGCGGGCGTCATGACACCAAGAAGAGAATGGCAGTAGAGGCTGGTGAAGCCCCCACTTCGAGGCGGGGTAGGTGAAGTAGCCAAGGCTCATCTTCAAGATGGGGAAGTCGGGGTGGCCGAGGTGATCAAGGTGTCAGTGGTAGACCTGTCCATCCTTCTCCTAATGTCGCCGACCATTTTTCGAAGATGGCTTGGGAAGTTGCGGTCACACTTGGCCTTTCCCTGACGTTGTGGGTCCTTCTTCTCAGGCAGCTTTGGGGACTAGTGGTCTATGCCACCCCCTCCTACGAGTCCCAACTGGGTTCATGGAAACCCCAACGCTAGTTTCTGCGTCTGCTCACCGTCTTGATTTGATACGCCTTTGATTGCATGTTCCGAGCCCCCGACATCTGATGGTCCGGTTTGTTGTCCTTATGGTCAAGATGCTCTTGTATTTATTTGTTGGGAAAATTAGATTCTAATAATCCTTACTTTCAGGTTTTGTATGCCAATAATCCCTACTTTATTTTTGTATTCTGGTGGTCCAAAATAAAAATAAAATTATATTTTGGTGGACACCACTGACTGTGTATCCTAAATATCATAGATTTTGACTTGCATTTGATTTGAAACTTAGCACAACATTTCCCCACGATTTTAATGAATTTACAATGTTTCTCCCAATTTTTTTTTTGATTTTTTGATGATTATTTCACTTTTATCCTTTAAAAAAATTCATAATAGTTGCTCGGATTCTCAAAAAAAATAATTTAAATTTGTTTAGTAACTAAATTTCCTAATCTTTCTTGGGCAAGAATGAAAATCAATAAAAACAATATGCCCATAAATGAAGAAATGAAAAAATAATTAAAATTTTTTTCCTATTGATTGTGGAGCTATAATTGTAGTTATATGCTGAGCCCGTGCAAAGCACATACATTACTCACTAGTAATGGAAGAAGTATCGTAATTTTTTTTATAAATAATAATTTCAGTTTCAAAAATGTAGAAACTGTGTTGTCCGTAGGACGGGCAGTTTCACTAGTCATATCATATACTTTATAATAAAAATGGGAAGTTCATTTTTGTTGTTTTACTGTTTATTTATGTTGCTTGCTTGCTTGTGTTCACACACGAATTTACAATTTTGCCCTTAGATATAATAATTAATTAACAGCTTGCCTTTAACTTGTATTCACACACAAATTTACTATTTTACCCCCGACTACAATAACTAGGCAATATATGTCGACTGTATATCTGGTTAGGATAAACATGGGTCGGGTATATTCAATTTCGGGTAAATTTCACTCTAAAAACATGACTCGAGTGTATTTCAAATTTAGGTAAGTACAGGTCATATGTTCTTTGATAGTAAAAATTTCTTTTTAGGATAAATACATGTCAAGTGTATTTTGGTTTCAGGTAAATTTCACTGTAAAAACATGACCCGGGTGTATTTTGGGTTTAGGTGAATGCGATCGTGTGTATTTCAAATTCAGGTAAGTACGAGTCAGATGTTCTTTGACAATAAAATTTTGTTTTAGTTGTATGTAAATATATTTTGATGCAATTATAATATTGGCACAATGAAAATGTTAAAATTCTTAACATACGACAATCTTTAAAGGATTTTATGTTAGTATGAAAGCTAAATTGTTGTACATTGTATTTGAAATATAAATATAATACTATATAAACACATAATATTGTGTCCCTGTTTGGCAACCAACTGATAGTTGATAGCTGTTACTTGAGGTTTTGCATGAATTTGGTTGCAAAATTACCACTATGGGCTGTTATCTTGGGCCTACATATGGAAACTGTGAGAAGGTACCATTATTTTATGTGATCTTACACCCAGAAGAAGGAAATTGTTATTAGTTGGAGATATGTGGAGCTTATAATATCTTGGGTGTTCGTGGTTAGCCATCTGTGGTGGGTTTTTCTAATGAAATTATTATATAGTTTAGAAGGTCAATGACGAAGATAGTTAAGGTAATGTTGGGTTTAGGCTTGATTATAAATTGGCTCTAATTAAAGATGGTCAAGGTGAGAAAGATTATAAGTCACTCTTGGAAAATTATCATATGTTGCCATGGATTGGAAACAACAAATTGTTCCTCGATTTAGCGTGTGAACCTTTATCGTGTCAGGATTCTTGCTCATCATTTAGGAGGTGCATCTACTAGTTTCATGTTTGGTCACTGTACGAGAGCTTTCTGCTAGAGTAGAAGTACGCGTTGTCTGATGGTGGCCTCTATTTAAGTTTCAGGGACGAAACTTCTTTTAAGAGGGTAATGATGTAAAACCCCAAGTTTTCGGTTAGCTGCACTGTTGGTTAGTTAGCTTACCCGATAGGCCTAAGTTTAAGTTTCGAGGACGAAACTTCTTTAAGTGGGGAATGATGTAAAACCCCGGAAAATGCTAGTCTAGTTACCGTTAAAATTTTCTAACGACCGTTTTATCAGTTATATGTTTATCTGTTTTCACACGGAGCATTTAGGACCGCGAGTGAGTTTGTTGGAATTTTTAGAATCTTAAAAATATCAGTTAGAAATTTTTGGACTTTGGGTAGATTTTATCGGGATCTGTTTGTGGAAATTTTTTTTTATCCGAGGATGGGTGTTTACTAACAATTAGGAGTGTTTTTAGTCTGTTGCAAATCCTTTTGGCTGATGTCAGTTTGATGACATCACTATTCCTACCTTTTATTTTTCTTTCTCTCCTCTCCTTCCTATATTATCGAAAAACCCTCCCAAGCAATTTAGGGAAATCACCCTTTTGGAATTTTCTGCATCCACCAATTGTTGCTCCCAAAATCACGTGCCTTTCTCCTCTTTCTCTCTCTCTCTCTCCTCTCTCCTCTCTCCTCTCTCCTCTCTCTTTCCCATAATATTACAGTACTGTTGCTGCTCAACAAACTCACGACACCACGCCAAGCACCACCAACACCACTACCAACCACCACCCACGCAACCACCACAAACCACCTCATCCCACCGGTGTGCGCAACCACCACCACCACCACAGTCCGGCCGCCCCACCTTTCCTGCCGTTATCGCCTCCCAGAACCACCCCAAAACACCACCCCGAGCCCTCCATTTTTTCTGCCCAGAAACCCCCTTCAACTGCCACCAACCGCGCCACCCTGACCCACCACCGCTTCTCGATAGACTCCCGCTTCTCCGGCGACCTCTCTCGACTACTGACGACCTCTTTCCGTCGATCACCCAGCTCCGGCGACCCCCGAACCTTTGTTCTGTTTGGTTGCCGCTCATCGACCTCGTCACGAGAGCCCCCGCCGAGCATACACCGCCACCTTGGAACTCCGTGCTGCCGCCGCCGCCGCCGGTCGCCGACCGTCATCACCGCCCATGCGCCACCCTCCTTGACCGTGGATAGTATAAACTCTAACCTTTCTTTTCTCTCTCTATATTATTTTTGGGTTGAGTTAGAGTATTTCTTATTACCATTATTATTAAGTTCTCCTATTATTTTGATTACTAAGTTTTTATTATTATGTTCATATTATTAGTCTTAAGTATTCATAGTATTAGTATTTAGTTTCTTATATTTATTAGGTGTTCATATTATTATTAGTAATAAGTTTTGTATTATTATTATTAAGTTTGTATTATTATTATTATTATTAAGTTTCCATAAGTTATTGAGTTTCGTAATATTATTAAGTGTCGTAAGTTTCATATTATTATTACTAAGTTCCAAGTATCAATAGTTTTCATATTAAGTTAAGGCATTATTATAAAGTTTCCATGACTTTATTAAGTTTCCATATTTTTTTTTTAAATCTTCATATTGTTATTATTATCAGTTTCATGATTTTATTTTGAAGTTTCATGTTATTATCATGTTATTATGATTATTATAAAGTTTCGTGTTATTATAAAGTTTCGTATTATTATTACTATGGAGTTCCATGTAATTGTTTTAAAGTTCATATGATTAGTATTAAAAGTTTCACATTATTAGCATCAAAGTTTCATATGTCTTAGTATTAAAAGTTTCATATACTTTGGTATTAAAGTTTTATAAAGTTTTCATGTTGTTATGTGGTAATATGATTTTTATGTTCAAAAACCCTACGTTAATAGTATTATTAAAAGTATTAGTATCGAGTTATGGTTTTAAATGTGTCGTGTCGATTTTTATTATTTTACCTTTAGAAAATGTGTGTCGTGATGTTCATGTTTTCTTAATAGTTACGCTCGATACATGGTTAACTAACTTATAAGAAAAGGCTAAGGTTGGGGTATGGTAAGGATTTGTGCGTAACTAATTTTCGTAGAAGACGAGTTTTAATTTTAGAAGTTTATTGAATTCTAGGTCGGAGCGAGACGACGCGATAGTTAGCTCCCGTGTGTAAGTGATTGTAGTAAAGAGAAGCTGTTCAGGTAATGTCTATGCCCTAATCCCCTTTGGATGCTCTTTACTTGTTTTATTGATTTCTATATTGATTTCGGAACATGCATCCCGAAGGGGACTTTATCTGAAACTTGACTGTCTTTTTCGTTTAAGAAAGTTTTGTTCCTTGATTCATAAAGTATGGACAGTCCTTTGGTATTTGTGTTGAAAGTGTGTTGGTTTGAAATTTTGGTTTGGAAGTGTTGGTTTTGGAAATGTTGGATTATGAAATGTTGATTTATTACTGGAAAGAGATGGACATGCAAACCTGATTAAATAAAGGCTATGAGTATAATGCGGGTTCGGGCAGTACTCCCCAAGACCAGGTAGTTACCTGTGAGGGAGACTGTCAAGAGACCAGGTGATGCCTGGTATTGTGGATGTGAGTTAGGCGTTGATCAGTCGAATAGGAATATTTATGCGAGTCCGTGGGACTCCGAAAGAAAGAAAAGAAAGAAAAGAAAAGAAAAGAAAAGAAACGAGTTATGCGCCGATCAGTCGAATGAGGTTGTTTATGCGAGTCCTTGGGACTCCGAATCATGTTCTGCGAGTCTTTGACTCCGAGGGGCAATACGGAAGCCCCGCCCGCTTTAAAATATGGAAACAGGTAAGGTTGACTGGTTAAAGATATTTTGAAATGTTTGACTCGTTTCCCCTTCCCTTAAAATGTGTTGAAATGAATTGTATAATGTTTTGACTGTTAGGGGTAGACATTATTGAGGTTTCCCCCCCTCATGTTGTGAATGTTTTGTTTTCAGGTGAAGGTCAGTTATGTGAAGGGGAAAGGCACTAGAGTGAGGACGTTGGAGTTAGCCGTTTTGAGAATAAAGTTTAGTTTATGTTTAGACTTGAAGTTTGGTTAATGTTGAGTTTATGTTGTTCTAGAATTCGAAGTTCTTTTCGTTTGATTAATTTGAAGTTCGTAGTTTGTTTTATTAGTCTCTTTCTTGCCTTGTATTCCTTTGGGGATACGGCAGTAATGCCCAAGTAATTAAAATGAGTAAAAAGAAAAAAAATGATGAGTCTTCCGCTGTTAATGTTAATCAACGTTTGTCTTTGACCGTTAAGTTTAGAATTTAATTTTCGGGGCGTTACAGAATGGTATCAGAGCTCTGGGTTACGACCTAGTAGCTCCTAAGTTTCTATTAGGTTTTGTTAGAACTTAGGAAGCTAAGATCGGAGTGTGAGAGTAGGTGGGATGGGTTGCATCGTTTTGATTAATTCATCTTGTTTATACTAATGTGTTTATGTTCAACATGTGACTTGAATTATTCTGTCTGCATTGCAAAATGTTATGCAGGAAGCTAATAATATTGGAGTGAGTATAATGTTATTTAGTTGCAATTATCATGTGGTGAAGCCCTAGGATATTGTTGTCCCTATGCTTTTGGCTTAATTGGATGAAGCTCGAAATTATGCCTTTTGGGTATTATCGGATGAACTAGGGTGATTTGGGTTGACTGGGAATAGGGAATGATGAGAAATATAATGGGGTGATGTAGCGTGGTTGCCTCTAATTATTTTGAGCAAGAAATAGATGGTGTAATTGGTGGCTATGACATGTGTGATTTTGAGATGAAATTAGGGATTTATCTTGAATAGGGGACTGAGAGAGTGCGTGGGAGGACATCTAAGTTGAAGTGGGTTTCAGAGTTGGATCCTTTTGTATTGGGGATAAGAAGATGGTCTCGAAGTAACAATTTAGATTATGCATAGCTCTATCGAGATTCCAAGTCTAAGGTAACAATTTTAAAGAAATAATGGGGGTTAAAGATTGATTTTGAAGCAGAATAATTGAGGTCGCAATCATGTAGGTAATTATAAGTTCAACTTGGTTTTGGGTTTTAAGTAAAATTGAGATTGGTTGAAGGGCCTCTAAATAGTATAGGGATTGTGCATAGGTTTGATTGAGATCTTGGCTTGTAAGGATCACTCTTAAGGAAAAAGAACTGGTTTTGAGATAAGAAGGTGAGACAGAGATTTTGTGGAGGATCATATGTACAATTTGACCTTTGAATAGCAATTTGGAAATTTTAAGCAGGGATGAACCAAATTTTGGTTTTAAAGTATTAAGGTTCGGTGAATACTTTTGCGGTGAGGCTGAGCTAAACATGATTTTGAGATATGACATTTATAGGGATTTCAAGCGATAGCACGAAGGTATTTTGAAGCAAGGAAAGGGAGTAGTTGTGAAAAAAAAAATATTTATATAAAGGTTGAAGGTATTTGTTGCTGAGTTGGGATGGAGGTTTTGGGACGTGATCTTAAGTTGAGCTTGGTGTTTAAGCGTTAGTTTTCGTTGAAGACCTCCGGTAAAGCTGAGTTAACATAGTTTTCTTGGAAGTATTGCGATTAGATGACTACTTTTAAGGTAAAGTGAAGTTAAGCACAATTGTGAGTTAATGTACCCATTAGGAGCTCGAGCTGTATTACTGGGGCCAGTGAATAAATTAATTTGGTGAGTTGTGTACAGAAAAAAAATGGTTGTGTAATGGTTGAGTGTGCCTTACTTTTGAATCTGTTTAGTGTAGTCTTATTTATATTATCTGCATGATGCCAAGGTGACAAAATGATTAGATAGTTAAGAATACAAAATGATACTTTCTCGTAGTATCGGTCACTTCGGGATGGAATCGGTTTGATTTGTAACTATTTGATTCAATCTCTTCTCCTCTTAAAGGACTGATGTGAGTAGTATGATGTATTTTACGATTCGAGGTGTTATCTGTAGTAACTTCCATACTGATATATTCATACATGTGAGTTTGTGTACTTGATTGTCCAGTTCTGATGACATACCTTTTAATTATGAACGTGCAAATGAATAAAGTCGATCATCTGTGAAGTGGGTATAACCCATGAGGAAATCTGCAAGAGGTTGATGCGCACAACATTGGTTGAATAACTGCTGACTAAGTTCTGTTTGAGTATTATTTGATTTGGACTGTATGAATGTTATTGAGAAAACCTGTTTGCGGTTGAGCAATCTGTGGGATTTTTACCTGATTAAGTTTGTGGAGTATCATTTAATTGAGTTCATTTAAATATCGTATGATTATTATTGAAATCTCTTTCCTGCGATTAATCAACTCTGTTACTGGTAACTCTTGTTATCTAGAACTATTATTAGGGGAGAAATTATATTAAATGAATATTAGGTGCCTAGGATATATATATTCGATGAGCTATGCAAAGTGCTTGATCATGTTTTAGGTATTTATATGTGAATTACATTGATTACCGTTAAGAGAAGAAAATGATTAGAGGTATCAAGGAAGGTCGCAATCTAACCCTGAGTCTTATACTTTTGTGCTTGTAACATGTGACAGACTGATCTGTATCAAAATCAATGGTTTTAGGACAGATCTAGTGATTAATAATGATTTTGATGGGGTAAGTACATGAAATCCCTTAAGCTGCAGTTGGGTATAGTCGGATTTTGGGAACTATTGAAGTTAAATAAATACTCTTAAAGAAAGCAAGAGGTTTAGGTATGATTCATGTTTGGGCGTTAAATATTATTATGTATCGATATTCGAGTTTCGAGGACGAAATTCCTTTTCGATGGGTTGAGAGGATAATAATATGTAAGTATTAGTTTTGTTGGGAAATTGCAAGTTAAGTAAAAGGTCTTTTGGCAGGATTAAGTGTCTTGGAGTTAAAGAGTGACTTAGAAATTATCTGTAGTGTTGATCATATGTTGGGTAATTATAAGTGAGCCTTTTCGGATTTGTATCTATCCCTTAACGCCATCTTAACAACCAGTGAGTGTTTTCCTTCCGCTTTAGGCCACGGTCGTGTAGTTCCAAATACTCAAGTCCTTGGTTAACTGCTTCTATCAACGCTTTACTCTTCTTTGTATATTAAGTATCCTTCCCCAATGGTAGGAGTTCCCTCCTAGTCTAGGTAATCGTGCTAAGCTTTTTGGGTCATCTTATAAGCTTAAGGTTTATTGAACTTTGAGGCATCAAGTTAGTATTTAGGTGGGGTTATCTGAGATTCTCATATGGTTGGTAGGGTTTTCCTAGAGAAGTCATGTCCCTCGAATGTGTGTAGTTCTCGAATAATCTTGCAATGTTGGCATAATTAAGATATTAATGATGGGAAGGAAGGAGAACCTTGATTAAATTAAAGGAATCTTGGACACTTGTGCGTTACTTGAGGTTTTGCATGAATTTGGTTGCAAAATTACCACTATGGGCTGTTATCTTGGGCCTACATATGGAAACTGTGAGAAGGTACCATTATTTTATGTGATCTTACACCCAGAAGAAGGAAATTGTTATTAGTTGGAGATATGTGGAGCTTATAATATCTTGGGTGTTCGTGGTTAGCCATCTGTGGTGGGTTTTTCTAATGAAATTATTATATAGTTTAGAAGGTCAATGACGAAGATAGTTAAGGTAATGTTGGGTTTAGGCTTGATTATAAATTGGCTCTAATTAAAGATGGTCAAGGTGAGAAAGATTATAAGTCACTCTTGGAAAATTATCATATGTTGCCATGGATTGGAAACAACAAATTGTTCCTCGATTTAGCGTGTGAACCTTTATCGTGTCAGGATTCTTGCTCATCATTTAGGAGGTGCATCTACTAGTTTCATGTTTGGTCACTGTACGAGAGCTTTCTGCTAGAGTAGAAGTACGCGTTGTCTGATGGTGGCCTCTATTTAAGTTTCAGGGACGAAACTTCTTTTAAGAGGGTAATGATGTAAAACCCCAAGTTTTCGGTTAGCTGCACTGTTGGTTAGTTAGCTTACCCGATAGGCCTAAGTTTAAGTTTCGAGGACGAAACTTCTTTAAGTGGGGAATGATGTAAAACCCCGGAAAATGCTAGTCTAGTTACCGTTAAAATTTTCTAACGACCGTTTTATCAGTTATATGTTTATCTGTTTTCACACGGAGCATTTAGGACCGCGAGTGAGTTTGTTGGAATTTTTAGAATCTTAAAAATATCAGTTAGAAATTTTTGGACTTTGGGTAGATTTTATCGGGATCTGTTTGTGGAAATTTTTTTTTATCCGAGGATGGGTGTTTACTAACAATTAGGAGTGTTTTTAGTCTGTTGCAAATCCTTTTGGCTGATGTCAGTTTGATGACATCACTATTCCTACCTTTTATTTTTCTTTCTCTCCTCTCCTTCCTATATTATCTGAAAAACCCCTCCCCAAGCAATTTAGGGAAATCACCCTTTTGGAATTTTGCTGCATCCACCAATTGTTGCTCCCAAAATCACGTGCCTTTCTCCCTCTTTCTCTCTCTCTCTCTCCTCTCTCCTCTCTCCTCTCTCCTCTCTCTTTCCCTTAATATTACAGTACTGTTGCTGCTCAACAACCTCACGACCCCACGCCAAGCACCACCAGCAGCACTACCTTCCACCACCCACGCAACCACCTCAAACCACCTCATCCCACCAGCTGTGCGCCGCCAACCACCACCCCACCACAGTCCGACCGCCGCCCCACCTTTCCCTGCCGTTATCGCCTCCCAGAACCACCCCAAAACACCACCCCGAGCCCTCCATTTTTTCTGCCCAGAAACCCCCTTCAACTGCCACCAACCGCGCCACCCTGACCCACCACCGCTTCTCGATAGACTCCCGCTTCTCCGGCGACCTCTCTCGACTACTGACGACCTCTTTCCGTCGATCACCCAGCTCCGGCGACCCCCGAACCTTTGTTCTGTTTGGTTGCCGCTCATCGACGCTAAGCCGATCACGAGCATACACCGCCACCTTGGAACTCCGTGCTGCCGCCGCCGCCGCCGGTCGCCGACCGTCATCACCGCCCATGCGCCACCCTCCTTGACCGTGGATAGTATAAACTCTAACCTTTCTTTTCTCTCTCTATATTATTTTTGGGTTGAGTTAGAGTATTTCTTATTACCATTATTATTAAGTTCTCCTATTATTTTGATTACTAAGTTTTTATTATTATGTTCATATTATTAGTCTTAAGTATTCATAGTATTAGTATTTAGTTTCTTATATTTATTAGGTGTTCATATTATTATTAGTAATAAGTTTTGTATTATTATTATTAAGTTTGTATTATTATTATTATTATTAAGTTTCCATAAGTTATTGAGTTTAATATTATTAAGTGTCGTAAGTTTCATATTATTATTACTAAGTTCCAAGTATCAATAGTTTTCATATTAAGTTAAGGCATTATTATAAAGTTTCCATGACTTTATTAAGTTTCCATATTTTTTTTTTAAATCTTCATATTGTTATTATTATCAGTTTCATGATTTTATTTTGAAGTTTCATGTTATTATCATGTTATTATGATTATTATAAAGTTTCGTGTTATTATAAAGTTTCGTATTATTATTACTATGGAGTTCCATGTAATTGTTTTAAAGTTCATATGATTAGTATTAAAAGTTTCACATTATTAGCATCAAAGTTTCATATGTCTTAGTATTAAAAGTTTCATATACTTTGGTATTAAAGTTTTATAAAGTTTTCATGTTGTTATGTGGTAATATGATTTTTATGTTCAAAAACCCTACGTTAATAGTATTATTAAAAGTATTAGTATCGAGTTATGGTTTTAAATGTGTCGTGTCGATTTTTATTATTTTACCTTTAGAAAATGTGTGTCGTGATGTTCATGTTTTCTTAATAGTTACGCTCGATACATGGTTAACTAACTTATAAGAAAAGGCTAAGGTTGGGGTATGGTAAGGATTTGTGCGTAACTAATTTTCGTAGAAGACGAGTTTTAATTTTAGAAGTTTATTCGAATTCTAGGTCGGAGCGAGACGACGCGATAGTTAGCTCCCGTGTGTAAGTGATTGTAGTAAAGAGAAGCTGTTCAGGTAATGTCTATGCCCTAATCCCCTTTGGATGCTCTTTACTTGTTTTATTGATTTCTATATTGATTTCGGAACATGCATCCCGAAGGGGACTTTATCTGAAACTTGACTGTCTTTTTCGTTTAAGAAAGTTTTGTTCCTTGATTCATAAAGTATGGACAGTCCTTTGGTATTTGTGTTGAAAGTGTGTTGGTTTGAAATTTTGGTTTGGAAGTGTTGGTTTTGGAAATGTTGGATTATGAAATGTTGATTTATTACTGGAAAGAGATGGACATGCAAACCTGATTAAATAAAGGCTATGAGTATAATGCGGGTTCGGGCAGTACTCCCCAAGACCAGGTAGTTACCTGTGAGGGAGACTGTCAAGAGACCAGGTGATGCCTGGTATTGTGGATGTGAGTTAGGCGTTGATCAGTCGAATAGGAATATTTATGCGAGTCCGTGGGACTCCGAAAGAAAGAAAAGAAAGAAAAGAAAAGAAAAGAAAAGAAACGAGTTATGCGCCGATCAGTCGAATGAGGTTGTTTATGCGAGTCCTTGGGACTCCGAATCATGTTCTGCGAGTCTTTGACTCCGAGGGGCAATACGGAAGCCCCGCCCGCTTTAAAATATGGAAACAGGTAAGGTTGACTGGTTAAAGATATTTTGAAAGGTTTTTTTTCCCTTCCCTTAAAATATGTTGAAATGAATTGTATAATGTTTTTGTAGGGTAGACATTATTGAGGTTTCCCCCCCTCATGTTGTGAATGTTTTGTTTTCAGGTGAAGGTCAGTTATGTGAAGGGGAAAGGCACTAGAGTGAGGACGTTGGAGTTAGCCGTTTTGAGAATAAAGTTTAGTTTATGTTTAGACTTGAAGTTTGGTTAATGTTGAGTTTATGTTGTTCTAGAATTCGAAGTTCTTTTCGTTTGATTAATTTGAAGTTCGTAGTTTGTTTTATTAGTCTCTTTCTTGCCTTGTATTCCTTTGGGGATACGGCAGTAATGCCCAAGTAATTAAAATGAGTAAAAAGAAAAAAAATGATGAGTCTTCCGCTGTTAATGTTAATCAACGTTTGTCTTTGACCGTTAAGTTTAGAATTTAATTTTAGCGTTCTGAGAATGGTATCGAGCTCGGGTTACGACCTAGTAGCTCCTAAGTTTCTATTAGGTTTTGTTAGAACTTAGGAAGCTAAGATCGGAGTGTGAGAGTAGGTGGGATGGGTTGCATCGTTTTGATTAATTCATCTTGTTTATACTAATGTGTTTATGTTCAACATGTGACTTGAATTATTCTGTCTGCATTGCAAAATGTTATGCAGGAAGCTAATAATATTGGAGTGAGTATAATGTTATTTAGTTGCAATTATCATGTGGTGAAGCCCTAGGATATTGTTGTCCCTATGCTTTTGGCTTAATTGGATGAAGCTCGAAATTATGCCTTTTGGGTATTATCGGATGAACTAGGGTGATTTGGGTTGACTGGGAATAGGGAATGATGAGAAATATAATGGGGTGATGTAGCGTGGTTGCCTCTAATTATTTTGAGCAAGAAATAGATGGTGTAATTGGTGGCTATGACATGTGTGATTTTGAGATGAAATTAGGGATTTATCTTGAATAGGGGACTGAGAGAGTGCGTGGGAGGACATCTAAGTTGAAGTGGGTTTCAGAGTTGGATCCTTTTGTATTGGGGATAAGAAGATGGTCTCGAAGTAACAATTTAGATTATGCATAGCTCTATCGGGATTCCAAGTCTAAGGTAACAATTTTAAAGAAATAATGGGGGTTAAAGATTGATTTTGAAGCAGAATAATTGAGGTCGCAATCATGTAGGTAATTATAAGTTCAACTTGGTTTTGGGTTTTAAGTAAAATTGAGATTGGTTGAAGGGCCTCTAAATAGTATAGGGATTGTGCATAGGTTTGATTGAGATCTTGGCTTGTAAGGATCACTCTTAAGGAAAAAGAACTGGTTTTGAGATAAGAAGGTGACAGAGATTTTGTGGAGGATCATATGTACAATTTGACCTTTGAATAGCAATTTGGAAATTTTAAGCGAGGATGAACCAAATTTTGGTTTTAAAGTATTAAGGTTCGGTGAATACTTTTGCGGTGAAATTTGAGCTAAACATGATTTTGAGATATGACATTTATAGGGATTTCAAGCGATAGCACGAAGGTATTTTGAAGCAAGGAAAGGGAGTAGTTGTGAAAAAAAAAATATTTATATAAAGGTTGAAGGTATTTGTTGCTGAGTTGGGATGGAGGTTTTGGGACGTGATCTTAAGTTGAGCTTGGTGTTTAAGCGTTAGTTTTCGTTGAAGAACTCAGGTAAAGATGAGTTAACATAGTTTTCTTGGAAGTATTGCGATTAGATGACTACTTTTAAGGTAAAGTGAAGTTAAGCACAATTGTGAGTTAATGTACCCATTAGGAGCTCGAGCTGTATTACTGGGGCCAGTGAATAAATTAATTTGGTGAGTTGTGTACAGAAAAAAAATGGTTGTGTAATGGTTGAGTGTGCCTTACTTTTGAATCTGTTTAGTGTAGTCTTATTTATATTATCTGCATGATGCCAAGGTGACAAAATGATTAGATAGTTAAGAATACAAAATGATACTTTCTCGTAGTATCGGTCACTTCGGGATGGAATCGGTTTGATTTGTAACTATTTGATTCAATCTCTTCTCCTCTTAAAGGACTGATGTGAGTAGTATGATGTATTTTACGATTCGAGGTGTTATCTATAGTAACTTCCATACTGATATATTCATACATGTGAGTTTGTGTACTTGATTGTCCAGTTCTGATGACATACCTTTTAATTATGAACGTGCAAATGAATAAAGTCGATCATCTGTGAAGTGGGTATAACCCATGAGGAAATCTGCAAGAGGTTGATGCGCACAACATTGGTTGAATAACTGCTGACTAAGTTCTGTTTGAGTATTATTTGATTTGGACTGTATGAATGTTATTGAGAAAACCTGTTTGCGGTTGAGCAATCTGTGGGATTTTTACCTGATTAAGTTTGTGGAGTATCATTTAATTGAGTTCATTTAAATATCGTATGATTATTATTGAAATCTCTTTCCTGCGATTAATCAACTCTGTTACTGGTAACTCTTGTTATCTAGAACTATTATTAGGGGAGAAATTATATTAAATGAATATTAGGTGCCTAGGATATATATATTCGATGAGCTATGCAAAGTGCTTGATCATGTTTTAGGTATTTATATGTGAATTACATTGATTACCGTTAAGAGAAGAAAATGATTAGAGGTATCAAGGAAGGTCGCAATCTAACCCTGAGTCTTATACTTTTGTGCTTGTAACATGTGACAGACTGATCTGTATCAAAATCAATGGTTTTAGGACAGATCTAGTGATTAATAATGATTTTGATGGGGTAAGTACATGAAATCCCTTAAGCTGCAGTTGGGTATAGTCGGATTTTGGGAACTATTGAAGTTAAATAAATACTCTTAAAGAAACAGTAGGTTTAGGTATGATTCATGTTTGGGCGTTAAATATTATTATGTATCGATATTCGAGTTTCGAGGACGAAATTCCTTTTCGATGGGTTGAGAGGATAATAATATGTAAGTATTAGTTTTGTTGGGAAATTGCAAGTTAAGTAAAAGGTCTTTTGGTAGGATTAAGTGTCTTGGAGTTAAAGAGTGACTTAGAAATTATCTGTAGTGTTGATCATATGTTGGGTAATTATAAGTGAGCCTTTTCGGATTTGTATCTATCCCTTAACGCCATCTTAACAACCAGTGAGTGTTTTCCTTCCGTTTAGGCCACGAGGTCGTGTAGTTCCAAATACTCAAGTCCTTGGTTAACTGCTTCTATCAACGCTTTACTCTTCTTTGTATATTAAGTATCCTTCCCCAATGGTAGGAGTTCCCTCCTAGTCTAGGTAATCGTGCTAAGCTTTTTGGGTCATCTTATAAGCTTAAGGTTTATTGAACTTTGAGGCATCAAGTTAGTATTTCGTGTGGGGTTATCTGCGAGATTCTCATATGGTTGGTAGGGTTTTCCTAGAGAAGTCATGTCCCTCGAATGTGTGTAGTTCTCGAATAATCTTGCAATGTTGGCATAATTAAGATATTAATGATGGGAAGGAAGGAGAACCTTACAGTTAAATTAAAGGAATCTTGGACACTTGTGCGTTACTTGAGGTTTTGCATGAATTTGGTTGCAAAATTACCACTATGGGCTGTTATCTTGGGCCTACATATGGAAACTGTGAGAAGGTACCATTATTTTATGTGATCTTACACCCAGAAGAAGGAAATTGTTATTAGTTGGAGATATGTGGAGCTTATAATATCTTGGGTGTTCGTGGTTAGCCATCTGTGGTGGGTTTTTCTAATGAAATTATTATATAGTTTAGAAGGTCAATGACGAAGATAGTTAAGGTAATGTTGGGTTTAGGCTTGATTATAAATTGGCTCTAATTAAAGATGGTCAAGGTGAGAAAGATTATAAGTCACTCTTGGAAAATTATCATATGTTGCCATGGATTGGAAACAACAAATTGTTCCTCGATTTAGCGTGTGAACCTTTATCGTGTCAGGATTCTTGCTCATCATTTAGGAGGTGCATCTACTAGTTTCATGTTTGGTCACTGTACGAGAGCTTTCTGCTAGAGTAGAAATGCGCGTTGTCGATGGTGGCCTCTATTTAAGTTTCAGGACGAAACTTCTTTTAAGAGGGTAATGATGTAAAACCCCAAGTTTTCGGTAAGCTGCACTGTTGGTTAGTTAGCTTACCCGATAGGCCTAAGTTTAAGTTTCGAGGACGAAACTTCTTTAAGTGGGGAATGATGTAAAACCCCGGAAAATGCTAGTCTAGTTACCGTTAAAATTTTCTAACGACCGTTTTATCAGTTATATGTTTATCTGTTTTCACACGGAGCATTTAGGACCGCGAGTGAGTTTGTTGGAATTTTTAGAATCTTAAAAATATCAGTTAGAAATTTTTGGACTTTGGGTAGATTTTATCGGGATCTGTTTGTGGAAATTTTTTTTTATCCGAGGATGGGTGTTTACTAACAATTAGGAGTGTTTTTAGTCTGTTGCAAATCCTTTTGGCTGATGTCGGTTTGATGACATCACTATTCCTACCTTTTATTTTTCTTTCTCTCCTCTCCTTCCTATATTATCCAAAACCCTCCCCAAGCAATTTAGGGAAATCACCCTTTTGGAATTTTGCATCCACCAATTGTTGCTCCCAAAATCACGTGCCTTTCTCCCTCTTTCTCTCTCTCTCTCCTCTCTCCTCTCTCCTCTCTCTCTCTCTTTCCCTTAATATTCTGATCTTGTTCTTGCTCAACAACCTCACGACCCCACGCCAAGCACCACCAGCAGCACTACCTTCCACCACCCACGCAACCACCTCAAACCACCTCATCCCACCAGCTGTGCGCCGCCAACCACCACCCCACCACAGTCCGACCGCCGCCCCACCTTTCCCTGCCGTAACCACCCCAAAACACCACCCCGAGCCCTCCATTTTTACGCGAAACCCCTTCAATCGCCACCAACCGCCACCTGACCCACCACCGCTTCTCGATAGACTCCGCTTCTCGGCGACCTCTCGACTCTGCGACCTCTTCCGTCGATCACCCACCCGGCGACCCCGAACCTTTGTTCTGCTTGGTCGCTGCCATCGACTGCCGCCGATCGCCGAGCATACACCGCCACCTTGGAACTCCGTCTTCTGCCGCCGCCACGGCCGACCGTCATCACCGCCCATGCGCCACCCTCCTTGACCGTGGATAGTATAAACTCTAACCTTTCTTTTCTCTCTCTATATTATTTTTGGGTTGAGTTAGAGTATTTCTTATTACCATTATTATTAAGTTCTCCTATTATTTTGATTACTAAGTTTTTATTATTATGTTCATATTATTAGTCTTAAGTATTCATAGTATTAGTATTTAGTTTCTTATATTTATTAGGTGTTCATATTATTATTAGTAATAAGTTTTGTATTATTATTATTAAGTTTGTATTATTATTATTATTAAGTTTCCATAAGTTATTGAGTTTCGTAATATTATTAAGTGTCGTAAGTTTCATATTATTATTACTAAGTTCCAAGTATCAATAGTTTTCATATTAAGTTAAGGCATTATTATAAAGTTTCCATGACTTTATTAAGTTTCCATATTTTTTTTTAAATCTTCATATTGTTATTATTATCAGTTTCATGATTTTATTTTGAAGTTTCATGTTATTATCATGTTATTATGATTATTATAAAGTTTCGTGTTATTATAAAGTTTCGTATTATTATTACTATGGAGTTCCATGTAATTGTTTTAAAGTTCATATGATTAGTATTAAAAGTTTCACATTATTAGCATCAAAGTTTCATATGTCTTAGTATTAAAAGTTTCATATACTTTGGTATTAAAGTTTTATAAAGTTTTCATGTTGTTATGTGGTAATATGATTTTTATGTTCAAAAACCCTACGTTAATAGTATTATTAAAAGTATTAGTATCGAGTTATGGTTTTAAATGTGTCGTGTCGATTTTTATTATTTTACCTTTAGAAAATGTGTGTCGTGATGTTCATGTTTTCTTAATAGTTACGCTCGATACATGGTTAACTAACTTATAAGAAAAGGCTAAGGTTGGGGTATGGTAAGGATTTGTGCGTAACTAATTTTCGTAGAAGACGAGTTTTAATTTTAGAAGTTTATTCGAATTCTAGGTCGGAGCGAGACGACGCGATAGTTAGCTCCCGTGTGTAAGTGATTGTAGTAAAGAGAAGCTGTTCAGGTAATGTCTATGCCCTAATCCCCTTTGGATGCTCTTTACTTGTTTTATTGATTTCTATATTGATTTCGGAACATGCATCCCGAAGGGGACTTTATCTGAAACTTGACTGTCTTTTTCGTTTAAGAAAGTTTTGTTCCTTGATTCATAAAGTATGGGATCCTTTGGTATTTGTGTTGAAAGTGTGTTGGTTTGAAATTTTGGTTTAGAAGTGTTGGTTTTGGAAATGTTGGATTATGAAATGTTGATTTATTACTGGAAAGAGATGGACATGCAAACCTGATTAAATAAAGGCTATGAGTATAATGCGGGTTCGGGCAGTACTCCCCAAGACCAGGTAGTTACATGTGAAGGAGACTGTCAAGAGACCAGGTGATGCCTGGTATTGTGGATGTGAGTTAGGCGTTGATCAGTCGAATAGGAATATTTATGCGAGTCCGTGGGACTCCGAAAGAAAGAAAAGAAAGAAAAGAAAAGAAAAGAAAAGAAACGAGTTATGCGCCGATCAGTCGAATGAGGTTGTTTATGCGAGTCCTAGGGACTCCGAATCATGTTCTGCGAGTCTTTGACTCCGAGGGGCAATACGGAAGCCCCGCCCGCTTTAAAATATGGAAACAGGTAAGGTTGACTGGTTAAAGATATTTTGAAATGTTTGACTCGTTTCCCCTTCCCTTAAAATGTGTTGAAATGAATTGTATAATGTTTTGATTGTTAGGGTAGACATTATTGAGGTTTCCCATGTTGTGAATGTTTTGTTTTGGTGAAGGTCGATTATGTGAAGGGGAAAGGCACTAGAGTGAGGACGTTGGAGTTAGCCGTTTTGAGAATAAAGTTTAGTTTATGTTTAGACTTGAAGTTTGGTTAATGTTGAGTTTATGTTGTTCTAGAATTCGAAGTTCTTTTCGTTTGATTAATTTGAAGTTCGTAGTTTGTTTTATTAGTCTCTTTCTTGCCTTGTATTCCTTTGGGGATACGGCAGTAATGCCCAAGTAATTAAAATGAGTAAAAAGAAAAAAAAATGATGAGTCTTCCGCTGTTAATGTTAGTCAACGTTTGACTTTGACCGTTAAGTTTAGAATTGAATTTTCGGGGCGTTACAATAAGCCTACCACTTAAAATAGTTTAAAAAATGGTTGACAACTTAAAATAGATAAAAGTTAAAGTCTACCAAATGAAAATTTCAAAAAAAAAAAAATTCTTTTGCCTTCTTACATAAAATTAAATTTGATTGTTTAAAAAAAAATTTGATTGTTTAAAAAAGACGTGAGTGAAGGCTGGGCTTACTAAAACCAATTGAGCATATTGATTGTGGATGGGCCTAGATCCAGGGAAACGCTCACAGGCCTCCACTGAAGAGCAGCTTGCCCAGGTGTTTAGCTGCTGCTAAACAGAAAGTGCTCTGGCTTGAAGGAAGAAAGAGAGAGAGAGAGAGAAAGAAGACAGAGAGAGAAAGAATACAGAGACAGGTGAAGATGGGGGGAGGAATGGAGGCACACAAGAACAAGTTTATCGAGGACTGGAGCACTGCCAGGGAGAATCTCGAATTTAATTTCCGATGGACTCGTCGTAACCTTGCTCTCGTCGGCCTCTTCGGCATTGCTATTCCTGTTTTCGTCTATAAGGGCATCGTCCGTGAATTCGTAATTTTCCTTCCTTCGATTCTCTTCATTTCTCTGTCCTAAATCTCTGATCATACGGATCTCATCAGATAAGGGTTTAAATCTCATTCCCGGGGTTTTCTTGATTTCGATTCGATTATCTTTTCTTATGCCTGGCGATACACCGATTGGTTTCTTTGCTTTCGCTTTTGATGTTCTTCAATTGCTGTATTGTATTAGCCCTCGCGTTGCGTGTCATATTTACTTTTTCTGTCCGATTGATTACGTAATAAAGCATATGGATCATTTTCCTAAACCCTAATTTAGAGTTGCCTAGTTTGAGTTGTTAGTAGGGGTGCATGATGTTAGTTTTGGAAGATTTGATGAACATCCGTTGCCAAAGGAGGAAAAAAAAAGGGCTGAGTTATGTAGCTGGGCCCATGGGTGGTGATGTCTATATATAAGCTGGGTGTTAGCTACAGCTGTGTGTATATTGTGGATGAGTGTATACAAGCTTGTTGCTAAATGTTGGAATTCAATTACACTATCTTTGAAGTGAAAATGGGAAAAACAATGTTCTTTGTACCTCTATGCTGAATTTACTGTTGACTCCGACAGGTTCTCAATGTATTTATTCGTAGGACTCCTACATTACATACAGAATAAAATGGGAAAGTGATTGAAAAATTGGTTTGTTGTTACCTTGTTGTCCTGAGAATTCTTGCAGAATATGTCAGTTTCTTGTACTTTGAGAGTGGGGAGCAAGGATAAACTCTTTTGGTACAGGGTCTGAATGCCTATTCTCTGGGAACAATCAGTTAATTTTTCATCTCTTTAAGTGTCAAACTGTTAGTAACTAGGTTTTTGTCATTGTAACATGAAGCTTTGGTGTTGTAGGTAAGGTCAGTTGTACCATTCCTGATTTCCTGTTCAGTGCCACAAAACTTCTCTTTCGTAATGTTCATGGTTTTCTAATATCTTTTTTGACAAATATCCTGATGCTTCCATCTTCATAGGATGCAAGTTAGCTTCCTGTGATTTATGGTCCTCATCTCCTGCCTATTTAAACCATAATTGGAATCTTCGTCTCTAATTTTGACAGATGCTATTCTTGTCTTTCTTTTATATGGTTTTGTCTTGTCTCTTAATTTTCTTTTACCTGGGTTCCTGGATTTTCTGACAAATATCAAAGTCTTTATTCTTCCCCAATCGAGTATTGGAACCTTACCAGTTATTTCCATGTATCATAGATCCAAAATTAGTCTTAACTACAAAGTTTAGATAGAGTTAAACTTTCAGTTTGCAGAGGACTTAAATCTGAGAAGTTTGTCCTTGGCTTTGGGGCACTGGATGAAACAATATGTGATTAGCTGGTTGTTTTTGGTGTGGTCAGTGATAGTGCTGGGTGGAAAGGTTTTGCTTTGAAAAACAATCTTAACTACCCTCTTGCCTCTTCATGTGTAGGATAGCCTCCTTTCTAGGCTACCGAACATTGTCTCATAGTGCCTGTGAGGTCAGCTTTGTCAATGAATCTGAAAGGAAAAAGTGTTCCCCTTATGAGTAGTTTGCAATGCTTGTTTGATTGGGTTTTGATAGTGTCAACATTGATCTCAATCCTCTTAATGCTCTCTATATGATAAGCTTATTCTGTGTAGTCTACCCTCCAGGAAAAGTTCCTCACTTCCTAGTAGTTGAGTGACACATAGAAAAGTAATGAAGTGGTCATATTGGTAATACTTTCAAGTTTATTCATTGTAGCTTCCATGTGTTGCTTTCTACATTCAATCTTCATCCCTTCTGGTTTGCTGGGCTTGTTAGTAAACTATCATTTGTATTCAAGGGCTCGTACTTTTCATGTGATCACATGTTTCATTGTCTACCTTTGTGCTAAAAATGATGCAAATGTTGGAAACGATACGCCTTGATGACTAGACATATTTATGATTACTATGGATATACCTGGGTTTGGAGAGGGACCATGCTGTTTCCTGCTCCTTTTAGCTTCATTTCTCTGTGGTTTTCTTGTGAACTAATGTCAATTAGTTTCCAAGCTACAAGAAATAATTGTCATAGGAATTTAAATGATTCTGACCCAACTGATTACTCCTAATTGTTTGAGTTCTGATAGGTTTTATTGTCTGTGGTAGTTATGTTGCTGTCTTTTTTTTGTCTAATCTCCATTTCTTTTTATGCTGTCTTTTTTCTTATTGCAATTGAATGCTGGGGTGAGTGGGAGGCACATTCTTGCAAAAATTCTGTGGCCCATAGCAATTTGACCTGAATATGAAGTGGCTGAACTATCTTGTTCTTAATTACTAGTATACATGTGAGGGAAATAACGAAGACTTAGTTAAAATGGTGGGTTTATTTACCATGGTTCTGCATTCTAATATTGATTGTAGGACAATGTAAGCGTTTGTGTAATTATATTTTGGGTGTTTGAGTTCAGTTGCGAGGGCCTCAAATTTGTAGGTGTCCAGGTGTCAAAGTTTGTGCTTTATTGAAGTGCACAATGTTAAATGATTGTCAATGGTGTCTTTTCATCTCTGAGCTTAAGTATTCATTTCAGCAATGGACTTTATAAGGCTAATCTTTTTAGTAGCTAAAACCAGATCATTGCAAGCCTGTAATGTGGATTTCCATTCAGCATGGGAGCATAATCTCTGACTTGAATAGATTGCACTAATGCAATGCATTCATGATTGCTAAAGTTGTTTTAGCATTTTCGATGGGAGCATAATCCTTGATTTGAATAGATGGTGCAAATACAATTGTGTTCATGATTGTGTGAAGGTTGTTTTAGCTTTATTCTTGTATGCAGTTTGAGGGTTTCTGCATAATGGTTAATACAATTGCGTGTACTGTCAGACATGGCTACTTTATCTTTTCTTTGGGAATCTGGATGATTGTGATTGCTTGGATATTCTTGTGCATTTTCTTTGTTTGACCTCGTTTGTTAATGAAAATTGCAGCACATGCAAGATGAGGATGCTGGCAGGCCTTACAGGAAGTTCATATAAAAGTATTCAGAAGCCTTGTAATAATGGCGGTTTTAACAACTGGATTTTGTTGGACCCCAAAGACTTGATGCACATTTCTTATTTTCTGTTTCTATTTCCCTGTAAGATCTTGAGAATGTGTTTTCCCATCCTGAACTTGAACATGATTTTTTTTGTTCCTGTCAGTGTTGTATTGGCATAATCACTGGAAATTCAGTACTATTGCTCTTAATCTCATTCCGTGCCGCCCTATGCATAATAGATTGTGTCCTACCTTCAGGTTCTGCTCTTTTAGCTTGGTGACTTGAAACATTGGCAAGAAAAGAAGAGGCTTCCCGATAAGGAGGAGCGCATGTGGATATGGGTTGTAAGAAACTCATGTGTAAATGGGAAGATTATTGAGATTCACTTATGAATTTGAAGTTGCACATTGGAAGATTAAGGTGAAAGGACATGATATATAAGTCAAGTGGGCTACTCTTTTTAACACTAATTGATTTTAAGATGCAACCTCACTTAATTTGTTACCATGGGCTTTGGTTGAGGGGGTTCCCACCTCGACCGGAAGCCTTTTCTTTTCTTGCCAAGGATCTAATTCAAGTCACCAACAATTGGTATTAGAGCCGGTGGTTCGTTCGGCTGGGCGCAAAGTGGGGGTATGTGGTCCCGCAGGAAGTACCATGGACAAGAGCATGTACCACATGGCACGCGTCTTGCGCCTAACCGAACAAACCATCGGTTCTAATACCACTTGTTGGGAAGATCCAAGGCGGGAGTCCATCGTAACCAAGTCCCATGGTAACAAGTTAAGTGAGGTTTCATTTTAAAACCAATTGGTGTTGAAAGGAGTAATCCATTTTAAAAAAGTTGGAGTTCTTGAGGTTGAGGTTAAGTTAGGTTATGTTAGGCAATAATCCTATAAAGTAGAAGAATAAGGCCTTATTCTTAGATAATTTATATTATTATTTTTTTATTCAACTTACATAATTTATTTAAAAATAAAAAAATAAATGATATGACATTTATCTATTTCCACTGCTTTTCTTACCTAATTTTCCTAATTTAATTTAATCTCACTTAATTTAATCTTAGACCCTTAAAGAATAGGATATGATTTAAGTCAAAATGTATCGATATGCTTGCACTATCCTAGTGTAGCAAATTCATTTTTCAATTTGGAAGTTTTCCTACGTTGCTTTCCTTTTCTTTTTGAATTTATATGTATGAGAAAGTTTGAGTGGGATCCAAAATTTTTCTATGATTCATAGGAAACACTTTAACATAAGAGGTTGGGAAAGTTTTTTATTTTTCCCATGGGAAAGTGATGCCTTTTATAATATAAGATTCCCGAAGTACCTCTAAAAATTAATTTATAACTTTAATAATAAGGGTAATTTAGACATTTGAATAAACTTTCCCACCAACTTTCCCATATTTCCAAATGTAAACCAAACATGATAATGTGTTCTCTGGAAAAATTTTCCAAAAAAAAAAAATTTTTTTTCTTGAAGAAAAGTTTCCCAAAAAACATTTCCTAGAAAAGAACCAAACACACCATAAATCTTTCTCACCCCCTTATCCAATTCCTATTAACTCTGTCCAAATCTGCTGCTTTTGGAAGTTTGAAATTTAAAGTTTCATAACCTCTCCCAACCTTGCATTCATGGATCACCACTCCCTCACCCGACCATACACGCCTTGAGTCCCTATGCCCCCTTAGAAGGTACGATCCCCTCCTTGACCCTTATCATGCTTACCTAGAGGACTCGCCTAGAAAAATTATAATCATCCACTTCTATCATTATTTTAGTGATTTTTCTAAGGCATTCGATAAGATGATAAGAGCAGTCACTTATACTGACTCATTGTTTTGTGTGTTCTTTTACGTCCATGACTCTAAAATGAATTCAAGGATGCATGACCTGCTACTACGAGCTTTGACTGGCTCCGAGATTGATTGCCCGAGGCTTGAAGAATAAGGAGTGGTTGATGCTCCCATCGTGGTTGAGGTTCACCTAATCATATTTCTTATTTTTATTGAAGACCATGTGGTACCCTCATTTTTGTAAATATTTCAGTTTATTTTGCTTATATAGTTTATTCTTGCATGCTTGTTTTTCTCTTTTGGTGGTGTGCCCATTGTGTGTACGTGGTGGATATTTGGATGTTGGAGTCGTGTGGGCTCGGGTCACTGATGTATATTTGATAGCCATATACAATAAGGTCATCAAGGAAGACATCAAATATACATCATAAGAGCTAAATACTTGATTACATGGAAAAAGAGCTCTATTCACTCATATCTCTCTTACAAACAAATGGTTTCAACAAGGGTAGCTTGGTAATTTGCTCCATATCTTAAGAACCATAAAGCTTTTGAGGAAGTCATCCTTAGAGTCAAAGATAGACCATCCAAAGAGCTTTCCAATGGTTTTTGAATCTTGGAATTTGGAGAAGAGATGAGCAAGTTATTCAAGTTTTAATCTAACTTAGTTCATTTTGATTCTTTATGATGTCATACTTGTATTAGATGATGTAAGCAAGATCCCTTGTATTTCTTTCATACCACACGCCAAGGGGGTCTCTCATTTAGTATAAATAGACCCCTTGGGTGCCTTGTAATCACACATTATTCAATATATGAAATACAAATCAAACACACATGGTGTTGTTTTCTCTCTAGCTTTTGTGCTAGTTTTTGAATCTCTCGAGGGAGTTTCGAATATCCCTACTTCTAGCCTAGGGTTGGCGTCCCTTGGTGGTGAAAGGTAGAATTGGAGAAGTATTTGGAGTGGTGTGCCTATATCTCCATAGAAGTCTTCAAAGCCATTATCATTCATCATTCGTTCATCATTCAATTCGTAAGTTTCATTCTAGTTTTCATTTGATCTTGTTTTTGTTTCTTCATTGTTTCAATCTCAAGATCATTCACATACCATTCCAAACATTCAAGAAACTTACATTCCATTCCGTCACACAATCGTTCCATTCATTTCCATTCATCCATTTCACCGTTCAATCATCCATTCATTCATACTTTCATTCGTTCATTCATTCATTCGTCCACCCTGATAAAGATTTCCATTGTTCTTTTCGTTTTCCATCTTCTTTCATTCAATTTGGTTGATCTTTAAGAACTTTCAGAAGCAAGATTCTTATCTTGGTTTTTAAAGATCCTGTTTCCAAGTATAATGAGATTCCATTGATCCCATTATACATCAAAATTGGTATTAGAGCTTAGGAGATTAATTCTCTTAGTTCTTGCACCATATTTTACCCATCTTTCCATCACAAAATCATCCCCCACCATCCCTCCATTACACGTCCACCATAAGCTCCACAAAGAACCCTAAAAGCCCAAACATAATCAAACCTAAAAACAAATCCCCTCTCATCCCTTACGTGCTAACCCAAAACCACGAGTTTCTTGTGATCTTTTTGCATCAAGATCAATTCTAATGGCTGGTCCAAGCTCTCCTACGAAGTCTCCTACAACTTCCAAAGAAGATGTAGAGTTGATGAAACAAAAGATCGTTTATCTTTCCGATCAATTGAAGAAATACATGCATCTCCAACATAGGGTGAATCGTGAAGAAGAATCACGAGGGTCTCCACATAAAGAAGAGAACGATCAAAGTGAAAGGAGTAGACGTCCAAGAAGGGAAGAACGCTTTGATTTCAAAGTGGAGATTCTGGAATTTGATGGTAATCTTGATCCTGAAAACTTCTTAGATTGGATGCAAACTATTGAACGTGTTTTTGATCTTAAAGAAGTTGATGATGAGAAGAAAATGAAGTATGTGGCTCTTAAGTTGCGAAAACATGCGTCCATTTGGTGGACCAATTTGCAAAAGAAGAGGCAAGCTAAGGGCAAGGACAAGATTAGAACATGGAGTAAGATGAAGAGCAAGTTGCAAGAGAAATTTCTACCACCAAGTTATCTCCAAGACAACTACTACAAATTGCAACGTTTGGTTCAAGGAAGCAAAAGTGTGGAGGAGTACACAAAGGAGTTTGAACATCTTCTTTGGCGTTGTGATCTCAAAGAGAATGAACTACAAACTTTGGTACGTTATCTTTTTGGTCTTAATGATTGGATTAGACACATTGTTGAGTTGCAACCATACAAAACCTTGGATGAGTTGAGTTCTTTATCCCTTAAAGTTGAAAGGCAAAAGAGAAATAAGGGTATAGAAGTCTTGAACAAATACCAAACTCCACAAGAATCATCCTACCCTACACACCTATACACGCCACAACAAAAACCCACATTCTCCACAAAACAACCAAACACAAAAGCTCCACAAAATCAGCCCCCATCCATCCCTAAACCCCACGTCCAAGAAGCCAAACCTCTAGCCCCACGAAGGTGTTTTCGTTGCCAAGGGTTAGGTCACTATGCCTCGGAGTGTCCTAACAAAAGAGTTGTATCTTTGGTTGAATATCAAAGTGCTTTGCATGTTGAGCCGGAGTATAATGAAAGAAAGAATGAAGAGGAAGTTGTTGGCACCATTGACGTGAATGAGGAAGAAGATGTAGAAGAGGAATATGTAGAGGAGCCGGATGATGGAGAGTTACTTGTTATAAGAAGGGCCTTGAATGAAGCTCATGTGCCGAATGACCAAGTACAAAGGGAGGCTATCTTTCTCTCTCTTTGTACCATCAAAGGAAAAGTATGCTCATTAATCATAGATGGAGGAAGTTGCACCAATGCCGCCTCTACAACAATGGTCAAGAAGTTGCAATTGGAGGTTATCCCTCATCCCACGCCTTACACTATACAATGGCTAAGCCAAGGCCAAGACATTCGTGTGGATCAATGGGTCTTCGTAAGTCTTTCAATTGGAAAGAGTTATAAAGATTCATTATGGTGTGATATTGTTCCTATGAGTACTTGTCATATTTTGTTGGGAAGACCATGGTTGTTTGATAGGAGTGTCATACATGATGGGAGAGCCAACACTTATACTCTCATTCTCAATCAAAAGAAGATCACTTTGACACCTCTAGCACCATCTTCTCGGCCTAAGGAGGAAGAAAGCAACATTGTGATGATTATGAAGGTGGAAAATCATGAGTATGAAGAGCATAAGAGTCTTACTCTTGCAAACTTGGAGGAAAGTAAATCGGACCCAAGCAATCACCCAATTTTGAATTCTCCTATGAAACGTATCTATCATATGCTCCCTAAAGATATCAACTTGAATCTCATGGTTGAAGTGCCAAGGATTCAAAGAATTCAAGAGGTTCTAGTTGTCGATGACCATTCAAAGATGGATCGTTTCATACTATGTCGTATTACCCATGATAAAGGCAAAGTGGTGAAACTAGACTTTGGAATTGTGAAGTTACATGAGATTTTTACATCCATGGAGAAATATCGAGAATCAAAGTCCAATAATGTCTTTTGGTTATTTTGGAAGAAGTTGATGAGGTTTATTAAAGGAGTCTATGATGACTTCAAAGCCTTTAAGAAGAAAGCTTGTAATCTTTTGCAAAGAAGGCAAACAAGAGAGTTGATACTCAAAGTTTGAGGACAAACTTTTTTTCAACCGGGGGAGTACGTGTAATGGAGGGATGGTGGGGGATGATTTTGTGATTCCATTGATCATATCTCTAAATACTTGATTACATGGAAAAAGAGCTCTATTCACTCATATCTCTCTTACAAACAAATGGTTTCAACAAGGGTAGCTTGGTAATTTGCTCCATATCTTAAGAACCATAAAGCTTTTGAGGAAGTCATCCTTAGAGTCAAAGATAGACCATCCAAAGAGCTTTCCAATGGTTTTTGAATCTTGGAATTTGGAGAAGAGATGAGCAAGTTATTCAAGTTTTAATCTAACTTAGTTCATTTTGATTCTTTATGATGTCATACTTGTATTAGATGATGTAAGCAAGATCCCTTGTATTTCTTTCATACCACACGCCAAGGGGGTCTCTCATTTAGTATAAATAGACCCCTTGGGTGCCTTGTAATCACACATTATTCAATATATGAAATACAAATCAAACACACATGGTGTTGTTTTCTCTCTAGCTTTTGTGCTAGTTTTTGAATCTCTCGAGGGAGTTTCGAATATCCCTACTTCTAGCCTAGGGTTGGCGTCCCTTGGTGGTGAAAGGTAGAATTGGAGAAGTATTTGGAGTGGTGTGCCTATATCTCCATAGAAGTCTTCAAAGCCATTATCATTCATTATTCGTTCATCATTCAATTCGTGAGTTTCATTCTAGTTTTCATTTGATCTTGTTTTTGTTTCTTCATTGTTTCAATCTCAAGATCATTCACATACCATTCCAAACATTCAAGAAACTTATATTCCATTCCATCACACAATCGTTCCATTCATTTCCATTCATCCATTTCATCGTTCAATCATCCATTCATTCATACTTTCATTCGTTCATTCATTCATTCGTCCACCTTGATAAAGATTTCCATTGTTCTTTTCGTTTTCCATCTTCTTTCATTCAATTTGGTTGATCTTTAAGAACTTTGAGAAGCAAGATTCTTATCTTGGTTTTTAAAGATCCTGTTTCCAAGTATAATGAGATTCCATTGATCCCATTATACATCAGTCACCATCTTTTGTGTTTTACTTGTTCTTTTGTGTTTGTTTTTTTTCACCCTTTTGAGACCCCTACCCTCACAATGGGGAGATTGTGAGATTTAAGTGTGGGAGGGAGTATTCTTACTTGGGTAGGTTTTTTTTTTTTTTTTTTTTTTTTTTTTTTTTTTGAGTGATACTTTGGTAGTTTTAGGTTTTGTTAGTTTCATTTTCTTTTTGCTTGTGTAGCTTTGTTTTAGGTTAATTTGAAAAATTTTGAAAAAGAGAGAAAAATTTTGTGAATATCCCAAAATTTTTTTGTTTTTCTTCTTTACGAGTAGCTTATGCTTGTATTTTTGCATTTAGCTACTTAGCTAGCTGAGTTGTTTAGTAAAAAACAGTGATTATGTGCATGCCAAACCTTTCCTTCAGTTGTGGCTATGAATTATTTGATAGTCTTTTCGCATTTGCAAAGCGGTGTCCTTACCCTTAAATCACCTCTAGCTTGTTTTCGTGATTTTCTTGCTGTAGCAGGTTTTTGTTTTAGTTTTTCATGCTTTTTATACTCTTAATAAGCCGGCAAAACCAACAAGGGTTGGTGTGAGTGGGCGACACTCACACCCCTTAAGTATTTCGTATACGTATGGAGCAACCTAAGTTGGGACGGTAACCCCTTTTCGGAGGGCCGTCCAAATTCTCGAAAAAACCTAACATGGGTGCTTTGGCATATGCTTGTTTGTTGGTTTACTAACGTGGTTTGGCAAGGTGGTTCGCGGTCCCTCGCCCCTTAAGTACCTGTTTACGTACGGAGAAAACCACGCTGGGAGAGTAAACCCCTCATGGGTCACATTTCATCTCGAAACATGCCAACTCGAAAAAAAAAGATAATAAATGAGTGAATAAAGTCCGAAACCTCCTCCTTATGTAACATGTGACCCTCACCAAGTCGAGGGCGACACTAAATAGAGCGGGGTGACACATATCGATAAATAATTATTAAAAATGAGCATGGATGCATGGATAGCCGAGACTTGACCGTCTTGCCTTGATTTGACCAAGAATAGACTAAAGACACATGCACCTGTACACAAGGAACCCGTTAGGCAAGGTTGAAGTGGAAAATTTGAAAGATTGGTCTCACCTGAGTCTAGTGTCTTGTCATGTACATTTTAATTGCTTTTGGTTGATCAACGACATGGTTTGAGTAGCTTTTGCAGAACTGCGATCATGAGTTCATCCTTCCTTTTGTAAAAAGTTTTTGTTTTCACTTTCTTTTCTCCCTTTTCCTTTACTTCCCTTTGGCTTTTGTGGGTATAGCTTCTACAAAACCTCACGAGATCACACTCGCCATCCGGGCTGTCGGGGGGTTTAAAGGGCTTGATGCATACGCTAAATGCATCCGCGATTCCTGCGAAAGTGAGTTAGGTGTTTTCTTGTTTGTTTTTGTGTAGTCCTTTGTTTCATTTTGTTCGAGACGAGCAAAAGGCTAAGTATGTGTGTGTGTGTGTGGGGGGGGGGGGTTGTTTAGGCTTGATTTTGAGCCTAAATGCATCTCTTTCCCTTGACAGTTTCCTCGTTCCCTCGAATAATTATGGCTTTTTTTACATTACTTTTCTTCCTTTTAGGTATCTTTGGCAATAATATGCAAATGGAGGAAAAGTGTGCTAAAAAAGGCAAAACTGAGATGAATCAAAGGATAAATGAGCTTTGAGTGTGAACCCCAAGGAAACCCGGCTCAAGAAGATGGACGTAAGAGCCTTAGGCTCAAGGACCTCAAGAAGACTCACGACAGGAGAAGCCTCACGACCATGACACATTGAGTCACGGCGTAACATAGCCCTCCCAAAGCCAAGGAAGGGAAAGTCAAGCAACCTCGAATAGAAGGTGTATCACGGTTGTGACACACCACCTCACGACCGTATCAAAGAGGACAAATCTGGGTTTCAGATAGAATATACCTCACGACCGTGACAGACACCGTCACGACCGTGACGCCATGTTTCCGTCGACTTAATTTCAGGCTCAAAATGATTGAGTTTTGACCCCTTTCCTCCATTGTATAAATAGGGAGACTCGATTATTTTCCAGCAGCTTTTGATTATTAAGTCTTAGCTTTAGTCTTAGGATTTTAGTCTTTAGTTTTAGGTAGGATTAGATTAGGGTTTTCTCCCAATTGCAAATTCATTGAATGTCAATTTAGAGTTTATTTTTGTAATTGAATTTATCATTATTGTTTCTTTACCTTTAGAGGATCAATGAGCACCAAGTTCTAGTAAGTTTCTTCTTCTTCTCCCTTAATTTCAGTTTCAATTGGTTTAGCTACTCGATTAATTATCTTTTTTATGAATTTTATTAGTTAGATTAGCATTGTTATGTTAGCTTTTGATAGAATCATGTTGAATGTTGGATTGATTGTTGAAATACTGGTAGTTGTGAATATGTGTTGCTAGTTCCTCTAGGGTTAGGGGGTAACTAGGGCTCCTAATGGGGGATTAGTAGGATTGGGGTGATTAATGAGGTAATTAAGTGTTCCCTTCCTCTATTTCCACTCAATGCGGAGGATTTTGGTGTCTAGAGGCTATGAATCCTTCCCCAAACATTGAGTTGGAGATAGTGTAGGACTAATACTAACTCTGACGAGAGGGATTTTGGAACCGATTAGTTTGGATTGCGTTCGAATATTATCAAGGACCGTCATACACGGAGGTGATGACGGGCTTTGGGAAGTATGTATCAATTTATCACTCGGGAGAGGGAAATTGATGCTAGTTATCCTTGCAATCCTTACACTTGATAATCGAATGTCGATCATTCCTAAAACTACGAAATCCATGCTTAGGTTAGGTTGGGTGGTTTCAGATGATTCGGTGAATTGTTTAGCACTTCTTACCATACCTCTCCATTAGATGTCGATACTCTCGATGCAGGGAGGTGATAGAGTATCTTTCAACATCGAATTGGAGGATTATGTATGGATTAATTGGACACTAATATACATTGACGTGTGATTAGTGTCAGATTAGGAGAATTAGGCCTTTACGCTACCTACAAACCATCCCTACAAGAATAGTGGTGGAATCTAGAGAGTAAGCATCAAATCTAACTCTGGTGAGAGGGATTTGATGTTAATTCATTCACCTAATTCCTGTGTTGAATAGCTTGCCTATAAATCATCCCTAAACCTCTACACTGATCTTCTTTCTCTCGTTAGGAGGCCCGATCTGAGCTCTTTTCCCTTTTTAATTGAGGTTTTTCTTTTGTCTTTTAGTCCATATGTCTACCAAACACCCAAAACCTCGAACATCAAGCCTAGTTGGTGAGAGACCAATAGGTTCTTTGGTTCGGAAGCTCCAACTCCTTGTGGATACGACAATTACATCTGCACTATGTTGCGACTGAATAATGTCGAAGGCGTGCTACTAGTGTTACAACTAAAGCAAATGTTAACATCACAAGTGTTGAGCACAAAAACGTTAGGCGACTGAACGACCCAAATGTAATTCAACTCTCTCAAAGGGTGGGGACTAAAGGGTTGTACTTGCAACATAAAGGCTCCTTTTTCTATATACCAACTTAACTGCCTTATACAAAACCTAGTAATGATTCATCTAGTCTTTCAAGTACCACAATATGGGGTAAATGCAAGCACCTAACTTGACCAAACATTTCTTCCTCTACTCTCCAATAAACCTACATGCATCTCATCTCCTTGCCACTCACTAGTAGGGGGAGTTTCATCCTATGTGTCAAGACTTCCACAACCCCGAATGACTATCTCACAAGCATCCTTCAAATTTTTAACTATTGGCAATGAGCTAGATACTAGAACTCCCAAGCACTACTTGCCACGGTGGAGCTCTCAGTAGCCACTTGATTCAATTAAGCATTCTTCTGCAAGCCACTGTAGTGGTCCCCTATGTTTAAGGGGGAAATGTGTAAGCATGCCTCACTGTGCGGGATGACAGATCTGACTGGCAGAAAAACAAAATCAAGTATGTGTAGACGACATGACACTCTGAGAAAACTCCACATCCCTCGCTCGGCTTGTACCAAAAATGGGACATGAGGGACTTACTATTTCATAATTAAAATCACATATGGATAATTTGCAACAGACCACTCCCTAGCAGATCAATTTCCTACAGAAGCAACCCACTTCAAATAACTTCATGCTCAAGTCAAGTCCATGTGAAGGTGGGTTGCCTCAAGGAGCCCAAATCCTCCAAGTACCTAGATCCTTCCTCTATGGGTAAAGAGGCCATCACATCCATGCCCCAATGAGGAAATACCTACTAAGTCCAAGGCACGACTTCCTATAGTTAGTACTATTCATTTATCAGACATCTTGGAAGGGGTTTCTCCCTTTACTCTCTTTCTCTCTACTCCCTCACTAAACCTTTCCTTTTCTTGTAGTTCTAACTGACTAGTTAGGCTCCTAGGTTTCACACCTTCACCAACTTGCGCTTCAGAGCAACTCCTCTATGTTTACCAAAGGGACCAAGTCGAAATCCGAGGCGCAACAACAAAAGTTCCCAGGAACTTGACCATCCATCGAGCTACCCAAGCATCATGATCATCCTCAGGGCCGCTAAGGGGGAGCCCCACTTAGGTCATGCAGAATCATTCATCTTCCTTTATATGATTTATTCTTCTATGACACTTTCCATCTAAGGTCCAACCCACTCATACCTCAATTGGAAGCATTCCACACAACTTACAAGACTGACAGCGTACACTAGCCCATACTTATGTATGTAAATGATATCCCCTGAATCTTGCACTTCATCTATTGTAGGTAAAAATGAAGTTTCCCTAAAGAGTGTAGCGACCATTTTATGCGGAACAATATTAAAGTATATAAAATCCATTTATTATGCAATTTCTCATAAAATATAGGAATAATATTCTAGTTCGTAATTTATATTGCTTTTTTTTTCCTAAGAAGTTCACAAGATGTAAAAGACAAATTTGTATGTAGGTGAGAAAGAAATAGAGAGAAAGGGAGGGGGAGGAATGAAAATAGGCTAATTTCAAGGGAGTCAATGTTTGGTAGTAATTTCCAAGATGAAAAGAAATGATTAAAGAGAACAAGAAAACAAAATTAGTGGCAATTTCTCTTTCAAACTAGGGCATATCAATATTAATCAACACAAGAAAAAAAAGGGGGAAGTTACCTATGACAATTGAATGATGAATTTCATAAAGTAAACTTCCAAAAAATGGAATTTTTCCAAAGTTTTTCATAGCGGAGGAAAAAAGGAGCAATAAAATCGGGAATTTGGTTCATAGTTTTCTTATTTGTTGTTGATATCAACAATTTTTCTTATGATTGAAAAATGTGGCTTACCAGAGATACTTCAGGTAGACGGGAAGGAAAGAATCAATTGTTAGCAGTAGGTGTAGACAAAAGCAAAGGGAGCCAACAAGCCCTCAAATGGGCAATTGACAATCTCCTTCAAAGAGGCCAAGTTGTGGTGCTTGTCCATGTTAAAGTTAAAAAGGATGGCCCTTTAGCCTCCTCTCGTGCCGGTAATTCATGCTATATTTCTATAAATCACTGATATATAGTTGTAAAGTATCTTATTTGTTATTCGTGTAAATAAATGTCACTTGAGAATATATACTCCCTATGTAGCCTATAAAATTTGGAGATAGTGTGTGGGTCCAACCTATAAAATTTGTTGTATTGATGCGACATATGTTGGTTCTCAAGATATCAGATGTTGTTATGTAATTGACCATATAACGTTAAGACATTTGTAAAGGTACACAATTCAAATCTAAAAAAATTAGCTTTAATTTAGGATATATAATTAGGTGAAACAAAATTTATTTTTAAAAATACTAGAACAGGGTTAAAGACCTTTAGTAACCTTACTCAACTTCACCCTCACATTAATCATAGGGTAAGTAGAAAATATAATTTTTATGATAATAGTTGTATATGCGCAAGAGGAGATATAGACTTAAACTAAGGACATGTACTTAGATTGATGCAAAATAAATAATAAATACCTATTTTTATTCTACTAACTTCACTTCAAAAATATTAGTCATGCATAGCACAAATCATCAAAGCTGTTTAATAAATTTGCTCAAAATTTTGATGACGCTGTCCCTATAACTAATAACTTCATAAATTATAATTCAAATTTTAATCGATCTTTTGCATCTTGCTGTATTTTATTTATTTACCTATTTATTTATTTTGTGTGAGTCCTTTCTACAGGGAAACAATTGGATTCGCAGGCAAAGAGTGTATTTTTACCATTTCGATGTTTTTGCACTCGAAAAGATGTAAGCACTCATTTTCATCAACAATATAATAATATTCTTCTAACAAACTATTCTACATATTTTTTTTTATTTTCAAAAATTTCATAGGTATTTTACTCATTGCTCAACTTGTTCACAATACATACGAGGCAAACTCACTTGATCATGTTCTAACTCAACCCATTAAAAAGTTTTAAAAGGTTACACTACAAAAATAAATATGCTAAAAATTAAATTAAATCAAAGCACCTGTAAAGTAAGCTATAATCTCGCACTTTGTCGTCATCTTAATATTTCATCCAATATCTCCAATCAATAGAAGCAAGTCAAACTACCCATTTGTAAAAATCAATGCATTTACATCCACCTTAAGGGTATCTTTTCCTGAAGGTTGCCAATGCTCTTATTGTTTGAAGATTGTCTACAAACTTGACCTCAAGCTCTCTTCCATTCATTGTATTAATGTCTTTCAACACCAACTGAACTATTCATTGAAGTAGTGCTTCCGATATGAACCTAATGTTAGAAATATTCTCCTTTCGTCCATGCGAACAAGTCAATGCTATGACAACATGTATCTGTTTTGCTTCCAACATCAAACCATGCCATTACAAGTTACCTATCATCCCTTAATTGTTGTGAAAGCAATTTTTCCTCCCAAAATCCCCCCATATAAATGTTCATAGTTTTCTCTTAAAAGAAAGATAATGCAAGCAAATTCTCCTTCCTGCCATACCTATTGGACTTCGGGGCAATCTGGAAAATGGTGTTAATATAATATGTTATTTTTAAGAAGCGTGTCTCACTATAGTTCTCACAAAAGATAATCAAATTTAGAAGTCACTTATAGTTCCAGATCTTCCTCCATGATTCATCACATGTATCGAAAGAAATTGAAATTTAGAACAAAGAAGCCATCTATACACTCAAAACATCATCCTTTGTCAAGATCCAAATTTATTCATAACTGAGGTAGAAGTCATTGAGAGGTAAACTCTTAATCATTATGGAGTCTCTTACGTTAAATAGCGTATAATAATATCATGGATATGAAGTCTCATTGGGGTCTATAAGATCATGAACAAATCATTTAGACATTTGTCATTCTCATGGGAGGAGGAAATCAAAATCGTTTTATTCCAAACCACTCATTTTATGTTTTAATTGAATATTGGCTCTTTAAATACCATGTTGACAAAATCTATAGTTGCAGCCAAGACATGATAAAAGAAGGTTAGTTCTAAGAAAGTATTTACTTCTCAAAACTCAACTCGCCAAAGATTCATGCCCTTTAGAACACTTATAAGCCTACATAGCTAATAAGGACCCATTGAATGTATGAAGCCCTCAATTGAATCTTTTAAAACACTTTACAATACGTTTTTCAACTTTTCTATCATATCCCCTTATTATTGGCATGTCATAAAGCGGAAAGATCCTAGAAGGTATGTAGGAATTGCTTGTGCAATAGGTTGGATAATGATTTCCATGCTTGTTAGGGAAAGTAATTTCTTCATTCAACCAATTAATTTGTTTAAGCTTTGGGACCTTGATCGTCCCAACAAAGTTCCTTCTTAGACCTTTAAACTATAGTCAAGACTCCTAAGGTTTTTATTTCACTATTTCTTTAAGATTGAGTAAAACTCTCATAGGTAATTACCATTAAGCTTCACAAGTCCAAGGCAAAGGACAAGTACCAAATTGGTCTGGACAAGCATGGTCCATTAACCCCATAATTTTCATCCTTTTGGTTCCAGAAAGTATTAGAACATACCCAAAACCCCCTAGTTCCTTAGTTGATATTCTTCCTAAATGAAAGTTTTGACTTTTAAATATTAATGTTTTGATGATGCTTCTTCATATTGGCTGAGTATCATAACTATATCAAGCATTCATCTTGACTGTCCACGAAGAAAGACAATCATCGGCAAAGAAAATATATGATATTAATATTTCCCATCCTCTTATGTTGAAGTGATGAAGCTCACCATTTTTCACCTTAGTAACCAAACTTAAGAAGGTATTTGTTTCAAGGATATAGGGTTATAGAAAAAAAATTAGATTTCCTTGGTGACCTCTATTTAGAAAAACATACATATACACCTTCCTATTAATGATGAAACCATAAGAGACAATAGAAACGCATTTACACAATTTAGAACGCCCATTTCATAACAGAATGTATTTTCAATAGAATAGCCTCAAAAATCCACTCACACCACCTAGTTGCAAGCTTGACCCATACTAAGCTCGACTCCAACCATCCCCTTCCTTGAAGAAATGTGTCACTTCATATTGTTAAAAACATACAAAGCTATGAAACCATTATCTTAAACTAGGTTGTCAATAAAGAACAAATTTTAGTGTTTTTAAAACCACCAAAGGTGGATAACTTAACACCAATTCGCAAAAGTCTTAGAAACAATCTTAAAAAGAACATATAGTTCAAAATTTACTCATCTTGGTGTGTTCTTTCAGTCTTAGAGATAACCAATTGCATACATAGACATCGACGTTTGCGCTCCCACAAGAATGCCTTCTCACCCCATCGATACCTTCTACAAATTTAAAATTTTGATGAAAAGATTGCTTGCACACTGGCAAAACTTTTAGTGAAAGATTGCATACATATGTTCAAGCTCGGAAACTTTATAAAGATGCATTTTAAATAGCGTTGCCTTGATTTTCTCCACTAAATACAATTTCAAGAGAAGTTTATTCACACTTCTGGTCATTATTGGTGTTAAACCTAAGAAAACAAATCAATATTCCCTTGAGACATTGGTGTAAATAATTTTGCGTAGAAGGAAGTAACAACATTTGTAACAAATGTGCCTTGTTTCCTCAAAATATATTCATCATAAGTGCCATTATATTGCTAGGATTCGTACAACCTTACGATCAAATTCTATTAGTCTCCCCCGTTAAAAATCGTATAACCAAAGGGAATTCTTGGAGGTCAAGCGAATTGCCTAACTGGACTTCAATAAGATTACATTACTAATGGTTTCTTATCGTGGGGGCTTAACTAATGTTTTTTCAATGAGTAAGAGTATGTCATTGAAATTCGCTTGTAGGATCACATCCTATGCCTTGTGCTAGTTGCGCTCATTGGTCCAACAATATCCACTAATAAAGTGAATTCTCATTCATTTTTGACAAATCCACATTCATCTATTATCGCACATGTTTCTAATACGCATTCTAATGGCATGATGTTATGTCACACTTTACCCTATTATTCTTGATTCATTTCATATCAAATCTATTTCATTTTTTTTTATGGAAACTTAATATTCATTTTGATTTTGTATGTCATATTTTCACTACTGTCCCTTTTCTCTGAAACTTTAATAATAGATACAATGTTGGGAGGTGGTGATAGAAGATAGGGACGTATCAAAGGCTATAATCGACTTTGTCACTCAATCAACCATCGAAGTCCTACTCCTTGGTGCTACCTCCAAAGGTTCCTTTTTAAGGTTAACGTTAATTAATTTACTTATTTTGTTTATTTCGATTCAAGAAATGAATGAAATATTTTTGACAGCAATAGGGATTACAGTATGGGGAAGGATCCCCTTATTTAGTTTCTTTGTTTATGACACTATGGTTGCTTATATTCAGAACTTCAGAAACTCTTTGGACTAATAAATTAATGATACAAATCACGGTGCACATAGCTGCAATAAATGTATGTTTCATCCTTTATATCTAAGCCATAAAATAGGGATCCAAATTCAAAGTTCCTATTGTTTATAACTTGATATATGCATACACATATTAAGCGTCATTACTAGCTATCTAGAATTGTTGATTAGTGAAGTAATTCAAAGTTAGTTATTTAAGAATGTTGTAACCGTGTTGATGATACAGTAGATTCAACAAGGTAGACACATCTGCAATAATATCTAAAGGGGCCCCAGATTTTTGCACAATATATGTAATATCCAAGGGAGGAAAAATCTCCTTCATGAAGTCTGCTTCTCGTTCAGCCCCTCTTAATTCTCCTCTTCGAGCCCAGATTATTAGCCAGTTAGGTGGCACACCCACTTCACCTATTCAAACTACAAAAGGTTACTCTCTATACCTCGACAACTTCATATTTTATACGATCAATTTGATTTATATTTATGTGCGAACAAGTTTAAGTTGAGTTTATGTTCCATTTCGTCACACTTAAGTATTATTTATGTTCTAGATCTAATTATTTTCAATTGAAGTTGATTCTGGTTTGGTTTGGATCGGGTCAAGTCAAGTTTATAATAAAATTTAATTGGGTCTATCTCAAGTCTCCAAGCAAACTAAGTGAAACTTCAATGTAGAACATTATTTCCATATTATAACAAGGGTGATTAAAATGTTGTTACCATAAACAAACATCATTTGTGAATTATTTTTCGAATTCACTATGATGTTGGTTCAAACTTCTTGTGGATCAGGCTCTGAAAGCGTAGCCTCACCGTCACCATTTAATGAAAGTGAAGATACAGAATTTAGGTAAGTGTTATCTTTATCTTTTGTCATTTTACTTTCAAATAAACTATAAAGGATAATACATTACAATTACATTACAATTGAGGAAAATAAATGTTAGACCTTACATACTTTAGACCTGTATCTTAACCGGTTGACCACAACCTCATTGATGACATTTCATATCATGTATATTTCATAGCACATATATATAGTTATTTTTGGGATTTATATTTAAACTAATGACATAAAACGGTATCCTGATCCTAAACATTACCCAACTAAAACTAAAATAATGTAATCTAATTTAATAATCTCATTATGAATTATCATTTGTGTCTTACAGTCTTACTGGATCAAGACCATTAGTTGATAACCTCAAATTGAAATGACCTTACTAAGGCTCCACCATATCCCGAAATGACCCAACTTAAGATGAATCTTAACTTGGTCACCCATTTATTGGGCGTAATAATTACATGACTTTGAATTAAGCATGCACTTAATTATAACATATTAGCAATTGCTAACAGGACACCATTTACAAGAGGAAGACACCCACATCATGTGAAATCTTATGCAGAGATGTTAATAGACACTGACATCTCCTTTGTAAGCTCTGGAAGGTCAAGTATGGATTCCTACTTCCCTTCATTTGAGTCTCCAGGGAGCAATAATAACAATAGACTATCAACAAGCTCTGATAATGGAGATTACACTTGTGATTTGTCATCTCGTAGAAAACCCTCCATTGACATTATGCCTAGCAACAACTTCTCTAATGCTTCTTCGGATGACAACATAAGTTGGTCTAATATGCAAGCACAAGCCATGGTATGTATTGTTCTTCATGAAATAGCCCATTGTGTAGTTTATGTTCATCTCATCTGACATAAAATTACTGGCTTTGAAGCATATGTAGAACATGAGTTGTCATATGCGTAATTTGCTACCTCAAGTAGTGAAATATATAAATATAAAAAATAAATGGCTATACTAATAAAATTGCAGGACGATGTTGAAGCTGAAATGAGGAGGCTGAAGATGGAGTTAAAACAAACAATGGATATGTACAGCAATGCTTGCAAGGAAGCACTCACAGCAAAACAAAAGGTACAATACTATCATTTTGATAGTATTGGTAAAACTAGTAGGAACTTAGACTCTAATACCCCCTACTTTTGGCAATTAGATGATAAGAATCCATACTTTGTTTTCGTCTATGGGTGGTCCCAAAAAAATAAAATTGTACTTTTTTTTGGGACCATCACCAAGTTTTGGGGTTGTGACTTGGTGGTTTACTAACTTGGCTTGCTGGACTTGTGCTTGATCGAGTACTTTTTGTTTAACCAACCACCTTGGATGCCTAATTAGTGCAAAACATACCCCTTCTCTCTCCTTCCTCCTTCCATCAATATAAACTCAGAATAAAGAATCAATCAATCAAGAATCCATTATTTTTCATTGTCGCTCAATGCAAAAAATGTTGCTACTTTGAACAACACCAACCCATAAAAGATGGCAAAATATGGAACCTAAAAAATAAAGTAGTGAAAGAAACCCAAACTTGTCGAGACGAAATTGAACCCATAAATTTTAACTTACTCTTGAAACCTAAACCTAGAAAAGAAAAAAAAAATCAACGTGAGATCATAAGTGTTTATAACAATCTCATAATTCAGAAAAGGAAAAAAAAAGGATTCATTGACATAGAAAAAAAAAATCAAGAACTCAAGATTGGTGATAGAAAGAAAGTGACAAAAAATTCACTTAATTAATAACAAGTGAGATCTTAGCCATAGAGAGAAGACCCTTGAGCTTCATACATGTAAAGTACTAAATATAATACACTTAGCCCACCTACGCATGAGACATTCTTACATGGGTGCCCGAAAATTTTCAATTTTCCATCAAAAGAAAATCATCCCCCCAAATTAGAAAATCATACTTATCTGAATAAACTCACTTGATTATCATTGAATATTGATCAATCTCGAATCTTTCAGCCAGAACGTTCCTAGAAACCATAGACAACAATCCCACAAACCTAGAATATTATAACCCACAAATCTAGAAAAACAAGAACCTGAATTCTTTTGTAATCATTCTGGATTTGGTTCTACATGCGAACATGACTCTCAGCGAAGAGCATAATCCCAATGGTCAAGATGGAGTATTCATCTCCGGAATCGCTAACATATCCGTGTGTAGGGACAAGGATCAAGAATGCTCCTGAGTTTGAATGAGAATTTTATGGTGTGGGGGGGGGGGGGATGGACTTACAAGTTGAGAGAGAGTGAGTGACTGAAATGGAAATTGAAGCATATGGAGGTGGAGATGGAATTACTTTTCAAATTAAATGGAGGGAGAAGGGAGGATAGGATGATGAATAAAGATTAAAAGATGAAGATTTGAAATCTTTTATATTTGGGTTTGAAGAGGAATGAAGTTGAAGATGAACATGATGATGAAGATGAATGAGAGAGAGCGAGAGAGAGAGAGAGAGAGAGAGAGAGAGAGAGAGAGAGAGAGAGACTTGGATGGTGACGATGATGTCACATAGACAACTAAACCTTACATAAATTGATCAAATAAATTTCTAGCATGCCATGTCAGCATCCACCGAGCCATAACCCCTAAACTACAATGGTCTAAAAAAAAAAATACAATTTCATATTCTTTTTTTTTTTGGGATCACATGCGTACAAAAATAAAGGATTATTATAGTCCAATTATTAAAATTATGGATTATTAGAATTAAATTTTCAAACTAGTATATATCTTCTTATTGTCTACGTCAAGGATCCTATATTAAGTAGTGTTGTTTTTGTCCAAATCCTGGACTAACCCTTATAAACTGACTCATGTTACTAAGACCAAATTTGCAAAGTCAACATTATTATTAGGTTTGAAATCGATGCAAACTAATTAGACATTCACTCAGGCATTAGAGCTTCAACAATGGAAGGCAGAAGAGGAAAAGAAAATGGAAGATACTCAAGAGGAATCAACACGAGCAATTATTGAAAGGGAGAGGGCCAAGTCAAAGGCAGCCATGGAAGCTGCTGAAGCTCACAAAAGGATTGCTGAGATTGAGGCTCAGAAGAGGATCAATGCGGAAATGAAAGCACTCAAGGAAGCAGAAGGAAGGAAAAAAGTTTTGTCATACGCTAATGAATGTGTTCGGTATAGAAAGTACACAATTGAGGAGATAGAAATTGCGACTGATTATTTTGCTGAAGAAAGAAAGATTGGAGAAGGAGGTTATGGTCCTGTGTTTAAATGTTACCTTGATCACACCTTAACAGCTGTTAAGGTGCTTCGCCCTGATGCTGCTCAAGGAAGGATACAATTTCAACAAGAGGTTTGCAACATACCCTTTGATCTCTCCAAGATAATGACGATATCAAAATATTTAAAATGTAAAATGTTTGTTTAGTTAGGGTCCACTTTTGATCCGAATGAAAATGTTCAAGTTAATGGTTTTATTTGTGTCATTTATTTGGTTTCATATATGGGCTAGTGAATTGCTCAAGTGAACTTACTCTCAAAATAGTGTTTGCCCAACCTTTGATTATAGGTGGCTTAGGTCTGTATGCAGAGTATGGGGGTTAAGGTTATAGTTTACGGGGTAGGGAGTTGCACTTCACATCATAAGAAAAGTGTTTATGTGCAAATTTGGCCTAGTATGATATGACACTCCTCTTTGGGCCCGCCATCCATCAATATGATCTCACTCATCTCACGTTATCCTATTTAGGTTTCTGATAAATTCCTTTCTATGAGAGGTTTTCTTAGATGAAACTATCTTATTATGGAAAGAAACAAATTAGAGGTTAAGGTGTAAAAGATGAGGAAAGAGGAATGATCAAACTCATGAATATAATTGTTCAAACTATCTTATATAAGAATTTTATTTTCCTAAAACCTTTTTGATATGTGTCATTCTTTGCCTAAATATAGAATTTTTATTAGGTTGAAGTGCTAAGTTGTATCCGACATCCGAACATGGTTCTACTCCTAGGAGCATGTCCAGAATATGGTTGTCTAGTTTATGAGTACATGCACAACGGGAGCTTAGAAGACAGACTTTTCTGCAAAGGAGGGACTCCCCCACTCCCTTGGCAACACCGGTTCAGAATTGCAGCAGAAGTTGCTACCGGCCTACTATTCTTACATAAGACCAAGCCAGAACCCTTAGTCCATCGTGACCTAAAACCTGCAAACATTTTGCTAGACCGGAACCTAGTAAGCAAAATTGGTGATGTGGGCTTGGCAAGGTTAGTCCCCCCTGATGTAGCAGAAGATGTAACGCAATACAGGATGACTTCAGCAGCTGGTACTTTCTGCTATATAGACCCCGAATATCAACAAACTGGTATGTTGGGGGTGAAATCAGATGTATACTCTCTTGGTGTAATGCTGTTGCAGATTATAACAGCCAGGCCACCAATGGGTTTGACTCATCACATTGAGAGGGCCTTAGAAAAAGGAAATCTTAAAGAGATGTTAGACCCAAAAGTGGTTGATTGGCCTATCAATGAGACTTTCAGCTTTACTAAGATAGCACTCCGGTGTGCTGAGATGAGGAGGAAGGATAGACCTGACCTTGGGAGTGTGGTTTTGCCAGAGCTCAATAGGTTGAGAACCCTAGCAGAGGACAACTTGGATGCTATGATGTTTGGTACTGGATTTCATGGTTATTACCTGAAGCCTCTTACCCAAGTCCCCGCGCAACAAGTAAGTTTAATTATATATATATATATATATATATATATATATATATATATTATATATATATATAAATATTTCCCATTCTTCTTTTGTATTGCTACATTGTTTTCACATCAAAATGCATGATTTTTTCAAAAAAATAAAATAAAATAAAATAAAATTGAAGTATAGAAAACTAATATTGCGTTATCGTTCATTTTGATACTCTTCAATTAATTAAAGTTTTACCCACAAAAAGATGTTAGACCTATTATTCTTCCACCTGCCTTGCACCTTGACCTTCCAAGTTTGAATATGTAGAACTTTAGAAGGCGGGGAGTTGAATGTTAGCTTTGTGTCTATGGTACCCCCGCTAAACCTTTTACCATGTTAACGTACATTGGATACCCATGAGATAGGGGCCCAATAATTGGTCCAATATACCATAGCAGAAAGTACAATTTTGACAAATGCACTCCAATGAAAGTAGTTAACCACTAATCTTGATTGAAATAGAAACCAAACAAAATTTTATAAATCTAAATCTAGTACGACCTTAACATTCATGTTATGATTCTCAATGTACTGAGCCATTTAAACTTGAGATATTTATAAATTGTTTTAGTTGATTTCAATTCCATTTCATTGCATTTTTTGTTGACAAAAAATCTTGTTTCTTATATGCAGGAATTGCTAAGTGGTCCACCATCACAAGACAGTAGTTGTTAAACCTCATTAGGTTTGTGGAAACTTATAACATGTTATCTAAAAGCATAGGTGATATAATATATTTTAGAATGTTCGTGTACTCACGACATGTAGGAAGTTACTAGTATTTAAACTAGTGTGTACAAATGTGACTTGCTTGTTCATGTTGTGGTTTATACTAAGTCAATGGCTAGCATGTGTAATTTTTGACAAATTTGACTTCAGTAGAATAGTTAAATTTTAACTAAGAAAGAAATGCTCTGATTCAGTATTTCTCTTCCATGCCATTTCCATCCTCTCGCTCATTCACACCATCTATCTAGTATTGAAAACAAGAGGGCTAGAATAGTGTCAGCGAAAATTGCCAGTATGCTTCGTTCTTTTAACCATGAACAAATATTAGATGCTTAAGGAATGAGTCCCCCACTTTAGTCTTTCCATTGTCGACATTGGATTATTTGGTACGCCTAACGAAAATTCAGGTCCGGAATATTCAGACATAAGACAAAATCAACAAACCAGAATCCTGTTTGTAACCAATTCAAACACACTGGACCTGAACACAATGATTTGAATATTTGAGTTTGTGGTAAGATTTTTTTACATTATTTACTAAAATTATGCATGACCAGATGTAAATCCGATTTTTCCAATAATTTTAGGATATATCTTTACAAAAATGGACTAAAAAAGCTAAATTCTCTAATGTTCAAACCCAAATCTATATGAGTGTGTGTATATTAAAACGAAACCTCCAAAGGGAGATCAGATCTTAAAAGAAACACTTTGAGAGGTTAGTTCCCTCAAACCAAACTCCAACCCTATCAAATTATTATCATCACAAATGTCAACTTCAAAAAAAAAAAAAATCATCCATGTAGGTGACAAATATTAATAAAAAAATTCATTAGCATTTTATAAAATAATATATTCAATTCTTTCTTCTACCAAATTAACTATTTTGATATATCATTTGCATCACAAAAAAATAGACTAATGTAAATTTTAAGAGATAGTAAAGAGTAAATCTCTCATGAAAAAACCTTATAATAATGTTCTATATTTTCTATAATAATTGTAGAAAGCAAATAAAATTTTTATAACATTACAATAAGAAGTTTAAATTATTAGTTACTGTAGACTCCGAAAAAATTCCCATTTAGAAAATTGTTTTTGTTGTGCTACTTTGAATTGTAAGGCAAATGAGGTTGCTTCAAACTTAATCACAATCCAATTAACTAGACCTGTTCAAAGGTCGGGCCGGGCGGGGTCAGCCGGGACGAAAGTTTTTGACCCGTCGGCCCGAGCCCTGACCCTACGGGCCACGGGTCTGGTCAACGGGCCGACAAATATATAAAATGGAGTTTTTTATTTATTCAAAAAACTTAAAATTTACACATTTTATTTATGTATTTAGACGGGCCAGGTCGGGTCATCGGGCCGGGTCGGGTCGGGTCACAGAAAAACTTTAACTTAATCTATGATTTCTTTAAAAAAATTTGTAGTTAGTCAGATTGGCGGGCTGGGCCGGGTCATCGACCCTCGGCCCAAGGCCGGCCCGACCATATTTCGGGGCCCCGACATTTTCGGGCCGGGCCGGGTCACCTTCTAAAATTATGACCTTGACCCGCATTTTTTCGGGCCGGGCGGGTCCCTGACCCATTGAACAGGTCTACAATTAACGATTAAAAAGAATTTTGACAAATCACTAAAATTAATTTATTCTCAGATTAAAGATAAAAATTCATAATTAATTTTAGTAAGTAATTATTCATAAAAATTGACTTTATAAACTTAGGTTGAACTAAAGTCAGTCACTTAACTGACCGACTAACTTGCCGGTTACTAACGTCAAGCCAGAAACTAATCAATGATCAACAACCTACCAAAGAAAGGATCAAGAAAATATCTAACTGGCCAGTTAGTTATCCAAGTATAAAATTATTTAGTATGTCAAACTTCTTGAATTAAAAGTCATGAAAATTAATTACAAATTTCCAGAAAACAATATGACAAAAGAATAGAGGAAAGAGTTGCAAGTTAATTTAAAAGATAAACTAACAAACTAAAATAACTCTTCCTTGCAAATAAGAGATAAGATTCATAGATAATATTACAAATCAGAAATTCAATAACTCCCAATTCGCTCGTTCATAAAAAGATCTCTACTAAAGTTTGTTTGTAGAAGAATAAAAGAGGTAGAGTTTAAGGATTTCATCAATTTAAACTATTATGTATGCATATGAAATTTAAACTATTATGCATGCATATTAAAGACAAGAATATAAAAAAATATACACGCTATACAAATACAAGTATCAAGTTAAGGGCTACATGATTATAATAATAAGAATGCAAAATAATAAAATTGAAATTAAATCTAACCTTGAATCAACAAATATATAATTGGCACATAAAGAAAGAGGGAGAAGATCAGAGGAATTACATAGTGTCAGTACTCCTCGAAATTTTAACGTCCATTATGATGGGTAGAAGCCTCTATCTATAGTGGAAGATGGGAGAATAATTGGAGAATATTTTGAGATTTTATTTGGTGGAAAAAGGGTGAAGGAAATAAAATAAAGGAGGATTTTATTTCGTAGAGTTTTAGGAAAAAAGAATAAAAATAATTCACGAATTGATGTTATTGTAATATAATCCGAATAATATATTATTCTTAGGAATTGTTATTGAAAAATAAGAGGAAAGAGAAAAGATTTCAAAATTCCAAACAACCAAACAACCAATTATGTAATAGGTCAAAGGTTGACCTTGGCAGAAAGAAAAGTCACGCCAACCCGCCGGACATTTAATATAGTAACTGTCTGATTAGTAGTATTGGTAGTGACAACTCACCTTAAAATGGTCATATCTCCCTCGTCTGACCTCCAATTGACGTGATTCAAGAGGTTTTGGAAAACATATATAATATTAATTTAAGCTCACTGAATTTCAAGAACATCAGAGATCTGTGTACATGATGGTTTTAGAAAGAGGGAGACTACGTATTTGAAGAAAATGAAGACATTTTGAGTGGAAATGATGGGAAAATGGGAGGTTTCTGCGAGAGGCTTGGAAATGGATGGAAATGTATGCTATTACATAATTGTCTGATTCGAGTGTTCTAATCTAATCTACAAAAATGTAATAAAAAGTTACAAAATAATTTTTCAAAATCGGGACAAAATCAAGTGTCTATAGATAGCCCACACTTTGAACGAGTTTTGAACAAAATCACAATAAAAGTAGTCTTGATGATCTTTAGGTGATATGATTCCCGAATAATTTCTTGAGCCTAAGCGATGCTTTAGTAGCTAATGTCCTTTGCATGATGTTTGATTGTTGATGAAGAATTGACGATGACTCGAGCGATTTGTTGCTTGGGCAAATTTGTACGTCGAACCTTGATTTATCGGGGTGGAGAATGAAGGCGACGATTTGTCGCATGCACAGATTTGGCGATAAATGAGGTCAAGTGGCGACTTTCCCCTACCCTGATTTGTTTGTAAAAGAACTAAAGGGGCTAATTTGTTGGTTGCACTAATTTGTCCGTAGATAAACAATAGGTAGTATTTTGTCGCGTGTACTAATTATTTGATAGATGAGTTGCGTGTGTGATTTGTCACATGCACCGATTCATCGTTAGATGAGTTGAAGGTTGTTATTTTTCACCTGTACCGATACTTTGATATCTGAGCTGAAAGTGGCAATTTGTCAACTGCATCGATTTGTCGGCAGATGAACTAAACATGCCAAGTTGTTGGTTGTGCTGATTTTTCGGTAAATGGATAGAAGGTGCCAATTTGTTAGCTCCATCGATTTGTCGGTAAATGAACTGAACGTGTCTATTTGTGCCTGCACCGATTTTTCAGTAAATAAACTGCACATCCCAGTTTCTTCGCTGCTCCGATTTGTTGGTAAATGAGCTGAAGGTGGCGATTTGTCGCCTGATGAACTAAAAGCGACGATTTGTTGCTTGATGAATTTACCGTGGCAATTTTCCGCCTGATAACTTTGACTGACTAGGATGGTTATCATGAGGATGTGTTTGAAATGACTGACGATCTTTCCAATAATCTCTTAGACGCTAGTGAAACTTACTTAGAGTATGATTAGGGATTACCCTAATCTTACTCGTAGTGATTTGCGATAGAGCTTGAGTCTTAGTGAGATGCCATTTGAATTTGGTTAGCTCACAATATACATTCTGAAGAAACCCACCACTGCCATGAGGACCTCCACCTATTCGTCATAGAGGACCTCCAGCAGCAGCAGTAATCTAAGTGCTAAAGTTTTGTTTGAAAGACCGAAATCAAGATTAAATCAGGGAAGTTGACTACACAGTATTCTCTATATATTATTCTTGTTTCGTTAATACTATATGTTCCTATTATGACAAGTGATCCTATCTTGTAGATACTCAACGAATTGGAACAAATCTCCCAAAATATTGAATATAAGAAGATTGGAGATCAAGAAGATTGGATTAAGATATCTTGGATTGGAGATCAAGAAGATTGGATTAAGATATCTTGTGAGGTTGCTGTCAAATACAAGATATCGAATATAAGGGATCAAGATATCTTGAGAAGATTGGAGATCAAGAAGATTGGATTAAGATATCTTGTGAGGTTGCTGTCAAATACAAGATATCGAATATAAGGGATCAAGATATCTTGTGAAGATTGGAGATCAAACAAAATCTAGAAAGATTCTTCAACTAAGGAAACACCAAGACTAGCCGTTGCATTGAAAGCCAAGCATCTATATAAAGAACGGTTGCCTCCCTTTTGTAATTAACGATTCCAAGCAAGATAAATCGTGTGTAGGAATTTTTCTTTAAAATTCCGAGTGTAGATACTTGGTTGTGAGTAGTGAGTTGTGTAACCAGAAGGTGTGTTCTGGTGAGGACCTCAGAGTCGTGTAACTAAAGTGAAGTGACCTCACTTTAGTGAGTTCAAGCCATTCTTCCTGCCTCAACTTTGAGGCCATCACGCAGGTTCATCCCAGATCTTACGCCTCGTAAGCATCTGTTGAGGACCTCACGCCTCTGATCCTTGGCCGAGTTTGTAACCTCCTCTATTTTCTAGCAGTTTAAGTTTATCAATAAAGAAGTATTATTAAGATATATAAGTGCTATTAACGTTCTTGTGTTGATTAAGTGCAGAATTTTTATACAACCCTATTCACCCCTCCTCTAGGGTTATTTCACATTCGTTTGCGATGAAGTGGCAATTCTCCGCTCTTTCCTTTTTTATGTGGGCATGCATACAAATGGTCTACTAGCCTCTAGACTTTTAGACACAAATGTTGCTCATTTTTTTTAGACACATGCATTTATGTACTTATGTACTTATGCACGACTATCGGCTTTATACATGTGAGATTGACATGATTTCTTGATGCAATGCAACTCTAATATGACCAGTGACGAAGCTAGTAAGGGTCAAGGGGGTTCAGTTGACCCCCAGCTTTTTAGAAAAAAAAAGTTAATTTGCAGCTATTTTAATAGCTAGAAATAGTTATATAGTATATTGTTTGCAAAAGTGTCAGCAAATTTGTAATGGCTGGATGGTTCTATCCTTGAACCCCGCTCGCGTGCTGGATCAATTGAGGTCATGAGTTCGAGGAATGCTCAAGCCAATTTTCCACCCTCCTTACATTTTAAAATACATCAATGCGCCTGAGGTCACGAGTTCGAGGGGTGCTTTAGCCTAAAAGATTTAAGCCAATTCCCTTGCTCCCCTACGTTTTAACTTTTAATGTTGTTGCCGCCTTCCAACTCAAGTCCGTTCTTATGTTTAAGTTATCAATTTTCTTACATTTGTATTGAATAATTAGTAAAATTTTCTAATTTTGTGATGAAATCATAATCTATTTATGTATTTTTATTTTCAAAAGTATCTCATTAAACTTTGTGTTAATTATTTGAATATGTTAAAGTTTTAGAATTTGTTCTAATATAATTTTCTTAAATTTGTGTAAAATTATCCCATTAAACTCTGAGCTATTTGTATATGTTAAATTTTTAGAACTTGTTCTAATACAATTTTTCTTTTTTTCATTAAATTTTATCTTGACACCCCTGGTATCGAATCCTGGCTTCGCCACTGAATATGACTAAGGGAACATGCATATGATTTCGTATTTAACAATGCATGTGACTCTATATGCTGGTAGCCCTAGTTTCTAGACTAGGACAATAACTCCCTATGTGTGAAGGCAACTTGTTGTGCAATTTCATTGGAAGGTAGGATAAGTAAGGTTGATAATATGGATGATAGAGGCAACTGTTTGGATGACTTGCTTTACCAAAGTTGTTGCATCTTTATCTTTTAGCTTTCTTGAATGATTGTGAGACAAGGAGACCTACTGGAAGAGGATGAGAACATCATAGGATTGGCTGCTTCTGAAGCTATGTTAAGGCATTGCAAGCCCAGTTGCCAGGAAACAAAGATGATGTTGAGATGATCACTTCTAAGACCATGTTGAGGTGCTACAATCCCCTATTTTGGCACATTCTTGATTAGTAGAACCTTTTTTTTTTCCTTGTAGGACTACTACTAAGCCATCAACGAAATTGGATAGGACAAAGAGCAAGATCTTTGCTATTTGATGGAATGATGTCATGTTACTTCTTATTAAGATGACTACCCAGAGGAGGATGCCTAGGGGAGTAGTTGGTTGTGTAGTTTCCTAGAGTCGTACCATGATCATAAATGTTGTTTCCAGTTAGTCATTGACTTGACATGGTCGTCTCCTTATTCTTGCTGAAAGATAAGCCCTCACTCAGGTGTCCTTAGAGGGCATTAAATAAGGAATCTCATATTTGCACTAACGACCAAGCCAAAAAGCTCAAGAAAGGTGAAGGGGTATGGAAAGGGCAAAAAGGAGTTAGATGAGATAAGTCTTTGATGGTCAGACAGGCTCATGGAGTTTTCTAGTAAAGAGGAAGGTAAGTGGTAGGAGGTAGTCACATAGCTTCAAAGCATAACGACATTGGTCGATGAAAAGGGGTCAATCAATAGCAAAGACTATTACTATATGGAGGGTTGAATTTAGACTTGTATAGGTGATAGAGAACATCATGTCTCGAAAGGGCCAAAAGAGGTGGACTCATAGCTTGGTAGGAGAAATGAATGTTTAGATGTTAAGGTGACCCAAGTTCGACACAAAAGAAGATGAAAAGTTTATCATGACAGAGGATGAGAATCCAGGGTTTCCTCTCCTTTTGCATAGCCCGCTCGAGTGGTGTTTTCATACTAGCCTATCTTTATTCCCTCATAGACCAACTTCTCAATGATAGATGTTCTCTAAAGTGAAAAGTAAAGGTCCGGCCTCAAATAGGTTCTTTTACATATATGATATGGAATTAGGCCAGTCGTAGTTCATGAGGTGTATCTTTTAGGGGTTTTCTGCCTCATGGAGGCCTTAAGGATAAAAACGGATGACTGTTCAGGCTTGAGGATAGTTATGAAGGCTTGAAGGCTTGGCCAGGTGTATGGATGCAAACACGTGATGATGAAGTGAAAGTTTAGGGTGAGGCTTGAGAGAAATTTGGAACATTTATAAGGTTTTTTGGTGTGTCTGACTATTATTTCTGCCTCTAGTTTCTCAATATCCATTTTTTTCATTTTCAGTTTTTTTGTTCCTCTTCCTTTTTTTTTGTTGTTGGCACGCTTTGAGATATAGATGCTCTAAAGAGAGTTTACTCTTCTAACACATCTTTCTCCATACGTAAACAAAGTGCTTAAGGGACAATGAGTGTCATACATCTCATGTCAGCCCACATTGGTGGACCAAGTAGAAACTCCTTTTTTTTCGCTTTCTCTCTTTTTTTTTTTGCCTTGACTTTCTTCTTCATAGGGTTGACTCTAGTTCTCCTTTTTGATGATATTAGTCACAACACACCTTTTGGCTTCAGTTCATGGAGGGGATGCAAAGATCTTGCAAAAGGTTAAGGCTTTTTGGTTGACTGGTTTGGTTAATGTGGATGAAGGTTGATTGCAAGGTCAATGATGTTGATGGTAGGTGAGTTTGAATAGAACGAGTGGTGAAATGAAGGTGGGGTTAAAGTGAGGGAGAACCCCTCCCCCAGCGGTCACAGGCACATTTTGTTTAGCCTGCTAAAAGACTGTTTAGTCACGGTCTTTCCTAATCATATTCTCCCCTTTTACGTAACCTATTTGATGAGGTTGACTTCTTTCTTCCAATTCTTTTGTTCTTGTTTTTGTTTTTGTTTTTATTTATATTTATTTTTTTTAATCTCTCTCTTTATCTATCTAACCCCAAATTCAAGAAAGTAAAGGATTGGAATGAGAGGTATGATAAGAATGGAAAGACAAGGGAAAGTGAATGTCAAACTTGGTTTGGAAGGTATGTGAATGGGTTAATGTGCTTCTAACCTTAAGTTAGAAGTGCAAGTATGAGATTTTGATTTTTTAGCAACAAGAGTAAATTCTATATGAGTCCATCTTATTGAATTTCAAAAAAGGCGCATACATTAATAACTAATTCAAAACTAACCCTGACTAACTCTGGGAAAAAAATTGCTTCAAATTCAAAAGGCAATAGTCATGATCCTAGCTAACATTCTGGAGGTGACTCTTGCATGCTCACTTCATTTGTCGTACATTGCATGGCTCGGAAGAGGATTCTTGTCATTGTTTAGCCTCTGCGCTGTTATAGGTAGGGGCAACTGTCCTGAACAAATTATGTCTTCGATATTCTTCATTAAGGTCCAACTGTTTTCCATATCGTGCCTATTACACCTATGATTGTTGCAGAATAAATTAATGTTCCAGCGCTTAGTTTTTATTTCAAGCTCTAGTTTTGGCAAGGGTAACTGAATTAAGTTCTTTTTAGAAGGCAAGTCAGAGCACTGACATAGGTAGTACCAAGAGGAGTATAGCTGGCGTACTTTGGTAGCTGGCGTACTTTGGTTGGATTGCATTAATTTCTACTTTATGAGGAGGGTGGATGGGTGAACCAGTAGCCCTTTGGTTGTAGCTAGAATTCTTCAACCCTTGGGTGGTTGCCTTTTCATTATTCATTACCTCCATTTGGACATAAAACTTCTTTAAATAATCAAATTCTTTCCTTTGTAGTGAGATAGTCTACTGTGTAGTTTGAGCAAGTTCTCGAGAGAACAACTTTGATATACTACACTATACCCCGTGCACTTGCGGTGTATCAAGCGCCGCCCTTGGCTTTGCGACGGCCGTAAGAGACATAGAAGAGGGTTCATCACTTTATTCAACTTTTTGGATTTAGATCGGCATGTTTCGAGATTGGATTGCTGCCTATTAGGGGTTGCTCTATCAGCGTGTTTTCTTTCTATACGTACAAACGTACTTAAGCGACGAGGGGCTGCTACCACCTATGCCAAACCACGTTGGTAAACCGATGATTTTCAAATTTTTCTTCTTCTTTTGTTTTTTTAAAGTTTTAAGGGTCTCGATTTTTCGGGAATTGGACCGGTATTCGCAAAGGGTTACCCTTCCAATTTGGGTTGCTCCATTCGTAAACACTGCACTTAAGGGTGAGAGAGTCGTCCACTCTCACAAACCCTCATTGGTATTTTCGACTTTCTTAACTGATTTACACGAGTGAGAGTATTGAATAACTAAAAGATTCCGACTTTAGGAAAGAAGATCAATATCTCTGAAAGAGCGTGTAATAGGATAAGGAATAAGCTTTCACACTAAGTGCAGAAATTTTAATGGTATGTCACGACAACAATCCAACCTAAGGTCTATTATTGTACATATTGGCCGCTTCCATACGATTAACTCAGTCAATGAAGCAACTATCTACAAGATTATAGACAAGAACATCTCCTAAAAGGGAAAAAAAACTCTTTTTGCGTTTTTTACAGCTTTTTCTCCTTTCTCTCTTTCATTTTTCATTATAATTTTCATTTTTGTCCAAAATTTTCAATTTTACCAAAAAATAGAAACACGAATGCACTAGGTGACCTACCCTAACCAAAAATGAACTCCCCCCTCACCACACTTAAAGCTTCACAATGTCCTCATTATGAGAGAGGGTGTCACATGAAGGGTAGCGAACACAAGAACACAAATATACAGATTGAGCACAAAGAAAACGGTGGCTACCCGAGCCCACACGACTCCAACAACAAGATTTTCCATCACAATATATACAAAGGGGCATGCCACCAAAAGATCAAAAGAAGCATGCAACAAGAATATACATCTCAGAGGAGAGTGGAAAGAGCTTACCAAGCATGTCTTTGATATTCAATCACAAGGTCAAACCACGATCCAAGATAAGACACAAATAAGGTTAGAATATACAATGCATAACTATCGTATATGCACCTATTCTACATGCGAAAAGAAACTACGAAAAAGAGTTCAAATGAAAAAAAAACAAAAGTGCAAAGGGAAAAGAAAAACTACATGCAAGCATATATACAAATGTACATTTTTAATGAAATACCGCAAACCCGAATCTCGATGAAGCTGAGGCGGGAACTAGGGGTAAGACTCGAACTCCACTAAGTCCTACACTCGATGTTGTCGAGTGTAGATCGAAACGCACAAACCTGTAGAACCGGGATTTGCACCGGCATAGTTCCGACCCGTCAAAACTCAGCAAGTCATTTTGGGCCGAACACAAAAATGGGTCGTTGGGCCCATGGAATCAGCAAAGTACGCCCAACAGATCAGAACAACCCACATGGATATGATAAAAGCCGCATAGCTTTTACAAGACCACAAGCAGGCCCAAAACGCGAATTCGGCTCGGGGAAAATTCATAAAAGCCGTATAGCTTTTATGTTGAGAGGCGGCATACCTTTCACCAGACACGTTACCAATCCATGTGAATAAAATCAAAAGCCGCATAGCATTTGATTTTGTTTAAAATTGGCGCCAGAATTTTCCATGCACATCCCATGATATTAGCCACCTTGATTTGACTCGGATTGACCAAAATAATTGTCAAAAGCCGCATGACTTTTGTGATTTCATGGAGGGGCTTGATTTTTGGGAGGTGTCCCTCACATTTTCCCTCCAAATCATTGATTATCCACCTATAAATACCCCACCATTCTTCACTCATTTTCACTAACTATCATCATCATACTACCAAAACTCTATCAAAATTCTCTCCATTATATCCATTCTCCCTCTCTAATTCTCTCATCATCACCATATTATCATCCTTGTACCACCCTCCTAACCATTTTGATATACATCCCTCCATCCAAGCTCAAAATCGAGGTCACATCAAGGGATCGATTTCCATCTCATCCATCACCTAGCAAGGTTTGCCTTTTCATTACCATTGTATGTCATTATGTAATTCATGCTTTAATTCTCTTACTTGTACGGATTTTGTAAAAGAAAACCTCATTGTTTTATATTGCATGTACAAGAATATAACGTTGCGAAATGCATTAAACTTCTACCCGCTCTCTTCATTTCAAGTTCGATTTTAGTAGAGTTTGTTTTCTAACAGGCGGATTCGAGAGTTCTTTTAATTCTTGGATTAGTAACCTTACCCCCGAACTTAGAAATCGGGTTCATAGACGGGGGTTATGTCTTTTTATTTTTGGTTTGTCGATTTTCTTAAATCGGCTACCGACTCTTTCTTCATTTTTACAATCCTTTTAATTATTTAAAATACACGTCTTTGCACTAAAATAATTAAAAATGATTTAATACCACTTTTTACTAATCCAAGGGTAACCTAAGAGAAAATGGGCACAGAAATTAGCAAAGGCTATGTGGCCTATGCTAATTTCCACCAATTTCCTCCAAGCCGAGGTAATACATGGCCAAATCGAGAAGATATCATAAGCTATGCGGCTTTTGATATTTTCTGGCGGCCCATTTGTTTCCTTTTTGGCCCGGATTCGGTAATATTTATTAATAAAATATTTTCGTGCAATTTCGAGTATTTCTTTAATATAAACCAATTTGTAAATAAGTAAAGTTTCATCACCCTGAAAACGAATTTCGAAAAATAAAAATATCCTAATTTAAGGATTAAGCAACCTTAGTCGGCTCCTGATCACCTAAGTAGCACATCCGAAAACCGATTCCCCCGAACGAGAACATTTTTTTCCAGGTCCTACAGATTGGCGACTCCACTGGGGACTTAAACTTAAAAAGAGGGTAAAACTTGAACAAATCGATTTGATTTGAAATTGTAAAAGAGAGAAGTTGAGTTATTTTGCAATTTTATACTTTTTAGGCATTTTGCATACCGGGCCACTCGACGGGTCTTTTGACACAGGAGCACAAAGGCGACGGTTTAAGAAAAACTAGGACTCTTACCCGAGAGCGGGCGGCCACTACTTGTGTGATGCACCCTACATCGCCAAGCATTTGGTCTGCCCTCTCCCCATGTTATACTCAAAAGGCTTCCTTGAAGCCCGACGAGCAACACCTCACACTCCTTACCCACAAATTTTAGGGGTAAGGTGAACCGAAGCAAGAACGTGCGGTAAGCCACGTTAACCCAACCATAATAATCCATGAATATAGAGCCTTGGTTTAGGGTACCCCTCATGTTGTATGCTTATGTGCTATGTGTTCCTCTTCCACCTTTTTTTTCTTTTTTCTTTTTTTTTTTGTAAAGAGTTGACTCTAGTTAGAGGCTTCGTTCTAGTCCATATAAAATTCATTGAGTTGAGAAGAGGATTGTTTATTAATTAGTATAATTAACCCCAAAGGCATTATGGATAGCCCAGTGGACGGGCCCATTTATGTTTAAGGGTTGATTATTTTAATTAATAAATAAAGTTGACTCACCTTTGATGATATTATATGACCCTTTACAATGTTCTTTTAACAAAGGTCAAAAATTTAATTAAAAGTCCAACAAAGTTAATGGATAGCGTCTTAGACTGTGTAATAGTCCGTAAGCATGGGTAAAATAATTTATAGATTTAATTATCAAATCCGTCACATTTATGACCGGCCCGTTGTCAGGCCTAACCATATCGGATTTGTCAATTAAGCTTATAAATTAATTATAACCCGCTTATTGTTGGCTTTATTTAGTCTTTTATAACATCCATTTCCCTTTAACTAAAAAAAAGAAAAAAGAGAAAAAAAATAGATCGTTAGTCTTGTTGAACATTATCCTAGTCCGCATAATAGTCAATATAGCTTGAGCTATCTGAGTTGTTGGGCCAAGTTACGAATTCCCCTTAAAACGGTCGGCCTGTGGATCGGGCCCATCCTAATTGAGAAACACTGACTTGTAGCTTTCGACTTATGATCCACTTGCTATGTTTGATTTTATTCGGCCCTTTATAATGTTCTGTTACTAAGTTCATATAGAGTTAGGACGTGCAGTCCCAAAAAGTGGGTGAGTCCCTTGTGTCAACATATAGGCGTCAAGTTTGTTAGGGTCATATAGGTCCCTTAGAGCATGCATGCATCGAGTAGTATGTGTCGGAGTATGTCATCGAGTGTCTAACTTTGAATTTCCATGCAGGCACCATTGGTGATTGTAAAGCGGTTTGTAAGACCTCGGTTTTGTCGTTCTTTCTCAGGGAGTTGGGGCTTCTAAACCTAAAAGTCTATTCCGAATTCTCTCCTACTAGGTAGGGGGTTCATCATCATTTAAGAGGATTGGTTTTCAAACAAATAAGGTCACAAGCAAAGACACAAAAAGAGAAGAAGAAAGGGTTTCGGGAGCTTTAGGCAACCAAAGGATTCATGGTTATATGAGTTTTGTGGTTAGGAAGCAAAAAGATAGGATAAATCATATGAGAATCTTGTTGGAAATACGGCCACGGGATTCCTTCTTTCAAAGGTAATCCAGATTAACTTCCCCGAAATCCACCATGGATCCCGGGGGTTAAACGAACAAGATTCCCTAGTTAGCCTCTATGACTAACTATCCCGTCCTTAGCCTTCCATTGACAAGCGATTAGTAAATTAGAGAGTTTTCAATCCCTAGTTCGCCCCACTTGAAGGAAGGACTAAGGTGAGAATTAGATTTTTCCCACTAATTACCCCCTAATTCACTAACCCCTATAACTAATCATCCAATGGAGCTTTAATCACTCCCTTAACCCTAAAAACCCTAGCCCCTTATCATATTAATAAACAGATTAAAACCGACTAAAAACCCTAAACCCTAATGACATTATCCAAACCTTAACAAAACAAAGAAAACCCTAATAAGAACCCTAAGACTGACCTAAACCAACACACATTCTGACCTGAAACCTAACCCTAGAACAAACCCTAGCAGAACACCCTAGGAACCCTAAAGACCTAACAGAACCAACCTAAACCCTAACAAACTAAGCATATGACTATCCTATTGACTGAGAGGAAAAGGAAAATCGAGACACATCACCACCAAAAATCACAGAACCAACCCAGAAAACTTCGAACCCAGATTCAAACCAAGAAATCTCATCAACATACATGAGACAAAGCAAAACAACATAGTATAAAGAACAAGAAATCAGAGAGAGAGAAAGAAGAATACCGAGGCAGCGAGCCCGAAATCGATCACCAACAGAGCAAATCAAACCAAACAAAATCAACATCAAAGAACAAGATTCAACCCAGAAAATTCGTCAGTTCATTACTTCACAAAACAAACCCATACAAACTCCATCAATTACATTCCCAGAATCAAAGTTTCAACCATTCAAAACCAACCCTGAATTCGATTAATACAACCCAATCAAACAGAACAAGTTAAAAATCCCAAATCCCAGATTCGAAACCCTAACATGCATACGAAATGAAACCTAAATTTACCCTAACCCTAAGGATGGAGGCCGAAACCAACCATGAAAGCTTCGAATGGCTCTTCTCTCCCTTTTATAGTCGAACTCATCTTTCCTTCTTCAATTTCTGCCGTCGATCCTCTTCAATCTTGGACGGTGCAGATGAATTCGGTTGTTGAGGATGAAGACGATGGTGATGTCGTCGCGGTGCGTGCTCCATTTCTAACCGAATCTGTCAAGAAAAGAGAAATTGAGTTAGAATTCGAGATATCTTGCGATAATCTGAGAAATAGAAAGAGATGAGAAGAGAGAAGGAGATGAGAGAATGAGATGAGAGAAGAAGAGAGAAGGAGTTTGAGGTTGGTTTGTGTGGGTGCTCGGCTGCGCATGAGAGAACCAGAGAGTGAGAGGAAGGGGGACGAATGAAAGAGTGAGAAGAGGGAAAATGAGAATTAGGGTTTAGGGGGGAGTTGTTTTATTCGGCTGAAGTTAAAGGGGAAAACGGGGCGGGTCATTGGAGCTGGGTAAGCGGGTATTAGGGGCTGGGTATGGGTTTGAGATGGATTTGGGTTTTGGGCTGGGGAAAATGTAGCTGGGCCGATTGCAAGAGAAAGAAGAGAAGAGGGATTTGGGCTAGTTTTAGGAGATTAGAAATTAGGATTTAGGTTTTTATTTCATTTTTCAATTTGATTCAAATTAGTACTAAAAATGATAAAATCTAATAAAATTGCAAAATTACTAAAAAAATAATAAAAAGCCTAATTTAATTTTTAAAAACAAGCTAAAAGTCATAAAAATAGAGGGGAAAAATCATGCAAAATCGGGTTTAAACAGTGATCGACTTCGAGCTCGCGTTAGAGATCCACGTACCGGCCGTTTAGTTCCAAATTCTCACTACGATCCATCTGCAACTCGCGGCTGCATCATGTCTGGAGAGCAATTCCAAGAGGTTCCGTTTCAGAGCACTGAGGCCAACATCATGAAACATCTAGAGGAGCTCTATACCAAGATGCAAGGTTTGGTCTTTGCTAGCACTTTAGAACAAGAGCAGAAAATTGGGAAGAGGCTGAATGAACAGCAACAAGTGATGGATGGTATGCTGCAGGCCATCACCAAGATCAATACCAAGTTAGGGCTGAATACTGAGGAGGATGATGAAGAGGTTCATGGATATGACTATGAACCTGAGCTCATCAAAATGTCATCAGATTCTGGAGGAATAGAATCATCCAAAACAAAGGTCAATGTTTCGGAAGTACCCAAGCTTATAAGGGACCCCACTGTTAAGGCCCTTGAACAAAACCTGGAAAGCCTCACCAAAGCAATGAGCACTGTGCCGACCTTCACCGACAAGTACATGGAAGTACCCTTGCCTGTTCAGCATATTCTTAAGGTCGTTGATAAGATTGAGGTGCCAAACATCAAGTTCAGACCCTCTAAGAATCCTACCCACCATATTGAAGAATTCATGAGATTGGCACCATTAAACCAAATTGATGTCGGTTGATACTCCATAGTCTTCCCATCCACCCTAGATGGTGAAGCCAAAGTGTGGTATCATGCTCTATTACCCCAGGTCAAGGTTGAATGGAATGAGTTATTCAAAGCTTTCATTAACCATTACAGTCGTATTCAAAAGAAGCAAGCCACGGTGGACGACCTGACCACCATGAAGCAGAGGGACGTGAATCCTTTTTGGAATATTTTGAAAGGTGGCACACTAAGTTGTCTCACATCAATGAGACCATTCCTCTCCGCCTGCAATTATCTACCTTCAAGCAAGGGCTCAAGAACAGCTTGTCTAAGCACTTAGGATATCATGTCATTAAGGATTTCGATTTCTTGAAGGACATTTGTGTTCAATTGGAAGCAATGCACAATGACAAGACCACTTCACCTTGTTGGAAAGGATCTAGCTCCAACAGGAGGGCTGCTAGTGCAGCTAGCCACCCTCCGAAAATTGTTGAGACTAACTCTATCCAGCGCAAGGGTCCTTATGTGCCGAAGTACGAGACTTACACACCCTTGGATGTTCCTTATACTCAGGCTCTCGATCGACTGGTCAAGAAAGGTGTCTTGGTTTTGCCTTTACCAAAAGTGGAGCTAGAAATTAATGGTAGGAATTGGGATGCCAACCAATTTTGCTGCTACTATCGTTGCCGAGAGCATGATACTGAAAAGTGTTGGACTCTCAAGAACAAGATAGAAGATATGATAAGGGCAGGAACACTCCCAATGCCAAAAGCTGCCAAGAAGCCTAGCAACCAAGAAAACCCCATGCCTGAGCATACGAACGCTATCTTTTGTGAAGATTCAAGTTTTGACCCTTCTTCTTTGATTGTTGAAGTAGGCCAGTCCGTCCCAAAAATTTTTGAATTTCATGAAGGTCTATTCATCCACGGCATTTGGGATAGTAACGACGATGTGTTGACATTTTTCCTCGCCGTTCAGGCTTCCGAACGTCCATGTTGGATTTGGGTGTGATTCGGTGATTTATGCTGGGGTTTGAACCTTTTCAAAAAGAACCTTTAAGGAATTTTAATTATACATTTTGAGAATAATATTTGTAAAATCACCTTCCCTTCGCTTAGGCATTTTATGAGTTTATTAGAATTAAACCTTTAAGAGTGAACATCCACTTGTTCCAAACTCTTTCGAATTTAATCTAATTCGCTCATTTGAAATTTAGGCTCGGAAGAAAGCATTTTATGCAAGCATTATTTAGAAACATATAAAGAAAAGCCTTAGGGTCCGTTTGGACCTAGGAAAACAAGATGGAAAACAAATCTCGTGGAAAAAAATTAGGAGGAAAAATTTTTTGGGGTAAAGTAAATTTATTTCTCTTGTTTTGTTTAAGTAAAATTTTGAAGGAAAAAAAATGATTTTCTATTTAATTTTCTTTTCCTTGTTTGGTTTGAGGAAAAATACATGGAAAAAAAAAATTTGCAATAACACTCGTAAATGTCAAGCTTCATTTTTCAAGATCATATGATGTGATTTGGGAGAGAGAGAGAGTTAGAGAGAGAAAGAGAGAGAGAGAGAGAGAGAGAGAGAGAGAGAGAGAGAGATTGAGTTAGAGAGAGAAACTTAGAGAGAGAGAGAGAGAGAGAGAGAGAGAGAGACAGAAGGGAGACTTAGATAGACAAAGAGAGTTAGAGAGAGAGTGACAAAGAGAGAGAGAAAAGAGAGTTACAGAGAGAGAGTGACAAAGAGAGTTAGAGAGAGAAAGAGAGAGCGACAGAGAGAGAAAAAAGAGAGTTAGAGAGAGAAAGAGAAGAGTTAGAGAGAGATAAGATAGTTAGAGAGAGAAAGAGAGAGCGACAGAGCGAGAGAAAAGAGAGTTAGAGAGAGAGAGATATAGAGAGAGAGAAAGAGAGAGAGAGAGAGAGAGAGAGAGAGAGAGAGAGAGAGAAGAGTTAGAGAGAGATAAGATAGTTAGAGAGAGTGAGTGAGTGAGAGAGAGAGAGAGTTAGAGTGAGAGAGAGAAGAGACTTAGAGAGAGAGAGAGAAAAAGAGAGAGGAAGAGAGTGAGAAAGAGAGAGAAGAGAGTTAGAGAGAGACAGAATAACGAGTTAGAGAGAGCGAGAGAGAGAGAGAGAGAGAGAGAGAGAGAGAGATTGACCTCGTAGGGATCCATGCATACAATCACATTCATCTCACTTCTCGTCCAAGGTAGTCAAGGCACAAAATACTAGGCAGTAGGGGGGAGTGTATGAGGGTGGACGGTGGCACGAGGTCAATTTACCTCATGTGGTCGGTGGTGAAGGCCAACCGGCCACCAGCATGTGGGTTTGACTTGGGTTCTCATCCATGCATCCATGGACGGCGGGGGGAAGAATGTATTTGCCTAGGGACTTGGTGGTTCACACTTGGACGGTAGTGCATTCTATTTATGATTTTATGATGATTGCATGATGTTTTTGTGAGAAATCGAACTTGTGACCTCATGAGCTTGATCTTGCATGGCTTGTATTTTACGTAGAGGTTTGCATGTAAGCTTTCATGCAACATTAAAGCACATTTGTACGTGTAAAGTGCACGTATTTTTGCTTTTATCTTCCGGCCTCTTCTTCTTTATCTTGATCCTTTTATTTTATATATTTATGTTGTATAACTTGTGCCAAAACCCGATGTCTACAGATAGCCCCCACTTTGATTGAGTCAGAGTCAGGACGAAAATCAAAGTAGAATGATGGACACCGACTGGGATATGACTTTGGAGTGCAAAGCCTGAGGTGATGCTTGGAAACGGAATCCTGCATCACGGTTGTGGGTGGCATGCGCCTTTGTTGGGGTTAGTCTCGAGCAAGAATGATGCTCTACTTGCAGTGGTCTTGGACGTCTGGTGACGTCCTACTCGGAATGATCTCAGGTGCTGAATGCGTCCGACTTGAGGGTGTGGACTGACACTTGGAAGCTGAGTCCTGTGTCGCGGTTGGCGAACCTTCGCCAATAGGTGTTCTGAGGTGAGTAATGACGCCTTACTTGTTGGGGAGACTTCATCGGACGCGATGCCGATGGCTCTTGGAGATAGTTGTCGATGGTGGCATTTTCGATGCCGAAGGACTTCACCAGGCGCGGTGCTGATGGCCAAGGGGTCGAGACTTTCCTGGACGCGGTGCCAGTGGCTCGGATGTTGAGACTTCTTCGGGCGCGATGCCGATGGCTCGAGGGACTGCATCGATCGCGATGTCGATGGCCCTGATGGTTAGAGACTTCATCGGGCGCGATGCCGATGGCTCATGATTGGGGACTTACGCGGGTTGGCTACCCTGTTTTTTGTCTTTTTTTTTTTATGACGATGGCATTTTGGATGCCGATGAGACTTCACTGGACGCGATGCATGTGGCTCTTATTCCTGAGATATCATCGATCCTGATGCCGATGACTCTTATTTTCCTGTAACAAATGCAACATTTTTATCAGTTTTAATGAAATTCAGTTTTTGTTTAGACGACTTACCTCGGTTTTTCTCAGCATTATCATTGGAAAATGCTATTGTTTTTGGGAAATTGGTACTTCAATCTCATGAAGACCAACATTTCGATTGAGCACTCTCATCCGTGCAACTCCCTTGGAAACATGCAAGTTGATCCTTGAAAACAAGTATGGATAAGAAGACAATATTCCCTCCTTCCCAAGGCCGACCGGTCCTTGGAAAAAAGCAGGGAATCTTCTCGTACAAATCAGCTTTTGCAGGCCATGCAGGAGACCAACTTTCTTGCAATTATTGTGGACAACTTGGAGGCCGATCGTCTCTAACTTTAGCCAATGAAAGAGCGCCATGTGGCAGGGTGGACCGAGCTACCTCAGCTCTATAAGAGCACTTGAGTCACGACAATCTTCATCATTCTCATTCAAGCTCTTACTTGCGTTCCTTTCCTTTTCTCTCTCTAGAAATCTTCTTTGATATTTTGGTCTTTATCACAAAAAGATTAATCTCTTTAGAAGGGGACGCAGACGTACTACTCAGCCAGCAGTCCAGGAGCGTCCTTATGCGAGGACAGTGCAAAGGGAATATCCAAATAGAGAATTCACTCCAGCACAGCTCGTGTTTCGTCAAGATGAACATGCATGGTTCTTCCGTTCCTATGTTTCGGTACGCACTCTTCATAACATGTTTTATCTTCTGAAGATATTGTGCATGTCATTGCTCGCGTTTAGCACTTTAAGTTAGATTTAAAGTAGATGAGTACTCTAAATTTTACTTAAAAGTACGTAGTGCCTTAGAGTGGACACTTAGACCTTTTACTTTGACTCTTTTGCTATAGGAGGATAGCTTTAAGTCTTGTGGAAGCATGCAAAGTGTTGTAGCTTTGTCTAATCATATAAACATAGGAAGACTCTACTCGACCATCATTGAGGATGCAGGTTTTGGCCCTTTCCTGGCCTGCTTGAAAACTTGGAAACCACGTACCAGAAGAATATTCGGACGGGCCATAGTGGAGCGTTTTTGGGATTCAACCCACTCGTTTCACCTTCCAGTGGGCGAAATGATGCTCACTCCTCTCGACTTCGTGATGATTACTGCCCTCAGTTGGGGCGGCCAGATGTTGGTATTTCAAAAGGATCCTGATCCTCAGGTTTTTGAGTTCTTGCAACTTGCTCTCGCTCTGGCAGGGCGGAATGGTACTTTGCGGTACTCTTACCTGGAAGCCATTTTGAAAAAGTGAGGGTTTTGAGAGTTTGTCCCTCCCTCAATGTTGATTTTTGGTCCTGGCGCATTTCATCAATACCACTATTTTTGCCAATCGTGGAGACACAATCACTTTTTCTTGGATGCATCATCTCTTGGACTACAGAGCGGTAAGGAATTTCAATTGGTCGGCTGCCGCTTATGCTCACTTTGAGAGGAATGCAGGTCGCGTGTCGTCCTACTGGCGGTGACATAGTGGGGCGTCCAAGGACTACAGAGCCGAAGAAGCTCAATTTGGGCAGCAGCCTTTGGCGAGTCTTGGAGGTATGCTCCAAGATATTTTCTTTTGGAAATTTGTAGTGTGCAATATTCCTTTTCTTGATTCGACTAAGATCTTTCCTAGTGTGCAAGTGTGGGTCTTAGCATATTTCCTTCGACAAGTATGGCTCATTTTTCCTTGTTTTTCATCTTTCTGCTTTTGAGCTCATAATATTTCTTTTTAGGAGGACATTGTCCGGTCTCCATGGAATGGCTATCGTGTGGAAGGTCCGCATTAAGATATTCGTTTGGCGCATGAGGCAAGCGAGCGCCGCTTGTTGTTGGAAGGTCCCTCGGGCCTTGTCTTCTATTTGGGAGAACGCTTCTTCTTTCAACATACCGGGGAATGGCCTGCCAGGGTACCTGTTGATCCTCCTGAGCTTATTTATGATAGGCAGGCCTTGACCCAGGATGAGATGGCTCGATTGTTGATTGGAGAGCCCGCCATCAATTTCATAGTTCCAGTTGATGACTTGGAGGAAGCGGCCGTTCAGCATAGAGGGTGCTTGGCTTTTGCTCTGGTAAAGAATTTCTTCGGCTGACAAAATAATGCATTCTTGCTCTCTTGCTAACGGGTTGTCCTTTTGCAGTTGGGAGGATACTATGATCCTCTTCTGGACGAAAATATGGAAGAACCTTAGCAAGCAGAGGACGAGGACATGCTATTTGGCTTCATTCCTCTCGTGCCGGATGATCACGAAGTGTTGCGGTACTTCGATGCCAACCTGGTAGGTCGCTTGTTTTTGTTGTTGTTTCCTGTATTGACCTTCATCCTCGTTGACCTTTTCTTCGTGCAGCAAGCCTATGCACACCTTCGGGTTCTATTGAGGGAAGGAATTACCGCCAGAGAATTCATTGACCAGAACTTTGTGGATGGTCAATATCAAGGTCCCATGCCGGCTGGTGGTCAAGAAAATCATGAAACTTATTCTCATGCGAGCTTGTCGCGTTCTGAGAGTTCATCGCGGCGTCCTCCTCGCCATTCTTCAGTAGGAGAAACTAGTAGGAGAGCTCATCGTGGAGATCCGGGTGCAGGACCGTCCAAGCGTAGGGATCAAGATCTGCTGGGTGAACATCAAGCTTCCCATGCTAGTTCTTCGGGAGGTAGATAGCGGTCCCTCGGCATTCCTGAGTTCATGGTGGAAGATTGCTCGGAATCGAGTGGATTCCATGGTTCGATGGAGAGAGTTCCTAGTCCGTGGGCACCTCAGTACCATGCTCAGTCCATCGTTCCTTACAGCCAGCCCCCTGGCTATACACAAGGATATGACGCGCTTTCCAGCCAGTTCCTGCCCGGTCCTTTTGGCACTCAAGAAGATTCTCAACGCAACTCTTTCGCAGACGCAGCCTTTATAAGTTTGTTTGGTAGTCCTCCTCAGTAGTTTGTCGGCAAGGCCTCTTCTTTTCTAGAGTCGAACTTTGCTCTTTTTTTTCTTTTAGTAGAGGAATAAACGTATGTACAAGCAGACTCTTTTTGTATGCACGTGATTATTAGACTCGATCTAATGAAATGAATGCAAGCCCCTAGTATTATCTATCAGTTAATCTCAGACTGTTTACAAGGAATTGAACTCAAAAGAAAATAAAACAAATTATCTAAACTATTGACATAATTACCTTAAAGATTATAAAAGACAAATAAAATCAAAGAAACATAATAAAATTGCATGTACATTTTTTTTTACGCTAACACGCCTAGTCGGACCCAGGAACCGTGTCTTCCTCCTATGCATGCACGTACACAGCATCAACACTTCACGCGGTTCACTCCCCCCTGCTGGAGGCCGACTAGCCTTGACACGGTGGAGGCCACCGTGTCTCCACCTGTTCACACGTCGTTGGCCACTGTTCACCCCCCCTTGGTTCAATCAAGCTGGAGGTAGAAACAGTGTATTCACTACAAAAAAAGTGGCTTTTACCAACAAATTGCTAGTGACAGATATTTTATCTATTGGTAAAAGTGTTTGTTTACCAACAGATTAGGTATATGTTGGTATTATTAATAATTTACTAACACTTATATTATCTGTTTGTAAAATAATTTTAATACCGACAGATAAAAATTTAACTGTTGGTATTATTTAATATTGCCAACACTTATACCATTTGTTGGTAAAATAATTTTAATACCAACAAATAAAACTTTATTGTTGGTATTAATATTGAATAAAAAAAACAAGGCTCAAAGTTCGCCTTAAACTGTCACTTGTCTTACAAACAGAAATGCATTACCAATAGATTAGGTCCAGTCAATATATCAAATTAGTCTCAAACTAACTCATCAAATGATCAAATTGAAACCCTAAAGCCTACCTCTCGACAGTTCGTCTCTTCAATTCGAAATAAACAAAACCTGCAACCACCTCTTCTTCTCGGTTGTTCGTCTCTCCAATCCGTCCCCATCGGCCTCCAGTTAATTTGTCGTCGTTCCCTTGGTCTGGTCCCATAATCTTGGGGAGCATTTTTCCAGACAGTTCTCCTTCGCTGTTTTGCCGGGTAATCAAACCATTGAATATTACAATCAGATTGAAAGTGGTCGCAATGCTACTTTCGTTAGGATTTACTACGGCCATGGTGGTGCTCACGCTGCTCATTACGTTTCGGAAAATCTTTTTCATCATATTATGAGTGAGTACTCTGAAATTTAACTTTCTTCCATGAAGAATTCTTGCATTCTAATTCGTTTGGTGTCGGTTTCTTTAATTTACTTGTATGTGCATTTTGTTCTTCATTTTCATTATTTATTGCAATGGCCAATATAGGTGCTGGAATTTGGGTTGTTGCATCAGCAAGAACGACCCCAGAATGGAGATTTGCTTTGATGGGGTTCGGGGGGATGAAGATGTAGTGGATTTTGGATTGCTTGTTATTACTTGTTACTGTTTGATCATTTATTTGGTTAGTTATTTCTTTTTTAATCAAAGCTAAATGCCCACTTTAGGCCTCTTGATAAACAAATTCCAGCCTTCTTTCAATTCTTTGTCTCTGTATTGATCATGGCCTCCTTGGTCATTGGCTAATTCGTCCCTAGTGACCATGGTTGTTGGTCATTGGTCATTGATCCTGGCCTGCTTGATAAACAATACTTGCTTCTCTTTATCCCGTTTATGTTCAATTATGATAGATAATCCGGATACCGGGACTTCCTGTACTTGGTGGTCAAGTTATAAGTTCTAATTTAACTCTTTCCAGGAGCAAATAACTTGATACTTTTCCAAATAGCTCTAAAAATCGGAAGCATACTGCTAAATTTCCCCCGAATGTGCTTAGGGTTTTTATTGACAAGTATAAGCTTAGAATAATTAAAATACCTTATAATTCCCTGAACTTGGAAACCTTGACATGTAGAAGTTATTCTGATTTACTCTTTGTAACTTTCTACTCAATGCTAAAACATTTTGGTCATCATACACCGATATAGTAAGGAATTGAAACCTGTTAACATGTTTTCACTGCTGTTGATGTATGTTGTTATGACATAATTTCCATCTAAAGCATGCATCCTCTGATTATGTGGCCATGACTTTCTTAGACTTCAGTGTTGAATCTTGTTTACTTAGCCTATTGACTCATATGCTTACTTGCCCGGTGACTCTTATTCCACTTTTGACGAACTGAAAGAAAATTGCTTACTTAGCCTACTGACATAAGATCAAAGATCAAACTATTTTTGACAGCCTCCTCAGTAGCAAGTAACAACAGTCTGTATGTTTCTCGACTTTCTTTCTACTTTCAGATTTTTGGTAATACTCTTTAAGACTTCCTCATTATCAACAACTTTTAAGCTTAAATTGTTGCAATTTTTAACTGGGGTGATCTGTATATATTGAAACAACCTTGCTTTGAAATTATGGTGATTAAACTGTCTTTTGTGTTTAGCGGATTCAGATTCACAAGTCATTTTCTATAGGACTACAGGAGCAATTTTCTTGCGTTTCCTAAGTCTAATACTCATCTATTCTACATTTCTACTCAACAGTAATGTTACCCGCTGCTACAATTGTGATACTATATCTATTAAACAGTAATGCTGCACTAACGACTTAATTAATGGGTTACTAGCTTATGCACTAACAATATTATACACATTTGCTAACTTAATTAATGGGTTAATGACTTGTGCACTAATGACAATTGTGTTTCCTAAGTATAATATTCATTTGTTGACTTATATGCACTAATGACATTAGACATATTATACGGACTTACTGACTTAATTTTGTAGGAATTGGCGGAACATGAGAATGATGGCCATCATATTGTTTAAATATTGAAGGTAAGTACTTAGTAAGGGTTTCTTTTCGAATTGATGGGTTACGTTGTACTTTGGGCTACAAAGTATAAGCGTTTGTTAGTACTATCCTCACTTTTGTAGTTTTTGATTTATTTTTTACTATTTTTGGACTATCAGATTTAATTTCACTGTTGAGTTCAAGCTGAAGTAAATTGCAATCAAAGGCCATAGTTACTTTCTTGATTCTTGATATACGAAGATTTGAGCCTATCCTTCATAATTCGCCTCTTCACTTTTTTTCGGTAATTGCTCATCCTTCTCCTTTTCTATCTCTTCTGACCTTTTCTCTGCCTCAAATCCCCTATAATGGTGTAGCTTTGTCCACTCTATACCCTATAATGGTGTGAATCTTAAAGAAATTTGAGTGTATGTAGTGGTTCACCTGGTTTGTTGGTTGTATGATTTGACAATTTTGCAATGCTTTGCTTCTCCTTTAGTGGTTGAATAATGACGAGTCTAGCATTGATGTGCTTATGTTGTTTAGTGAGATCTTTTTATTTGTTGGAAACTTGGAGTGCCAGTTCTTCTAGTTCCATGCAATTTGGCTTCTTTTATGTGAAAATTGGTCCATTGATTGCAGCACTTTTCTGCATCGCCCAAAAGGAATGCGATTTTTTTCTTGTTTGTCCCTTTTACCAGGGAAGATCTTATCAGTACCTTTAATTTCTTTGAGGCTCTGTTTTTTTATAGGGATATATTCTCGGTTGTCCAGAGCCTTCTGTTTCATATCTCAGGGAAGAGGGCCAGTAATAGTAGAGAATTTGGGGGGGGGGGGGGTATGGTTTTATGACTATTGTTTGATTGGTTTTATCTTGTATTTGTCGAACTGTTTTACCCCATGAAGATATTGAATTGAATAATGCCCTAGAAATTTGTACTTTGTGATGTTTTATTACAGACTTACAGTATGACACTTCTTTGGAAGTGCAGCTGTATGTCGTCAGCTTTTGCCTGTTGACCTTGTTGTGTCTGCTGCTACTAAGCTACAATGCTATTGGGTATTGTTGCAGCTTCTCCTCTTGGGTGCATTATTTATTTTGGAGTTTACAATCTATCAATGTCTTGAGGAGAATTTTTGCTATGATAACTTCACCACTGAAATTTTTGAGGGAAAGAAATGAAAGAAAGGTTGCAATCTATCTTGGAAATTGCATTTAATAGTTCATAATTTCTGATAAAAAATGAAATCGTGATAATAGTTGGCCAAAAGTTTTCTTTATCTTTGTTTTATTGGATCACAGAATCTCGGTGTTTTAAAGAATTAGCCAAGTCTTTAGAGCAGCAGATTGGCAGGGAAGCAAGATTATATGGAGCTCTCATTTGGTGAGTGATGTAAAACTCAATATCTTTTTCAGGACATTGTCACATCATATCTATTTATTTATTCTATACTTCTATTTCTTAGGCAGGGCTAATTATTGTTGTATCTATTCCTATACTTTTAGATGTACTTTTCACCTATACTTTTAGATGTGTTTTTTAGTATGAAACCAATCCAAAAATATAACCTATATAGTTTCTTGCAGGTATTCGTCGCTAGTGAACTGTTAGTATGATGCGTAAATTCTCAAAGAACTTATTTTATTTGTTATGGTCTTATTAAACTAACTCACTAGTTGCTACAACTAGTGCTATTGCTGCTTCTACTGCTTTTGCTAATGCTACTACTGATTTTATTTGTTATGGTATAACTAGGAGAAAGGAAAAGGGGAAATGATGTAGATAAAAGGGGAGAAGAAAGCTCAATTTGGTGAGAAGAGAGCTACAAATTTATTTTATGGATGGGCTTTACTGTGAAGTTAAATTCGAGATCCAGTTGAAGGAATCGTAGATGGAGAATATTAGATTTAGGCTCTACATTTTGTTTCGAAAATTACTCTTGAATATTAGCAAATATGATTTGACGAACTATTTGTTTCATTTTGGTACTTTTCACTTGATTAAGTGAACGTCAATTTAGACATGTATATTACAATTAAGAACATCGAATGAATATAATTTGAAGTTTTTCCAATATTGTAAGTAAAATTAATTGTTTGTGTACATGGATAGTATATTGTTATTGACATATTTATAGTTGCATAGGACTATTTTCACTATTTCTAACAGATATTTAAGTCTTAAAATTGTGTCAATTGTATTACCAACAAATGTATTTGTTGGGAAATGACTAACAAATTAGGTGGAAAATGCATTACCAACAGAAAGTGTGTGGGGAATATTTTTATCGCTGAAAAATATATTCTCCGACATATACATTTGTTGGTAAAGGTGATGTATCTCCGACAGACGTTAACTGTTGATATAAAATTCCCAATAACAACAGAACAAAACTGTTGGCATTAGTTAGCAATACCAACAGAACACAATATATGTTGGTAATACTTTTACAATCAGGTTTATTTCCAACAGGCTAGTGACAGATAATTATCTGTTGGTAAAACTTATTACCAACATATATTATATTTTTACCAACAGATAAACCCTGTTGGCAAAAGCTATTTTTTTTTTGTAGTGATTCGTGACATGCCATTCACTATTTAAGCAAGGTTTGTTGTCACTTTTCTTCTCCCATCTTGTCATTTCATTCTTACCTCCTACATCTCTTCCAATCATGGCCTTTGAAAAGAAACTTAACCTCTGGATGAACTCCTTGTCGAAACCCGAAAAAGGTCTCCTCACTCTTTATAACTTGTCCCTCATCTTGAGCCTGAAGCAAGTGAAGATCAACTGGGATTTTCTTAAGGCAGCCTTCGCGTTTTGGGACCCGAAGCTTTGTGTATTCCGGTTCTCTTGGAACGAATTGTGCCCTCTCCCTGAAGAATGGGCTTTCATCTTCAGCTTTGACCTCTACGCCCCGTCGACAACCCATCCCCTCGCTTCGAACTATCGCGAAAGGTTTGAAGAAATGACCAACTTTAATCATCGCGCGCTCGGACACTTTTTGGTGAATGATATGGTGGATCTCCAAGCCATGGTAGAATTTTTCCAATCACCGGAAGTGCTTAAACTTAAACCAGCATTAAGGGTACGAGGTTTGATCTTTTGTGTCCTTGCTGAATTTTTGTTTTATCATGGTGGTTCGAGTTTTGCCCCTCTCTCTTATTCTTATTGTCGATGAAATGGCCCGTGGTTACAACCCGGCTCCCATGATGGTGGCGGAGACCTTATTGAGCCTTGACTCTTGGAATTCGAAGTAAGTCTTTCGCGGAAGCCCCCTTGTCCTCCAAGTAAGTATCGACGTCTTCTCTTTATTTTCTTTTTTTTTTGTACACATTTTTTCCTTGATTTTGCATGAATTATTCAAATAATTCATGTGGAATCAGTTTCTCGATTTTTCCTTGGTTGTATTTTTTCTTTTTTTTTTCTTTTTTTTTTTGCAACCAAGAAACTTACCATTTCCTTTTCTTCTTAGATATGGCTCGTGGAACACCTCAGCATGGTGTTTTCTCCTATAACTCCATCAGAATTAGCTTACTTTTGTTAGCGCAAAAGGAAGTATGAGGTGCGTCGTAACTTCGATGAGTGGGTGATCTTTTTGAAGGATCACAAAGAAATTCGATGGTGGATTCAATGGTGGAAGGTCCCTTGCTTCTCCAATCATTCAAGCAAGGCGGCTCATATCACCTTGTTGGGTCTGGGGGAACTCACCTATTATTTCCCCGACCGAGTCATGCACCAGATGGGACGCCTTCAAGACATACCTCTACTACCATGTGAGGTTCCCGACCTTACCCATCTCCGAGGCTCGGTGGTCGAATCATGGATCAAGTACTGGAAGAAACGGGCAGGAGTTGAAGTCTCACCACCTCATCGCATTTCATCTTCGTCGACCGACGGATATCGAAGTTGGTTAACTACTACAATTGGTGCGGCTCAGTGGCGCGAGAAACGCAGTCGTTCACCTCCCCGTGAAACTCCAAAATTGAAGAGCATCATCATTAACGGGGAATCGGGGTCGGATTCTAACCAGAAAGGATCTCACCCTAATGCAGAAAAATCAGGCAAGACTTGTCAAGTGAGCACTAACGGGTCTAAGGACTCCGACTCAAACTAGGACTTGGCGCGTATCTAGCAAGTAAGATGGAGGGAAAAGAAATGAAATAAAGTGTAGGAAAGAATGCGCACGCTATGTATTTATTTAATTTGATGCTTTTCCTTTATTAAAATTAGTTAAACAAAATGTATCGAACAAGAGTGTACTCCCTTTATTGATATGAGAAGTAATACATTTCATTTTATTTTACAAGAATTAACACGAGCCATGATCTTCTTCTTGTCAATCATTGTGCCTTCAAAACTTGCAATCTTTCCTTTTACCTAACTTGTCCTTAAGGATTTTCAAGTTAGTCCCTCATGTTTCTTTTCTTCTTTTTCTTTTTCTTTTTCTTTCTTTTTTTTTTTGTATAAGCAAGTGGCCTATTGGCAGTTCGGCTGTTTGCTTTCATAAGGTAATACATGTTTAAGTAGCTAGGGATATTGACCCCTTAGTGGCTTAGACATAATACCTTTTCAACTGATCCAGGTTTACAGGCTGGACGAGTTCTTCTCCTTCAGGTGTCGCCAAACGAGCAGGACCTCCAGGTGTAATGGAGATAATGACATAAGGTCCTTTCCAATTCGGGGCAAACTTGCCGCGAGGATCTTGACGAGCAGCCCTCATTTCTTGTAATACTAAGTCACCTTCCATCAAGTCTCGGTCCTTAACCTTCTTATTAAATGCACGGGCAATCCGACTTTGATAGAGCTAAATATTATGCAAAGCGCGAAGTCGACGTTCATCTAACAGTGTTAGCTCCTCATACTTGGCTCGGGCCCACTCAGCTTCAGGAATCTGGCTTTCGGCAATGATTCTTAGGGAAGGGACGACGATCTCTACAGGTCAAACAACCTCCATTCTGTACACCAAAGAGTAAGGTGTAGCCCCAGTTGCAGTTCGAATTGAAGTCTGATACCCCCATAATGCGAAAGGGAGTTTGTCAGGTCAATCCCTACAAGTGACTACCATCTTTTTAATGATTTTTACCAAGGTTTTGTTCACGGCCTCGACTGCTCCATTTGTTTGTGGCCGATAAGGAGAAGCATGATGATGTTGGATCTTGTACTTGGCCAAAAGGGCGACAAATTCTCTCATGAAATGACCTCCATTATCACTGATCACTTCATGTGGCACCCCATATTTGCAGATGATGTCCTTCAACATAAATTTGGCGACATGCTTCGAGGTAATTCTTGCATAAGAAGCAGCTTCTACCCACTTCGTAAAATATTCCACAACTACTAGCACATATTCATGACCTCCTGTACCCTGAGGCGAAACCTTTCTAACAATGTCGATACCCCACACTGAAAATGGTCAGGGCGAGGTCAAAGTAGTCAAGTAAGATGATGGTTGATGCCTAAGGTCAGCATACTCTTGACACTTTGCGCATTTTCTCGCAAATTGAAGGCAATCTGACTCCATTATAGACCAAAAATAGCCTGCTCGTTGAATCTTCTTTATTAACATCCTCCCATTCATGTGGGGTCCACACTCTCCTCTTTGGGTGGACTTCATCAGTTCTCTAGCCTCTGTCTCATCGACACACAACAGATTGATACCGGTCGCAACTTTCTTGTATAGGCGGTCCTGAATAATGTAGTATTGTGCAGCTATCAATCGGATAGCCCTCCGAGCCCGATGCCCAACAACCGGTCGGTACACCATCCTTCAGATAAGTGTAGATATCAAAGTACCATGCCTCTGGGTTAATAATGTTGACCATCAAAGATTGATGAGCAGGACGACCCTTCCTTTTGACTACAACTGTCAAAATTTGATTTGCTTCTGGCATTGCCACCATAGATGACAATTTGGCAGGTACTTGAACTCAATGTGCTTGAATCTCTTAGCCAAATTAGATAAGTGTTGCTGATATAAAGCCAAAGAACCACTCTTCACTTTCCAAACACTGGTTGCCTGATTGACAATCAAACTTGAGTCTTTAAATACTCGCAACCTTTTAATTCCCATTTCCAGAGTCGTATGTATCCCCAAGATACAAGCTTCATATTCAGCAACATTGTTGGTGGCGTCAAAATCCAGCTTGACCGCCAACGAAAAATGTAAGATATTCTTCATGCGACTTTAACTTCATAATGTTTGAAGATTAGAGGAAGGATTTCAATATTATCAACTCAGGACCAAGTTAAATGGACTAGTTAGAGTTGATAATATGATGGCATTCATGTTCTGAAATAATTTGACTATTTTAAAGCTTGAGAAACCTCATATCCGTCTTTAACCAAAAGGTTGGCGACCAGAGATAGTCTTGTAGTGAAAGAAGAATAAGATTTAAGAAATCTATCGAAGACAAGAAGTCAAAGGAAAGGTAAGGACAAACAATTGTACATACCTGACCAATGATAGCTACCAGTTAACAACCAAATCATGTATACTTTTATTGTAAAGGTATATTATAACACTGGAAGTGTGAATGTACAAACTATAAGGAAGACTTGAGGTGTAGTAATATGATTTCATTTCTAGGTTAGTGCGTATATGATACACACTACCTTATTAAACCTGCTTTAGGTAATAGATATCGATTGTAAAACTCACATTTATGCAAATGTGTAGGATCTACATCAAAATGTATGTGTTTGGAAGGATCAAAGTCAGCCTATAAATTGGAACATGCAAATAATTATAGCTCCTCATGTTGAGTTGCTTATTTATCGGTTTCCTCAAGACTAATAACAAAATTTCATAGGTGACTTTATGTTCTCATTATAAGTGGAAAGTTGATTTCAAGCTCTCAATTAGAGAGAGAGGGTCTCGGATAAACACATCTAACACATCGAAACCAAAAGGTTTAAAAGGAAGAACTCATGTTCAAACATAACCTTGGAACCATTTATCAAGTCATGTAAATTACAGCGCATTCAAAAGCGTCACAGTGATAGACTTTTGAATAATCAGACATTGAAACATATGATGTCTACAAAGGATGATTGTATCTTTTACAAGAAAAGGTGAACGTGCCAAAAAACATTCATATATATGGATGTATGTAGACCATTGAGTACAGGTACGAGGGGTGAATTACTTTAAATCTTCAAAGATGAACAAAACAAGACATGGTGGTTCATGTCTATGGGTTACATCTGGAGCTGGAATGCGTAAATGGTTTAAAGATTTCCAGAATAAAGTAGTCTTGGCAAGATAGTGAGAGCACCTAGATACGATCGCAAGTGTAGTTGAGCCGAGAGTTTGAACAAATGACTCAAATGAAACTTAACTCTAGCGCTATAGGTTTAGTCATATTAATTAGAAATGCATTCAGAAACTCCAGAGTGTAGGACTTTTGGAAAATCTAAACTTCGAAAAGTTTAATGTTTGTGAAGCATGCTTGATGGGTAAGATGACTAAATCACCTCTTACTGGAATCGGTGAACAAGCCAGTGACTTGTTAGGACGCATGCATATTGATGAATTTGGGCCTAAGAGCACTAGTGCTACATGAAGGTTTATCATACTATTTCATCACTTTCAGTGATGATTTTAGTAGATATGGATATGTCTACTTAATGTATCACAATTGTAAATACATTGAAAGATTCAAAGAATTTCAAAGTGAAGTACAAAACCAACTTGGCAAGATAACCTAAACCCTTCAATTAGATCGAGGAGGTGAGTGTTTGAGCCTAGATTTCACTAACCATCCCAGAGAGTGTGAAATTGTTTCACAACTCTCTCCTCCAGGAACACCACAACACAATAACATATTTGAAAGGATGAATCACACCTTATTAGATATGGTGCGATCAATGATGGTTGAATCAGCATTGCTGGTTACCTTTTGGTGGCACACGCTATTAACCATAGCTCTAAATAGTGAACAAGGATTATCAGAAGCACTAGAGAAGACACCATATATGACATGGAGAGGAAAGGTTTCTGAACTGTTTTCTGAAAGAAAAAGGTATCACTTCACAAACTATTGTATACCATAGTGTTTGTATCTCAAAATGCTTTCTTCTTATATAGGATGTTATTCTCTAAGAGAAAGAGTGGGAGAGTTTTTGAACTTAGCGAAGTTCAAGAGACACAAACACTATAATCATCACCTAAAACTCTGCTACTTGGTTCCATTTTAAAATTTTCCTATTGGTAAGGAAATTAGGAATGAGTTTGAGGTAGTAAAAGTTCCTCAAAAGTTGAGGAGGAGGTACCATGGACCCTACTCTAAGCAGGATCAGGTAAACAACTCCGTCAGCCACAAAGATATCGATCTCCTATGGATGGGCGTGAGATGTTGCTTTTAGAAAGTAATGACTCTACCTACTACAAAGAAACTTTAACATGTTATGATTCTATGAAATTCAAGATGGACTCTGTGAATGAAACCAAGTTTAAAACTTGGTTGACTTGCCTGAAGGTGTGAGCCGTCAGGCATAAGAGGGCCTTTAAGGTAAAATATGGGTTCATTAAGATACTTCTAGCCACAGTTTTATAGTATGACTATGAGATGTGGCAGATAGATTTCAAAACCGCCTTCAATTAGATTTTGGAAAGAGGATGTGCACTTAACACAACCAAAGGATTTTGGTTGGAATCCTTGTAAGCTTTAAGAGACCATCTGTGGTCTTAAGAGAGCTTTTAGGAGTTGGAATCATCGGTCAGTTTGACCAAGGCATCGAAAGGTTTGATGTACTGAGAAGTGCTGAAATAATCTTGTGTTTATAAGAAGTTCAGTGGGAGCAATAAATTCTTGATAATATATGTGATTGACATACTGGCTATTGAGAAGAAGATTCCTATGTTGCAATCTACTTAGGTTGACTTGGGAATAATTTTTGAAATGAAGGATTGATGGGGCTAAGAATTTTCTTGGAGATAGGATCTATAATGATAGATTAAAAATTTTGGTTGGTTGAATCAAAGTTGAGAATGGATAAATTTCCATGAATTATGGCATATCCTTAGGCGAATCTGATTGTCTTGAAACAATTAGGAGACCTAAAAAGGATAAGACATATAACCCGTGCTCTACGCATGAGATTAATGTATGCCATGAGATGCTCAAAGCCTAGCATAGCATATACATTGTGTATATGTATGAACAAGACTAAGGATATGTCCTTAGTCTACAGTAGTTAATAAAAGCTAAGTGTAAAGAGTTATACTGATGCTACATTTATATCAGAAAGGTATGGTTATCTGAACGGTTAGAGAAAATTGTACAATCTGTCTGAGTGGTATTGATGTGAGCTGGAAGAGGTTCCTAACATGACACGAGTTTGATTCTAAAAAAAGAACACAAGTATGGAGCGACTTTAGAAGCTGCGATAGAAACTGTTAGGATTCTGAAGTTCATTTTAGAACTTGGTGTTGTTTCTAGCCTAGCGAGAGGAATGAACCTTTGTTGATAGGTGTTGGGAATGTCCCGACAATGTTCGATATACATGGAGTTTGAACCAATGTAATATAGTGATTATATGTCTTGCTAGAGACCTCTATTTTGGTAATTAAACATGTTTAATTACAACTATATTATTTGGTCCAACTGGGTTACACAAGTCAATGCCCTGGAACAATGTATGTAACCTAAGTAATATCGTATTATGATTAGGGATGTTGGGAGTTGATTTCTATGAGGAATTAACCCAACACGTATATAATTGGACTCACCACGGACCGTGGTGATCCAACACGATCCGTGTTGGTGTCGCAACGGACCGTGGTGACTGTGGCCGGCTTAAGGGACATTCTGGAGGCCAACACGGACCGTGTGGGGCCTTTAGAATGCGTCGTTGCGTAAGTCGGTCATTAGGGTTTTAATAACTGTAACACCCCGAAAAATTTAATTGCGTTTACCGTCAAATTTCCTAACGAGCGTTTTATCCCGTTATTAGTTTATCTGTTTTTCACACGGAGCTTTTAGGACCACGAGTGAGTTTGTTGGAATTTTTAGAGTCTTAAAAATATCAGTTAGGAATTTTCGGGGTTTGGGTATAATTTTATTGGATCAGTTGTGGAAATTTTATCTGACTTTGGTTATGTTTTCAGGTAAAAATTGTTGGAGAATATAGTATTAACATTAGGGGTGTTTTTGATATTAATTTTGTGATGAGATCATCTTGATGACCTCACCTTTTCTTCCTAATTTCCTCCTAATTTATAAAAAACCCCTCCCGAAGTAATAGTTATAACCGTTTTGATACTGAAAAATGCAAATCCCACTATTTCTACTCTCACCCTTGCCTATCCTCACCTGACACGTGCCCCATTTTGTTTCTCTCTCTCTCTCTCTCCCTCCTATTTCTTACCCGGACCATGATAACCATCTTGACTCAAGATGGTTCTTAACCATCTTGAGTTATTCATATTTCACATTTTTGTAACTTTTATTAATATGTTCTTTATTAATTATATATATTTATTAATTACAATAATATAATACTTATTAGGTAGGTGAAAAAATATAATAATAGCGTAATTTTATCAATCATAGTAGAAAATCCACATTTTATACATAGTTTTATATTTACAAAATAAATATAAATAAATAATTATTTTTAAATTGTTTATAAGTTGTAGTAACCCTAAAAATGATGAAATATACCTTTAGAATGATTTAAATACACTTACATTTCACTTTATTAATGATTTTGAAGAAATGCAAGATGGTTAAGAGTCATCTTGTGTCAAGATGTTTATCATTTTCGTTCTTACCCTAATATAGTACTGTTGCTACATACTGCTGCTCGACAACCTCAACCCACCAACACCTCCATTCTCTTTATTCTTCTTCTTCTTCTTCTCTTTGCTGCTTGCAACCTCGAGCTACACCACCTCCACGCACCATCACCAACCACCCTCAACCTCCCTCCACCCTCACTTCGACGCCGGCCACCACACCACCGAGCCCCGACCACCGCTGCACCACCATCACCATCGTTCTCGTCGCCCGACGCCCAACACACCGAGGCCACCACCACCATTTTCCACCCCTCCTACCACCCTCCTTCCTCCCCCATTTCATCGCCGACCACCTCCCCTCTCTTTTCCGACCACCGCACTACCTTACCGCCGCCAGAACACCACCAACTGATCCCCAAAACACCCCCTTCCCAACTTCGGTTTTGGTTCTGCCCAGCCACACCACCCCTCACTGTACGCCACCACCACCGCCGTCCAGCCATCGTTGACCGTTGCTGCCGACTTCTCGACACTAGAGGATGCCTGTACCACCTTCTCAATCACCGGAGTCGCCGTTGGAAACCATCGGACGCTAGGAAACAAACCCCGCTGCTGTTGTTGCTACGACTGTCGTTGCTGCGGTGCTCGACTCCGACCAACACCTCGACCCTGACGACTCCGGCCACTGTCCGACGACCACCTTGACGCACCAGCCGCCGCCGACTCCACCGGATCTCTGATTGCCGCCCGTTTTGTAAATCCTAAATCCTTTCTTTCGGGTTTCATTCACTGTTTCATTCATGTATATTATGATTTTTTTTTGTTATTATTACTATTATTATTTATTATTATTATTATTACTTTGATTATGATTAATATTATTTTTTTTGCTTATAATATGAGGTTATTGTGTTATTCACGCTTTCGTTCATATTTTAATTTGATTATAGTAAGGTTTTATTTTTTTAGGTTTAAGTTAGTAATCTTTGGGTATATATGTGATTTATATTGTTAATGCATGTCTTTGATTTTTTCGTATTATTATTATTAAATTCATATTATTATTACTAAGGTTACTAAGTTGTTCATATGACTATTATCAAATTTTCATATTAATATTATTAAGTTTGGTGTATTATTATATATGATTATTACTAAAGTTCATGTTATTAGTAAGTATGTCATGTTATTAAGTTCATGATATTATCGAGTTTCATTATATTACTAAGTTCATACTATTATTTTGAGGTTCACATTATTAGTAAGTACTTTGATTATTAAAATTATTAAGTTCCTATTACTAGAGTTACTAAGATGTTCATATAATTATTATCAAGTTTTCATAATAATATTATTAAGTTTTGGGCTATTAGTAAGTTTCGTAGTATTATTATAAGTTATTATTAAAGTTTCATAAGTTATTATTAAGTTTCATGGTTTTTTTATGTTTCGTATTATTATTATTAAGTTTTCCTAAACTATTATTCAATTTCGTGATTTTATTAAGTTTCGTAGTATTATTAAATTATTTCATTATTATAAAGTTTCCATGACATTATTAGATTTCCATATTATTTTGAAGGTTCATGTTATTGTTATAAGGTTTCGTGTTGTTATTATTATTATTATTATTATTATTATTATTATTATTATTATTATAAGGTTTCGTGTTATTATTATTATTATTATAAAGTTTCGTATTAATTATGTTTATTATAAAGTTTCCTGAAAGTTTCATATTATTAGTATTAAAAGCTTCACATTATTAGTATCAAAGTTTCATATGTCTTAATATTAAAGTTTTTATAAAGTTTTCATGTTTTTATGTGGTAATACGAATATTATGTTCCAAAAACCCTACGAAATATTATTATTAAAGTATTAGTATCGGGTTATGGTTTTAAATGTGTTGTTCCAATTTTATTTTACCTTTAGAAAATATGTGTTGTGATGTTCATGTTTTCTTAATAGTTACGCTCGATACATGGTTAACTAACTTATAAGAAAAAGCTAAGGTTAGGGTATGGTAGGTTTCGTGCGTAACTAATTATCGTAGAGTTTTAATTTTAGAAGTATATTCGAATTCTAGGTCCGAGCGAGACGACGCGATTGTTAGCTCCCGTGTGTAAGTGATTGCAGTAAAGAAAAGTTGTTCAGGTAATGTCTCTGTCCTAATTTCCTTTGGGATGCTCTTTTATCTGTTTTGTGATTTTAATCTGTTTTATGAAGCTTGCATTCCGCACAGGGGATTTTCTGTAAAGTTGGACTGTCTGATTTGGATGTCTGTGAGTTCATTTCTGAGTTGAGTAAAACGTGACAGTCTTTTAAACTCTGAGAGTTATTCTGTCGATTTTGTAAAGTGGGTTTGGTTTTATTTGAAATTTGACGTCTGATAATTCATAAGATACTAATAATCAAAGTGAAACCATAAGCGGGTTGCGGGTAACGACCCTTAAGCCAGGATCTGTTCCTGTAGGGGAATTATCAAGAGATCGGGGAGTCCCGATATATTTCTGAGATTGTGCACACATCTGATTATGTTTCTGGGACTGGCCATCCATTTTGATTCTGAGGATCTGAGATCCTGTTCTGATTCTGAGTTCTGATATTCTGGGGATAGGCAAATTTCGCCCGCATAATAAAATTCTGATTGTTTTATGAGGAAAGGTTTACTCTATTTCTAATTTTTGATTTCTGGATTCTGGTTTCTGGATTCTAGTTTCTGATTTCTGATTTCTGATGTCTGATTCTGAGTTTGAAAGTGTCAGTTGAGGTTTTTTGGAACGTTGTGTTTTCTGAGTTGAAAGTTGGTACTGTTGGTTTTTAAGTTTTGAACTCTGATTATTTCTGGGTTCGGATTCAAATGAGTTACGAAAAGGTTTGACTTGTTCCCCTCCCCTAAATGGTTTGAAATGATCTTTGAACTGTTTTAACAGTTAGGGGTAGACATTATTGAGGTTTCCCCCCTCATGTTGTGAATATTTTGTTTTCAGGTGAAGATCAATTATGTGATGGGGACGGGCAATAGAAGTGAGGACATTGGAGTTGGACGTTTTGAGAATAAAGTTTAGTTTATGTTTGGACTTGAAGTTTAGTTAATGTTGAGCTTATGTTGTTCTAGAATTTGAAGTTTCTTTCGGTTGTTAAATTGAAGTAAACAATTATCGCTTGTTGTTAGTTTTCCATTTTTGCCTTGTATTTCTTCGGAGATACGGCAGTAACGCCCAAGTAAATAAAGTTAATGAAAAGAAAGAAAAAAGAGTCTTCCACTGTTAATGTTAATCAACTTTTGACTTTGACCATTAAGTTTAAAATTGAATCTTCGGGGCGTTACAATAACCCTTTCCCTAAGCCGTCTAAACACTATAAAAGGGAGTCTCTCTGAGAGATTGAGATCGAGGGAACTGCTTGATATACCAGGGTGATTTCCTGAGTTCATCTCTCTTTCAGTTTGCAGTCATTGTTTCCTAAAACAAACCACCTCATACCGAAATACATACATCTTAGATTGAGATCTGTCTCGACTGGGTTGATCTAGCAGTCGAGTTCCTAGAGTGCTGTGTGGACTTACAGTAGAGGATTTCTACATTGGTATCTCAAAGGTCAACCTTTGCATCAGTCGGATTAACGATCAGGTATAATTACTAAGCCTCTACAACTGTTTCTTTCCTGGGTGATTAGTTATTTTATAACCGTTTTAAATATTCCGCCAATTAAACTGAATCTGTTTAGTAAATTGATAACCTAAAACTCAACAGTGATATCAGAGCCACCAATTGCATGCAGATGTTTTATGCCTTAATTCATAAAATTTTATCAATCGTTGAATTATATTATGAATTCGCTAGATTAGTTTTAATGCCTAGATTTTGAAACTTTATGAATGTTTTAGTCTTTATTATTCATGATAGTAGATCTGGAATTATTGTAAAGTTTCATGCTTTATTATTATTTATTTCTTTATTGCCTTTAATTAATCAATTCATGCTTGTTTAATCGTAAAAATTAGCATGATCTTGATATATTTTTAAATTGTCTTAGAAATGATCATGTTTAATCTTGTTAAACAGTAGGCAATACCCATAATACTTTTAATTCACAAAATATAGTTTTGTAGAATTATTTTCTGATCTAGACTAATTACGGTAAATATAATGAAAAGTCAAAATAAAGTATCAAACGAATTTGAAATTTTTCAAGAAAATTAGTAGAGGCATCTTGAAGTGTTCTGGACTTACTCTAGTTTTTGTAGAATTTTTCAAATTAAAATATATTTTTAATTGAGCTTTTTCAAATCTGACAAGAAATAAATTCGTTTACTTCTTTGAAATTTATAAATTTATAGAAATTTGTAAAACTTCTGAAAAATTTACAGTAGGTCACTGGGTGACCATACTTTTTGGAAAAATATTTCATGAATTTATCTAATTAAAATAGATTTTTAATTGAGTTTTTCATATCTGATGAGAAATAAATTCGATCACTTTTCTGAATTTTATAAATTTATAGAATTTTATAAAACTTCTGAAAAATTTACAGTAGGTTACTGGGTGACCATATTTTTTGGGAAAAATATTTCATGAATTTTCATATTCGTTAAGTTAGTTTTCCTTTAATTTTCAGTTCTGCAGTGGAGTATAATCGTTTACTCTTCTGTTTTTTTATTTAATTTTCGAAATTTGATAAAATTGTGAAAAATTTACAGTAGCTCATTAGATGATCTACTGTATGGAAAAATTATAAAATTTAATTTTTGAACTTATCGGAATGTTCTCCGTTTATTTTCCGATAAAACTGCGAATTAAATTAGTTTAATTCCCTCAATTTTTACACGTTTGTGTAAATTTGATAAAATTCTGGAAAATTTCATAGTAGATCATTAGATGACTCTATGATATGAGAAATATTGTGTTGGTAAGTTATAAAATTGATTGATATTTTATTTACGTTTTCATGCATGAAATAACCGACACTGGGAAGCAACACGGACCGTGTTGAGTCAACACAAACCGTGTTGCCAACAATGTTGGTGAAAACGTGCATTTTAGGGTTAGTAATTAATTTTTGAAAATTAATTATCGAATCCTACTTTACTGAATCAGATGTTAGGCATAAAATCTTATAAGAGTTTTGTAAAGTTTAGGAAACTTACAATTTTTTAAAGATATAGTATCATATAAAATCTTAGAAGAATTTTGCAAAGTTTAGGAAACTTGCATTTTAAAGGATATAATATCTTTTGAAATACTTAATTTTATGAAAATTGAGTAACTTGTATATAAAGGTATTCCCCAAATCCTAAATCTGTTTAGTTAATTAAGATAAAATTTGGAATTTTGTTATTTTGTCAATTATGCAGACAGTTTAGGAAACTTTATTTAGTATTTGTTTTCTTATGTGTTCTATATTGCAATTAAATATGCCTTCATAATTTGTTATATAAAGCATATGTTATATTCAATATAATTATTTAAATATTGCTTGTTTGCATGTGCTTCTAGTATGACCATAGATAGTCGGTTTTATCGGTCTGCATACCGGATTGGGTGAAATACGGCATGCGTGCCGTCATTGAATTATTTAAATTTAAATTTCAGTTGAGTTTATTTTAATTCATGTAAGGCCTCTTTGGAGAGGTCCACTTTGTAATTTGTTGTACTTGGAGACATCAAGTCGAGTGGGAGCACAACAGCAATGGAGGTGTTGATCCGAGTGGGAGCCGTATCCGAGGAAGTTGCAAAATCCAAGAAGAAATTCTTGAAGACTGTCAAGGCTTAGTTAAAATTAGTTTGATTAAGTCTAGGTGACCATACTAGGGTTTTATTTTATGCTTTGATTTGTTATAGCATGTTGTTTTATTATGTCTTTTATGCTTTTCAAAAGAGTTCACCTAGAATTGCATGCTTAAGATAATAAAACCTACTCTCAAAATTGAATTATTACTCAACCTATCGAAACACCACTTAGATAGAGAATATTATCGCCAAAGCGAATTATTTATCTATCACTAATAAGTAGGGTGGGAGATAGGTCGATTCAAATTAACTATCAAAACAGTTTTGGGCTAAGAGCAGAGGAAGAGAAATATTGTATTCGATACAAATTTCATGCCAAGAGTCATTTTGAATGATCGATCATAAGATGATCCACCAAAGGTGACATGGGCTCGAGTTTTGTCGGGCCAAAGTCCACTGGAGCCCATGAGTCTTGTGGGTCTTGGTGAATTAAAACACTAAGTGAGAGTTGATAAAGTGTTTTGATTTGAAATTAAAATAGTTTAATTTCTTTTGATGAATAATAAATAAAATGAACCAATTTGTCTCGTAGAATCAATTATGTATTTTCACTCTTACATCCACGACTAATTAAATATTGTTTTCTCCTTGGGAAGGAGAAGAACAATTGCACCAATTCCTTAATTAGCATCGCCATCGCAAGATTGTCTTGCAGGTGAATAAAAGGAACATGTCTTTGATATAACATTGAGCTGGGCATCAATATTAGGAGGTCAATCAAGCCAAATGGATACACGTAATGTCATAGTATTCATGCGACTTTATGGAGCGTGTGCGTGGAGGGAGATAATAAGCTTGAGTAATAACTTCATAAACATCTATGAACATTAACCTTGAACACCATAATTGAATACGACCCTTGGATAAAGGAAGAAATCCACCACCAAAAGCTAACAACCCACCATGATTATCATAAAGGAAACCACCAAATAATCAATAAAGGGAAGACTTGAACACCACCAAACAATGCTTGGATAAAGTAAACAAGATTTAGGGGAAGAGGCTTAGGGATCACTCATTCATTCTATTTCATAATCAGCATAATCTATCTTAGGAAATGGCAAACAAGGTATTTATACTAAGTAACAAAATTAAGCTAAAACTCAACGTTTTAAAAACAGAAATACGTGAATCAGCAGCGTCATCGCGGGCGCGACAACCTTCTGCCCCAGACTCTCTTTCGTTTGCCGAAGTGGGTCGCGGGCACGACGGAATGGGTCACGGGCACGACGACCTTCTGCCCCCAAACACTCCCTTGCCTGCCGTGGTGTGTCGCGGGCGCTACCGGATGGGTTGCGGGCGTGACAACCTGGCCAGTGTGAGGTCGCGGGCGCGACGGGATTGGTCGCGGGTGCGACGTGCCGCTGATTTAAGGCATTGCATCTCCCTTGAACTTTATTGATCCCGGGGCTACTCCGGAAGTTACCGGGAATTGTAGCTCAAGGTTCGATGTAGTCGAGGCGGCTCGCTTGGCGGAGATCACAAGAGCTGAGAATTGAACCCGGATCTCTTCATCATCCCTTTCTTGAACAGGATTTGCCCTCAAATTGACGTCGGGTTCAACATCTTCGATGTAAGGTGAAAGATCCCCGATATTGAAAGTAGAAGAGATACCCATATCGCCCGGAAGATCAAGCTTGTAATCATTGTCATTCACCTTGGCCAAGATCTTGAACGGTCCCTCGCTTCGTGGCATAAGTTTAATACTCCTCTGAGAAGGAAACCGTTCCTTTCTCAGGTGGAGCCAAGCCAAGTCACCGGGTTTGAAGGTGATACCGCGACGATGTTTGTTGGCTCAGGACTTGTAAAGCTCATTGGTGCACTTGATCTTCTCATGAATTTTCTGGTGAAGCTTTTGGATCTCGACAGCCTTTTCACTTGCTTCAAAACTAGCCCTCGACTCTAATGGAAGAGGAAGGAGCTCGATAGGAGTAATAGAGTTGACCCCATAGCAAGTCTCGAAGGGCGAATGACCCGTAGCAAAAGAAGGGGCTCGGTTGTAGGAAAATTCGGCGTGATACAACTTGGTATCCCAACCCCGTAAACTCTTGCTCACAAGACCCCGAAGCAACGTAGTGAGAGTCTTGTTAGTCACCTCAGTTTGACCATCCGTTTGAGGGTGATGCGACGTGCTAAAAAGGAACTTCGTTCTAAGGAGCTTCCATAAAGACCTCTAAAAATGACTCATGAACTTCGTGTCTCGATCCGAGACAATAGTCCTTAGAACACCATGCAATCCACTATCTCCCATAAGAAAAGCGATGTGGGTGGCTTCATCAGTCTTTTCGCAAGCAACGAAATGCGCCATCTTGGAGAAGTGATCCACGACGACGAGTATTGCATCTTTACCACGCATGGTTCAAGGAAGAGCCATAATAAATTCCATACTCAAGTCCTCCCACGGGCCATTCAGAACAGGAAGGGGTGTATAAAGCCCCTGGTGGAGCTGACTTTTGGCATGGTGGCAAGAAACACAATTGGATACCACATCCTGCACATTGCCTTCCATATTCGGCCAGTAAAAAAGTGCCTTCAACATGTCGATGGTCTTTCTGATGCCGAAATGACCGGCAAGACCACCCCCGTGAACCTCTCGCACTAGCAGTTTCCTCAACGGGCATTTGGGAACACACAATTTGTTACCTTTGAAAAGAAACCCGTCTTGTAACAAATAGGGCATCACCACCATCAAGGTGTGATTTGAAGTCTTCATTCTCCTTGTAGAACTCCCTCATGTGTTGGAACCCAAGGACCCTCGCCTCAACCACCGAAAGAAGAGAATGTCTCCTACAAAATGCATCAGCAACCACGTTGACACTCCCCATCTTATGTTTTGCCACAAAGTTAAAACTTTGAAGAAACTCAACTCACTTAGCATGGCGAGTATTGAGTTTTTGTTGTCTATTCAAATACTCAAGAGCTTTGTGATCCGAATGAAGGACAAACTGGCTAGGTCTCAAGTAGCGGGACCAGTGATCGAGGGCTCGCACGAGAGAGTAGAATTCCTTGTCATAAGTAGAATAATTCTTCCTTGATTCGCTGAGTTTCTCGCTAAAGTAAGCGATGGGGCAACGGTTTTGCATGTAAACGACCCCAATGCCCACTCCACTAGCGTCGCAATCAACCTCGAAGGCTTGTGTGAAGCCCGAAGGGCAAGTACCGGAGCCTCACATAGTCGAGCCTTAAGCTTCTCAAATGCCTCTTAAGCCGCTCGAGTCCACTCAAAAGAGCCCTTCTTCATACACTCGGTGATAGGGGCAGTAAGGGTGCTAAAGCCCTTGATAAACCGACGGTAAAATGAAGCAAGGCCATGGAAACCCCTCACCTCAGTGATAGTAGAGGGAAGGGCCAAGAGCGTATGGCCTCCGCTTTCGAGGGATCCATGGAAATACCCCGGTCGGATACGATATACCCAAGAAATGTGACTTGGGGAGTGCAAAACTTGCACTTCTCCAGTTAGCCGAAAAGCTGTTATTGCCGCAAAACTCCTGTAACGTGGTTTTTGTACCCAGATTTTTATATCGTTCTTCTCGAGGAGATAGGGGCCTTGGCTAAGAATTCGGTCTAAGGTCGGGTTAAGATCACTAGGTAAGGATATTGGTTGAAAGGGGTCACAACGCAAGAAACAAATAAATCTAAAGTCAGTCAAGGTGAAACAATGGGTTTCGGGGGCTTTTCGGGATGCAAACGGGAACAAGGAGATAGGTTTTGCAACAAGAGAGTAACAAGGAAGGAAATCAGGTGGCTAACTATACCAATTCCAACAATACCCACCGGGCTTCCTCTTTCGAGGATAGTCTGGATTTGCTTCCCCAAAGTCCACCACGGACCCGGAGGGTTGAAGAAACGGAATTCCCTAGTTAGTCTCAACTCACTCTCGTGAGTAGAGTGCTAACTATCCCAATTCCAACCTTCCAACTCAAGTGTCGGATGTGTTCGGGGACTTTCAGACCCAAATACATCCCACTTGAGGGAAGGAATGGAGTGGGAAAAGTGATTTCCCTACTAATTACTCACTAAAATTGCTAACCCATGCCTAATTACCCATTCACACCCTTAATTACCCCCTAACCCATTAGGGTTCTAGCAACTACCCATCACAACTATGATAACAATATCAACAAAACCAACCCTAAGCATGATTTCTATCAACAACAAACATAAACCAAGCAAGAACAATGAAGTAACAAGCAAAGCAATTAAACAAGCAAGAAAGTAATTAGTAAAGTAATTAATGAAAGAGTTAAGGGAAGAGAAAACTTATCAAAATGATGTAGATGAACAAGAGAAAGCAATAAAAAGATGATCCAACAATCCCTCTATTGTTTGAATCCCCAAATCTTCAATAACAAACACAAATCACTAAAACCCTAGATTAATCTCTCACTAGTCTCTCTCTAAAACTCCTAATTACATTGCAGGAAATAATGTCTAACATTCTCTAAGATTATCCCCAAAGTATCCCCCAAGAAATCGTCAACAAGGGATATATATACAAGTGAAAATTGGTTGGCAAAACGCAGCGCACAGCCGAAAACATCGCGCAGAACATAGGGAGACCGTAGGTACGGTCTAGGAGACCGTAGGTACTGTTTCTTGCTGTCTAGCCAAATCTGCCTGGCGATTTTTTCCTTCGACATACCGTAGGTGCGGTCTTGCTGACCGCAGGTGCGGTCCCAGCGATGGTAGCGGGTGCCACCCCAAAGGTGGCGGGGGCTACCCTACTCTTTTCTTCCCTTTGTTTCTTCCTTCTTTCCAAGGCATGTAACGCCCAGTTCGAGGGTCGTAGCGGGTGTTACCTCACTAATTGACACCAAAGGTGGGGAAAGTGGTCCTGGGTCAACTCCGCCTTGGCTCTCGGTCCGGCTCGGCTCGGGAAATCAACAAAAAGGCTCAAAAATGGCCCGTTTTACCTGGTTTTTATGTAAAACGCCAAAACCTACAAAATAACCAAAAACATACTAAAAAGCCATGAAAATAAACACGAAAAGAGTCAAAAGCCTAAGAATTAAGGCGTTATTTAGACACAAAATTGGGTCTAAAGACCCCCCCCACACACTTAAACTTTTGCTCGTCCCGAGCAAAACAAACAAAAACAAATAGAAACTAAACACCAACTCCTCCGTCGTGGGAGGAAATGAGTTCATTTAGCGTATGCACTAAGCCCTTTGAACCCCCCGGCAGCCCGGGTGGACGAGATGGACTCGTGAGGGTTTGTAACGGCTACACCCACAAAAGCCAAAAAAAAAGGAGAGAGGGAAAGTGAAAACAAAACCAACGAAAACAAAAGAAAAGAAGAACAAAAGCTTCGCTTCAAAGGATCTCGAAATCTAAATTAGGAAAACGTTATTAAACCTCCAAAAGGAACCGTTATGAGCATTTCAGGAACATCTATCCCAAGCAAAAGTCATTCTTTGAGATTTTCGATGTCCTATACCTAATGCCAAGAAAAACCCCATGTGCATAAGTGCTAGTGGGTTCTAATCGATTCCGATAGACTCCAAAGACTCATGCCCGAGCTCAAAAACAAACGAAACGAACAAGGAAAAGAAAAGAGTTGCCCTTCCCTGCATTTGGTCGCCCTTGGCTTGGTGAGGGTCGTAGGTGATGCAAGGAGAGGCCCCACACTTTATTAACACTAAAAACTTTTCTTTTTGGGTTGGGCTTTCCCAACAAAATTCTCTTTCTCTCTTTTTTTTTTCTTTTGCTTTTTAAAGGTCGGTATTAGCCTTACTTTCAGGAATTGGACGACCCTTAATTCGGGGTTTACCCTCCCAACACAGTCTTTTCCATACACACCTCTGTCGAGAATTCGATATAGGAGGAGCTTAAGGGGTAATAACGTTGTATTGCTAATACCGAGCCCGTGTAGGTTGGCTAAGTGTATGGTGGTTGATGTCGTTCAGCCGACACGCCCCACTTAATCCGGTTATTTAGCTTTTGCTTTCTTTTTCTTACTTTTTGACTTTGCTTTTGCTTTTGCTAAACAAGAAAAAAGAACAAGCTCGGACACAAACCCCTAGAACCTCCCGGTTTTAACCATGACGTGAAAGGAATCGGGGATTTCACTAGACACTCAATGAAGGAAATCTAAGAGATAAGTCATGACTAGTACTCGAGACAGGGTCGAAAACGCTCAGACCGATTTCTTTTAAAGAAGTTTAAGAACGGCTTCTCAATTTCGACAAGAAGATCCAAGAACCAAAGCAAAACAAAGCGAAAACGAAAACGAAAGAAAACTTTTAAGGCTTTCACTCCCTTTTTTCTCCTTTTTTCACACAAATTTTTTTCAAATTTTAGGCAAAAACTAAGAAAAAAAAACAAAAAAAAAACTAGGTGATCTACCCTTGAAAAAGAATATCTCCCCTCACACTTAAAACGCCACAATGTCCTCATTGTGGGAAGGTGTCACATGAAAAAGGGTAGAGACCTACAAAAAGCAATCAAACAAAAACAACTAGCAAGCAAACGGTGGCGACCCGAGCCCACACGGCTCCAACAGCAATATAATCCCAACACCAACACTCAAAGGGGTTCGCCACCCAAAAGAAAAAAATCAAGCATGCAACAGGGATCAATATATACACATCAAAGAGTGCGGAAAGAGGTTACCTCGAGGTCTTCAAAACAAATGATTACTCAATCCGCGATCCATGATAGCCAAGCAAAGGGTTAGGATAATCAAGCAAAAACAATCAAAGCTCGTAAGATCCGCATCCAAGATTAAAAATATGAAAAAGAAACTAAGACAAAAACTAGAAATTAACTCAAAAGAAAGAAATAAAAGTATGGGTTGCCTCCCGTAAAGCCCTTGTTTAAGGTCCCGAGCTTGACCTAATTACTTGATTCTTGAAAGGCTTGGTGTGCATGAGAGAAGCATGGTAAGCTTTTTCCACCAACTCTTCTTCCTTCTCCTCCCGCGCACTCTAATAGAACTCATGAATGATTTGAAATAATCCTCTGGCGGTCTAGTCAACTCCGAAAGAATCAAAGGTAATGGCCTCCTCATTTTACTCCACCAAAATTTCTTCCTCCTTTTCCATCGCTTCCTCTTCTTGCACAAGAATTGAGCATGCCTCCTTGAAGTCTCTAAATTTCATATTCTCAATATATGTTTCACCCAAGGCAATCTCCCTCCTCAAAGGAACGGTGTTGAGGAAGTCACCATGGAAGTTGAAACTATCTCCATGAAGCTCAAAATGAATAGATTTAGGGTGACTTTGTCCACCCCAATCATCCGGTTCCACAGCAAGTAAGCACAACTCCTCTTGATGCTCATCCATAATACCAACCACTGCATTAACCTTGAAGCGTGACTCCTTGTGAGGTTCCTTCTCGAAGGATCAAGATCAAAATCAATATGTTCTCTCCCCACATTTAGAGACAAAGACCTCTTTTCACATCAATAATTGCTCCCGCAGTGGCCAAAAAGGGTCGGCCAAGAATAATAGGGTTTCTCCAATCCTCATCCATCTCCAAAATAACGAAGTCACAAGGGATAAGGAAACTTCCCACTTGAACTAGGATGTCTTCTAATATTCCCAAGGGCTTCCTAACACTTCGGTCAGCAAGTCGCAAGCTAATAGCTGTAGGGATCAAGTCATCAAGGTTCAACTTCTTACCAATTGAGTTTGGCATGACACTCACACTTGCCCCTAAATCGCATAATGCATTATCAATCCTCATATCACCAATTAAGCACGGTATGGAGAAATTACCCAGATCGGCAAGTTTCTCGGTAGTCTTGCTCTCCATAATAGCATTGCAACTAAGATGAACGGTTGACGACTCTTTGATTCTCCTTTTGTTTGTCAAGAGGTCATTAAGATGTTTCTTTAAAGAAGGGACCTCCACCATGGCATCAAGAAAAAGAATATTGACTCGGAGCTTCTCCAATATCTCAATAAATCGCACAAACTTCGCCTCATTTTTATGTTGAATCAATCTCCCAGGAAAAAGGTACTGGTGGTCTATATGAAACGGGTTTATCCAAAAGGTTTTCATGAATATCCTCCCTCAAGATTTCCTTTCCTTTCTCTCGTCTTTTCTCAATCTCTACCCTCTCTTCCAACTTCTCTTTTTCCTCATCCTCGGCCTCATTAGCCACAACATCGTTCTCCTTTTCTTCAATCCTAGCCTGCTCAACTTCTAAATCCTCCTCTTCATTACTACTCAACACAACTCCCTCATTCTGTCCCAAAGATCTCTCCTCTTCCACATTCTCCTCCACTACCAGAGGTTCTTCAATTTTTCTTCTACTCCTTAGGGTAGTAGTATCAAGTTTCTCCCCTTGGATAGGTTGAGGTTGAATGGGTTGAGAAAGGTATATTTGTTGAGCAACTTGGGTCATTTGGGTTTCAAGGTTTCTAATGCGAGCACCCTCACTTTCTTGATTAGCTACAATTCGTTGCAACAACTTTTCAATCATAGAATCTTGGGATGGTTGAGAAAAGTGAGGTTGTGGGGTGGGTTGATGTGAGAACTCTTCTTGAAAATATGCATGATGATCATAAAATTTAGAAACAACATTGAACACAGGATTGGCAAATGTGGTATAACTAGGATCATAGTCCTCATAAGAGAGGGAATAAAGTTGGTTGGAATAGATGGCGTTCACATGTTCTACTTAACGATACTCCATACATTGATGCTCAAGATATGGACCAAAACACAACTTACAAGTATGCACAATAGGAATAGGTGTGGATGCAAAGGCTTGCATACCTCGGGCAAAGTTCAGCTGGTTGGAAACCTTGTCATTCACCATCTTCTTTTGCAAATCAAGGATGGTAGCCATTAGAAGTTTGATAGTGGGGTTGTGTTCCAAAGAATGATCCCCATTTCCTAAATTTTGGCCGCCTCCCCAACTAGGAACATTATAAGATAGCTCATGAAGAAAAATGTTGGCTTCCTCCGCAGTCTTCTTTAAGAACATCCCTCCGGAAGCATGATCAATAGATTCTTTGTATGAATCACAAAGCCCGTAATAAAAGTGTTGAAGTACATCCCATCCGGTAAATTTTGATGTGGACATTGGCGTTGAAGGCTTTTAAATCTCCCCCAAGCCTCAAAAAGATCTTCTCCGGGTTCTTGCTTGAAAGACATAATAACTTGCCGGAGCCTATAAGTTTCATCAGCTGGGAAGAATCGGTGTAGGAAATCTCTTCTAAGTATCTCCCATGAAGAATATGTACCAGGAGAGCACGTTTGAAGCCATGTCTTCGCTTTCCCCGTAAGAGTTAGAGGAAAGAACTTCAATTTCATAAATTCAGAAGATAAACAGGGAACTTGCATGAAACTAATCTGATCTTCAAATTTCTCGATGTGTGCAATAGGACTCTCGAATTTGTCTCCATAAAACTGATTACTCGAGAAGACTTCAAGTAAGTACGGTCTGAACTCGAATACGACATCGAGTGGTAATGGTGGTAGAGTGATCGGGTTGCCTCCCGTACCCAATGATGGAACGACATATGATAGAAGGGTACGGGGTGAACCAGCTTGGCCCTCCGCCATTAGAACTCGAAACCTCCTACAAGAAATAGAGAAGCATAAAATTCATCGGGAATTGGAACAAACTAGTTTCTAGCATGAAAGCAATCTTAAACAACTCAAGACCAAGAAACTAAGCTAGGGGCGCTTGCTCCCAGGCAACGGCGCCATTTTGTGTAACGTGGTTTTTGTACCCCGGTTTTTATATCGTTCTTCTCGAGGAGCTAGGGGCCTTGGCTAAGAAACTTGGACTAAAGTCGGGTTAAGATCACTAGGTAAGGATATTGGTTGAAAGGGGTCACAACGCAAGAAACAAATAAATCTAAGGCCAATCAAGGTGAAATAATGGGTTTCGAGGGCTTTTCGGGATGCAAACAGGAATAAGGAGATAGGTTTTGCAACAAGAGAGCAACAAGGAAGGAAATCAAGTGGAAATTTCGTTAGAAAATACCCACCGGGCTTCCTCTTTCGAGGATAGTCCGGATTAACTTCCCCAAAGTCCACTATGGACCCGGAGGGTTGAAGAAACGGAATTCCCTAGTTAGTCTCTACTCACTCTCGTGAGTAGAGTGCTAACTATCCCAATTCCAACCTTCCAACTCAAGTTTTTGATGTGTTCGGAGACTTTCGGACACAAATACATACCACTTGAGGGAAGGAATGGAGTGGGAAAAGTGATTTCCCAACTAAATACTCACTAAAATTGCTAACCCATGCCTAATTACCCATTCACACCCTTAATTACCCCCTAACCCATTAGGGTTCTAGCCACTACCCATCACAACTATGATAACAATATCAACAAAACCAACCCTAAGCATGATTTCTATCAACAACAAATATAAACCAAGCAAGAACAATGAAATAACAAGCAATGCAATTAAACAAGCAAGAAAGTAATTAGCAAAGTAATTAATGAAAGAGTTAAGGGAAGAGAAAACTTATCAAAATGCTGTAAATGAACAAGAGAAAGCAATAAAAACATGATCCAACAATCTCTCAATTGTTTGAATCCCCAAATCTTCAATAACAAACACAAATCACCAAAACCCTAGATTAATCTCTAACTAATCTCTCTCTAAAACTCCTAATTACAATGTTGGAAATAATGTCTAACATTCTCTAAGATTGTCCCCAAAGTATCCCCCAAGAAATCGTCAACAAGGGATATATACAAGTGAAAATTGGTTGGCAAAACGCAGCGCACAGCCGAAAACATCACGCAGAACAAAGGGAGACCATAGGTACGGTCTAGGAGACCGTAGGTACGGTCTCTTGCTGTCCAGCGAAATCTGCCTTGCAATTTTTTCCTTCGAGATACCGTAGGTGCGGTCTTGCTGACCACAGGTGCGGTCCCAGCGATGGTAGCGGGTGCCACCCCAAGGGTGGCGGGGGCTACCCTACTCTTCTCTTCCCTTTGTTTCTTCCTTCTTTCCAAGGCATGTAACGCCCGTTTCGAGGGTCGTAGCGGGTGTTACCTCACTAATTGACACCAAAGGTGGGGAAAGTGGTCCTGGTCAACTCCGCCTTGGCTCTCGGTCCGGCTTGGCTCAGGAAATCACAAAAAAGGCTAAAAAATGACCCGTTTTACCTCGTTTTTGTGTAAAACGCCAAAACCTTCAAAAGAACCAAAAACATACTAAAACGCCATGAAAATAAACACGAAACGAGTCAAAAGCCTATGAATTAAGGCGTTATTTAGACACAAAATTGGGTCTAAACAATTCCGAATACCAACTCCAAATGTGTAACGCCCCAAAACCTTAATCACACAATTACCCAAACATTACGACAATCACATGATTAGCGCAGCGGACAACGGCCTGAGGCGCTACCGCCGTCCCACTAAGGACAAGGCAAAACCAACCAAGCACACCAACAAAGACAACCAAAACCACAACTGAACCGCATTCACCAACACGTCCCCATACATAAAGGAGTTTACAAAAGCCACAAATGCTTAACTTTAACAGTACATAAACATACATAGACTCACACGCTTATAGATCCTTATATATCTCCATACACCACTATCACTTGATTTATAAGTAACCCTGTATGACGCAAAAGTCTACCTTTCACTTTAGGGAGTAAACTACTTCTGTACGTCCTTTCCCTTTTCTGTGGAGCTCGGACCACCTAAAACAAAACAGCAAAATAGCGCAAAAGTGAGTGGGGGAAACACTCAGTACACAAACCTCCAACATGTAAAACCGTTTTGAAAACGGTTTTTCATGCCGGCCTTTAAAACATTTCGAAAACAGGGAAGGGGCAAATGAAGCATGCTAAACCATGGAGTCTTTAACTTTAAAAATTCTATGCATATGCTGTGGGTAACTTTGAAAATATAACAATGATAAAACGTGGTATCCCTTACGATCGATGCCGAAGCACCACACGCGCGCACGTCCAAACCGATCGGAAGTTTGGGTGGTGACTGCTAGGCAGTCGACACTGGCCAGGTCAGGGTTACTCCAGTAGGAGCCTGTAAACTAATGCTAGACTTCACTCTAGCTACTGTAGAATTAACTGTCGGGACCACTTATAAAACAATAAAATCATTAGAGTGTATCTATGCAATAAACTGTACTCGACTTTAAATAGATATAAGGGTTGGACAATTTGCGTACCTTGAAAATACTGTGAACTTGGTGACGATCTGGCTCGAGGAATGGCGTGAGGCGGTGCGAAACTTTGAGCTAAGACGATAAAGATTAATAATTAGTGGAATGGCTATGAACAATTAGAGCCGTAATGTCCCATAGAATAAGACTTGGAATAAACATGTGAAATAATTTTCAGGTTTTTTTGCGGTACGAGTGTTTTTGGCCATAAATCGGCCTAGGGAGCTCGGTTTTCGATGAACAAACACTTTTCGGAAAGGGAAAAATATAATCTATAAGTTTGTCAACTGGACCAGATGCTAAAAATGATGGGAAGAGCTCGAAAAAGGCTCCGGACAGAAACAGTGAAAACCGAAATATTTTCTTTGTGCGGTTTTGAAGTTTAGGCCAAAATCGATAAAATTTACGTAATTGCTCTAAAATCATAGGGCTTTCAAGGACAGTAGAATACTTGTAAAATATGTACTCTTATTCTATCAAATAGGCTTTAAAAATTTGAGAGCGATACGAACTTTACTTCCTTTAAAAACGCGAGATTCCGATAATAAAATACGATAAAATCAAATGACATAAAAGACGTCAAGGTCTCTTAAAACCAAGTCCTATGGTCCTCAATTATCAATTCCATCTTAACAACCATAAAGTCACACTTGAACACCCCAAAACAACTCACAAGGTCACTATAACACTTTTGGTTCAAAACTTAAAACAATATATTATACCCAGAATTTCCAGATTCGCAGCCCTTCTTCCGGGCTCTATAACTGACACTCCCGACGTCGGAATTTCGCATACCATACCTTTTCGGAAAGCTTGCAAGATCTCCTAAAATTCATATGTTGAACACTTTTTCAAATTCAATCTCCAAACAGACGAAAAATGTGCAACAAGTCACTGTCCTCAAAATCGTATGTAACTACATGCCTTTACGGTTTTGGCTCTAACTTGAGCTATACAAGTCGGAATCCCGAAATTCCAAAGCCTGGTGTTAGCTAACGTCCTAGGCCACCTTTTTAAGCAATACTCTGGGCTAAAAACTAATTATAACTCCTCTGGAAAAATTCGAAAACAACCAGAATGTTCAGTGGGTGTTCAAACCGTCATGCATGCTCATAACACATTCAATTTTTACACTAATCAAGTACCCAATGTAATCGAATCATATAACTCTCAATTTCCAGAATTTTAATCTCTAACATTATCCTCTAAACTCATATAATTCACATGCATAAACATCAAGTTACATGCACTTCCAATCCATCACAAATTCCATGACTTTCTTCACCATTTTCACATAAAACTCTTAATTAAACTAACCCTTCCTTAATCAACTTGTAAAATCAGAATGTGTAACTCCAAATCTTCATGAAATACAACATGCAACACCATAAACATAAATCTCTTCATCAAGTAACACAACCTCAAACAAAAAGGGTCACTAGCTACATCAAACACACATGGATTCTCAAGGAAACTTCACCACTTATAACAATACTTTAAAACTCATGTTAATGGATGATAAAACAAGAAGAAAACAACATTTTTAACATTAAAACAACCAAAGCTCAGATTATATAACAATGGAGTTAGAGTGTGAGATGAATATCACTTGAAAGAGGAGATAAAAATGAGCAAGGAGGTGTGGGAATGGAAGAGGAACACTTGGTCGCCGGAATTCTCGCCGGAAAACTCGCCGGCGGCCGGCGAAAATGCAGGTGGTGGCTGGGGGGAGGTCTCGGCCAGCAGAGGGAGAGAGTGAGGGCTGAGAGTTTGAAATGGGTTTGAGCAAAATAATGACCCTTCACCTCCCTTTGATGTATATATACTACTCCCTCCCTTACTAACTAATACTAATAATAATAACAACAATAATACTAATAATAATAATATTCACAATACTAATATACTCAATACAAGTGTACCAAAGTTGTCTTATATAAAATGATAATGAAAAATACAACTTGTAAAATGAATTAATTCGTTACGGTAAAATCGGTAACGATCGATATTTTTATTAAAATTCACCTTGCCGTAAAAATCGAAACGGTAATCAAACCAACTTTAAAAATAAACATTAGAACTTAAAATAATAATAATATGAGGTCGAAAAACGATAATCTTTCAGAGCACTAAAAGAAATCCACTAAAAAAAATTTGATCGGTAAAATTGACCGCTACGCCATTTCCTCCGAGACCTGTCACCGTTAGTTAACTGTAAAAATTATAAAAATTTAATAATCACATTTCAACTAATTAAACAAGTTTAACCATTATAATTTCTATGATTTAGGGTGGGTTGTTACAAAATGTGAAAGATGCTCCGCTTCGCTCCTTGAATACACCCGAATATCATCAATATAAACCACCACAAATTTGTCGATGAATGGCCTTAATACCTCGTTCATGAGTCGCATGAACGTGCTAGGGGCGTTGGAGAGCTCGAATGACAAGACGAGCCACTCATACAACCCCCCTTTTGTCTTGGATGTTGTCTTCCATTCATCACCTTCCTTTATGCGAATTTGATGATACCCACTCCGAAGGTCGATCTTAGAGAAGACGCACGAGCCATGTAACTCATCGAGCCTCGGTATGGGATACCGATACTTAATGGTGATGTTTTTGATGGCCCGCCTGTCGACACACATTCGAAAAGTACCATTTTTCTTAGGAACTAGGAGGGCCGGAACGGAATAAGTGCTCATGCTCTCCCGAACATAGCCTCTAGATATAAGTTCGTCCACTTGTCGGTTTAGCTCCTTGGTGTCCTGCAGATTACATCGATAAGCCGCCTTATGGGCCAGTGGAGCTCCGGGAATAAGATCGTTTTGATGTTCAATGCCTCGAATAGGTGGAATACCCGATGGAAGATCTTCGGGAAACACATCGCGGAACTTGGAAAGAAGAGGGGCGACGAGAGGGTGTTGGGGTGTCTCTACCTCACTTTTGTTGGCCTCTAAGAGGAGTAAGGCAAAGATGGATGGCCTTCCCCTTGCTTAGGGCTCTCTCAACCTGTGTTTCACTCAAGTGTTTAGGCTCCTCACTTCCCACCTCGGGTTTTGGAGGAATAATTTCATATGGTTCCAATGGCAATAACTTAACCCTCTTGCCCCCATGGGTGAAAGAATAAGTGTTTTCCAACCCGTTATGTATAGTTTGCTTATCAAATTGCCAAGGTCGACCCAACAAACTATAACATGCGCTCATAGGAACAACATCACAACAAACAGAATCATCGTAGTTAGTACCAAAAGATAAATTCACTAGGACTTGTTTGGTTACCATGATGCCATCTCGGTCGTTGAGCCATTTGAGAGAACAAGGACGAGGGTGAGGTAATAATGGCAATCCAAGATTCTCAATCATATAAGTAGATGCAACGTTGGTGCAACTCCCTCCATCGATAATAATCCATCGATAATAATATTGCAAACCTTGCCCCAGACGAAACACCGTGATTGAAAAATTGTCTCTCGTTGGGCCTTGTCGAGAGGGGTTTCATGAGAATGCAAAACCCTCCTCAAAACAAGTGCGCCTCGATGTACGGGTGGTATGGGAGCGGCGTTCTCCTCTTTAATAGTAACCTCTTCCTCAACCACCACTTCGGAATCGTTCTAAGCCATTTGAAGCTCTTCATCGATCTCTTGCACTTCTTGAATGTTCAAAGTACGACGGTTTGGACAATCGGCCTGAAAATGACCATATCCTTGACATTTAAAACACTTTTTCCCTTCCATCCGATGTGGAGGTTCAGTCGGAGAGGACGTAGCAATACCAAGAGTAATAATCGGGACCAGGTGTGGGGATAAAGTTGGAGAATGCCGGAGCAGAAGGCTCTCTCGGAGGCGATGGTTCAGATAAGGGCACTCTTGGAGGGGGAGGATATGTCCTCGAAGGCGAAGATCTAGAAGACTCCTGTGAAGCAGCCAACCAAGAATGTTCTGGGACATACCAACCAAAGGACGGAGTCGGTCAAGCAGATTCTGTCACATGACCGGGGGCTGGCCAACCAGAAGAAGTAGACCCTCCTAACCAAGAATGCTGAGGCGCAGTCCACTCTTGTGGGCCGGTGGGCCATAAAGGACCCACCTTATGAGTAGGAATAGGCCATCCTGCAGAGTAAGAACCAGAACCAAAAGAGGGAGCAGAATGAGGTGTAGGATGCGAGGTAGAGTCATCCGCTAAGGCTTGGGCACCTGGATACACAATAGATGCACCTGAGTTGTGATCCCTCACCACTATCTCTCGATCTCGATGAGCAGAACGCACTGAAGCAGGAGTGCGGCGAGAATGTGAAGGCCTATGGAAGGCGCTAGACTCTGAAGTATCCTCCACCTAATATGAAGGAGGCTGGGTGTCACCACCATACACGACACTGTGGTATGACCCCCCTTGAACGAAAGGCTCCTCTAAAGACATCTGAGCCATGTCTTCTTCCATGCTTGGAGGACGACGACCTCTGGAGCCGGATCTACTGCGACGAGATCCGGATGAACTCTGGCCTTCAACCAGAATGCCTTTGCCATGACCTTCCGATACAGATGCCAAAGGATGATTAGAAGATCCACCAATTCCTTCCTTAGATCGGCCTCTAGAAGAGTACTCCCCTACTAAAGAGCAACGTGGGGGCTCCGCGTAAGAACGAACCACATTGGAGCGTCGCGGTGGTTCCGTAAGAGCGGACTCCGCATCGGCCTCCATATATGCACCTCTAGCTGCATTGCCTTGATATCTACCAGAGCCAGTGAACACCTGATTGATGTGTTTCTTCATATTGCTCCACTCCTTGACAATACGCCGAATGGTGGGCCACCTCGACTGAAAGAAGGAAAATGTTAAACCATTATTTTAAGTTTTTTTATTACTTTCTCTCGGTTTTAACCTTGAATGGGTGAGAGGAAGATGTTAAACCATTTTTTTATTATTCTAGTGCAAGTTCAAATATTAAATAATTAAACGGGTTATAAAAGAATAAAAGAGTCGCAAGCCGATTTAAGGAAACCGAAAAACCGTAAAATGAAATAACTCCGGTCTACAAAACCCGATTCTAAGTTCGGGGGTAAGTTTACGAATCCGAGAATTATAAGAACTCTCGAATCCCCCTGTTAGAAAACATACTCTACTAAAATCGACATTGAAATGAAAAAGAGCGGGGAGAAGTTTAATTAATTTCACGAAATTATCTTCTCGATCTTGCGAATGTTAAAAGAAAGGTTTTACATAATAACGTACATGTAGGGGAATTAAAATACAAATTACATGATCAAAACAACAAAAGTAACAACGAAAGGAAACCTCTCTTGATGTTAGATGCCCGAATGCAACGGTCGAATTCCTTGACTTTGCCTTGACTTGGAGGACGGAATGATGAGTTTAAGGATAGTGAAATGATAATATGAGAGTGGTGATGTGGTGATTTTATGGGAGTATTAGAGATGGAGTTTTGAGAGAGTTTTGGTATGATGATGATAGTGGAAATTTGGGTCGAGTAAGGGTGATAGATGATGGTAGTTGATGATCATTTGGTAGAATAATGGTGTTAGTTGATGGAGTGAAGGTGAAATGGAGGGGTATTTATTGGTGAAGAGGTGACGTTTTAGGAGGGAAAATGGAGGGAGCATACCCCAACAATCATGCCATGCAATCCATGCAAGCACAAAACCACCGCGGGTTTTAAAAAGTCAAGGCAGAAATTCAAGTTCACGTGGGCTAAAATCATGGGGTATTGATTAAGATTTTTGGCGCCAGCTTCTGGAAACAAATCCCCCGCGGGTTTTAAACCACATCACACGGATCGCCGACATGGACTGCTCAAAACGACCCGCTCTGGGCAGCCTAAAACCCCCGCGGGTTTTGAAGTTGTCTGGGATGGAGGCGCTTTTAGGCCGCTTTGTCTGGACTGTTTGTGACTTATTATAACCTCCGCGGGTTATATTGTAATTATGCGGCCCGCTTTGGTTTGCTGGGCTTGTTTTGCCAACTCTATGGGCCCAATGACCTATTTTGGTGTCCGACCCAGTTGACTTGCTGAGTTTTGATGGGTCGGGATTGTGTCAGTGAAAATCCCGGTGTCTACAGGTTGGTATGATAAGGATGAAATGGTAATGACAAGAGTGATTATAAGGGAATTAGAGAGGGGGTATGGGTGGTAGAATTTTGACAGAGTTTAGGTGGAGAGATGATAATAGTTCACGAAATGAGGGTAGAATGGGAGGGGTATTTATAGGTGAAGGATGGAGGTTTTGGAGGGAAATGGAGGGGACACATCCCAAAGATCATGCCCTCCCTATCCATGTAGAATCAAAACTCTTGCGGGTTTTGGGAGGTCAAGGCAAGTCAGCCCACGTGGGGCTATGATAAAGGGATCTACATGGAAGAAAATTAGCGCCAACTCTGAAGATTTAAAACCTATGCGGGTTTTAATTCCACCTCACACGGATCGCTGACGTGGCCGGCCAAAACGACGCGTCGCTCCTGGGTTTAAAACCCCTGTGGTTTTTGATATCCATCTGGGCCGGAGGCGCCTTTTGAGCCCGCTTGTTTTCTTTTGGGCTGCTTCTGAGAATTAAAACCCATGCGGGTTTTAATGCACGTAGATGGGTTGTGTCGTTCTACTGGGCCTATGCTGCTGATCCGATGGGCCCAATGACCCATTTTGGTGTCTGGCCCAAACGGCTTGCTGAGTTTTGACGGGTCGGGACTATGTCGGTGCAAATCCTGGTGTCTACAGAAATAAACCCGAATAAGTAGAAAAATTATCAAGAGCATTTACAAGGGCATAAACGCTTCCCAAATCCCCATAGAAAAACATTAATTGGTCATCCGCAAAGAAAAATGCATAAATTGGAGGGGCTGACATAATTGATGATACCTGAAAGGTTGTGTTGTTATGGTCTCCTTGGTAGCTCTCCCTAGATAATTCATTATCAAGACAAATAAGAGGGGGGAGAGGGGTCCCCCAGCCTCAAATCGCGTCCACTAGTGAAATAACCATAAGATGTGCCATTAAACCCCATTTAGAATTTGGTAGAAGATACATAGGTCATGATCCATTCGACAAAATTTTTGGGTAAAGTCAAAGCCAACAAGAGATTCTTCAAAAAAAACCCCAGTCAATAGTGTCATAAGCCTTCTTTATATCCACTTTCAACAAGGAATATGATGTGACACCCTTACGATTGTAAAATCTTATGAGGTCTTCCGCAATTGTAATATTGTGCAAGATAGACTGGCCTTGTACCAATGCAACTTGTGGTATGTCAATAAGGTCAAGAAGGACAACTTAGATATGGTTGATAATTTATGTCTAGCTCGTTCAATCACAAAGCATGAACTATACACACATTAAGAGACTCACGCAAGACTTCATTCGACTTCAACATCAATCTAAGTATTGAACTCGGTATGAAGGAAAGGGAAACAAATGAAATAGAAGGAGAAACAAGTGTGTCTCATTTGATACAGAAACACCACAAACGAAAAGCACTTGGGTTGGTACTTGCTAATCACTCTTGCATACATAGACACCACCAAAAGATCAAAACGAAGCTCTACTTATCACCACTTGATTAGCCAAATGAAGATACAAAAGTAAATATTTGAGATTCATTAGAACACTCATAAACAAAGGGGGCTTGAAAGCTCACTCCTTACATTCCCCAAAGTCAAGTAATCAAATGAGGAATACAAAGGAGAGGCGCATATATACAAGCAAGCATACACACACCTTAATCCATTACATAATCTTTCCTACGTATTAAGTAATCTCTAAATAAGATTAATTAAGCTAATTATCTTCACCAATAAGTTGCTTCATTGATTATTCTTGATGATTCACGTCTAAAATGAGTAAAAGACAGCCACCTTGCCAAAAATACACACAAATGACTCCCATTGGACCAACCAAAATACTTGGCCAATATTCATCGCATCACGTCCTCCTTCCTTGCTTCCTTGGGCTTTCTTATCCACTAGGACACCTCTTAAACCAGATTTGAAGAGGAAATTTTGAATACACAAGTGAAAAGACCAAAATACCCTTGAACTTCCCTAAATATTCCAACCGTGTAATTTCAAGCCATAGCGAGCATACTCCATTTATTGGATCTAATTGAGGATGCAAATGATCTCCAAAATAGACATTTGATAGCTTTTTGGGAAAGCTTATTTAATTCCCTTCAAACATCTCCGAGGGCTTGATTTGAGCAAATATCTCAATTTAAAGATATACAAGCAAGTAGATCAGGTACCAAATGGGATGAATGATACTCTAAAATGATTGTACCATGCTTGAGTTCATGGGTTGCCAAATAGAATGATTGGACCAACGTGGCTTCGCTAGGTTCATCTCCATCAGTAGATTGATCTCCATCATAGGGAGCCCAATCTTAAAACTTGTTATTTCGTGGTGAAATTCACAAACGCAAGCCAAACTCACATTATAAATTTAGCATAACCTTACACGGGAAAATTTGGCTCCAGTCCATTTAGGAGTGGGTTGCAGTCTATTCATCAAGGCATGCCTGCAAAATAACAAAGTCTAACCAAAATTCAAGTTAACCTAGTTTCAGGCTAACCGTTGATTTAGGATATGCCTAACCGAAATTCAATCACAATACGTACACTTCTGTGGGACAACTTTATATTTTATCAAGAAAGGGAAGAATTTGATTACTATATAATCTATTGTATGTTTGAAATTGATTATTATAGATTCAATTATTCATTTCTCAAAGATTCTATTTATTTATTGGCTTAACAATGATGTTTTGCTAAACCATAAGAAACAGAAAAAGAAAAAAAGGTTGTATATATTTATGTTTTTGCTTTTAATTTTGGATTATTAGGTCTAAAATCCCCAACTTTGACAGTTATTGATTACAATATCTCAAACTTCACATTTGACTTACAACAGTCTAACCTTTAGAGGGAGGTACTTATCTGTAGCTCACTGGCATTAGCATCAATTAAACTTGCGTTTTTCTGTGATGTGATGATTTTTTTTTATTTAGACGTGCTTTTCATTTACATACCGCCGCATCATATAAAATACTAGTTTAGTTAATGTTAACTTTGTGTTGAGCTACTGATAAATATCTCCTCCGTCCCCCCCCCCCCCCCAAAAGGTTGGGCTGTTATAAGCCAAATTTGATGTTTGGGATATTGTATTAGCAATCTCCAACGTTACAGATTTGAAAACCTGATAGCCCATTAATTTTGCTAATGTTATGCAAGTATAACTTTGTGAACTGTTACTTGCTCACTTATAAGGGGCGGAACTAGAAAAATTTATTAGCGGGTGGCATTCAACATAATCATTTTTTAAAAGGGTGTTTTAAGGGGGAAAATAATTATTATAATTAGTAACTTGAAAGGCAAATATTGAGGAGTAAAAAAGATTCTCCAACAGATTATGAGAGTTTAATATGATTGTAGGCCCCAAAAAATCAATGAATTTTTGTGTGGTGCTACTTAACGTCATTGAGAGCTGACTAAGCTTGCTTAATCCTCAAATATGGATGCTTTTGCTTTTTAAGAAAAGTTTAATGATTCTTACATATCCTAAACTTTTAAATTCACTTTGGATAGTCACATCGGTTTTGAATAAGTAATCCTATATTTCCTTGGGATTGCCACACAAAGGACAATGAAGGACCAAGCTGGGTCACTAGACTGACCTAGTAGGCCAAACGACCATACATGGGTTAGGTCGGTGATTCTTTAGTCACTGACCCACAAAAGGGGTCATACGCATGATTTTGGTATTTGGCATTAGTCCAATATCCACCCATTTTCTGGGCTTTTGGTCATAAACAGGACTATGTCATTTGGCATTAGTCCAGTTTTTGCCCATTTTCTGGTTTTTTGGCCCTTGAGTTTCTATTCCCCAGATAAACATAAGACTAGTGAATGCAACGTAGAGGAAGAGTCCAAAAATGAATCATGCAAATTATGAAAAGGAAGTCACCAGTTGACTTTAAGGAAATCGACAAACCTTAAAATAAAAAAAAAGAAAAAAGAAAAAACTAAACACCAGCCTACGAACCCAAATTCCTAGTCCAGGGGTAAGGTTACGAGATCAAGAGTTAGAAAACTCTCGGACTTGTCTGTTCGAAAACAAACTCTACTAACATCGATTTGAAATGGAAAAGAGCGGGGATAAGTTTAGAAAGGTTTCACGATATTATATTCATGTCATGCAAATATAAGATATTTTTACAAAAAATGTACAAGTGGAAAACAAAAGTAATTACATGATTATAAGATGATAATAAACATAAGCACTCTAACCTTTCTTAGCCACGAAACATGCAAAAGGAAAGATTAGTTAGAGGGAGAAAATCGTGAAAACTAAAGTCAATACGTCGAACTTCTTTTAGTGGCAACATTACAAGAGTGACCAAATTTTGTGGTTGTGACGACGATGATAGATGAGGAGAATAATGGGGATTTTCTTGGATGATCTTGCTTGGTTCGAATAGTCGAATGAAAGGAGTATCATAGGTGAGGTGAAGGATGGATGAAGATAGAAGAGGGGAGGCATGATCCACCATTCAAGCTCCAATCCCCCTAGTTAGGTCGTTTGCCCTTGATACATACATGCAATTACATACATCCAAATGGAGGCGTTTGGACTTGCTTTCATTTTTCTCATACAAATCACTGACTGTGCGGATCCATAACATGGTATAAGTTGAAAACTGGGCATAGGTCGTTTGGCATCGGAAAGCTTATGATGTGTACTTTAACCTCATAGAAAGAAACCAGACCAATGAGACTTGTGGAAAAAATGGGATTCAAAAGGGTGAGTCCATTATGAGGAAAGGTGGAAAATGAAGGCTTTTTATGGTGGAAATGATGGGAAATGAGAGGCTTTTTGCGAGAGCCTTAGAAGTGGAAGGGAATGGGATTTTTTATGGAGATTAAAGATGCCTGCTAAGTGCTTAGCCTGGCTCATGTTCTAGTCTAGAAAATAAAAAGTTACAATATACCAAACCAGGAAAAAAATCTGGAGTCTACAATGGTATCACTTACAAACAAATTTTCCATAATAGCAATTATCATACTAGATAGGTTCAATATACATTTATGTTATGTTTTTATTATTTTGATCCAAATTTCCATTTGTGTACACAATCTCAAAACACCCTTTATCCATAATTAATGTAATTAAAGTGTAATATCCAAAAGAACATCAGCAAGAAAGGGACGAGGAGACTCACAAAAAATATCTGAATTAGAATTCAAGGAAGCTTTTGCAAGACTGTTTATCACCTCATCGAATGCTTTACTCACCCATGTTAATTGGAAAACATGGCTCTGGTGCCAACCCCATCTAACCTCACCATAGATCATGAAGCACTCTTCTTTGCTAGTCCTCCCATAATTAATCTTGTTCACAACCATATGAGCATCACTTTCTACTATACGCAACCCATAACCTTTCCTCTTATTCATCTCCTTTGAGAAGAGGATGGCCTTCAATTCTGCAAGTTCTGAGTCTCACTCCACTTCCACTGTATATTCTGCTGTCGACATAAACTCCCCATTTACCGACCACGCCATGCATCTAGAGCGACTACTATCCAAATCCGCATCACAATTAATCTTAGAGACTTGTTGAAAACCCTTCCAATTACATCCCCTTTGAGCTTCTTTTGACCCTACTGAGTGCTCCATAGACTGCACAAACTCTAGAAAATTGCTTCTAGCCCTATCCGCCGTCAACCCAGGATAAATCGATATATTCTTATGGATTAACTCATTTCGAGCCCACCAAATGCTCCATAGACCATAGAAAACTAACACCACCACCTCCTTCTTTTGAGGCAGGACACAAGTTCATGAACAAATTCAATTGATTTACTGCATAAAGCTCTTGTATAACTTCAACACCAAGTTGCCTTTAAACAACCAACACCCAACTACTTTCAAGGAAAATGTTCTTTTGGGTTTCTAACACTTCTTTACAAATATAAGAAATAAAAAAATCAACACAGTTCCATTTCAAGAGAATGACCTTCGAGGGGAAGATATCAAACAAGCATTTTATAGGAGGCAACCCATACTTTTATTTCTTTCTTTTGAGTTAATTTCTAGTTTTTCTTAGTTAGTCTCTTTTTCATGTTTCTAATCTTGCATGCGGATCTTACGAGCTTTAATTGTTTTTACTTGAAAATCCTAACCCTTTGCTTGGCTATCACGGATCGCGGATTGAGTAATCATTTGTTTTGAAGAACTCGAGGTAATATCTCTCCGCTCTTCTCTTTTTGAGTTGAATATCCTATGATCTATGTCGCATGCTTGATTTTTCTTTTGGTGGCGAACCCTTAGTTTGTGCTTGTTGGGTATTTCTTGTTGTTGGAGCCGTGTAGGCTCGGGTCGCCACCACTTGCTTGCTAGGTGTTTTATTATGCTTTTTGTGGTTATTCTACCATTTCTTGTGACACCCTTCCCACAATGAGGACATTGTGGCGTTTTAAGTGTGTGCGCGGGGGGAGGGGGGAGATATTCTGTTTCGAGGGTAGATCACCGAGTTTTTTTGTTTTCTTTTTTCTTAGTTTTTGCCTAAAATATGAAAAAATTTGTGTGAAAAAGGAGAAAAAAGGGAGTGAAAAACATTAAGTTTTTCGTTTTCGTTTTCGCTTTGTTTTTGATTTGTTTCTTGGATTTTGTTGTTAAAGTTGGGAAGCCGTTCTTAATCTTCTTTAAAAGAAACCGGTTTGAGCATTTTCGACCCTATCTTGGGCGATTGTCATGACTCATCTTAATTAGATTCCTTTCATTGAGTGTCTAGCGAGATCCCCGATTCTTTTCACGTTCTGGTAGAAACTGGGAGATTCTAGGGATTCATATCCGAGCTTATTTTTGGAAATGTAAAAAAAAAGAAAAGAGAAAAGCAAAAGAAAGAAAAAGAAAGAAAAGTTAAATAAATGAATTAAGTGGGGCGTGTCGGTTGAACGACATTAACCACCACAAAGTTAGTCGACCTACACGGAGCCGGTATTAGCGGTACGGCGCTATTACCCCTTAAGCCTCCTTCTACATCGCTTGCGACGAAGAGGTGAATGGAAAAGCCTATGTTGGGAGGGTAAACCCCGCATTATGGGCCGTTGCAATTCCCGCAAAACTAACCTCGACCTTTAAGCTTTAAAAAAATTGTTGGGAATACCCAACCCCAAAAAGAAAAGTTAAGTGTTAATAATGTGTGGGGCCTTTCCTTGCATCACCTGCGACCCTCACCAAGCCAAGGGCGACCAAATGCGGGGGAGGGCAATTCTTTTCTTTCCTTGTTCGTTTTGTTTTTGAGCTCAGGTGTGAGTCTTTGGAGTCAACCAGAATCAGTTAGAACCCACTAGCACTTACGCACATGGGGTTTTGCTTGGCATGAGGTGTAGGGGATTGAAAATCTCAAAGATTGACAATTGTTTGAGTTAGGTGTTTGTGAGATGCTCATAACGGTTCCTTTTGGAGGATTAATATCGTTTTCATAATTGAGACTGCATGATTCTTTGAAGCGAAGTTATTTTTCCTTTTCCTTTGTTTTCTTTAGTTTTGTTTTTCACTTTCCCTCTCTCCTTTTTCTTTGGCTTTTGTGGGTATAGCCGCTACAAACCCTCACGAGTCCATATCGTCCCCCCGGGCTGCCGGGGGGTTCAAAGGGCTTGGTGCATATGCTAAATGCACTCGTTTCCTCCCACGACAGAGGAGTTGGTGTTTAGTTTTTCTTATTTGTTTTTGTTTTGTTTTGCTCGGGACAAACAAAAGTTTAAGTGTGGGGAGGTGTTTAGACCCAATTTTGTGTTTAAATAACGCCTTAATTCTTAGGCTTTTGACTCGTTTCATGTTTACTTTCGTACTTTTTAGTATGTCTTTCGGTATTTTGTAGGTTTTGGCGGTTTACACAAAAACGAGGTAAAACGGACCATTTTAGAGCATTTTTGGTGATTTCCCGAGCCGAGCCGGACCGAGAGCCGAGGCAGAGTTGACCCGGGACCACTTTCCCTTCATTTGGTGCAAAACAGTGAGGTAACACCCGCTACGATCCTTGCAGCGGGCGTTACATGCCTTGGAAAGAAGGAAGGAACTAAGGGAAGAAGACAAGCAGGGTAGCCCCCGCCACCCTTGGCGTGGCACCCGCTACCTCAACTAGGCAGGGGAAGACAGTACCCGCGGTATCCCGGACCGCACCTGCGGTCTTACGAAAGAAGAATCGCCCAGCAGTTTTCGCAGGGTAGCGCCCGCTACCCTGCTAGTGGCACTCGCTACCTCCCCTGGGCAAGCAGAGACCGTACCTACGGTCTCCCTTTTTGTGCGCGATTGTTCCGGCTTGAAGTGCTACGTTTTGGCCAACTGAATTCACTTGTATATATACTCCTCTTTGAAGATTTATTGGGGGGTTAGCACCTAGTGTTAGACATTATTTTCCAGCCTTGTAATTAGGAGTTTTAGAGAGAGATTAGAGAGAGATTAGTCTAGGGTTTGGTGTATTTTGGATTGTTTTCAAGATTGGAGGATTCAAACAATTGAGAGATTGTTGGATTATCATTCCCTTTGATTTTCTTTGTTCATCTACAACATTTTGATAAGTATTCTCTTCCCTTAACTCTTTGATTAATTGCTTTGCTAATTACTTTCTTGCTTGTTTAATTTTTTTTGCTTACTATTTTTCATTGTTTTGCTTGTTCTTGGTTGTTTGATATTAGAAATCATGCTTAGGGTTAGTTTGGATGTTGTTAGCTTAGTTAGTATCATGATTAGTGGCTAGAAACCCTATGGGTTAGGGGGTAACTAAGGGTGTGAATGGGTGATTAGGTTTGGGTTAGCAATTTAAGTGAATAATTAGTTGGGAAATCAATTTCCCACTCCTTTCCTTCCCTCAAGTGGGATGTAATTGGGTCCGAAAACTCCCGAATACTTCCAACACTTGTGTTGGAAGGTTGGAGATGGGATAGTTAATGCTCACCCACGAAAGTGGAAGGAGGTTAACTAGGGAATTCCGTTTCATTAACCCTCCGGGTCCGTGGTGGACTTTGGGGAAGTTAATCCGGACTATCCTCGAAAGAGGAAGCTCGGTGGGTAATTTCTAACGAAATTGCCACTTGATCTTCCCTCCTTATTATTCTCCTGTTGCAAAACCCATTTCCTCATCCCCGTTTGCATCCCGAAAGCCTCTGAAGCCCATTTCCTTTCCTTGACCGACCTTAGTTTGGTTTCTTGCATTGTGACCCTTTCAAATCGAATTGCCTTACCTTAGCGATCTTAACCCGACCATAGAACGAGTTTCTTAGCCAAGGCCCCTAGCTCCTCGAGAAGAACGATATAAAAACCGGGGTACAAAAATCACGTTACACCCCCACACTTAAAACTCCACAATGTCCTCATTCTAGGAAGGGTGTCACGAGAAAGGGTAGAACAACCACAAAAAGCATAATAAAACACCTAGCAAGCAAGTGGTGGCGACCCGAGCCCACACGGCTCCAACAACAAGAAATACCCAACAAGCACAAACTAAGGGTTCACCACCAAAAGAAAAATCAAGCATGCGGCATAGATCATAGGATATTCAACTAAAAAAGAGAAGAGAGGAGAGATATTACCTCGAGTTCTTCAAAACAAATGATTACTCAATCCGCGATCCGTGATAGCCAAGCAAAGGGTTAGGATTTTCAAGTAAAAACAATTAAAGCTCGTAAGATCCGCATGCAAGATTAGAAACATGAAAAAGAGACTAACTAAGAAAAACTAGAAATTAACTCAAAAGAAAGAAATAAAAGTATGGGTTCCCTCCCATAAAATGCTTGTTTAAGGTCTCGAGCTTGACCTAATTACTTACTTGATTCTCGAAAGGCATGGTGTGCAAGAGAGAAGCATGGTTAACTTTTTCCACCAACTCTTCTTCCTTCTCCTCCCGCGCACTCTAATAGAACTTATGAACAATCCAAGATAATCCTCCGGTGGTCTAGTCAACTCCGAAAGAATCAAAGATGATGGCCTCTTCGCTTTGCTCCACTAGTATTTCTTCATCCTTTTCCATCGCTTCCTCTTCTTGCGCAAATATGGAGTGTGCTTCTTTGAAGACTTGATAGGCCGGATAGAAAGAGAAGATGACCCCGGCTTGATATTCGGTGATGTGCCGGGTCTTGGGCCTTCGAAAACCATCTCTCTAAATTTCATATTCTCAATATATGTTTCACCCAAAGCAATCTCCCTCCTCAAAGGCACGGTGTTGAGGAAGTCACCATGGAAGGTGAAACTATCTACATGAAGCTCAAATTGAATAGATTTAGGGTGACTTTCTCCACCCCAATCATCCGGTTCCACAATAAGTAAGCACGACTCCTCTTGATGCTCATCCGTAATACAAACCACTGCATTGACCATGAAGCGTGACTCCTTGTTAGGGTTCCTTCTCGAAGGATCAAGATCAAAATCAATATGTTCTCTCCCCACATGAAGAGACAAACGACCTCTTTTTATATCAATAATTGCTCCTGCAGTGGCAAAAAAGGGTCGACCAAGAATAATAGGGCTTCTCCAATCCTCATCCATCTCCAAAATAACGAAGTCACAAGGGATAAGGAAACTTCCCACTTGAACCGGGATGTCTTCTAATATTCCTAAGGGCTTCCTAACAGTTCGATCAGCGAGTTGCAAGCTAAGAGCTGTAGGGATCAAGTCATCAAGGTTCAACTTCTTACAAATTGAGTGTGGCATGACACTCACACTTGCCCCCAAATCACATAATGCATTATCAATCCTCATATCACTAATTAATCTCGGTATGGAGAAACAACCCGGATCGGCAAGTTTCTCGGGAGTTTTGCTCCCCATAATGGCATTGCAACTGAGATGAACGGTCGACGATTCTTTGATTCTCCTTTTGTTTGTCAAGAGGTCATTAAGATGTTTCTTGAAAGAAGGGACCTTCGCTATGGCATTAAGAAAAGGAATATTGAATTGGAGCTTCTTCAACATCTCAATAAATCGCACAAACTTCGCCTCATTTTTATGTTGAATCAATTTCCCAGGAAAAGGTACTGGTGGTCTATATGAAACGGGTTTCTCCAATGGGTTTTCGTGAATATCCTCCTCAAGACTTCCTTTCCTTTCTCTCGTCTTTTCTCAATCTTGACCTCATTAACCACAACATCATCCTCCTTCTCCTCAACTGTGTTTTGCTCAACTCCTAAATCCTCCTCTTCAGTACTATCCACCACAACTTCCTCATTCTCTCCCAAAGATCTCTCCTCTTCCACATTCTCCTCCACTACCATAGGTTCTTTAATTTTTCTTCCACTTTTAGGATAATAACATCAACTTGCTCTCCTTGGATAGGTTGAGGTTGAATGGGTTGGGAAAGGTAAATTTGTTGAGCAACTTAGGTCATTTGGGTTTCAAGGTCTCTAAGACGAGCCTCCTCACTTTCTTGATTAGCCACAATTTGTTGCAACAACTTTTCAATCATAGAATCATGGGATCGTTGAGAAAATTGGGGTTGTGGGATAGGTTGATGTGAAAACACTTCTTGATAATATGCATGATGGTCATAAAATTGCGAAACAGGATTAAACATCGGGTTGACAAACATGGTATAACTAGGATCATAATCCTCATAAGAATGGGAATAAAGCTGGTTTGAATAGACGACATTCACATGTTCTACTTGACGATACTCCGTACATTGATGCCCGAGATATGGACCAAAACACAACTTACAAGTATGCACAATAGGAATAGGTGTGGATGCAAAGGCTTGCATACCTCAGGCTAAGTTCAACTGGTTGGGAACCTCATCATTCACCATCTTCTTTTGCAAATCAAGGACAGTGGCCATTAGGAGCTTGATAGTAGGGTGTGTTTCTAAAGAATGATCCCCATTTCTTGAATTTTGGCCGCCTCCCCAAATAGGAACATTATGAGATAGCTCATGAAGAAAAATATTGGCTTCCTCCGCAGTCTTCTTTAGGAACATCCCTCCGGATGCACGATCAATAGACTCTTTGTATGACTCACAAAGCCCATAATAAAAGTGTTGAAGTAGCATCCAATCCGGCAAATTGTGATGTGGACATTAGCGTTGAAGGCTTTTGAATGTCCCCCAACCTCAAAAAGATCCTCTCCGGGCTCTTGCTTGAAAGACATAGTAACTTGCCATAGTCGATATGTTTCATCCGTTGGGAAGAAGCTCTACAGGAAATCTCTTTTAAGTACCTCCCATGAAGAATAAGTGCCAGGAGGACACGTTTAAAGCCATGTCTTCGCTTTACCCGTAAGAGTTAGAGGAATGAACTTCAATTTCATTAATTTAGAAGATAAACCGGGAACTTGCACGATACTAATCCGATCTTCAAATTTCTCGATGTGTGTAATAGGACTCTCGGATTTGACTCCATAAAACTAATTGCTCGAGAAGTCTTCAAATAAGTACGGTTTGAACTCAAATACGACATCGGGTGGTAATGATGGTAGAGTGATAGGGTTGCCTCCCGTACGGGGTGGTAATGATGGTAGAGTTCATCGGGAATTGGAACAAACTAGTTTCTAGATTGAAAGCAATCTTAAACAACTCAAGACCAAGAAACTAGGGGCGCTGGCTCCCCGGCAACGGTGCCATTTTGTGTAACGGGTTTTTGTACCCCGATTTTTATATCGTTCTTCTCGAGGAGCTAGGGGCCTTGGCTAAGAAACTCGGTCTAAGGTCGGGTCTAAGATCGCTAGGTAAGGTAATGGGTTGAAAGAGGATCACAAAGCGGGAAAACAAACTAAGGTCCGTCAAGGAAAAGAAATGGGCTTCGGAGGCTTTTCGGGATGCAAACGGGGATGAGGAAATTGGTTTTGCAACAAGGGAATAACAAGGAGGGAGAATCAAGTGGCAATTCCGGTAGAAAATACCCACCGAGCTTCCTCTTTCGAGGATAGTCCGGATTAACTTCCCCAAAGTCCACCACGGACCCGGAGGGTTAATGAAACGGAATTCCCTAGTTAACCTCCTTCCACTTTCGTGGATGAGCATTAACTATCCCGACTCCAACCGTCCAACACAAGTGTTGGATGTATTCGGGAGCTTTCGGACCCAAATACATCCCACTTGAGGGAAGGAAAGGAGTGGGAAATTGATTTCCCAACTAATTACTTACTAATATTGCTAACCCAAATCTAATCACCCATTCACACCCTTAATTACCCCCTAACCCATAGGGTTTCTAGCAACTAATCATGATAAAAACTATGCTAACAACATCCAAATCAAACCTAAATATGATTTCTAACATCCAACAATCAAGAACAAGCAAAACAATGAAAATAACAAGCAGAGCAATTAAAGAGCAAGCAAAGTAATTAGCAAAGTAATTAATAAAAGAGTTAAGGGAAGAGAATACTTATCAAAATGTTGTAGATGAACAAAGAAAAGCAAAGGGAATGATAATCCAACAATCTCTCAATTGTTTGAATCTCCAATCCTTGAATCACACCAAAAATCCACCAAAACCCTAGAATAATTAAGGCTAATCTCTCACTAAAACTCACTAATACAAAGCTGGAAAATAATGTCCAACACTAGGAGCTCCCCCAAGAAATCGTCAAAGAGGAGTATATATACAAGTGAATTCAGTTGGCCAAAATGCAACACTTCAAGCCGGAACAATCGCGCAGAAAAAGGGACACCGTAGGTACGATCTAGGAGACCGTAGGGACGGTCTCTGCCTGCCCAAGGGAGGTAGCAGGTGCCACGCCAAGGGTGGCGGGCGCTACCTTGCGAAATCTGCCTGGCGATTTTTCCTTCATAAGACCGCAGGTGCGGTCTGGGATACCGCGGGTACTGTCTTCCCTTGCCCATCTGAGGTAGTGGGTGCCACGCCAAGGGTGGCGGGGGCTACTCTCCTCTTTTCTTCCTTTTGTTCCTTCCTTCATTCCAAGGCATGTAACGCCCGCTACAAGGGTCGTAGCGGGTGTTACCTCACGAATTAGCACCAAATGTAGGGAAAGCGATCCCGGGTTAACTTCGCTTCGGCTCTCGGTCCGGCTCGGCTCAGGAAATCACCAAAAATGCTCTAAAATAGCCTTTTTTGCTACGTTTTTGTGTAAAACGCCAAAACCTACAAAAGAACCAAAAACATACTAAAAAGCCATGAAGATAAACACAAAATGAGTCAAAAGCCTAAGAATTAAGGCATTATTTAGACACAAAATTGTCTCTAAACAGCAAGCAGGGACCATTAAAAACCTCTTGGAAAAGATAGAGACCCTGACTCACCAGAATGAAAAGTCTGCCTCCCAAGTGATTTACCCGAACAATTCTTCTGCCCCTCCCATCGATAACACGTCAGGAGACTGCAGTGCTCTGACCCTTAGGAGTGGAAAACAATTGGACGAACCTAGGTGAAAGCAACCTAAAAATACATCAACTGAATCGCTCCCAACTAGTAGCACTCCTGATAAGGACCCTGAACTAGAAAAAGAGCATCCATTAGATGCTACTAACAAGGAAAATAGAAAAAGGCAAGAGGAGCCACCAGTAGCTAACCAAAGAGTCCATGTACCAGTGGTACCTTACCCTGAGAGGTTAGTTACTACGAAACATGATAAACAGTTTGGGAAGTTCATGGAAATAATAAAACAACTTCAGGTTACTATCCCATTCAATGAATTGATTTCTCAAATGCCTACTTATGCAAAATTTCTCAAAGAGATCCTTAGTAACGAAAGGAAGTTAGAGGAACATGAGATTATGGCTCTAAATGACTATTGTAGTGCTACCATACAAAACAAATTGCCTAGTAAACTTAAAGATCTCGGTAGTTTCACTATTCCTTGCGAAATTGGCACCCTGCACATCGACCACGCACTATGCGACTTAGGATCCAGCGTCAATATAATGCCTTACTCAATCTATAAGAAGTTAGGGATAAGCGATTTAAAACCTACCACTATTGCACTACAACTAGCTGACCATTCCATCAAATACCTCGTAGGTGTATTAGAAGACATACCCACTAAAATAGGGGAGATCTTCGTCCCTGTAGATTTTGTTATTTTAGAGATGGATGAGGACTCATGAACACCCATCATCCTTGGTAGATCATTCCTAGCAACCTCAGGATGTTGTGTTGATGTTAAAAATGGAAAAATGATCTTTAATTTGGGATCAGAAAAGATTGAATTCAACCTTAAGCATGCTGCGAAATTTCCTTCTATGTCTGATGATTGAAATCTGATAGATTCTATTGAGGAAATTGTAACTAATGCGTCTCCTAACCATTAGTCAAGTGATCCACTTGAGCTATGTCTGCTCGATGATTTTCCAGTGCATGATGAAGAGGATGCAATAGCAGCTTATGCAAAACTATTAGATGCTGCACCTGAAGTGACAAGTGAGCCCAAGGAGGAATACGACCTGTCCGACAATCCTGATAGCACGGAACAAAAAGCTCCTGAAGTGGAACTGAAACCGCTACCGGATACACTTCGATATGAGTTCCTTGGGCCGAATTCCACCTATCCCGTGATTGTGAGTTCAACTTTAACGAAAGAAGAAACATCATCATTACTAGAAATTCTGCGAACTCATCGAAGGGCAATTGGATATGTCATCGACGATTTGAAGGGGATACATCCTTCCTTCTACATGCATAAAATTCTCCTTGAGGAAGACCATAAACCTTCATCCGAACATCAAAGAAGACTCAATCCAAATATAAAAGAGGTAGTGAAGAAGGAGATACTTAAGCTCCTTAAGGTGGGGATAATTTACCTCATTTCTGACAGTGAGTGGGTTAGCCCTGTTCACGTAGTCCCGAAGAAAGGAGGGATGACTGTAGTCAAGAATGAAAAGAACGAGCTAATTCCTACCAGGACTGTTACTGGATGGAGGATGTACATTGACTACAGAAAGCTGAACAAGGCTACCAGGAAAGATCACTTCTTGCTTCCATTTGTAGATCAGATATTAGAGCGCCTAGCAAAAAACTCCTATTTTTGCTATTCAGACGGGTATTCGGGATTCTTCCAAATCCTAATTCACCCTAAAGACCAGGAGAAGACGACCTTCACCTGTCCTTATGGAACCTTTGCCTACAGAAGGATGCCTTTTGGCCTGTGCAATGCGCCAGTCACTTTTCAGAGATATATGATGGCAATCTTCACCGTCTTTATTGAGGATATTGTGGAGGTATTCATGGACGATTTCTCAGTGTATGGAACCTCATTCGACCTCTGCCTGTAGAACTTGAAGCGGGTACTACAAAGGTGCGAAGAAGTCAACCTAGTTCTGAATTGGGAAAAATGTCACTTATGGTACAGGAAGGAGTAGTCTTAGGACATGTGATTACCAACAAGGGAATTTTAATGGACAAGGCCAAGGTCAGGTAATTGAAAAACTTCCCCCGCCTGTGTCTGTGAAAGGTATCAGAAGCTTCCTAGGGCACGTCGGTTATTATCGACGATTTATTAAGGACTTCTCAAAAACTGCGAAGCCTCTTACGAACCTACTTGCTAAGGACGTCCCATTTGAATTCAATGATCAGTGTCTAATTGCCTTCCAAAAATTGAAACAGGCTTTGTTGACTGCACCCATTATTCAAGCGCCAGAGTGGGATCTACCTTTTGAAATAATGTGTGATGCTAGTGATCACGCTATAGGAGCAGTACTAGTGCAAAGAGTTGATAAGAAACCTTATGCCATCTACTATGCCAGCAAAACCCTTGATGGAGCCCAAGTGAATTATGCAACTACTCAAAAGGTGTTCTTAGTAGTAGTATATGCCTTGGACAAATTCAGACCTTATTTAATCAATTCTCAAGTCATAGTCTATACGTATCATGCGGCCATCAAGCATTTAATGACAAAGGCCGATTCGAAACCCCGTCTCATTCGTTGGGTACTATTGCTTCAAGAATTTGACATTGAGATTCGAGATAAGCCAGGCCTACAGAATGTGGTAGCTGACTATCTTTCAAGGCTCCAATCAGATTCTTCAGCTGACAATGACCTACCAATCAACGAATGGTTCCCTCATGAACAACTCCTCGCCGTGAATCGGCGCTCTACTCCATGGTTCGCTGACTATGTGAACTATCTAGTTTGCGGTGTTCTCCCACCGGATCTAACTTATCAGCAAAAGAAGAAATTCCTTTCTAATGTCAAGAGATATGTTTGAGAGGAACCACTATTATACAAACTTTGTGGTGATGGTATCTACAGGTGCTGTATACCTGATGAAGAGGTGCGAAACGTTTTGTTTCACCTACATGCCACCCCTTTTGGTGGACACTTCGGGCCTGACAAGACAGTAGCCAAAGTTCTTCATGTAGGTTTCTACTGGCCCACCCTCACTAGAGATGTGAGGCGCTATGTTCTATGTTGCGACAGATGCCAAAGAACAGGAAATATATCCAAGAGAAACGAGATGCCCCAAACTGGGATGTTAGAGGTCGAACTATTCGATGTATGGGGAATCGACTTCATGGGCCCATTTCCCCCATCCTACAAAAACCTCTACATATTAGTTGCTGTGGATTATGTCTCTAAGTGGGTGGAAGCTATAGCATCTCCAACTATTGATACCAAAATAGTCATCAAGTTCCTCAAAAAGAACATCCTTTCTAGATTTGGGACCCCTAGAGCGCTCCTTATCGATAATGGGACCCACTTCTGCAACCGACCTTTAGAATCCCACCTAGCCAAGAATGGGGTCAAACAAAAGATAGCAACACCTTACCCTCCCCCCCCCCCCCAAACCAACGGGCAAGTCGAGCTCTCGAATAGGGAAATAAAAATCATTCTTGAGAAAACTGTTAATAGATCTAGGAAAGATTGGTCCTTAAAACTCGATGATGCGTTGTGGGCCTACAGAACCGCTTTCAGGACTCCTCTAGGCACCACACCCAATAGGTTGGTATTCAGGAAAGCTTGTCATCTACTGGTCGAGATTAAGCACAAGGCATTCTGGGCCATCAAGACCCTCCATTTCGATCCCAAGACGACAAAAGAAAAGAGAATCGTGCAGCTTGAAGAACTCGATGAATTGCGGCAAGAGGCATGCGAGAATTCTCGAATATACAAGGAAAGAACCAAAACTTGGCACAACAAGCATATTATGAGAAGGAGATTTCAAGAGGGGGACATGGTGCTCTTGTTCAACTCTAGGCTAAGGTTCTCTCTCGGAAAACTGAAATCAAGATGGTCGAGACCCTTTAAGGTGCTTCGCGCATATCCCCATGGAGCAGTAGAGGTTTGGCATGAGAACACCAGTTCATTTAAGTTCAACGAGCAGCAGTTGAAACCATACTTGGTTGGCAACCCCGACCTTCAATCGGCACAGAGACTACTCAAGGACCCCGATGAGTAGGGGTCTATAACGTCGAGCTAACGACGTTAAACAAAGCACCACGGGGAGGTACATTAATATATAATATCTATTCCTCCCCACTTTTTATTTTTTCTAAATTATTTCTTTCAGTTTTTACCCCTTAGTAATTTTTATTTTGTGGTTTATTAATTTTTCTTTTTAGCGTGTTGAGAAAAAGAAGATATTCAAGAAAATTTTTGGTTATTAGTTGAAATCATTATCTCTAACCTTATAATTTTTAAAGTTGGTAGATGTTTGTAGGGATTTTTGGTATGTCAAATTGTAGGGAAAATAAGAAGGAGAAAAAGAAAAGAGAGAAAACAAAGCAAAATTGGCCAAGAAATCGAATTAATAGCATCAAGTAGCAAAACGCTATCAGCGTTTTCAAAACGCTGGCAGCGCCTCTTCCAGAGACTCCAGGTATGGAATTTTAGCAAAACGCTGCCAGCGCTTTGAAAACACTGGCAACGCTTTGTTTATTTTGCCCATATTTTTGCCCGCCTTTTGTTTTTAATCGGCCCTTCCCCTTTCTTTTTAATTTGAAAACTCTTCTTCCTCTTTTTTGCCCTAACCCCGATGACCCCCCTTCCCGAAACGCTCCCAGCACCCCGCCCCTCTCCTTGCTCACCGACGCACGCCGGCGCATGCCATCACCGACCACCATCTTCTTCTCACTTATTCCTCTTGCTTGCACTCTCACACTTAGCACATTCAAGTCCAATTCCTCTCCCCACTACAAATTTAAGGTATGAATTTCTCAACTCTTTCTTTTGCTCTTTTGATTATATACTTCGATTATGGTATAATTTTTGGTTGAATTCATGAATTTCTTCAGTAATTTGCGGAGTTTGTGCCATATACCATGTCCAAGATTCGAATTTCTTGATTAGGGTTTGATTCTTGGCTTGTTCTCTTGATTAGGGCATAGATTGTTTTGATGATTTTGATCCCTTTTTGTTATAGAATCGAGTAATATGTGATGTTGTGTGTATTGTGGGAGTAATGTGATGGTAAATTTAAGAATTTTAGGTTTAGTTTTGGATGATGATTGCATTGTGGTGCCATGCTCTGTTTTTGGTGAAATTTTTGGTTAGAATGATTTCAATTTCAATTCCTAGTATCAAATAAGCATGGGGGAGTATTAGTATAGAGTATATACATTGTGATCATGCTTATTTGATACCTAGTGTTTATTTTTGGTGGATGTATTAATTTGTGAAAAAATTTAGGATGGTAAGAACCAAGAATCCAAGCTTCTCTGGACCTCCATCGGGCGATGACAATGGAGCCGGAGGAAGCCGAAAGTGAAAGGCCACGGTGGCCGAGAAAAAAAAAACAGAAGGCTATGCCTTCCTAGGACTCGAGAAGCTCGAACCCCTTCAACTTCTAAGGGAAGATCAAGGAAAGGTATGACTCTCCTTCCCAAAGATCCCTCATCCCCACCAAATACATGTGTGAACCTTTCTTGCGGAATTGTGGATTGCTAGATGACGTATTGTGGTTGTTAGGACGTAGCCATATGACCCACATAGCTAGACTGGATGACTTGACCTTTAGGTGGCTCACCTTAGAGTTCTTGTCTACCCTTGTATGAACCTCCAAGGGAGGGATGGGTACATCCGTTTCCAACTTCTTAGGGATATGACTGTGCCCAAGTTTGCCCGTGCTTTTGGCTTACCTGAATGTACATGTCGGGATTCGTCCCTCATACTTATAGACTAGGATGGGAAAGCTTTCTTCTGTAGGATTTCTGGTTTCGATGACTGGGATCCTAGCAACACACCCTCGTCCCTAATTAGGAACCCCGCGATGAGGTATGTACACGCATCCTCTCTTGCGGTATCTATGGGAGACCCGGTAGCTCAAACAAAGCTACCAAAGCCGATTGCTATATGTTGGACGCCATGCTCGATGCCGACACACACGCTGACCCTGCAGCTATGCTTGCTCATCACCTTTCGAGTGTCGCTACCTCATCCAATAAGGGAATTGCCATAGGGGATTATATCACGCACTTAGCACGCCAGTTCGACTTTAGACCGCCCAGGAACCCCAATGACCTTGTCTCGGGTAGTATGACTTTGGATGGAGAGCAGTGTAGTTCGTTTGGTCTGTGCAAATTTGACAAAGAGTCGCGTTGTCTTTGGGTTTATCCCAACAACGCTAGGTTTCCCATGCCTCACCCCCACATCTCACCTCAAGTTGTTGAAAACCTACTTTGGTTACCTTCTCTACCTGACTTTGAGCCCCATCAGCAGCCCGAGCCTGAGCTCGAACGCCACCATGTCCCTCAACCCGAGCAACCTCCTGTAGACTATGAGGCGCGCTATCGCGACCACCAAACATCCATAGGCCGGACCGAGAGCCGAGTAAGTGAGTTGTAGGAGAACTTTGCTGAGTTTAGGAGTCAGTTTGATTCGCGCTTCACCCATCTTGACGAGTCCATCGCCAACCTCACCGGCCTTATCCAGGGCATGTTTGATCGGACCTTACCACCACCACCACCACCGAGCCATACCGACCCTTCCCCACCGACCGAGGATCCTTGATCCTTTGCTTGCCCTTACCCTTCACCGTTGTCTTCTGCGTTGAGGACAACGCAGTGTTTAAGCATGGGAGGGTTGTACATATCACTTTTGTGAATATTTCTTCTTCTTCTTCTGTTTTTCATTTATTTTCGTCTTTCTTTTTCTTGTTTCATGCTTATATTTCAATTTTTAACGTGATTTTCCTATTTTTGTGTGCTCGTTCTTATTTTAGTATGCTTTCTAGTTTTTAATTTGATTGTTTTCTTTTTATTTGAGTTTGCAGTTGTGTGATTTTCTTAGATGTTTTTAGTTTTTCTTTCTAACGTTCTTTAGTTTTTCTTCTAGTTTCTAAATTTGCATCCACCTAGATTGCATTAGTTAGAAGCATGAAGATTTTTTTTTTCTTTTTCTTAGTCTATTTCTTTTTCTTTCGTTTGCATTCACTTGTCTCAAAAATCCAAAAAAAAAAATCAGAAAAATTAGAAAAAGACCAAAAAAAAAAATTAGAAAAGACTAGAAAAAAATCAAAAAATATAGGATAGGATTAGGATTAAAATCGAAAATACCTTCGGTGATGATTTGTAAACCTTTCTTACTTTCAGTTTAACTTGCTTCGCTTAGAAAAGTCTGGATGAGAACTCAAAAGTTTTTGAAACCTTTTCCTTCAAATCTTCTGATTTTGTGTCAAGTTATGAAAGTTGTATTTAACTGCTTTGACTATCTTAGAAAGTATAAATATGCGTGCCGCAAATCTTTGGGCTAAGTTAGTTTATTGAGCCCCATCCCGTGAGTCCACATTGCCTAAATTATTAATTGATCATTTTTATCGATTCTTTGATTTCCTGAGTGACTCCACCTTTAGTTTCACCACTAGAACTTGTTTTGCATCTTGTTGCATTGCACGTCGTGACAAAGTGATTAAGGCATTCGTTTTATTTTGTTAAACTACATAGCCAAATAGCCTCCCTTACATATTATATTTACCGTTCTTTTTGCCCCGTCTAGCCCTTGTTTATCCTTCTTTCATAATTGAACCCTGATAATACAAGCCTTGGCCTATGATATCCCTTATCCCTTTGCCTTGCTTGCTTGAGTGAGAGTTTGTTGTTTTCTCGGACGGAACAGTTGGTTTGGTATGTTTTCGAATGAAATATGAAGTTTGGGGAAGATTGTGCTATTTGATTCAAGTTGGGAGAAACTGAAAGTCCCACCTCTCGAATAATTAGTGTTTGGTTATGTTGTTCATATATTATATCGAGGTCGAAGTTACAATTCCATAGTTTTCTTCTCCCCAATCACCCACCAAGAAAAAAAAAGGGAGAAAAAGAGTTCCAAAAAAAAGGGTGATTAGGGGGATTCAAATTGAAGTTTTGAAAAGCTTGACCTAGTTGTATTCAGTTGAGATGTTGATATGGTTGAGGGTGAAAAGTGAATTCCTTGAATTCATTAAGCAAGAAGGTGAGTTGAGAGTGTTATACTCGTTGAAAATCAATCCAGGCATGGCTCTTTAACTCCTCACACCTAAATATTACCACTCCTTTCCCCTAACCTAAGCCTCATTCCAACCCTGTAAAGTCCTTTTGATTATCACTTGTGCATTGCATACCAGTAGTGGAGAGCGAGGTTCTTACCAAGCTTATGGTAGTTTGTTTCTCTTGGTTTGAGTATGAGAAAAACCTACGTACATATTTAAATTTGAGTGATTGACTGTTCTTATTCTTTTCCTATGTGAGGTTTGCTCTTTTTGTCTGGCTTACGTCCATAACTAACTGCACATATTTGCATTATTCTTGAGACTGTTGGCGGATTTGTACATCCGAAGTGCCTGTTCTCTCTTTGTCGTTTGGAAATTTTCTTCCTTTCTCTTTTGAACTAAGTTTTGTTCTTGTCCAGACTAATCATAGTGATCACTTGTTGAATTGATGTGTTTGAATGGTTAGCCTGAGTGGGTGTTAAAATTTTCTTATAACCCTATCAAAAACTCTTTTCGTTTCTTTTCCTTCTTAGGTTCTGTTTTCCCTGTTTGAGCCCTTCCTCCTGTTTTCAATTCTGATTTGCTTGGGGACAAGCAAGGGCTAAGCATGGGGGGGGTTTGATAAGTCATTTTTATATAGTCTTTTTAGGGCTCAAAACATGTTTATTTCATGCTTTTTATATCCGAAATTCCGTACTTTTATATCGATTTCTGTGATTTATACACTTGGTCGCGAGATTGGTATGTTTTGCAGAAAACATTGGGAATATATCAAAAAGGATGAAAAATTGAAGGAAAAATTAGAAAAATCAAAGAAAATAAAAAAAGAGTTGAAAAAGAATAAGAAAAGGAAAGAAGAAACGGCCCAAGACAGCCGGCCCAGCCCATCTTCGAAAACGCGGCCAGCACCTCACCCAGAAACTTCAGAAGCCGAGGAAAGGCAAAACGCTACCGGTGCTTTCCCAGGCGCGGCCAGCGCCAAAGCACGGAGAATTCTCTCTTTGTACCAAACGTTGCCAGTGTTTTGTGCCCTAATCCGGCACTATAAAAGAGGTTTGACGTCTGCCGTTTTAGAGATGGAATTTTATTAGTTTTTAGCCGTAGTTTTAGAAGATAGTTGAGAGAGCTTTATAGGTTAGGTTTTAGATAGTTTCTTTCCAGTTAATTTAAAAACATTGTTATTAGTTTAGATTGTTGCTTGTGATCGAAGAACACGAAAGAGATCAATTCAGGTGACACAAAGAGATTTCCGTAAATTCGAACACAGTTAATTCTATGTTACTTTCATGTTTTCTAGTTATTGTTCAGTTTTCGCGATGTTTACTTTTAATAATATGAGTAGTTAATTTCCTTTGTTAAAAGGATAAACTCGATGTCTCTTTGTTGATTTTGAATTCAGTCTCAGTGTTAGGTTATCTTTTTATTGTTTAATCTACGTATATTGTATGTCATGGTAAAATCTGGCTAACCGCCTTTTACTTGGTATTAGATTCTTGACAACATGACGAAAGTTTGAGTCTTGAATTAGAAAAGCATAGATTGAATAGGTTTAGAAAATATTTAAAATAATGATTCTTGCCTAGGGTCAATTTATAATCAGTTCTTTATCCTTGATTGGATTAAATAGTTAGAAATAATGTCTAGACCAATCACTTTAGCTCACTTCGGATCGAAAGATCGATGTAATAAGGCCTAGAAAGATTATAGACTCTGAATCATCTTGTTACCTGCACTGGGATTGTTGATAGTTTGACTGATTGACTAGAGTGGACTCCCCTGAACGCCTTTAACTACTTGTTTAAAATCCTAAAAATTCTTGCTTTCTTAGTTAAGTTTCTTGAATTATTACAACAAACCCTGGATCGACCTGGCATTCTTTGTAGCGAACTAGTTCAGTGCGTGGTTGAACGCAAATCCGTGAGAGAGAACGATATTTATTACTACACAGACCCGTACACTTGCGATACACAGACACCTTATACGTTTTAGGTTTGTCAAGCGCTGTCAGCGCCTAAAGCAGGGAGAACGTACGTTGAAGAAAAGTGCAAGCGCTGCCAGTGCTTTCCAGACGCTGCTAGCATTTGGATACGGAGGCTTTTGGAAACTTGGGCCAGATGCTGCCAGCGCCTAATGCCCTAACCGTCCCTTATAAAAGAAGTCGTCCGTCGATCGAAGATTTTACCGAATATTTTAGAGAGCTTTTTAGGGTAGCTTCTTAGATAGTTTCTTTGCATTAAAGTTTAGTAGTTTAGATTATTGTAAGTGATTGAAGGATACGAAGAAGATCGATTCGGGTGACACGAAGAGATCGATTCCGCCACTTCAAACACCCGGTTATTTATATTCTCTCTATGTTTTCAAATTTACATTCAGCTTGTGTTTTGTTTATTTCCAGCATTATCAGTAGCTAATTCCCTTTTTTTGGGGGATAAACTCAATGTCTTTTGATTAATTAAGAATACAGTCTCGGTGTGAAGTTATTCCTTTTATTCGTTTAGTCTTCGTAATTAATTTGTCATAGTAAAATCTGGTTAACCGGCTTTTACTTGGTATTAGATTCTTGATAATATGACGAAAGTTTGAGTCTTTAATTGGAAAAACGAAGATTGAATAGGCTAGAAAACAGTTAGAAATAATGGTTTCTTGCTTAGGGTCAATTATAATATGTTCTTATCTTTGATTAGATTAAATAGCCATGAAAATATAATATTTATCTTAATCATTGTAACTCACTTCGAATCGAAAGATTGCTGTGAAAGGCCCTAGAAAGATTATAGACTCCGAATCTTTTATTCACTTAACACCGAGATTGTTGATTAGTTGATTGATTGACTAGAGTGAACTCCCCTAAACACTTTTAATTATCTTTTAGAACCCTAAAAAGTCCTGCTTTCTTAGTTTGGTTTTCTGAATCATTACCACAACCCTTTGATCGACCTAGCATCCGTTGTAGTGAACTAGTTCAATGTGTAGTTGAACACAAATCCCTGAGAGAGAACGATATTTTATGACTACACAGACCCGTACACTTGCAGTACACAAACTTGATACGTTTAGGGCATGTCAATGGACTATGGCAGTGAGCCCTAGTATTCCAATTTATGCTGGGTCATGCTAGGGTTCTGCAGACGGTATTCAGGTCTGAAATGCTACTTGAGCCCCCATTTTACGTAGCATTCTGAAATCTTATTTGTCGTTTTTAGGATGATGCCTTAAAAACTTGCGGTAGCTTAAAAGATCCCCTGAAAGTTGCGGAATCGATCTCTGGGAATTTTATACGTGATACTGATAGGCCGCAAGTGCACGGGTGCTCGTGTAGCAAGTATCAAGGTCGATCCCACAGGGACTTTGCTAACTACGCACCAAACTAGCCTCCTAGGTGATTGCTAAATCGGTCGGGTTTTAGATTGAGAATAACTAATTCTAGTTCTAGTCACTAAAAAAGGTCAAATAAATCAAATATTCACACAATTCACAAGATGAAATCAATATGAGAAAGACGTTCAGGGGATAAAACCTAAGTCACTTTATGAATCAAACAAGTGGATTGAACATGTATGTCACTAATTTGGTACATTTTAGGGTCGATAATCGCATAAATTCTTCCGTAGCGAGCTTTTGGCAATGAAACAAATTGCTTAGTAAAATTGATCTCTTGGACTCTTTATTATGTCAATTTTATCTAAGTTAAAGATCAAATTATCCAATGACCCCTAATCACAAAGTCTTCTATCTCTAGTTCACTTCATAAACCAGTTTAATCCTAAGGGCTCCGATTATCGAATTTCTCCGTTCGGTAATTCATTCAACAATCTAAATCCATGCTAATGGTGATCAAGCAAAAGCAATGACATAAAAAATCAAAGGATAAATAAAATGCATTCAAACAAGATAAACAAAATTGTTCAATTCAACAATACTCAATCCATAAGAGAAACTTGAAAGGGATTATCCCCCAAACTGAAAGAAACTACTCACTACTCATGTTCAAAACACAAAACATATCAAAATCTATTCTAGAAAGCATGAAATCTAAAAGAAAAAGAAGTAAACCGAGATGGAAATCGTTCCTCGCTTGAATGGTAGTCGGTGGGGACTTTTGCTCCTCCACTTCAATGGATTTCTTGAGAATCGATCTTCAAACTCCAATAAACTCTCAATCTTCAACTATGGATGAATGTGGATGGATTTGTGGAGGAAGGGATGGATGATGGTAGAGATGGAGATGGATGGTGAATGGGAGTGAATGAATGAAGGTGGATGGTGATGGATGAATCAGCCGAATCTACAATTATATAGCCATTAAGAGAAGTTGAAACGGCCAAATCGTCATAAACAAGGTCAACACGGACCGTGTTGGGGTTAACACGGGTCGTGTTAATGGTTTCTAGGGAAATTGAGCTCTCTAGAGGCCAACACGGACCGTATTGATGTCAACACGGGTCGTGTTGGTTCTGGAGTTTTCTGGGTCGTCTTGTTTCGGCCATATCTCCTTCGTCCGGTGTCCGATTGACTTGGTTCTTGACTTTTCGGAAAGCTCTAAGAGTCTACTTTTCAATGGCATAAGTTTCAAAGCCATAGCATTCTTGTGGAAATGATGGTGACCAAAAGAGTAGACATATATCAGTTTTCGCACACTTTCTGCTGTTTTACTCATAACTCCATCATCTCAACTCGGAATTGACCTTATAAAATATCGTCGGAAAGCTCTTTTAGTGATGAATCAAGTAATGAATGTGATCTTTGGAGTTCATATCACTAATCTGGACAAATTGAACAAAACACACAAAACTCAGTTAAGATAGCGAAATAAAGACATAAAAGATCAATTAAGCACATTAATCCCCAAATTTCACTATCAAAATGCTTCCAATGTATAGTCACTATATGCCCTCATCAGATACATTGACCGCGACGGGTTTTATGCCATTTTGGAAGTGTTTGTTGGCCTGGAAAAGTCGAACTTTTCACATTATAGGTCGGGCGATTGGTGAGAGGTTTTGGGATACCACTAACACCCTCCACCTACCTGTGGGTAAAATGATTGTGACGCCCAAGTTCTTTGTCATGATTACAGGTCTTCCTTGGGGCGGACAAGATGTGACCTTCGATGTGGACATTCCTCCGACAGTCTTGAATGTGCTGGGTCCAATGACAACACACCTACGTTAGAGACAAGGCATGTCCAATCTTTCTTATACACACCTTGAAATGACCATTCGCGATGCGAGTTTTTAAAACTTTCCTGAAGAGCAACGCCACTTCATTTTCTTGGTGTATATCCTTTCTGCAACCCACTTTGCCAACCATGGGGACAACATTGTCCTGTCGTGGTTCTCCAACCTCTTGAATTTTAACAATATCCGAAACCTAAATTGGGCAAGGCGGCTTATGCAAACTTCATTTATAGGCTTCGCAGCGGTGTGAGGGTTTCGCAAAATGATGACCCCATCTTCCTTCACTCGGCTCAGACTCGATTCCAGTACGACCCTTCCTTGTGGAAGGTGGTCGAGGTACGTACCCGAGACACTTCTCACTTTGATGTCAATCTCCTTTTCTTCTTTCTGACATTTTGTTTATGCAATCATAGGCCTATGAATACATTCTGTCCTTGAGTGTCCAATCGAAAAAAAAGATAGGACAGTACCAGCCGCTGAGCGTTGGAATACTAAGGGCATCCATGGGAAGAAGTATCAGCCAGGGACACTCGACCTTGTCCGGCGCGCGCTAGACAACCTTACTTCGGTATTGCTTCATACCAAATGATTTTCCCTTAATTTTCTCTACATTTTGATCTTAAATTCTCTTTTTCCCTTTGCAGGCTCAGGTAAACTAGCGTTCGTGGGTTTGTTTCAATGTGAGTGGGTTGCTAACCCCTTGCGATTGGTAGAACATAACACTCGCCTTCGCCTCCTAATTTAGGGGCCCTCAGATTATGTGTGGTACCTGGGAGAAAGAGCCTCGAGGCAGATCATGGGACGCCATCCTGGCCTCATCATGCTTTTGATCCTCCAGAGAATATGTTTGAACCGTGGTGTATTGACCCGAACATTCTGAGGGACATAGTTTAAGGTCAGGAATTCGAGTAATTCATCAAGGAAGTCCCGCAAGATCAATTTGATGAGGAATACGATCGCTACCTCAGCCACTTAGATCCCAGAGTGGCATGTATCTTTTCCTTTCTTCCTCTCCCTTATCATGCTTTTGCTGATTCTAACAGCTAGGGCCTTATGCCAAGGCCGCCGAAATGGCGGTTCCACCAAGAGAGGAGAAATTTGGTGGTTTCTTGGACGTGGAACATAGCAGCGAGTGTTCTGCATTACAGGAATTCGAACAGAAACCGGTAACCTTCGTTATGTCTTACTTCCTTGTCATTCGAACAGAAACAGTGAATGACCCTGTTTTGCCTTCTTTCAGCCGAGGTGACCGACCATTCAACACATTGTCAAAGAGTGGAGCACTATGAAGAAATACATCAATCAGGTGTTCACTGGCTCTGGTAGATATCAAGGCAATGCAGCTAGAGGCATAGATATGGAGGCCGACGCGGAGTCCACTCCTAGGGAACCACCGCGACGCTCAAATGTGGTTTTTCCACGTGCGGAGCCCCCATGTCGCTCTTCAGTAGGGGAGTATTCTTCTAGAGGTCAATCTTAGGAAGAGGTTGGTGGATCATCTCGTCCTCCTTTGGCATTTGTACCGGAAGGTCGCGGTAAGGGCATTCTGGTTGAAGGCCAGAGTTCATGCGGATCTCGTCGCAGTAGATCCGGTTCCAGGGGTCGCCGTCCTCCAAGCATGGAAGAGAACATGGCTCAAATATCCTTAGAGGAACCTTTCGATCAAGGGGGTCGTACCACAGTGCCGAGTATGGTGGTGACACCCAGTCTCCTTCATATTAGGTGGAGGATACTTCAGAGTCTAGCGCTACCCATGGGCCCTCACATTCTCGCCGCACTCCTACTTCAGTGCGTTATGCTCGCCGAGGTAAAGAGATAGTGGTAATGGATCGCGACTCAAGTGCATCCGTTGGGTATCTAGGTGCCCAAGCCCTAGCGGATGACGCTGCCTCGCATCCTGCACCTTATGATGTTCCCATTTTTGGTTTTGGTTCTTACTCTACAGGATGGCCTGTTCCTACTTCTGAGGTGGGTCCTTCATGGCCTACGGGTCCACAAGAGTGGACTGCGCCTCAGCATTCTTGGTTAGGAGGGTCTACTTCTTCTGGTAGGCCAGCCCCCGGTCATGTGACAAAATCTGCTTGGCCGACTCCGTCCTTTGGTTGGTATGTCCCCAAACATTCTTGGTTGGCTACTTCACAGAAATCTTCTTCGCTTTCGAGGACATATCCTCCCCCTCCAGGAGTGCCCCTATCGCCTCCGAGAGAGCCTTCTCCTCTGGCATTCTCAAGCTTTAATCCCACACCCGGTCCTGATTATTATTCTTGGGATACTTATTTTGGCACCATGGGCTCCTCCAACGCCGGAAATTCAAGAGCTGGTGATGACCTGATAGAGGACAACGGCGATTCGAGCTCTATGATGTGACCATGCTTATGCAATACAGACTCTTTGTATTTTTTTTTATTTTAATGTCTTTTTATTTATTTATTTTAATACAAGATTCAATGTATGCACAACTCTTTATATTTCATTAATGCATTTCTGAACGCAATTTTCTACATGATGGGATTAATCCCGCATTAATCCCACTTCCCCAAAAAGAAAATAAAATTAAAGAAAACATAAAAACTTAAGTGTCGGAGTAAATTCGAGCAAAATTTTCTGAACAAACATCGTTAGGCCAACAACAAGACCCGAGACATAAGAGACACACAATTGGGCCATGTAATTCACCGAAGAGGACAGCCCAGCTGACTTCAAAGGCTAGGCGGCCTTTGTTTATTAAAATGGGCCTGGATCACGCCAAAAGCTAGGCGACTTATATTTGATGAAGGCGGGAGAATGGGTCGAGCCCAGCGCGCGTGTTATCTTGGAGCAGCAAAAGCTAAACGACTTTTGCCTTTTTTTTTTTGCTAGCCGTTGGTGAATGGCTAGAAACATGGGATTGATGATCAACGGCCATATGACCGTTTTGTACGAATTTTGATCCATTTTGGGCTTGGATGAAGGTGTATAAATACCACTCTTTGTGTATGTTAACCTCACTTATCATCTTAACTTTGCAAACCTTCACAAACAATCATCAAAATCTCTAAAATTTCCATGGCATTCGAGAAGAAGCTTGCCATCTGGATGAGCACATTGTCCAAGGAAGAGGAGAAGGAGCTTGGAAGATATCAGATAACCAGCTTGCTAAGCTTTCGATAACTTAGGCTGAACCTGGATTTCCTTCGAGCGGCGGAGACTTTCTGGGATTCGAAGATGCATGTTTTCCGCCTTAGCATGAAGGAGTTATGCCCACTTCTAGAGGAATGGTCCTATATTCTTGGGACTAATCGCTATGCACCGCCAACGTCACCCCCAACATCCCTAGATGTTGGTAAGCACTACAAGGAACTTATGTGCCTTCCTTCCCGTGTCGTGGGAAACGCGCTAATTGGCGAAAAGGTACACTTCCAAATTGTTGTTGAATATTTCAAATCTCTTGAGACTTTAGAGTATGGTCTGGTAATACGAGTGCGAGCTCTCGTATTATGCCTCCTTGGAGAATTTTGTTTTTACCATGGTGGCCAAAGAACTGGTCAAGCAAATTTAATACAAATTGTGGAAGACATGCTTTGAGGTTACAACCAGATGTCGTTGATGTTAGCGGAAACCATGTTAGGCTTGGATGATCCTAATCGCGAACATGAGTTTCATGGAAGTCCCTTATTGCTTTAGATACCATTCGTCCCTTCCTTTTTCCCTTTATTATTTTCTGAGAATAAATCCCTCTACTGACTGCAAAAGCTGCCTGACCTTTGCAAAAAAAATTCTTTTTTTTCTTTTTTTTCGTTAGTGTGGGGATAATTGTCATGCAATAGTAACCCTTGCTAACTTTGTTGAACAAATATGGCTGATGGAGCATTTGAATCTTGTCTAGGAACCTCGAACACCTTCTGCACTGGCGAGCTACTGTCAAAGGAAGAGGAGATATACCGATCTTCATTCAGTGACGGAATGGATTGCATTCCTAAAGGAGCCTCGCGACATCAAGTGGTTTATCGACTGCTGGCACATCCCTGAATTCATGACCCGTGATTCGCGCAACGCTTATGTTTGCATTGCCGGTCTGACACACATGACATACTACTTCCCTGAGCGGGTGCGAAGACAGATGGGTTGGAAGTAGATTATTTCGGTGTTGCTGCGTGAAGCCCTTGAGCGTTTGAAGCTTCGTCAGTCGGTAATAGAGTCCTAGCTGAAGTACTGGGAGAAGAGAACAACTATTGTTGCCCCTTCAAAGGCATAAGTGTCCCATTATGCCGATGCTGGTTATCATGGATGGCTAATTGCAGCTGTCGAATCTCGCTGTGTCGGGGAGGCAAGAAGAGAACAAGCAACATCGTCTGTGAAAGAGAGACTCGATCCTCATACATCAGCAATGGATCGATTAGGCACTAAGGTCTCGGCAAAAGACCGACTTGGCCCTAAGATCGAGACACGAAAATCAAGCAAGCGAGTCTATAAACCCAAAGACAGAGAGGGTGGCCCAAAGGAGCTTAGAGACATGGAGATTGACGACGAGACTATTAGCGAGGTAGAAAAAGTGAAGAAGATTAGAAGATGGATGAGAAGAAGGAAGGAAATGAACCTGCTTAACAAAAAAAATCTTTTATTTAATTTTGACTTTTGAATTTTCTTTTTTTACAAGCAGTGTACTTGCATTATTAGTAAAATGAAGAAATATTATTCACAAATGTTGTGTTCCTGCAAATTTTTATTTCTTCCTTTTTTGTGAGCACTTATTAAATGTAAACCAAGTGTCTAAAAGATATTTTTCCAGTTGCTTGTTTATATTAAGCGTAATATCCCTTGAGTTGATCTAGATTTGTTGGCTGAATCACATCTTCCCCACCCATGGTGGCTAAACGAGCTGCTCCTCCAGGCAAAATGTCCTTAATCATATAAGGACCCTTCCAATTTGGAGTAAAATTTCCCTTTGGATCTTGTATAGGTGCCCTCATTTCCTTAAGCACTAAATCACCTGCTTGAAGTGAGCGACTTTTCACTTTCTTATTAAAAGCACGGGTGATTATACTTTGATGCACTTGCACATTATGCAACACCCTCAATCGCCTTTCATCCATCAACATCAACTCCTCGAACCTTGCTCGGGCCCTTCTGCTTCTGGCAATTGACTCTCTGCCACTATTCGTAGTGAAGAGATTGCTAATTCAATTGGTAAGACTACTTCCATCCAATACACTAAGGCAAATGCCAACTTGTCTGGCCAATCTTTGTAAGTAACTACCATTTTCTTAACAATTCCCCCTACTGTTTTATTGGCTGCTTCTACAGCTCCATTAGCTTGAGGTCTGTAGGGTGAAGATTGGTGATGCTAAATATGATAAGTGGCGAGCAATGTCTCCACCTTCTTCCGAAAATGGCTTCCATTGTCACTAATGATTTCATGGGGTACTCCATATCGGCATATGATGTTCCGAAGGAAGAATTTAGCCACTGGCTTGGATGTGAGTTTAGCATAAGAGGCTGCCTCTACCCACTTAGTAAAGTAATCAATGGTGACCAAGATATACTCATGTCCTCCCGTCCTTGTTGGGTGTATCTTGCCAATGATGTCAATTCCCTATACTGAAAATGGCCATGGAGATGTCAAAGTGGTCAGATATGAGGGAGGTTGACGTTGTAGATTGGCGTATTCTTGACATTTGTGACACCTTCGAACGAAATCCAAGCAATTTGCTTCCATGGTTTACCAACAGTAACAGGCCCTTTGTATCTTTTTTACTAGCATGCGCCCATTTATATGAGGCCCACACTCTCCTCTATGCACAGTGGTTATGACTTCCTTTGCACTTTTAGCATCTATACACAACAACCTGATGCATGTAGCCGATTTCTTGTATAAATAATCTTGGATCAAGCAGTATGTACTGTTAATGACCTGATTGCTCATTGTCCTCGGGCATCCAACTCAGCCGGATATTCTCCTTTCCAAAGAAAATTGTATATGTCGTGGAACCATGCTTCAGTATCAACTTCTTGAGACTCCATAGTGCAAACATATGTTGGTTCAGACTGCCGCTCTACTACCATAGGTAGCTGGAGCGTGCCTATCGGGATTGATACTCATTGAGGATAGTTTGGCTAGTGCATCAACCAACTCATTATGATCCCTAGAAAGGTATTGGAAACTAATTTTCTCAAACTGGTTAGCAAGTCCCAAGAGATTTTGCTGGTATGCCATGAGGCAATCATTTCAAACCTTCCATGCATTCTTAGCCTGATTGATGACGAAGTTAGAATCTCCAACGACCTTTATATTGCGTATACCTAAAGTCAAAGCAGCCTGCAGACCCCTTATGCATGCTTCGTATTTTGTAGCGTTGTTAGTAGCATCAAAATCTAACTTTACATATACAGGGACATGTGCCCCTTCTGGAGATATCAATGGAACTCCTACTCCACAACCCATCTGATTGGAAGCCCCATCGAAATGCATTTCCCATATAGTCTCATCAGTGAAAAAGATATCTTCGTCTGGGAATTCCAAGTGAGTGCTTGGAAGTTCTTGTGATGGTAAAGCGACAAAGAAATCTTAAACAACCCGTCCTTTGATGGATTTCTGAGGTAAGTACTGAAGATTGAATTCGAAAAGCATGACTACCCATCGAGCGATGTGATTGTTGATAGTAGGTTGCTTCATGATGAATTTGATGGGGTTATTCTCAGCTATGACATTTACAGTATATGAAAGCATGTAATGTCTCAGCTTCTTGGTGACCCATACCAATGCAAGAGCCATCTTTTCTATATCGGCATACTGACTTTCGTTGTCTAGAAATTTCTTGCTCAAGTAGTAGATGGCGCTCTCTTGACCTTTTACCTTTTGAGCCTACAAAGCCTCCATTGCGGAGTTGGTAACTATAAGATAAAGGAGTAGAGGCTCATATGGTACTAGAGACATGAGTACCGGTGGATGCTGCAAATATTCCTTGATTTTGTCAAAAGCAGTTTGACATTGATCATCCCATTCTGTTTTACTTCCCGTCTTCAACTTCTTGAATAAAGGTTCGCAAGTCATGGTGAGTTTTGAGATGAACCTACTGAAGTACTGAACACGCCCTAGAAAACCCCTTATCTCTTTATTTGTCCTAGGCGGTTGCAAATCTTGGATGGCCTTTATCTTTGAAGGATCCACTTTAATGCCTTGTTGGCTAACCACATAGCCTAGCAGCTTTCCAGAGGTAACAACAAAGGTGCACTTTGTTGGGTTAAGCTGCATTTTGTACTTACCAAGTCACAGGAAGAACTTGCGGCGATTAGGTATATGATTTTCCCTTGTTTTGGACTTGACAGTCATGTCATCTACGTAGACCTCCACTTCCTTATGCATCATGTCATGAAGTAGAGTGTTGACAGTCCTTTAATATGTTACTCCGGCATTTTTGAGACCAAAGGGCATGACCACATAACAATATGTTCCCCATGGTGTGGTGAAAGAGGTTTTCTCCATATCTTCTTCTGCCATCTTGATTTGATTGTAACCAGCATATCCGTCCATGAAGGGCAAGAGCTCGTGTCCGCAAGTGTGATCCACCTACACATCAATGTGGGGTAATGGGAAACTATCCTTGGGACTGGCTTTATTGAGGTCTCGGAAGTCTACACACATGCGTACTTTCTCATCTTTCTTAGGCACTGGGACGATGTTAACAATCCATTCAGGGTATTGAACTGCTTTGATGAACTTAGCATTGAGTTGCTTGATCACTTCCTCTGCAATCTTCTTAACCCATTCTCGTTTGATTCTCCTAGCCTTTTGTCGAATCGATTTTGCATTGGGGAGCAAAGGTATGGTATATATGTTCTGCAATTTCCCTGTCAATCCCCGGCATATCCTCGTAAGACCATGCGAATACATTCATAAATTCCTTGAGGAGCTTTGTGAATGCTAATTGGTCCTCCTTTGTGAGCGAATTACCAAACTTCAACTCCCGAGGTTGTCCTTCTGTACCTACATTTATAATGATGGTGTCTTCCAACACCGCCATTTTGTGCTCATGTTCATTAGAAAATTCTTTTAAGGGTTCATTAAATTCAAGATCATTGTTGGCATACCAATTCAGGGAAGAGGGGAAAGAAGAATAAGAGTAAGCAGAAATGTTCATTTTATTGAATGCAGAAAAGAATACATCGCCAGCAGACTCAAGACCAGCCTCATTTGACTCTAGACCCTTAGGACCTGATTCTGTGACTTTAGGAACGGACCCTCCTACAGACAAAACAAAGCTATTTTCCTCAACATCAACCCATGAGACCGCATTAGCTCCTCCATCTTTAGTGATCATAAGGCTTGGGTCAAAGCTTGGGTTGGACAGTGCAGCGATAATAGCGTCAGCCTCAGACTTCTCTTGAACGACTTCTTGTCCAAACAACATGCCAAATATGTTGCTCCCAGAAAGGTGAGTCCACTCTAATGGTGGCTGCTTGTCCCAAGGGGGAACAAAGACAATGGCCATGTTAGTGGAGCAGTCCTTAAAGATCTCTAATCCAGCAACTTGAACTCCTTTGTTCTTAAGGTAGAATGGTTTAGGGAACCTATAGTAAGGAAAGTCATCACCTTCCCTAACAAACCGTCCATTCAAAGTGAGTGGATAAGGCTTTGTTTGGAACAAGGTTCGACGATTTTCCATCCTTTTCTGCTCAGCTATTACCATTTTTGCAAGTTAGACCTCCTTCTCAGTTGTTTGAAACCGAGTCTGGCGCAACAATTGTACTTTCATGTGGTTGAGAGTTTTGAGTACTTGAAAAAGTTATGTCCTAAGCTAGAGGCACGTAAGGAAAGGACCGCTGCGTCCCAAAATTGGAAGGGCAACAATGTGGGAAGAAGGACCACCAATGCTCCCAAGATGGGCGAGGCAAGCTTTGTGCAGAATGTGAATCGTGGTCTGCCTCCGAAGACGACCTACTTCCAATACGATTCGTATACCCCACTTGATATGACTTATGCTGAAGCTTTAGACCGATTGCTAAAATCAAACAAGATCCAGTTGCCAGTACCAAGACCTGAACCTGAGACTAAGGGACCGGGATGGAACAACAATGCTTACTGCAAGTACCACCGGACCAGAGGTCATGACACTGAGCAATGTTGGACGCTTAAGAATCAGATTGAAAAGATGATCCGTTCTGGGGCATTGCCAATGCCCAAAGCTGCAAATAAACACAACAACGAAAGCAATCATCTCCCGAATCATGCCATTTTTGTGGGGGAGGACACTTTTGATCCGTCCGAATGTATCACCAACGAAGGAGCACCTGCACTCCTTCCTGAAGATTTGATAGACTTTACTGTTAACGGTATTTGGGTTAGTGATGAAGAGGACGTGTACAAAGAGGATCCTAATGATGATTTTCGGTCCGATAAAGAAGAAGGAATTCCACCTAGTGTTGCATTATTAACTAGGTCGGGAAGACATAATCAGGCAAGGGTTGAGCCTGTGGTTCCTTCATCAAATACAAATCCTACGAGAACAGAAGCGCCTGCTACTCCTGAAGATGTTGTTCTTACAAAAATGAAGAAGACTGTGGCGAATGTGTCAATTTGGCAATTGATATGTGCTTCTAAGCCGCATAGAGAGCTTATACTGGGGGCTCTCCAGAATGCCATCATTCCTACCTCTACTACTCCAGAAGCCTTGGTCTCACATGTCGCTGCTAGCCCGGGTGCCATTACCTTTAGTGATGAGGATCTACCTGTCTCTGGAACAAATCATAACAAAGCCTTGTACTTAACTGCACTTTGCTCTAATAAAGTGATTCCATTAATTTTGGTGGATAATGGTTCTACTGTGTGTCCTTGGAAAACTACTGCCAAGTTAGGGGTCTAAAAGAGTCAACTGGCTCAAGATGCTGTGTTACTTCGGGCATATGATAATACCCCTCGGAAATCATTAGGAACGGTGACGTTACCTATCACCTTTGACCACATTGCTCAGAATGTGGAATTCATGGTTTTGGATATTCCTGCTGCTTTTAACTTACTGTTGGGACGCCCATGGTTACACAACTGTAACGCCATGGCTTCAACACTACATCAGAAGGTGAAGATGGTCATACACAATCAAGTGGTCACCCTTTTAGGAGGGGCAATCTCTGGGACTTTCGAACCCAAACAACCAGTATTGGAAGTAGAGCACACCTCTACTGATGTGGAACTTCACAACTTTGAGATGATCGCTGTTATACAAGACGAAGCACCCTTTGACTTCGCTCCTTACTCCAACCTGAAAATCCATGCTATTATGAGAAGACAAGGTTATTTCCCGGGGATACCTTTAGGAAAGAGGCCAGACAGAGTTGCGCCGCAGTTTTCTACCTCTACTTACTCCTGTCGCTTTGGTTTGGGGTATAAACTAACTAATCAAGAGGTTCATCTTGCCAAGATTGCGTTAGCTCGTCAAAGAAACCAGTTCGATTCTCCTACACTGATGGAGACTAAGCCATATCCATTAACCCTGAATGGGCAGTTCATAAGGCAGGGTGATGATTTCCCTTGGTATGGGTTCCCAGAACCTCAGTATATTAATAGTATTCGTCTCCCCGAATTAGAAGTTTTTAACGACTGCGATGTTTCACCGAAGAAAGTTGTCAAGCCTAAGACAAATGAGAAGTCGCCTCTTGAGTGGACTCATCTTTCTGGAGGAAGTATGTTCGGTCTATTATTCGGTCAGGAAGTGTTAAAGAGGAAAAATGGGTGGACCCGTTGGTTGTTGTGTTGTCCAACTCTAAATTTGACCCAAGCACCATGATCTCTGCTGATGGACATTGCCACAAAGTGACCTAGGTCGATGCTATTAACAATAAATGTACCTTAATGTTAGGAGAACCTTGTAAGGTCCAGTCTGAGTCGAGCACTAGTGAGTCTGTAATCGAGTTTGAGTCAGCTGGGATTAGCCCCAAGTCTGATAAGTTTGTATCCGTTTCTGCATTCAATGAAGTGAACGTTTCTGAGTATCTCTGTTCTTCTTCCCTTCTCCCTAATTATTGTGCTAATAACTATGAATTTGATGTTGAACCTTTAAAAGACTTTAATGAATTAACACAAGCCATGAATGACCACGAGAATCACATGGCACTTGTCGAAGAAACCATCGCCATCAATGTGGGGATGCTTGAAACTCCCAGGGAACTGAAAATTGGCAAATCATTAACCCTGGAAGAGCAACAGGAGTTCACTCGCTTTTAAGGGAGTTCGTAGATGTCTTCGCTTGGTCTTACGAAGACATGCCCGGAATCGACAGGGAGATCGCTGAACATGCTATTCCGCTCTACCCGGATGGTAAGCCAGTACAACAACAACCTCGCAGAATTAAGATTGAGTGGTCGGAAAAAATTCACAATGAGATTAAGAAGCAGTTGGAAGCCAGGTTCATCAGGGCAGTAGAATTCCCGGAGTGGGTAGCTAACATTGTGCCTGTGCCGAAGAAATATGGAAAGGTTCAGATGTGTGTTGATTTTCGAGATCTGAACAAAGCTAGCCCAAAGGATTGCTTTCCTTTGCCACATATTGATGTTTTGGTTGATCACACATGCGGACACGAGCTGTTATCATTCATGGATGGGTATGCTGGTTACAACCAGATCAAAATGGTTGAAGAAGATATGGAGAAAACATCATTCATCACTCTGTGTGGAACTTTCTGTTACACTATCATGCCTTTCGGTCTAAAGAACGCTGGTGCTACTTATCAACGTACCGCCACTACCCTGCTGCATGACATGATCCACGTAGAAGTTGATGTATATGTGGACGATATGATTGTCAACTCGAAAAGGCGTGAGGATCACATTCCAAATTTCCGCAAGTTCTTCCTTAGGCTCCGCAAGTACAACATGAGGTTAAATCCACAGAAATGTGCATTTCGAGTGACTTCTGGAAAGTTGCTGGGTTATATCGTCAATCAACGCGGGATAGAGGTTGACCCATCCAAGATTAAAGCAATTCAAGACATGCCTCCGCCTCGGACAGAAAAGGAGATTCGTGGTTTCCTAGGGCGAGTGCAATATTTGAGCAGATTCATCTCCAAGCTCACAATGGCTTGTGAACCATTACTCAACAAGCTGAAGAAGGGAGCAACGACCGACTGGAATGACCAGTGTCAGGCAGCATTTGAGAAGGTTAAAGCCGACTTAACAAATCCACCAGTACTAGTCCTGCCTATCTCCGGGAACCCATTGTTGCTTTACCTCACCATCAGTACAAGCGCTATGGGCGCTATGCTAGCACAAGAAAGCGATGGTCTTGAACGAGCTATCTATTACATCAGCAAGAAGTTTCTGGGGTGTGAGTCTCGCTCTTCGGAGATTGAGAAGATAGCCTTGGCATTAGTATGGTCTACAAAGAAGCTTCGCCACTATATGCTCTCACACATTGTATATGTGATCGCAGCATGTAATCCGGTCAAGTACATCATGGAACAACCTACCATCAACAGCAGAATTGCTCGATGGGTGGTTATGCTGTCCGAGTTCGATCTGCACTTTCGACCACAGAAGTCTGTAAAGGGGCATGCAGTTTCCGATTTTCTGGCTGAGTTTCCTACAAGAAGCCCTAACACTAGGGGCTTGGAGTTCAGTGATGAACAAATATTTCAAGTTAAAGAGGAAACCTGGAAGCTATACTTTGATGGTGCTGCTAATCAGATGGGATATGGGGCCAAAGCTCTGTTAGTTTCTCCCGAAGACATACACTTTCCTTTGACGGTCAAACTTGACTTTGAAGCTACAAATAATATTGCTGAGTATGAAGCTTGCATTTTAGGCTTGCATGTGGCCCTGGAGATAGGAATCAAAAGGCTACGAGTGTTTGGGGACTCCAATCTAATCATCAATCAAGCTACTAGTGTATGGAAGGTGAAGAGCGAATCCTTGGCACTTTACCAGCAACATTTGTCCAAGTTAGCTGAGAAGTTCAACCATATTGAGTTCAAGTATCTACCACGAGGTTACAATGAGCTAGTTGATGCGCTAGCCAAGCTTTCATCCATGGTAGCTATGCCAGAAAAGGATCAAGCCCTAGTAGTGACAGTAGAGAGGAGAGATTGTCCTACCCATCAACAGCTAATGATCGGTTTGGTCAGTACTGATGCATGGTTCTTTGATATTTATGCATTTCTGAAAGATGGTTCATACCCACCGAATGCAGAGCGTCGAGCCAGGAGGACTATCCGGTTAGTGGCCTCTCAATATTGCATTATTCAGGATCGTCTGTACAAGAAGACTGCTACGGGGATAAACCTTCTATGTGTTGATAAGGAGGAGGCAGAAGAATTAATGAAATCCACTCATGGAGGAGAGTGTGGACCGCATATGAACAGTAGAATGTTGGTTAAGAAGATCCAGAGAGCAGGGTATTTCTGGTCGACTATGGAGTCCGATTGTCTCCAATTTGTGAGGAAATGTCAGAAATGTCAAGAGTATGCTGATCTCAGGCATCAACCGTCCTCTTATTTGACCACTTTGGCGTCACCTTGGCCATTTTCAGTATGGGGAATCGACATTATAGGGAAGGTGTCACCCCAAGGCACAGGAGGACATGAATACGTGTTGGTAGCTGTGGAGTATTTTACTAAATGGGTAGAAGCTGCCTCATACTCAAAAATCACTTCGAAGCATGTGGCCAAGTTCATGCTGAGGAACTTCATTTGTAGATACGGGGTGCCACATGAGGTGATCAGTGATAACGGGAGCCATTTTATGGGCGAGTTTGCAGCCCTTTTGGCCAAGTACCAAGTCTGACATCACCATGCTTCCCAATAGAGCGGTGGAGGCTGTAAACAAAACTCTAGTGAAAATCATCAAGAAGATGGTCATCACTTATAAAGATTGGCCCGAGAAGCTTCCTTTTGCACTATGGGGATATCGAACGTCAATTCGGACTGCAATTGGAACTACGTCGTACTCTCTGGTGTACGGGATGGAAGCAGTCTTGCCAGTAGAACTTGTGGTTCCTTCTTTAAGGATCATTGCTTAAGGTAAAATCCCTGAGGCCGAATGGGCCCGAGCTAGGTATGAGGAGTTCGTTTTGTTAGATGAAAGATGACTCCGTGCTTTACATAACATCCAGCTTTATCAAAGTCAGATTTCCCGGGCATTCAATAAAAAAAGTCAAAGATCGGGATTTAGTAGAAGGAGATCTAGTGTTGCAAGAAATGAGAGCAGCACATCAGGATCCTCGAGGTAAGTTTGCCCCAAACTGGAAGGGTCCCTACATTGTCATTTCTATCACTCCAGGAGGCGCCGCTCGATTAGCCACGCCCGAGGGAGAGGAGCTCGCGCAGCCTGTGAACTTGGATCAGTTGAAAAGATATTATGTTTAAGCCTCTAAGGGTTGGTATCCTTAGCTACTTAGACATGCACTATCTAATAAAAGCAAGCAACCGAACTGCCAACAGGCCACTAAAACCGTTTTCGAACGGTTTGACGTGTTGGAGGTTCGTGTACTGAGTGTTTCCCACTCACTTTGCGTATGTTTTGAAATGTTTTTTTTAGGCGGTCCGAGCTCCCAAAGTAAAGACAAGGAGAAGCAGAGGTAGAACTTCCACGTGCAGGGTAGTCTTAAAGGGCGAATTTGGCCGACCTCGGTGGTCTTCATGGTTCCAAAGATTAGTTTGCATTGGAGAAAGTTTAATATATATATATATATATTTCTTTGATGGGTGTATAAAATGTAATATCTATGGTTTTGGTGATTATTTATGTATGGGTTTAAGTGTAGTATTCACTTGGTGGTTTATGTATATGTTGGTGGTTGGTTTGCCTTGTCCCGAGTGGGGACGACGGTAATACCTCAACCCTGGTGTTCCACTACGCTAATCACAGGTTTAATTGATGGTTTAGGTTAATCTTGTGGTTAAGGGTTTTGGGGTGTTACAGTTGTGGTATCAGAGCGGAGTTATAAGAAGAGTTTGGAGAATTAGCATTTCATAGGAAGCATGACATGAATGTATGAAGTTTGGGTATAAATGTGTGGTATATGTGTCTCTTATGGTTTGAGATTGGGAATATGTGAAATTTGTTGGGATGGATGTTGAGCATGAAGCTCCAAATGAGTATATGAAGTGTACATGTTTTCTTGTAGGAATGAAGTTATGTAAAAATCATGGGATAGTCCGATTTATAGGGGAAGTGCTGCCGAAATTTCTCCAGAATTTATAGAGCTTTAGTAGGAGAAAAAAAAAGGGGGTTGGTATCTGTCTGGGATGGAAAGCAAAGGATTATACTAATAATTGTTCCATGCTTTAAGTGCGGCCAAGTTAATTCTTGGAATGAAGGAATTGAGTCGAACTCTAGTAACTTGCAAGGGGAGAGGAAGCACGCGTAGTGGTCTTTAAAGTAGAAACTTGGGTCCAACGAGTAGTATACGTATCGTTTGAGCCGTTTTAGTATCAGAAGTAGGTACCTATATATATATATGATTCCCCGATCCTTGAACCAGCACATGATAGTGTTTTCGAGAGTTAAGAGCGGCTACTAAACCCCAGATGACCAGAAGAATACGTAACCGGGTAGTTGGCCACGTTGCCTTGACCTAGCTTGGGATGCGATATTCCGAGATATCAAGAGAACATACCAATTTCGATAACGCAGATTTGGATGTAATTCTATAGGAATTCACGTGAAGTGATAAAGGGAAGAAGTACGGTATACTTATCTTAATTGTTCAAATAGTTTGAAGAGTCTAATAACAATGGTCAATAAGGTGAACAAGGGTTCTTATGAACGTCGTACCCATGATAGAGGCCTTAACGCGAATACAAGGATTTTGACATTGGTTGTGGAAATACTGATAGTCACTTCTAATTCTATATAAGGAACAACGTTAGGGGAGGAATAAAAAGGGAAGCAATAGAATTATGATGAAATTAGGAGATTAATATGGACTAGAGATTTATGACTAAGAACGAGACTAGGGGGGGAGCTGGACTGGAGGGATAAACTTATTACGTATATGGGTTTCCTAGAGGCATCTAACGAGATTGTGAGGTTTAGAAGTTTTAACCCCTTTTACACGTATACATGTATCAAAATCCACCTAGCCTTTTCTTTTAACGAGCAACCATTGTAAGCTTCAACCCTCCTCTGTATGGCTAATATACCTTGAGTTCATTGTTGAACCAAGTCTTATCTCACACTCATATTGTGCATCCTCCTATTAAAATTCATCTTTACCCTTGTAAGACTGCATTCAGCTTTGTCAATTCTAATCATTACTTATTCTCAAGAATTCCTAGGAGAGTTTATCATTTTTATCGATCAACCATTTTGGCTCATGAGTGTTATGTTTACTTCTATTTGACACTGTTTCCTTTCTCAATTTCCTTCTGGCAAGTGCCTTTCTTTTATCAGTTATCCACTCATTTACCTAGTGATGATGAACTACATCTATATTACCATGCTATCTATTTGGTCAGGTTTTCTCTTTTCCAAAGTAATTATTATTTTCCCAGTAAGCATCTACAGTTTATATCCAAGTTTTAGCTTAAATAAAATTTACTATTCGATCAATATCAATAACTTACGTTTCATACACCCCAAGCGACTATTGCCAACCATTCATTCATCCCCAATATTGATGTTCCTAATTCAAGAATCTTGACATACTTACCCAAATCCTTTCTCTCTGGAACTTGAAGGCTCTCCTTCCTTTATATGACGCTAAAAACTCCACAATACTTCTAAAAATTCACAGATTTGATTATCAAAAACTTACCCAAGATCTTTTTCTTCATATCAAGTTCATTTCAGTGTCACATATGGTTTTCCTTCTTCATGGAATCCTTATAATTATTATCCCTATCATTTATATTATCCCTTGTTAGCTACCCGCATGAGAAGGTAGACCTTACGTTGGACATCTTAATGTTGGGTATAGATTGGTTAAGCCTAACTCAAGCTCAGATTAGATGTGGAGAAGGAATAATCATTCTTAGGAATGCCTCGGGAGTAGAGTTTTGTTTTATTGGGGACCTAAGAATAAATCAGTGTCCTATCCTAACCTACGTAAAGGCTCGGAAGCTGCTAGATCACGGGTGCAAGGGTTACCGGTGTTCAATTAGTAAAGATCCTAAGAATCCACTCAAGATAGAACAGATTCCAGTAGTGCGGGAATTCCCATATGTTTTCCCGAGGAAGTTACAAAGTTACCCCGAGGAGGGAGATCGACTTCGTTCACGATTACTCCAACAGCAAGTTTCGGGGACGAAACTTCTTTTTAGGGGGGGAGGGTGTAACGACCCGCCCTAAACCCGTATTAATTAAGGCCTTAATCCCATTGATTAACGAAATTACGTTGTTCAAAATTTTCTTTCTTTTACGTTAATATGGTTATTACTGTTATTATTATTTATTTTTTTATGCGTGACAGGTCTCGAGCAAGGCGATGGCTAAATGGGTTGGATTTATGTTATCTTGGATTTAAAGTTATAAATATCATTATGAGTTTATGAATATTTTTACGATAAGTTATATAATTTATTTTATTATCCTCGATTTTACGCTTTTAACCGAGGAAGGTTATATCAATTTTAATGTCCATTTCGATCACGATTTATGTCATCCAACCTTCCTAATTACATTTAATTGTTCAATTTATTTTATTAGTGTTATCCTACCAATTTATTTTATGTGGTTCAATACTAGTTAATTTTTACCCAATTTAATTCCAAGTAATTTTATTTAGGTTTACAACTAAACTACTTTATCAAGTTTTATATCTATTAATTTTATTTAGTCAATACCAATTATTTTATCTAGCTTAATTTTAATTACCTTTGTCTAGCCTAATTACCAATTGGATAAGTTAATTAGTTTAACAGGGTTTTTTTTTTATAAAGGGGTTAAGTTAGAATGGGTTTATTCCAACTTCATTTCAGACACTCATTTTTATTTCAACTCAACTCAAGCCCTTCCCCCTCTTCCTCTCTCCCACTTCGGTCGAGCAGCAGGGGCCAGCCCACTGCTGGGTTTTTCCGGCACCGGCGAGGTGCTCAGCCGCCGTCCAAGGTGGCCGCCGCCACCACTCTTCCTCCCTCTTGTGTTTTCTCCAATTTTATCTTCAAGGATAACCTCTCAAAACCCCCAATTTCAATTTCTCTAAACCCTAATCTGAAAATCTATGTTTTATATATGTTTCCTTTGTAATTTCTATTTCTTTTACTCTCTTTTATCTTGAATTTCAAGTATGGCTTTGTTTTGGTTAAGTTAGGGTTTCAGTTCTAAATGTATGCATGTATATTTCTAAGTGTTTGTGAGGTTTTATGGTTGGATTCATGGTGAATGATGAATATATGTTGTTGCATGTGAGTTTCTTGAAAGAATTTGAGTATATAATGGCTGAGTTATGTTTTGAGATTATGAATTAAGTGTTCTTATGTTTAATTTGGGTGAATTAGTGAGGTTTTGATACAAAAGTTCAAGAATGTGTCCTTTATGTTGAGTTTATGTTTAATCCATGGATGCATGTGGTTTTTAGGGCCTTTGATGAATGGATTTTCAAGGTTTATATTCTGAAAATATGAAGGATTAAAGTTTATATGGGATTTGATTGTGTTTTGATATGATTAAGGGTGAAAAACCAAGTTAAAAACTGGAATTTTCGGTAAATAAAAGTTCTGTTTCGATTCTGGAAATTTACAGAGGAATGAAAGTGGGATTTTAGGTCAGAGTTTACTCCATTTGATAGCTTAAAGTGTTAGCAAACCATAGGCTTTGGAATTTCGAGAATCCGACATGTGTAGCCCGAGATATGAGCGAAACCGTGAAGAGATGCAAAGTATATACGATTCTGAGTCAGTAACTTGAGGACTATTTTCCGTCTATTTAGAGATTTTATTGGTTCCAGTGGTAAACATAAACGTTTTAGATTGCCTTTTAAGCTTTCCGAAAATGTATGGTTTGCGTTCGACGGATATCGGGAGTGCAAGATATAGGGTTGGAAGTGAAGCATGTCAGATGAGTTTCTGCCCAGAAAATGTTTTATAAATTTGAGATTTAGTGATCCAATTCAAATCATGTAAGGGGTTCTAATTGTTTAGAGACTCTTTGGTCAATATTAGAATATTCAAGAGATGTTTTCTAAGTAGAAAATGCTATCTTTTAAGGGTTAATGTCACTTATCAAAGTTATGTTATCTTAGTTGAGGTTGAAAGATTAAGTTACATAATGAAATAATCGACTTTAAGATTGGATTGTGGATTGCATCATTAGTATAAGAGCCCTTTGAAGTATAATGATCCGGGGACTTATTCCTTCTCTAATGCATAATTCCAATTCACCTTTCAAACACTTCCAAAATCCAAAAATCCATCGTTATAAAGTCTTCTTCGTCGCTTGACGATATATCAGAAAAATCAAGAACTCTCTAATTTCCATTCCAGCCTTTCATTCCAAAATTCTCCATATTCCATCAATATGATCTCTTCAAATCATTCTCTAAGTTAAGCTATTCATCGTTTACTTCCAAGCCTTTATGAGTTTCGTATCAAAAGATCAAACCGAAAGTTTTAGTTTCCGAATTACAGCTTCTGTTTCTGTCCGGGCTGTTTTTCAAGTCCTTCCCTTCATTTTTGGACTTTGGTCCTGTTGACAAGGTTGTAGAACTTAATTTTCCCTATTCCGGGAAGTACTCATTTGTTTAATTCCGAGTTTTCTAGCCCGAGTTATGCTAAAAATCCTATTTCTTAAAGACCTGAAATTTTCTTTCTAAGTTATTACGTTCGTAGTTTCTATTTTACTTAACGTTTGAAACTCACTAAGAACCCTCTTTGGTTCTCAATTTCTACACTTCTTATATTAGTTCCCAAGTCACCCAAGCCGTCCCGAGCTCGAGGCACGCCACCAAGTTTTCCTACTACCCAAGGTACGCGAATTGTCCAACTTTTCGCTCCTTATTATCATTTAATGTTTTCAGGGTTATTTTAAGTTGTGCTTAAATGTTTATGTTACGGTTTTAAAGGGTCCCATTTTATGTTTTCTTTGTGCTAGTTACTTATAGGTGCTAGCTCTCTTTTTATGTATGATACTCCTGATCAGAGTGTCCGGACCTGGCCAGAGTCGACTGTTCAACAGTCACCCATTCCAAACTTCGATCGGTTTGAGCATACGCGTGTGTGAGATGCATTGCATCGATCGTAGGGGACCAAATTCTTATGTTTAGCATCTATCTTACCTTTCATACTTTATCTTTTATATCGTCGAATTCAAGCTATTTTTGTTATGTTTGTTATCCCGTTCCCCGGTTTCTAAATGATTTTAAACGCCGGCACTAAAACCGTTTTCGAACGGTTTGACGTGTTGGAGGTTCGTGTACTGAGTGTTTCCCCACTCACTTTGCGTATGTTTTCAATGTTTTGTTTTTAGGCGGTCCGAGCTCCCAAAGTAAAGACAAGGATAAGCAGAGGTAGAACTTCCACGTGCAGGGTAGTCTTAAAGGGCTGATTTGGCCAACCTCGGTGGTCTTCATGGTTCCAAAGATTAGTTTGCATTGGAGAAAGTTTAATATATGTATATATATTTCTTTGATGGGTGTATAAAATGTAATATCTATGGTTTTGGTGATTATTTATGTATGGGTTTAAGTGTAGTATTCACTTGGTGGTTTATGTATATGTTGGTGGTTGGTTTGCCTTGTCCCGAGTGGGGACGGCGGTACACTGAACCACAGTGTTCATTGCGCTTAATCACAGGTTTAATTGATGGTTTAGGTTAATCTTGTGGTTAAGGGTTTTGGGGTGTTACAGTTGTGGTATCAGAGCGGAGTTATAAGAAGAGTTTGGAGAATTAGCATTTCATAGGAAGCATGACATGAATGTATGAAGTTTGGGTATAAATGTTGGGTATATGTGCCTCTTATGGTTTGAGATTGGGAATATGTGAAATTTGTTGGGATGGATGTTGAGCATGAAGCTCCAAATGAGTATATGAAGTGTATATGTTTTCTTGTAGGAATGAAGTTATGTAAAAATCATGGGATAGTCCGATTTATAGGGGAAGTGCTGCCGAAATTTCTCCAGAATTTATAGAGCTTTAGTAGGAGAAAAAAAAAAAGGGGGTTGGTATTTGTGTGGGATGGAAAGCAAAGGATTATACTAATAATTGTTCCATGCTTTAAGTGCGGCCAAGTTAATTCTTGGAATGAAGGAATTGAGTCGAACTCTAGTAACTTGCAAGGGGAGAGGAAGCACGCGTAGTGGTCTTTAAAGTAGAAACTTGGGTCCAACGAGTAGTATACGTATCGTTTGAGCCGTTTTAGTATCAGAAGTAGGTACCTATATATATATATATGATTCCCCGATCCTTGAACCAGCACGTGATAGTGTTTTTGAGAGTTAAGAGCGGCTACTAAACCCCAGATGACTAGAAGAATACGTAACCGGATAGTTGGCCACGTTGCCTTGACCTAGCTTGGGATGCGATATTCCGAGATATCAAGAGAACATACCAATTTCGATAACGCAGATTTGGATGTAATTCTATAGGAATTCACGTGAAGTGATAAAGGGAAGAAGTACGGTATACTTATCTTAATTGTTCAAAGAGTTTGAAGAGTCTAATAACAAAGGTCAATAAGGTAAAAAGGGTTCTTATGAACGTCGTACCCATGATAGAGGCTTTAACGCGAATACAAGGATTTTGACATTGGTTGTGGAAATACTGATAGTCACTTCTAATTCTGTATAAGGAACAACGTTAGGGGAGGAATAAAAAGGGAAGCAATAGAATTATGATGAAATTAGGAGATTAATATGGACTAGAGATTTATGACTAAGAACAAGACTAGGGGGGGGAAGCTGGACTGGAGGGATAAACTTATTACGTATATGGGTTTCCCAGAGGCATCCAATGAGATTGTGAGGTTTAGAAGTTTTGACCCCTTTTACACGTATACATGTATCAAAATCCACCTAGCCTTTTCTTTTAACGAGCAAGCATTGTAAGCTTCAACCCTCCTCTGTATGGCTAACATACCTTGAGTTCATTGTTGAACCAAGTCTTATCTCACACTCATATTGTGCATCCTCCTATTAAAATTCATCTTTACCCTTGTAAGACTGCATTCAGCTTTGTCAATTCTAATCATTACTTATTCTCAAGAATTCCTAGGAGAGTTTATCATTGTTATCGACCAACCATTTTGGCTCATGAGTGTTATGTTTACTTCTATTTGACACCGTTTCCTTTCTCAATTTCCTTCTGGCAAGTGCCTTTCTTTTATCAGTTATCCACTCATTTACCAAGTGATGATGAACTACATCTATATTACCATGCTATCTATTTGGTCAGCTTTTCTCTTTTCCAAAGTAATTATTATTTTCCCAGTAAGCATCTACAGTTTATATCCAAGTTTTAACTTAAATAAAAGTTACTATTCGATCAATATCAATAACTTACCTTTTATACACCCCAAGCGACTATTGCCAACCATTCATTCATCCCCAATATTGATGTTCCTAATTCAAGAATCTTGACATACTTACCCAAATCCTTTCTCTCTGGAACTTGAAGGCTCTCCTTCCTTTATATGACGCTAAAAACTCCACAATACTTCTAAAAATTCACAGATTTGATTATCAAAAACTTACCCAAGATCTTTTTCTTCATATCAAGTTCATTTCAGTGTCACATATGGTTTTCCTTCTTCATGGAATCCTTATAATTATTATCCCTATCATTTATATTATCCCTTGTTAGCTACCCGCATGAGAAGGTAGACCTTAGGTTGGACATCTTAATGTTGGGTATAGATTGGTTAAGCCTAACTCAAGCTCAGATTAGATGCGGAGAAGGAATAATCATTCTTAGGAATGCCTCGGGAGTAGAGTTTTGTTTTATTGGGGACCTAAGAATAAATCAGTGTCTTATCCTAACCTACGTAAAGGCTCGGAAGCTGCTAGATCACGGGTGCAAGGGTTACCGGTGTTCAATTAGTAAAGATCCTAAGAATCCACTCAAGATAGAACAGATTCCAGTAGTGCGGGAATTCCCAGATGTTTTCCTGAGGAAGTTACAAAGTTACCCCGAGGAGGGAGATTGACTTCGTTCACGATTACTCCAACAGCAAGTTTCGGGGACGAAACTTCTTTTTAGGGGGGGAGGGTGTAAGACCCGCCCTAAACTCGTATTAATTAAGGCCTTAATCCCAATGATTAACGAAATTACGTTGTTCAAAATTTTCTTTCTTTTACGTTAATATGGTTATTACTGTTATTATTATTTATTTTTTTATGCGTGACAAGTCTCGAACAAGGCGATGGCTAAATGGGTTGGAATTATGTTATCTTGGATTTAAAGTTATAAATATCATTATGAGTTTATGAATATTTTTACGATAAGTTATATAATTTATTTTATTATCCTCGATTTTACGCTTTTAACCGAGGAATGTTATATCAATTTTAATGTCCCTTTCGATCACGATTTATGTCATCCAACCTTCCTAATTACATTTTATTGTTCAATTTATTTTATTAGTGTTATCCTATCAATTTATTTTATGTGGTTCAATACTAGTTAATTTTTACCCAATTTAATTCCAAGTAATTTTATTTAGGTTTACAACTAAACTACTTTATCAAGTTTTATATCTATTAATTTTATTTAGTCAATACCAATTATTTTATCTAGCTTAATTTTAATTACCTTTGTCTAGCCTAATTACCAATTGGATAAGTTAATTAGTTTAAGAGGGTTTTTTTTTATAAAGGGGTTAAGTTAGAATGTGTTTATTCCAACTTCATTTCAGACACTCATTTTTATTTCAACTCAACTCAAGCCCTTCCCCCTCTTCCTCTCTCCCACTTCGGCCGAGCAGCAGGGGCCAGCCCACTGCTGGGTTTTTCCGGCACCGGCGAGGTACCCAGCCTCCGTCCAAGGTGGCCGCCGCCACCACTCTTCCTCCCTCTTGTGTTTTCTCCAATTTTATCTTCAAGGATAACCTCTCAAAACCCCCAATTTCAATTTCTCTAAACCCTAATCTGAAAATCTATGTTTTATATATGTTTCCTTTGTAATTTCTATTTCTTTTACTCTCTTTTATCTTGAATTTCAAGTATGGCTTTGTTTTGGTTAAGTTAGGGTTTAAGTTCTAAATGTATGCATGTATATTTCTAAGTGTTTGTGAGGTTTTATGGTTGGATTCATGGTGAATGATGAATATATGTTGTTGCATGTGGGTTTCTTGAAAGAATTTGAGTATATAATGGCTGAGTTTATGTTTTGAGATTATGAATTAAGTGTTATTATGTTTAATTTGGGTGAATTAGTGAGGTTTTGATACAAAAGTTCAAGAATGTGTCCTTTATGTTGAGTTTATGTTTAATCCATGGATGCATGTGGTTTTTAGGGCCTTTGATGAATGGATTTTCAAGGTTTATATTCTGGAAATATGAAGGATTAAAGTTTATATGGGATTTGATTGTGTTTTGATATGATTAAGGGTGAAAAACCAAGTTAAAAACTGGAATTTTCGGTAAATAAAGGTTCTGTTTCGATTCTGGAAATTTACAGAGGAATGAAAGTGGGATTTTAGGTCAGATTTTACTCCATTTGATAGCTTAAAGTGTTAGCAAACCATAGGCTTTGGAATTTCGAGAATCCGACATGTGTAGCCCGAGATATGAGCGAAACCGTGAAGGGATGCAAAGTATATACGATTCTGAGTCAGTAACTTGAGGATTATTTTCCGTCTATTTAGAGATTTTATTGGTTCCAGCGGTAAACATAAACGTTTTAGGTTCCCTTTTAAGCTTTCCGAAAATGTATGGTTTGCGTTCGTCCGATATTTGGAGTGCAAGATGTAGGGTCGGAAGTGAAGCATGTCAGATGAGTTTCTGCCCAGAAAATGTTTTATAAATTTGAGATTTTGTTATCCAATTCCAATCATGTAAGGGATTCTAATTGTTTAGAGACTCTTTGGTCAATATTAGAATATTCAAGAGATGTTTTCTAATTAGAAAATGCTATCTTTTGGAGGTTAATGTCACTTATCAAAGTTATGTTATCTTAGTTGAGGTTGAAAGATTAAGTTACATAATGAAATAATCGACTTTAAGATTGGATTGTGGATTGCATCATTAGTATAAGAGCCCTTTGAAGTATAATGATCCGGGGACTTATTCCTTCTCTAATGCATAATTCCAATTCACCTTTCAAACACTTCCAAAATCCAAAAATCCATCGTTATAAAGTCTTCTTCGTCGCTTGACGATATATCAGAAAAATCAAGAACTCTCTAATTTCCATTCCAGCCTTTCATTCCTAAATTCTCCATATTCCATCAATATGATCTCTTCAAATCATTCTATAAGTTAAGCTATTCATCGTTTACTTCCAAGCCTTTATGAGTTTCGTATCAAAAGATCAAACCGAAAGTTTTAGTTTCTTAACTTCTGTTTCTGTCCGGGCTGTTTTTCAAGCCCTTCCCTTCATTTTTGGACTTCGATCCTGTTGACAAGGTTGTAGAACTTAATTTTCCCTATTCCGGGAAGTACTCATTTGTTTAATTCCGAGTTTTCTAGCCCGAGTTATGCTAAAAATCCTATTTCTTAAAGACCTGAAATTTTCTTTCTAAGTTATTACGTTCGTAGTTTCTATTTTACTTAACGTTTGAAACTCACTAAGAACCCTCTTTGGTTCTCAATTTCTACACTTCTTATATTAGTTCCCAAGTCACCCAAGCCGTCCCGAGCTCGAGGCACGCCACCAAGTTTTCCTACTACTCAAGGTACGCGAATTGTCCAACTTTTCGCTCCTTATTATCATTTAATGTTTTCAGGGTTATTTTAAGTTGTGCTTAAATGTTTATGTTACGGTTTTAAAGGGTCCCATTTTATGTTTTCTTTGTGCTAGTTACTTATAGGTGCTAGCTCTCTTTTTATGTATGATACTCCTGATCAGAGTGTCCGGACCTGGCCAGAGTCGACTGTTCAACAGTCACCCATTCCAAACTTCGATCGGTTTGGGCATACGCGTGTGTGAGATGCATTGCATCGATCGTAGGGGACCAAATTCTTATGTTTAGCATCTATCTTACCTTTCATACTTTATCTTTTATATCGTCGAATTCAAACTATTTTTGTTATGTTTGTTATCCCGTTCCCCGGTTTCTAAATGATTTTAAACGCCGGCACTAAAACCATTTTCGAACGGTTTGACGTGTTGGAGGTTCGTGTACTGAGTGTTTCCCAACTCACTTTGCGTATGTTTTCAATGTTTTGTTTTTAGGCGGTCCGAGCTCCCAAAGTAAAGACAAGGATAAGCAGAGGTAGAACTTCCACGTGCAGGGTAGTCTTAAAGGGCGGATTTGGCCGACCTCGGTGGTCTTCATGGTTCCAAAGATTAGTTTGCATTGGAGAAAGTTTAATATATATATATATTTCTTTGATGGGTGTATAAAATGTAATATATATGGTTTTGGTGATTATTTATGTATGGGTTTAAGTGTAGTATTCACTTGGTGGTTTATGTATATGTTGGTGGTTGGTTTGCCTTGTCCCGAGTGGGGACGGCGATAATACCTCAACCCTGGTGCTCCGCTGCGCTAATCACAGGTTTAATTGATGGTTTAGGTTAATCTTGTGGTTAAGGGTTTTGGGGTGTTACAGGTGGAGTCGATAAAGGCTCATTAGTGCTCATTCGGTCGGATTTGCTTGTTTTTCCTTGTCATGGTACGTTTCTTCTTTAGGTCCCGACCTAGGATCGTTAGCCACGATGATGCTCCTCAGCTTTGGGGTGTCACGAAATGGTGAACGGGACGTTCTTTCACGCCAGTTGATAGCACCAATGGTGGTAGCGAGCCCGTTTCTTCCAATATTTGATAGCACCAATAGTGGAGATTCGGTTACGGGCAGGTGCTTCCTTTCCAGCCTGTTTCTTCCAATATTTGATCCACGATTCAATCACCGACCCTTGGAGATGGGTAAGGTCGGGAATTTCACACGGAGGAAGAGGAATGTCTTGAAGATGCCCCATTTGCCGCATGACTCGATCGGGGAAATAATATGTCAGCCCCGTAAGGCCAAGCAGATCGAGTGAGGTGGGCCGTCTTACGAGAGTGGCTCGAGAAGCATGGAACTTTCCACCATTGAACCCACCAACGGATTTCCTTGTGATTCTTGAGGAAAATGACCCACTCATCAAAATTGCGGCGGTGTCTAACTTCCTTTTGCGTTGGCAAAAGTTCGCCAGTTCCGAAGAGGTGATGGGAGAGAAGACCATGTCTAAATGCTCCATAAGCCACATCTACGGGTGAAAGAAGGAAAGTGAGAATTTTGGTTGCACAAAAAAAAATATATTACAACCAAAACAAAAAAAAGGGAGAAAAACCGACACATGATTCCACATGGATTACTCGGATAATCCATGCAAAATCAAAAAAAAATATAGAAATAAAAAGAATAAAAGGAAAAGAAGAAGTGTCGATACTCACTTGAAGAGCGAGAGGACTTCCGTGAAAGGTCTGCGTTGTAGCCCATGAATCGAGACCAAGGAGTGTCTCAGCAATCATCATTGGAGCAGGATTATAACCTCGGGACATCTCATCTACGACATGGATGAGAGAGATAGGTGCAAAACCCAAACCACCATGGTAAATTAAAAATTCGGAAAGAATGCAAAAGACCAAACCTCGCACTCGCAACGCCGGGTTGGGTCTAAGGGCCTCAGGTGATTCGAAGAATTCCACTAGAGCTTACAAATCAACTTTGTTGCCGACCAAGATGTGTCTTAATGCTCTATGATTGAAGCTCATTAATTCCTCGAATTTTTCATGATGGTTGTGAGCAAGGGAATGAGTTGTTGGTGGAGCATAGAGATCGAACTTGAACATGCAAGCCCACTCTTCAGGAAGAGGGCACAATTCGTTCCAGGAAAAGCGAAAGATATGGAACTTGGGGTCCCAAAAGGTCAGGGCCGCTTTGAGGAACACCCAGTCGATTTTCACTTGCTTTAAGCTCAAAATCAGGGACAAATTGTAGTAAGTGAGGAGTCTTTTTCGGGTTTGGTAAGTGTGTTCATCCATGAATTAAGTTTCCTTTCGAAGGCCATGATTGCAAGTTGGAGAAGAAAGTTTGAAAGGGAGCAAGATTGGGAGGAAATCTCAAAATGACAAGGCAAGCTTAAATAGCTACGGTTCTGTCCAGTGCACAGTTGCTCAACTGGATGAAGGGGATATACATGGCGTCCGGAAACACGCATTCGGATGAACCGCGATGCCTGGCACCTGTAGGCCGACCGGCCACTACACAGAGGGGATGAACTCGTTTGTGAGTTCACATCCCTACGTGCATGCATCCAGAGGAAAACATACGCGTTTGTGCATGGGTTTCTACGTGTTTGCATAGTATTTTATTTTTCCTTTATTTATTAGTGTAAAAATGTAATTTTACATTTAGAAATTGTAATTTCTGTTGTACATTATTCTTTTTAATATTTCTCCTTTGTAAACAGTCAGAGGTTGACCTAAAATAAATAAAAATGGGAGCTTGCATGTCGCATTATTAGAGAGTCAAAATCACTTAAAATCGAGTTTGCCTGATTGCATTTAACTACGCTTTTCTTTACTACATGGCACTTCTTTTACACTGCAAAAAAAAAAAAGAGAAAGAAAAGAGAAAGAAAAGAAAAAGAAGGGAAAGCCTTGCCGCAATGCCTAAAAGTTCCCACCGAAGCTGCCGCTACCGAACAAGCTCCTGGCAGCCGCATCAGCAAAAGAGTCCGACTATGGGTCGTCTTGAGTACCAGAAGGACCAGATAGGAATTGGCTAGAACGCATACTATGAAAACCAAAGTCTGGATAACCCTGGCTGAAGCCAGGGGGCTGGCTGTAAGGGACAATGGATTGAGCATGATACTGAGGCGCCCATGGACTAGGCACTTTCTCCATTGAACCTTGGAATCCAGTAGATTCCGAACACTCTTCCATCATGAACTCTGGGATATCAGGACACCTTCGCCGCGAAGAGCTGACATAGGGATCGCATGGCACACTCAGCAGATTTTGATCCTTGCGCCTAGATGGTCCTGCCCCTGGATCTCCGCGCAAACTTCTACTATTTGTTTCTCCTGCTGAAGAGTGGCGAGTAGGACGTCTAGACAAGCTCCCAGAGCATGGAAAACTCATATGGGAGTGAGCTTCACTGTCTTCATCCCCAGCAGCCAGCATCGGACCCCGATATTGGCCATTTTCGAAATTCTGATCAATGAACTCCCGAGCCATGATGCCTTCCCTTAATAGAACGCGTATATGGGCATACGCTTGTTGCTCGAAAGGAAGATCCATAAGAATCAATGATGCAGAATAAAGGGTGGTCAAGAATGTAACCTACCGGATTTGCATCAAAGAACTGCAACACTTCATGATCGTTAGGCACGAGTGGGATGAATCCAAACAACATATCTTCATCGCCGGCCTGCTCAGGTTCCTCTACATGTTGGTCCAGAAGAGGATCATAATATCCTCCCAGCTACATAAGGACGAACATCATTAGGATGCCAGAAATTCACAGTGTTAATACAGAAAACAAAAGAAATGCAAAAACCTGAGCAAAAGCAAGGCGTCCTCTATGCTGAAGAGCCGCTTCTTCCAAGTCATCCGTCGGTACCACAAAATTGACCGCTGGTTCACCAGCCATCAGCCGAGCTATTTCATCCACCGCCAAGGCTTGCCTATCAAAGATAAGCTCGGGAGGATCCATGGGAACTCTGGGAGGCCATTCCCCAGTATGTTAAAAGAAGAAGTGTTCCGGCCCCCAAATAGAAGGTGAGACCAGAAGGACCCTCTAACAACAAGCGAGGCTCGCTTACTTCCCTGGCAAGGCGAATATCATAATGAAGGTCCTCCGCATTATATCCATTCCACGGGAACCGGACAATGTCCTCCTGTAGCAACAATCATCACCAAAGGCCCGAAAGGAGAAAAGTACGGTAACAAAAGAAAAAAATGCAAGACATACCGGTCTAAGGTTGTCAATAACCCTTCTAAGCCCGTTCAGGTCCTTGAAATGGAATTTTGACCGATGGTAGCCTGATGCTTCTGACCATCGCCGAGCAGCCGGAACGCGCATATCGCCATTGTTGGTCCCACCAACTGCAGGAAGGAAATAGGCCATAACCCATACCTGCACACCAGGGAAGGGTCTTAGAGAAAAAGAAATTTGCATCTTACAAATTTCTAAATAGAAAAATCTTGGAGCATACCTCCAAAACTCGCCAAAGGCTGCTCCCTAGGTTGAGCCTCTTAGCCTCCGTCGCCCTTGTACGCGCCACTGTGTCACAACCGGTGGGTCAGCAAACAACCTGCATTCCCCTGACCAAATGGGCATAAGCAGCAGCTGCCCAGTTGAAAAGTCTCATCTCGCCGAAATTCAGGAGGTGATGCGCCCAGGAGAGAGTGATTGTGTCTCCAGGGTTTGCAAAAATTGTTGCATTGACGAAGTGCACCAGCACAATGAATTGACGCTGAGGAAGAGGAAGGCTCCCAAATCCTTCACTTTTTATAACGGCCGCCAGATGCGAGTACCGCAGGCCGCCAATTCGCCCCGCTAGCGCAATAACAGGTTGCAAAAGCACATGAACGCGAGGGTCAACATCCTTCTGAAACTCCAGTAGCTGGCAGCCCTAGCTAGGACCTGTAATCATCACGAAGTCAAAAGGAGTAAGCATCATCTCTCTGACTGGAAGGTGAAACGAGTTTGTGGAATCCCAAAAGCGCTCCACGATAGCTTGGCCGCATGTCCTCTTGTTGCTGCGGATCTTCCATGCCCTCAGGCAGTCTAGAAAATGGCCAAAACCAGCATCCCTCACGACACTCAAATAAAATGCGCCCACTTTCACATGGAAGGACAAGGTTATTACACCTTGAATACTCCCACATGCCTTGAAGGAGTCTTCCTACAATAAAGTCAAAAGAAGAATGATAGAGATACATATTAATATATTTAGGAATAATAATTAAATATTTTATATGTTTTAGTTTCCTATTCTTGTTAGAAATATTATAGTTTCCTAGTTTGATTAGGAATATAACTCTAGTTTCCTATTTCTATTAGGTTTAGTATTAGGTGAGTTGTTTACCTATAAATAAGGGCTTTGCTAGCCTTTATGAAACACATTACATTGATATTGAATATTGAATACATACAATTCTTACTGATTATGCACGGGGATGCTAATCTTTTCCTGAATTCAGCACGGGGATGCTGAATTCTATGGGGATGTTGAATTCGTATCTTTAGCTTTTATTTATTTCCCGTTCTCTACCAAATTGGTATCAGAGCAAGTTCTCGATTCCAAGCACTCACCTAAATTTTTTTTTCTTTTCCTTTTCCGCTGCCAAACTTTCAAAAAAAACAAAAAGAAAACCCCATCTGCCCAGAAAAAAAAACCTAGCCACTGTCCCTCGCCTGAAACCACCACGCACCACCACCGATCACCGACCGCCGACAACCTCCCGGCCACCCGCCAGGTCCGACGACCCTCGTACCACCGCGACCGCCACCACCCGCACAGAAACCCTAAAATCCCCCAATTTCGCAAACCCTAATCTGCGAAATTCTCAATTCTCAAACCCTAATTCCCCAAATTCGTCCTCAATTCGTCCACCCACTTCAAATTGCCTTCACCCATCAAATTCCTACTCAATTTCGCCCAAAACCCCTCAACCAATTCTACTCAACCAGCCCTAGATTGCTTGCAATTGGCCTGGCCCCGCTATAAACCCTAAATCGTGAAAGTTGGCACACTGCTTGTCGTTTCCGCTTGGTGGTACTCCCCATGTCGAGATCCCTTAGAGAAGTTTTGTACTCTGTTTGAGGTATTCTCTCCGCCGAGAAATCCCTGAAGGTCTCGGGGATGACTGTCACAATGGGCTTGAATGTTTCCTAAAACAAAGATGCTTCGACGTAATCAAGCACGTGAAGCAAACAAGGAAAACTGTGACAAAAGAATCGGTGAAAAGATGGACACTTTGAAGAAAGAGAGTGAGGAAGATCGCTTCGAACTTGACAAAAGAATTACCCCTTGGCTAGATAATTTTCGGGAGTCACTTAAGGAAATGATTCATGAGATCGTGAGGGAACTCATGAGTCATGAAAGTTCTAGTCAGGAAGAAGGAAAGGAAGTGAGTCCTCCATCTACTATAAGTTATGTCCAATCTTCAACTCATACTGAGGGTGAGCAAATTCATTCCAATGCGAACTTACTTGATTTACCTCTTGATTTATCTATTCATCCTATATCCAATGTTGGGATTTGATATTGTCCGAAGGTACTTTTGAACCTCCTATGTTTTCAGGTTGTGCCCTAGGTTGTCCTACAACTTCAGAGATTATGCACCTAGTTTGCCTCCTATTATGTCCTTTGTTGTTAATGGTGAAGATGTTGAAGCAGTTCTTGAAGACGAGTACTCAGCCGCTACTCATGACCACCGGATCTTGGCTACTTCTCAAAATTTTCTATTTTGGCATCCGGGTAAACATGTAGAGATGTCAAGAGAAAAATTCGACTGTGTGGATTTATTTATCCTTGATGAATTTTTCACTTGCAAGAAGCGACATCCCCTCCTCGAATTACTACTTTCTCGGGAGAAGTTGAGAGTTGTGCAAATTTTTCATCTTTATTATGAAGTGGATATGCTCTTCTTCCGTAGGATTGTGATCTTTCTACGACTCTACAAAATTCGAGGGCATGTTTTTTGCAATTGGGGGATCTCTTGCATTGATTTTCTGGCTATGTTTCTTCATGCAAACGCTTCGGAGGAATGTTTCTTTCAAGCCGGGGAGAATGATAGAGATACATATTAATATATTTAGGAATAATAATTAGATATTTTATATGTTTTAGTTTCCTATTCTTGTTAGGATTATTATAGTTTCCTAGTTTGATTAGGAATATAACTCGAGTTTCCTATTTCTATTAGGTTTAGTATTAGGCGGGTTGTTTACCTATAAATAAGGGCTTTGCTAGCCTTTATGAAACACATTACATTGACATTGAATATTGAATACATACAATTCTTACTGATTATGCACGGGGATGCTAATCTTTTCCTGAATTCAGCACGGGGATGCTGAATTCTCCTCTTGAATTCAACACAGAGATGTTGAATTCGTATCTTTAGCTTTTATTTATTTCCCGTTCTCTATCAAAGAATCTAAGGTGTAAAGTACTTCAAGCAAAATTCAAGGTAACTAAAGTTGCTCTGGGATTCAACTTAAAGTATTGTAGTAAATAGTATGCAAAGTAACTGCAAAGGTGAAACATGCTATATGAAGTTAGGAGGAGCATACCGAGTCATGAGAGTGAAAGAACCATGCGTGCTCATCTTGGCGAAAGACCAACTGAGCCGGAATGAAGTCCCTGCTAGGATACTCCCGTTGCACTGTCCTTACATACGGACGCTCTTGAACTACTGGTTGAGTAGCACGTCTGCGGCCCCTCCGAAAGAAAATCATACTCTCGTGAAGAAATTCAAAAACACCCAAAAAGACTTTTAGAGAGAGAATAAGAACTAAGAAGAAGGAAACCGGCTATGAATGATGAAAGAATGCCGAGCTTGAACCCCATTTATAGGCAAAATGAATGAGCTCTCACTGCCACGTGTCAGCTCATCACTGGTTCCCAGTGGAGACCGATCGGCCTACAAGACCAACCACAATTATTGCGTTGAATGGTCTCCTGCATGGCCTGCAAAAGCTTCCTCGTACGAGCCAAAAGATTCCTTCCCAAAGTGCATAGGCCGATCGACCTTTGTGAGAAGGAGCCTTTGTCTTCTTCCTCCTTTGTCATCTTCTCAACAACATGCACCTTCCCAAAGCCATGCATGGTCAAGCATAAGGCGTGCCTAACAAGAGATTGTGTTCTTTTCAAGAAGAGGCATCCATTCCCAAAGCCATGCATGGTCAATCATCATCATCATCATCAATCTTGAGCCACCGACAGAGTTTCGGTGCAATCTTGACAACCTGAGCCATCGGCAGAGTTTCGATGCAGTCCCAGTCCTGAGCCATCGGCAAAGCCTCGATGAAGTCTCAACCCCCAGGCCATCGACGTCGCGATCGATGAAGTCCTTCGGCATCAAACATGCCAACAAATCTCAACATCGACACCGGGAAAGACCGGAACTGACACTGGGAAAGACCAGAAAATCAACCTCAAGAGCCATCGGCATCATGCCCGATGAAGTCTCCCCAACAAGTAAGGCGTCATTCTCGTCTGAGAACACCTATCGGCGCAAGTTCGCCAACCGCGACACAGGACCGAGCTTCTAAGTGTCAGCCCACATCTTCAAGTAGGATGTCATCAAACGTCCGAGAACTCTTCAAGTAGAGCATCATTCTTGCTCAAGATCACCAATCGGCGTAAGTTCGCCAACTACGATGCAGGACTCCGCTTCCAAGCATCAATTTAGGCTTTGCACTCGACAAAGTCATATCCTCAGGCTTTACATCCCAAAGTCATATCCTCGACCGGTGTCCATCAAATCAAGACTACTTTGATTCTCGTCCTATCCTCAGACTAAATCAAAGTGGGGGCTCCTGTAGACACCGGGATTTTGACGCATAAAATAACATAAAAAGAAGAACGGAAGAAATAAAAAGAGAGTCAATAAATACACGCATTTTACATGCATTTGTTCACTTAAAACTACTTGCATGATCAAATGTAGTCCATCCTAGCTACATGCACAGTTTTTATATAAAAATGAAGTCATGCAAACCCTACAAATAAGAGCTAGAGGTCGCGAGATCAAAGCCTCACAAAAGCACTCAAAAACACTCTCAAAAGTTAAATAAAATATGATCATTCCGTCCAGTATGAAGGGCAGCTTCCCTAGGCAGGTTATCTTCACACCACACCGTCCATGCATGCATGGACGAGGCTGGATCCTCCCCCCTGGCGTAGTGGCCGACCGGCCTACACTCGTCAACCACACGTGGTTAATTGACCGCGTGCTGCCGTCCACTTAAAGTTCACCCCCCTTCTGCCTTAGTATTCTGCACAAGCTCGGAGATCACTATGTGAGTGCATGCATGCATATGTATCTCTACTCCCTCCTCCTCCTATAAATACTACTCTTCTTCAAGTTATTTTCACTCATCAAATCATCATTTCTTCCTCATCTCACCAACTCATTCACTCATTCTCCTCCTCTCTATTCATCTATTTCTCTATCTCTCAACTCTCTAATCTCTCTCAAATCTCTACTTCTCATACCTCTACTTTCTTATTCGTTCTACTACCATACTTATTATCTTCCATCATCTACCTTACCATCATAATCTTCTTCCTCATTCTTCTATCACAAAAAACCTAAATACATATCTTACCTCATCCATCCCAAATTCCACCTAAAACCATAGCTTAAACACATCCATAACCACAAAAAGAGCCTTCTTACTACTCCATTTTCACCTTCTTTCTTATCATTTTTCATCATCTTTTCTATCATTATCTTGGCACTTGGAGAGGAAGGCATCAAGGAGGATTCATCAAGCATTCAAAGGCTAGGCAAGGTCTTTTCCCATAAAGTAGCAATGTAAGCCCTTAAGTGTTCATCTTTTCTTGTAAATAAGTGTATATTTGTACTTTTTTTATCTTGTATTACATTCTTGTTGCATGTTCAAAGAAGTAATTTTATAAAGTATTCCTTCAATTCCCTTCCAAACTTCATCAAAAGCGCATTTTTAAACTTTTAGTAGAGTCTTTCCTTTTGTGAGAGGCGAACTCTTAAAGTTTACTTTTCGAGTTCGTAGCCTTACCCCCGAATCCATTCTTGGGTTTCGCAGGCGGAGTCTTTCTTTCTTTCCTTTTGGTTTTGTCTTGGCTTTTCCCTTAAAAAGTTGGGTGGCGACTCCCATTTCGAACTAAAATACATCAAGGATTGCATAAAATATGGTTAACGCGGTTTTACAATGTATCGATGCAACTTTAAAGTTTTCTCTCTTATATTTCTAAATAATAGTTGCATAAATCACTCTCTTCCGAGCCTAACATTTAAATGAGCAAATTGGGTTAAATTTAGAAGAGTTTGGAACAAGTGGATGTTCACTCTTAAAGGTTTAATCCAAGGACTCATAAAATGTCTACGGGAAAGTGATTGTACAAGATATTATTCATGGAATGTGAGTTTGATTTCTTTAAAGGTTTTTTTTCAAAGGTTAAACCCCAGCATAAATCACCGAATCACACCCCAATCCAAACGTAGACGTTCGGAAGCCCGAACGGCGAGGAAAAATGTCCACACTATCAGCTATGAATAATTTTTGGTTCGCATTTTAACCACGCTTGTTAGAATGTACAGGAAGAGTAACCGATTGACCCACTGAGCTTTGAATGTAGAAATAGATGTACGATGTTAAAACAATGCAAAATGATTTCGAGAAGCATAAAAAAAATCTTAGCATGGTAAGCATACATGTGGTGGAGAAAGAATCAACCTAGGCTTTGATGTCATGCTGGAATTTTAAGAGGTGCATAGCAGAAGTGAAGTGGGCAAAAATTTAGTAATAATGCTTAACGTTGAGATATGAAAGTGCAAATCATTACAAGAGGGGATTTAATATATGATGGTGGTGGGAGGAGCTCCTTATATCCACACGTATACCCCACCACATATATTTATATATACTTGTTGAATGGAGATGGTGGTACAAAATATCTATCTTCGCCTCTATACTTTTTTTATTCATTTTCTATTTTCAAGATTTTTCTTACAGGATCTCTTATATATCTAGGATATGATGTTCTAAGATATTATCTCCGTATGTTATCCTAGATGTTCTTGTAAAATTTCCTAGTCATTCTTTTCATCATTTTCTAGATTAATATTTCCAACAAAAACAAAAAGAAAATGAAATGGGAATGTTGTAGAAGTTCTTACTATCAAATTATATTTAGAGCTAGAAAAAGGTAACCTAACATTACTATTGACCCGTACTGAACACAATTTTAAGCAGGTATAGGTCAAGATTTTCGACGTGTTTTAATAAATGGGTTAGGTTCAGGTCAAGATTTTTGACATGAAAGGACACCTACTTATCCTTTTTAATTAGATAGGTTAGATGGGTTAACTCATTTATTTGATTATTGATATTTGATTAAATCGTTCATTAATAAACTTATTTCAAAATAATGTGTTATTATTAGTACACTTTGAAATATATATATATATATATATATATATATATATATATATATATATATATATATAAGAGTGCAAGACTTGTAACTTTACTTAATTTTGTCGTTGCTTATGAGTTAAAACATCTCCTTATATATGACTCAAATTATATTTACTATGCAAAGTATTGAAACATAATATGTTATTATTTGGATCTCATAAAATGAGTTGTTTTGCATATGTAAATAGGCTAATAGATAAATGCGTAAATGGGTAACCTGATTCACGTATTTACTTAAATGGATAAAAGGGCCAAACAAGGTTAACTTGTTTAAAATTTAAATTCTAAATGGTTTCATCTTCCAACGAATTTAATAAATGGGTTAGGTTCATGTCGGAGGATTTTGAACTCATTTAAGTTTGATAAACGAACTCAACCCGACTTGCCCTATTAGCCAACTATAGTTATACCCTTATTTTGGTGATAGTCACCCCATCGAGCAAAAAAAACCGACTACTCTTTCTAGTTTTTCTTGGCTTTTCTCTTTAAAAAGTCGGGTGACGACTCCCATTTCGAACCAAAACACATCGGGGATTGTATAAACTATGGTAAATGATTTTACAATGTACCGATGCAACTTTAAGGTTTTCTTTGTATATTTCTAAATAATATTTGCATAAATTGCTTTTTTCCGAGCCTAACATTTTAATGAGCAAGTTGGGTTAAATTTAGAAGAGTTTGGAACAAGTGAATGTTCACTCTTAAAAGTTTAATTTAATGACTCATGAACTGCACAAAGTAAAGGGAAAGTGATTTTACAAACAATTATTCCTGAAATTTATGATTACTCCCTTAAAGAGTTTTTAAAGGTTTAAACCCCAGCACAAACCACCGAAGCACACCCCCAATCCGTATTGACATTCGGGAGCCCGAACGACGAGGAAAAATGTCCACGCAAGCAGACAGATCTCGCTGAATCTTTGCTACTGGTATACTCTAGTATCGTTTGATTCATTTCCTTTTTATTAATTGTTAAATTTTAACTTATTCAACCTAGTGCTGAGTGTGATACTGTGATTCTCTAGTTGTTTGATTTTTAGGCTCTTTTCAATACGGTACTTGATTTAGGGAATTACGGTTTTTTTATGATTGAATGCATCCATTGAGGTTTATTTAGGGAATTAGGGTGTGTGGCTACCATTGATATTGATATAGTGATACTAGACAATTTTAACAATTATGATTAACAAAAACGATTAAATAAATAAATGTCCGTAAATTCATATGCTAATTTAAGCATGGAATCAATATGTCATGTTTTAGCGATCAGATTAAAACACCCATGATTTTGCAATTTATTTATTTTATTGGTTTAGAATCGTACTTCATTATGAATGTTTTTGTGTGGGTTCCTATAGAATCTTACCGTGAATGTTCATGATTACTAAATATTAATTTAGTACACTGCTGAAACAGTTTGTTTTTTGACTAATTTGAGTACTTACTACTTAATGTATTGCTGAAAATTCCTCTTGAGTCTTGATTGTTGAATACTTAGAGTACTTAGAATGGATTGCAAGCCCTTTTCGATCACAATTTATGTGAATATTGGTCAAATTTGATCCCTAGATACTGCAAAAGGATCACTTCAACTATTGACTCAGATATTGTACTCCCTTTTATACTTAGAGTACTTAGTGTATTGCTAAAAGGTCCTCTTATGGTATGAACATAATACACCTTGCATTATTAACTTATTAGTCTAGCATATTTACTTATCGACACTATTTGTTTTTGTTTGGTAGTTATATGATATGGCAAGTCAAAAAGAAAGTGAAACTTTGAGCTCTCCAACTCCTACCTCCGGTCCTACTCCTTCTCTCCCGACCAAACCACCACCACGAGCACAAAGTTCTTCATTTTAAAAATGCCCTCTCATGCTCCAAGTAATTCACCCTCATTTGTAGATGTAGACGATGGGCATGATGAGGAGACTAATGAAATTAACCTCATAGAATCAACAAGCAAAGGTAAAAAGTTGACTTCTTGGGTTTTGAATGAACTTAAACACGTAAAAGAAAAGGATGGGCCGGAGGCTATTTGTAACCATTATAAAGTAAAGCTTTCAGCAAAATCATCAAATGGAACGAAACATCTTAGTGATCATTTAAGGTTACATTGTCCTAAGAGGCATTGAAGGACTAAGGGGCAGTCAACACTAAGATTTAATACTAAAAAATGGGGAGGTGAAATTAGAACGGTTTGTCTTTAATCAACAAAGATCAAGTATCCCTTATCAATGGTTGATTACTTTGGGTTTAGGCAATTTGTTAGTGGATTGAATCTTGATTTTCAAATGGTTTCGCATAATATATTGAGAAGTGATATCTTGAAAATGTTCGAGGATGAAAAATCTAGTTTGAAGAAGTTATTAGAGACAAATCAAGGAAGGCTTGCAATCACCACTGATATGTGAACAACTTCTAATCAGAAGAAGGGTTATATTGGGGTCAATGCACACTTTGTGGATGATAATTGGGTTCTACACAATCGAACTCTGAGGTAATCACTTACATTTGTGTCTTGTTTCTTTTTTTATATCGTACTTAACGACATAATGTGATTTATGATTGTTTGTTTTGGATGCAAATGTGCAATTACTTCTATTTGTTCTGAATAGCATTTTATTAACATTGAATAAGTTCCTTTATGTTCCCCATCCTCATCAAGTGATGCTCTTGCACATGTTCTTATGGATGAATGTCTATTTCAATATAACTTGGAATCGAAAGTTTCTTCAATTGTGGTGGATAATTGCTCAATAAATGATTCAATGATGGATATTTTGCTGGGGAAGTTTGACATTAGCTCTCATACTTAGTGGTAAATTTTTACACATGCATTGTAGTGTGCATATTCTCAATCTCATTGTTAAAGAAGGGTTGGATGTGACTGGCAATAGAATTGAAGAGAATTTGTGATTATGTAGCATTTTGGGTGTCAAATCCAAAAAGATTTGAAAAGCTTGAGGATTAAGCTAGATTTTTGAAAATAAGTTCCACAAAAAAGATACATCTTGATTGCAAGCCTAGGTGGAACTCCACATATTTGATGCTTGAGTCTGCTTTACCTTATAGAGCTAATTTTGGAAGGCTAAAGTGAGTGAATACCAAGCTCAATTTTACTTTGCCTATAGATGATGATTAGAAATTTGTTGAACTTATGTGTGAAACGTTGAGGATATTTTATGAGGGCACATTGTTGTTTTCTGGGAGAGATTTTCCCACACCTAACTTGTTGTTTAGGCTCATTTGTAATATAAAGTTAAACATTCAAGGTTGGAGGTTGGATGCAAACTCAGCTCCCAGCTCTCAAGTCAAACCCAACCCAAGTTATCAAAACCAGTAACAAAACTACTTACAAAAGACCATCTAAATTTCTTAACTCATAAATCAATAACTATAAACAATTCTCCAAAATAGATGGCCATATTTTCCACATAAAGTCCCCTTCGGGATGCAAATTCCAAAACAGATTATAAATCAACAATAACACATTTAAAGTGCATCTCAATGGGGATTAGAGCATAGACATTACCTGGATATCTTCTCTTCACTTCAATTCAACAAACATACTTGAGCTCACTAGCGATACGAACTAGCTCGGACCTAAAATAGAATAATTTCTCTAATTAAAACGTGCCCTTCGAAGTTAGTATTAGCTACCTTCTATCTAACCCTCCCCTAGGAACACTATAAGGTTCACATCATTCATGAATTTACACCTTGAATTACCCAACACATTCCTAGTAATCACATAATAAAACCAAATCAACCTTTTCACTCAACAGCACATTCACTAATAATTAATATCAACAAGACAGATTACAACATCCACATAAAAAGGGTCATAACTTGACTTTCCGACATCCTATGGATCTTGTTTTAGACTTTTCGGAAACCTCGGGATGTCTACTAAAATGCTTAAATTGAACTCGATACCCAAAATACATTCTAAGGTCCTCAAAAATGATTATCAATTCAAACTGTCCAGATCTAACCTAGGTCTGGTAATCAGAGTATAACTCGACTTATACAATTCCAAAGTCCGATCCGTAAAGTTCGTATAAAACATAACATCTGAGGGAACCTCTAATTCAATGGGTTCGATCAAAAGACGACTATACATACCATGGTGACCCATTCTTTACACCCTATCGAAACTGTCCTATTCCCGTTTCCCATATAATTGGTAATTTCGGTTCTAGCTTTCACCATTCGAACCCCGGGTCCTAATTTGGGCCTAAAACAGTGGCTAAGGTTAAAATTTCTACCATAATCCACCCAAGGGCTAAAAGGTACCACTTATAACCAACAATTTAACCTTTCCAGGTAAAGAACTTAATAATAACGTAATATTAATATAAACACGTAATAGTCACATAATAGTAACGTAAATACGTAACGTCCGAAATTTTAATATACATAATACACTATAAAAATTTGTAAAACAGTAGGAAAGATTTCAAAAACTCTTTTTAAGAATTATAACATAGTAATAAATATAACTAGTACTTTAACTAACGAATTACCAAATAAACTACACTTCACAATTATGGACGATATACATAAAATATCTTTCAAAACTAAAATCAACCTTATTTAAACTATCACATGTATCATTCTGCAATTATAACCGAATGATTCAAATTTAACAAGATAAACAAACTCTAATTCATGCATGAGATAAAAACTAACAAGAATCCTAACATGATTTAATACATCCTCCATCTAGATCATATATTTACAAGTATGAATTTACTCTACTAAGGTCTAATCTACTTCACAGTAATAGAACACCTAATAAACTCACATATTAGCAAGATTTATCTTACTAACTAATAAGATTTCCTTTACTAATCCTAGCATGCCCTAAAATAACAAAATAGTTATTAAACTAATATGAGTATAATGCACTATCCCTACGCATGATTTAAGAACACAATTGCACGCATGTCTTCATGTATTAACATCAGCACCCATCCAACACATTCACATTTTTCAAACAAGTTTTACACTTTTGCCATTCCATCACCCTCATTCGACCATCTATAATTTATAGAAACATAATCAAGCAAGAATTAGAGAGTCAAAATCAAGCAAGAAATTTCACCAACAAGATACAAATAGAAACATGCATGAATCACGAATCAAGATTTGGATTGAAACAGAGTATGAACCAATGAAACCGAGCATAGGCGATTTAAGGCAAGAACTCGAATTTTGGGGCAGGGGATTACGCACAGTGGTTCTAGTGAGTCGATGGCGGTGCTGGGTGTTGGATCATAATCCAACGATGAGCTTATATGTAAAAGAATATACATCACAATAACTGTCATAGTTTATAGCCCGACTAAAAGTGATCCAATAAGTATAAATATTGGGCTTTAATGTATCAGGCAAGATGTGGGCTCTAATGTGTGGATAACGGTGACCTATTATTATTCCATGATGGGCGGAATAATAATAGGTCAAAACCCTAAGGGGTTTACTGTTATATATACGGTTATGGTCCCCAGGTCACACACACGGTTAATTCTCCTTGATATCCCATCGTCAGTGAGAGAGAGTTTTCTCAGTGAGTTCTCTTACGAGTGGGTGTTGATCTGGAAGACCTAACCACGTCGCTTCCAAGAGGATTAACAACTGCAATGGATTCAGGTATTCCTATTTATGTTTATGTTCTATTGATTGGACATATTGAACGCTGGGTTTATAGTGATTGATTGACTATTGTTTAATCCCAACACTGGTTGGTCCGGTGCGTTGGTGGTGGCGTCTGACTTCGACCAAAACAGTAGCGACAAGCCGACAACAGGAAACAACAGTGGCATCAAACAGAGCGAGAACTGCAGAATAGAGGAGCAACCGTCGGACAACGTCACAACTCCGATGGGCAGCGGTTGCAAAACGGTGGTTGGTGTGATGCCTTCCAACGTCAGTGAGGCGGCGGCAACAACGACACGACGGTGATGGCACGGCAGAAACAAGAACCGAACTGAGTGCGAGGGACGAAGAAAACAATGCAGCGGAAAGAGGAAGGAGAGAGGGGAGGTCGGTGGTGGTTCTGGGCGGTGCTCCGGTGAAGTTCCCAGTGGCTCGGAACCCACAACAGAGGAGGTGAGAAGGGGGAAAATAGAGGAGGGTAGTCTGCGTAGGTTTTTGTTTTGAAAGAAAACAATTAGGTTAGCCTCATTCATTATTAATCTCCCCATTAATCTCATATTAATTCTAATCTAACTCTAATCCAACTCCAATTCTCCCCTAACCGAAAGGAAATCTAAATCCTAACCGACTCTAATACTGATATGATTTCTACTACTAATAACTAATAATAATTATTAATACCAATAATACTATTTCTAATAAACTAACACTACTAACACTAATCCGCAACTAATAGTGATAATAATAATAATACGGTTTTGCTAAACGTCGCCCCGGGGGCGATGGTTAAAATAGAATCTTATCCACTTTTTTATTGTATAAATCCTATTTATATATATTATAAGATTTACTTTTCAATATAATATACTGATTACCTAATTAAATCTAAAGAAATCTTATCACTATCTAATAAATATTTTATATAAGATTGATAATTGTAAATTTGGAAATAGCATATAAAATTGATTATCTGGTATATCTTATGGAATGAATGTATAATTGAATTCCAAAAATTAAATATTGAACTAAGTGTGTATGGATGGAGTCTCAAGTACCCTTTCTGGCGCCTTGGAGAAGATTTGCCGCCAACTCAAAGTCCTAAATCAAACCCATATGCCGCCAAATCAGAACCCTACATTAGACCTATCTTCTACAGTACCCATTTTGAAGACTTATAAAACACCATACACTCGGCCAACCACGTACTGTTATTATCATTCTCTTTCTCATAAATCAGTTTCATATATTCTGAAGATTACACATGGATATTGACTTAAACAAAATCCCACAAAGGGAAATAAATGAACATTTTATAGGTCAAACATTCAATACTGAAGAAGAAGCTCAAATGTTCTACAAAATTTATGCCCAAAAGTATGGTTTTTCCATCCGCAAAGATCGATTTGAGAAAAAAGACAACAAGATAGTGAGGATTGATTTTGCTTGCCATCGAGGAAGGAAGAAGCCAATCAAGATACTTGATCCATCCAAAGTTTCGCGAAATAGAGAATCTTCCAGATGTGAGTGCAACGCTCATATGCGTATCACATTCAGGAGATCTTTTGAAATATTTCCTGAAGAATGGCATGTAACAAGATTCGTCAAAGAGCACAACCATGATCTTCTTACGCCCGAAGAATCCCGCTTACTACCATCTAATAGAAGAATCACAAGAAGAAAAGAAAATTTTGTTATACAAGGAAGCTGGACTTTCAGTCATACAAATCATCCGACTTATGGAGCTTGAATCAAATGTTGAACATGGGGGACTTCCATTCATTGAAAAGGATATCCGTAATCTTTTTACTAAAGTGAAGAAAATGATTGGCTCAGATGATGCAATGGACTTGATTGAATGGATGAAATTAGCAAAGGTAGAAAATAAAAACTTTCAGTATGCCTACACCATGGATGAAGAAAGTAGACTTGAGCACTTGTTTTGGTGTCCTGCTGAGTGTTTTGAGTGGTATAGTAAATATGGTGATGCTGTCATCTTTGACACTACTTACAAAGTTAATGCATATGATATGCCTTGTGCAATATTCGCTGGCATGGACAACCATGGAAGCACAGTTTTATTTGGGTGTGCACTTTTACGCAATGAAACCATGTCTACATTTAACTGGCTTATGAAGGTATTCATTTCCTAGCTATTTGATATTACCAGAGTGTTCTTGTGATATTATTGGCACCACAATTTACTGGAGATGTTTCGGCCAGACTTGATGGCTTTAACCAAAACTAATGATTGTTTTGTTATTTTGCTAAGCATGCTTGAACCAGAATTAAGTGATTGTTTCACCTTAGATCAACTTTAATTTAGTATCTATTTACAGGCTATGATGTGAAATATATTTGCAGTGATTTAGATGATAACTTGAAGTTGCCAAGGTGTGGTTTTAACTAAAGGATTTTTATTTAGATTATTAAAGAATTTAAATTACATCAACTTCTGGATTTTTGCATTGATTTAGATTACTAATTAGATGATTTAAGAGGTTTGTGAACCATGATTTTTATTTAACATTGTGCTATCACCCAAATGCAGACTTTCATTGAAGTAATGAGAAAACCTCCTAAGACTATTATAACAGATCAAGACCCATGGATGTCTGAAGCAATTGCAGCCGAATTATCAACTACAAAACATAGCTTCTGTATTTGGCATATCATATCGAAGTTTAGTGCTTGGTTCACAGGTCTTCTTCGCAGTGATTACCAAAAATGGTGTGCTGATTTTTATACGTTATACAGGATGGATTGCCCCGAGGAATTTGAGTATAATTGGCATTTAACCATCCAAAAGTATAGCTTGCAAAACAATAAGCATGTTACAGGTTTATATGAAATCAGACACTTCTGGGCACCAGCTTATTTACGTGATCATTTTTTTGGAGGGATGACAACTACAGGCAGGTCAGAAAGTACAAACGCATTCATCAAAAGGTTTATTTCTTCTCACACAAGTCTGACAGATTTTGTTAAACAGGTTTGTACCATTTCTTTCTTTCTTTCATATTATATGTATTCTTCTCTAATTTTTCCTAACAGATCAAGTTTGAAACACTAATATATATATTCTTCTTTAATATTTTCAGATGGGTGTTGCAATTAAAGAGATTGAGAATAAGCGTGCACACAACCACATGACTTCTACAATTAGGCCTACTTCTTTGAAAACAAGGTCCCCACTTGAAGAACAAGTTTCTCAAGTGTTCACACCATTTGCTTTCAAAAAGTTTCAAGTAGAACTTGAAAGAGCAAGCCAATATTCATTTGTCTATGCTGAAAGAAATGAATTTGTCTTAAGGCACTACAATTCAAATAGTAGAATGCGTAAGGTCTTCTGGGATGGAAACAATGCATTATGTAGCTGCAAGAATTTTGAATTTTGGGGCATAATTTGTCGTCATATATTACGGGTGTTCATTCAAAAGGATTGTTTCCAGATTCCAGCATCTTATCTACCTTGGCGCTAGCATTCAAATGTGTCTGAAAGCAGTGGTGAAGCACAAGAATTTGTAGGGGAGGAAGTTCGACAAGAAGAGCCTACTCAGATTAATGTTGAAGATGTGAGAAATGGAAATAATATTTTGTGCCCACCTAAATCAAAAACAAAAGGGCGTCCAAGGAAAGTACGTTTCAAAGGTGGAAAAGAATTGGCTAACAAGCAAACCAAAAAGTGCTCAATATGCAAACAACTTGGTCATACTAAGCCAACATGTCCCGACAAAGAGAATGCACACATTTTTCAGAAGAAGCAGAAGGTTTCAGCAAGTGACATAGGTTTAAATCCTATCTTTTGTTTGAAGGATTAGGTAGCACAGGACTACTTTATATTTCTTTCTAAAATATACTTTGAGATTGTCATTTAGTTTTTTGGTTTTTACAAGACTCAATCATAGCGATTTTCAACAAGTAAGATTCTGTTTTAACCATCGCCCCCAGGGCGACGTTTAGCAAAACCGATAATAATAAAAGGAAGCATGCATAGCGATTTTCAGCTTTTGGCAATTATGATAAGTACGGTAATTCCCGCGATGTGTATCGTACATGTGGCATGATCAAATCTCATACGTCGATTTTATTTATTTTCAAATTTCGAAAAAATTGAAGCTTTGAGATTTGAACTTGCAACCTATCATATAATAGACAAATCCCCTACCCATTCAACCATGCATCTTTCACTAATTATTTTTGCAATATTTTGATATTGTATACAACATGCCTTGGAATTTAAGTTTCAAAACTCTTCTGTCATCCGCAATTATTACGTGGATTTTAACCTCTTGCTCAACTGTTTAATCTATATTTATTCCAATTTCTTATTCTTGTTTTGGTAGCTTACATATAATTTGAATTTTTTTTATTGTTAAAAGTATATATAGTAGTTTCAATCAAAAAATTTATTTTCTAAAATAGTTATTAAAAAATATACGAAACAATTTTATAGTTTTTTCATGAAAATTTTACTTTAGTATCTATTATTATATTTTATTTCTAAGGATCTGGTCATAATATTATAATAGTAAATTAATTAAATGAAAAGTAAAAATTGCTCTAGTTTTGTATTAGATATTTGTAATTTATGTATGTATGATCTTATGTATTTCTTTTTCATTTTTGAAAAATTTAAAATGTTCTAATTGTGTATGCATTAAATATTGGTAACTTATGAATGACTTTAGGTATTTCTTTTTCATTTTTATTAATTTATATTCATGAATGTAATAATAAATTATGTAGGTTTGGAATTTGCTTTAGAATTCACCAAACCTTCTAAATTATTTCTTCTAGGTTTAGATTTTCCTTATAAGCTTGTGTTTCAATATATCTAATAGATTATGATGGATACCGGATAAAATGATTGAAACAAATTTACCGACCTACGTTGTTTCCAGCAACATTTTGCCGGAGATACAACTATTGCGAGAAATATTCCTGCGGCCAAGTCTCCCTCACTCAGATGCAATCCCGAGACTAGCCACTTCCGATCTGCTACCCTCGACACCATCCAAAACTGATTGTGGAAAAAAACGAAATGAAATCGTACTGTGCATGGCCGGTGTTTGAGAACATCGTTGTTCTCTGGCACTGGTAACATCCGGTCGTTCGAAAATTGGTACTGGAAAACTGGTCGGCAGCGGCAGTGAGAAGTCATGCTGTGTCAAACAGCGGAGGCGGATATCAGGGGCATCGTCAATATAATGGAAAATAATAAGAAAATAGAATTGTCATGAAGTTATTGTCGTAACAATTTTTTCAAAAAACAAGCATTTTTCAATCCTTCTTAAGACGAAAAATAAAATTAAACTATTTATCCATAATCGTTATGGACATGAAATAAAATAAACTTAAATGATAGTTTATCGATAAAAAATAATATTTTTATAAGATTGGATTAATAATTATTATAAAATTACTAGAAAATAAATAACATAAAATTATTGAAATATTATCCGTGCATTACACGGGATATTATAGACTAGCTCATAGTTAACAAACAAGTCCTTGTAAAAAATAATTTTTAATTAATTATACATAATTTTCACAATTTAAAAATCAAAATTAATCTTTTTGGAAATAAATAAAATCGACGTATGAGATCTGATCATGCCACATGTACGGTACACATCACGGGAATTACTGTAATTACCGTAATTGCCAAAAGTTGGAAATTACGAGAGGGAAAAAGTTACCCGAGACTTAACGACTCCTCATAATTAAACATTTGAGAAATATTTTGTGAAGAGTCTGCTAAAAGTTTGTGTGTTATATGTTTAAACTTGCACCTCTATTATGCTAAGTTAGAGTTGTGTTGTTGAAGGAAATTCAAGTTAAGAGACATTTGTAGCTTTTGTTGAGAATCAATCATAATCTTAGTAGATAGTGCAGAAGAGAGAAAAACTCTAGTGAGACTAGGTTGTAGCTTTGAGTGAAGCTTGGAAACGAGGCTTCTATTTGTTTAAGAGCTAAGATTACAAGAGAATCTTTTTTTTTTTTTTTTTGAGGGGATTACAAGAGAATCTGAATGTTTGAATGAGGAACATATCTTTGTAATTGACTTGAGTTATAGTGGAAGAATTGTTCAAATCCTTCAGTCGTGGCTTTTACACTTATATGGACCTAATGTACTTTTCCACATAACATTTGTGTATCCTTATTTTCTAAAATTACTCGTAGGTACCCTAATATTTGGGAAAATTATTTTTCGGTACCCCAACTTTTCAAAACTCATTTTGAGGTACCCTTACTTTTTGAGTTAGTAATTATTTGGTGCTTTTTTCGGCCATAATTTATTAAGAGACCGAAATACCCTTATTCTTCTTTAAGGGTATTTCTTAAAAAATGGAAGATAAAGGTATTTCGGTCACTTAACCAAATTGATGATCGAAAAAGCACCTAATAATTTCTAACCCTAAAAGTAAGGGTACCCCATAATGAGTTTTAAAAAGTTGGGATACCTGAAAATCATTTCACCAAAAGTTAGGGTACCTCCGAGTAATTTTTTGCTATTATTTCTGTTCATAGTTTAGTAGGGAGGAACAAATTCGTTCCTAACAATGTTAGAAAAAACGAAATAGTTAAGCCACAATTCAAAGCCCCCTTTTTGTGTTAGTTTGTGTCTCTCTATGCTATATTACTCTTTTCACCAAGTCTCTGACAACCAGGACTTTTATTTGAACTATCAAATGTAATGAACATGCCTTGAAATGTGGGTTGTGAGGGGGTATTCAACGTTTCTTCCTTTTAGGAATACGATCATAATATTGCCTATTTCATGGGCTTTTTCAAGGATTCTATGGTTGGCTAGAGTAATCTAGTGGGCCTAACTAAAGGGATGCAAATATCTATCCTAGTCTTAATTTATTTAAATTGAATAAGGTAACTGCAAATCTATTTAGTAGGTTAAATACGACGTCTCATGTGAAGTGTAAGTAGAGTTTTTTCCACATCAATAATTTTTTAATTTTATACTAATTTAAAAGATAAATGGTAAAGATAAAATTGGATATCTATACGGGTCAGATATACTATAGGGTTATGATACGAGCCATGAGACAAGACATTGCTTAAGTATCTTGCTTTTCATGAAAATAATATTTATTTTAATTTTTAACACCAACTTTTTGATAAATACTATTAATTTTCAATTATCGTAAGTTTGAAATGTGTTGACTATGCCAGCATTGATAACTGACACCCTAAACAAATGAACCATATCCATTAAACATATTGTAGACACTTTCTTGTAAATTTTAAAACTTATATATAAAATTGTAATTTTGTACCATTTATAATTAATATTACAATTACAAATATAAAATATATAAAATATTTATAATTTAACATATAAATATATAAATTTTATACATAAGCAAGACCCTTCTCTTTAGAGATGGCAACGGGGCGGGGAATCCTCGAACCCGCTGGGGCCCGCCCCGCTCTAGGGAAAAATCTCCAACCCCATTGAGGATGGGGGTAGGGACGGGGACGATTTTTCAAAATCCGCTCGGGGACGGGGCAGGGATTGGACAAAATTTTCCCCATCTCCGTCCCCATTTTCCCCGACGGGGAAAATTCTCCATCCCCATCCCCGAAAATTTTAAAATTACCAAATAACCTTTATTCTAATTCAATATATATATATATATATATATATATATTAATAGCAAAGATAAAGTAGTAATTTTGTAATTTGATGTATTATTGCTTGAGCAAGTTAAATACGTTGTATTATTGTATTTTTTTTTCGAATAACACTTGTTGATGTATTATTGTTTGATTTTGATGTATTATTGTTTGAGCAAGTTAAATATGTTGTATTTTGAACAGGTTAAAAACCGGGTATGATTAAAAATTGAGTCCGGTTAAAATTTAGTTAGATTTTGGATAGCTTAAAAAAATCCTCGTTGGGGATGGGGAATCCGCGGGGATGGGGATGGGGCAAGAATCATTCCTCAAAGTGGGGATGGAGACGGAGATGAAGATGAGCTTTGGGAGCGGGGATGGGGATGGGGATATACTCCTCCGTCCTCGATCCGCCCCGTTGCCATCCCTACTTCTCTTACCCCAATTTCATTTTCGTTTATTATAGGGGTGGTTGCCAGCTATAGGTAAAAATTTCACATATACCCGTGGACTGCTTCATTAGGCACGAGGGTACCACACTCAATCATAGTCCCTCCCATTTAGGGATGGCAATGAGCAGGATCTGGGTAGGGTCCACCTGCATCCATATCCTTACCCATATTTTTAACTGGACCCATATCCTTTGTGTCTTTTCTGAAAGGACCCATATCCTTGTCCATATTTTTTACTGGACCCATATCCTTACCCATTTACCCATATCCTTTACTGCCATTTAAATTGAACTTCGGTCTATGACGTTGTGTCTCTGTGAGAGCACGAGAGGCTGAGAGCAGAGAGAGGCTGAGACTGAGAGCAGAGAGAGGCTGACTGGAGCGTGGCGCGGTGGGAGTATTGATGATTTAGCTTGAGTTGGAACTTTGATTCAACAATCGACCAAAGCTTGAACAATAAAGGAAGGATATGACCTTGTGGCTAGGTAATCCACAACCCAAAGGCCTAACACTCCACAATGATTATCCAAGGTAATCCATTAAATAATCACAAGGAATGACTTGCTAACACCACCATCCACAAAAGGAATAGGTAAGAACAAGATTTTTGAGGAAAAAAGGGAGAAACCCTAACTAATACATAAGCGTCACAATAATATTCAGCAAAAAACTCCTTGGGAAATGAGGAACTAGCTATTTATACTAAGTAGAAATTAAGCCAACAATCAGCCCAAAGGACGCAGCAGCACGCGCATGTCGCAGGCTTGACACGGGCGTGAAGGTGGGTGACTCGGGCGCGATGGTCTACTGGCCCGACAACTCCAACGCGCCATCATCAATCGTCGGGGGCGCCCTGAACAATGACTCAGGCGAGTCACAAGATTACTCGGGCGCGACTGTCTTCTGGGCAGCTTTTCCCTGCCGACTTCAAACGCGCATAACTTCTTCATCCGGACTCCGTTTTAAGCCCGTAAGATATCGATGGAAAGCTCTTGGTGTATTCTTTAAGCTCTCAAAATTTGAGACCCATCGGAGTCATATTGAAGGAGTTATGACCCAAAAGGTGAAGGCACATCCATTCCAACAACCCAAGTTGACCCATTTGCGCTTATTCTTGCCTAAGGACTTCAAACCCTTTTAAAGGCTCGAAGTAGGTCCCGATGAGGACCTGTAGCTCCACTCCTATGGTCCAGGGTCCCATTTAAAGTAGATGTCACACCCGATGTCGTTCAAACCACGCCTCCAGGGTCCCGGGTCCACCTTGAAATTGACTCCACACCCATCATTGGAGTTATTTTCATCGTGTTTCATGGAGGGGGTGCGGGTCGGTTTAGCGATTATGATTTTTGAGGCTTGGGTCCCAACCTGGTACGCTCCACTGACTGCAAGAATGAAGTATCAAGTAGTCTAGACTAGGGTTTTTTTCTTTTCACTTCCGTCAGTGCTACACGTTACAAAAAAAAATTAAAAAATTAAATTCATCTTAAGTGTTAACAAAAACTAGGGTTTCCAATATCTTAAAGTGTTAAATTCATTTTACTTATTAATTTATTTTATATATATATATATATATATATATATATATATATATATATATATATATATATAGTGGCGGATCCAGACTCTGTCATCAGGGGTGGCCACTTAACAATAGCTCACATTTGAAAAAAAAAAATTACATAAAATGTCAAATATATTAATAGTAAATCATTACATTTGGCCAATGCGTACTTTCATTTTTTGATATCGACGCATACTCATTAGTAATTGAGTCAAATACATCCATCTCTATATAACAAATTAAACAGTCATTTAAAAAACTATCACACGTCCTATTGCGAAGTCATAATCATATATGATATACCCGAATAAATATAATTCAAATACAACAGTCAGTAGTAAAATATTGAAATATATTCACAAGAAAATAATTCTAATTTTAAACAATTTTTTTTAAAAATATTAGTGGACCAATATGTCATATTTTATTACCACAGAGAAAGAGTGTCAATTGAGCACCAAATAAGGGCACAAATAGGTAAAGCTATGCACAGAATACATATCAATGGGCAATGGGCCAACGGCTATGGCTACCAACTGTCCAACTCTATCTCTTATTCTCTTTCCCAAAATCTGACATTCATTCACTGATTCACAACCCCATGAATCAAATAATTGCGGAATTCTACTAAATGTTAATTGTAGAGTTTGTACTAGAGCCAATTGATTCAAATGAATCAAATGACAAGTCAGTTTCAGTAAGTAGTGCCGCACTTTAGTTGTTCAGCAAATAGCAAGTCTAAGTCCCAGAATATGACATTCATATGATTCATTCACATTTCACAACCCCATTAAATTAATACATTCACCACATTAGAATAATAGAATTTTTCCAATCAATAATTCAAAGTAAATCTGAATTCTGAATATATATGTATATAAACTATACAATCTAAACCCTAAAATTGAAATAATGAAACTATTAGTGAAAATTAGAGAATTAGTATTAAATTTAGACAAATCGGAACTTACAAATCTATTCCGGTCGTCGGAACTGCAAGGGAAGGTTATCGGTGGGGCCGCCTTGGCGTCCTGGGCAGGTCGGGTGGTCGGCGTCTGGCCGCGGCCACGAGGGCGGGCCGGAGGATTCGATCGGCGACAGAGCGCCGATCGAGGGTCGATGAAGGCAGGGAGGAGGGCTGGAGGGAGCACAGCCAGGCAGAGAGGAAGAGTCGTGGAGTAAGTTTAGATGTGAAGAGCAATGAGAGAAATTGATTTTAATTAATTTTACATAAAAATCAAAAGTTGTTATAAATATATGAATATCAGAGAAAGTGGAGAGAGAATAGAGATAGAGGAATTGAGAGAAAGAAAGGAATGAATATTTCATTGCCATTGATGAAGTATTTATAATACAAGGATTCTTCATCACTAAGAATACTTTATCACTAAGAATACTTCATCGCTAAGAAAACTTCATTACTAAGAAAAGTAATAATATGGACATTCACACAATTATTCCATAACACTCCCCCTTGAATGTCCATTGCCAAAGAATATGCCTCATTAAAACCTTACTAGAAAAACCCAATGGAAAAAACCCCAGTGAAGGAAAAAGAGTACATAATTCTTGATACGCCAAGATATGTTGCCTCATTAAAAACCTTTCTAAGGAAAACCCAATGAGACAAAACCTGAGATAAGGGAAAAAGAGTACAACGCGTATTACTCCCCCTGATGAGAACGTCAATGAAGATCTTTGAGTTGATGTAATTTAACTTCATCACTGACTTTTAAACTTTGCAGTCGAAAGTGGCTTGATACATGAATCAACTTAATTCTAACTGAAACGAATTTGCTTAATATCTGTTTCAGTGTGCACATAATTAGTATGTGATCAAGTGTCATAGGATTTAGGTAAATATCCAAGATCGGCATAGCTAATCAAACCAATTTTGAGCCGATGGGGATAATAAATATCTAAATCGCTAGTACCTTCGAGGTACCGAAATAGGTTAGATCATGTATGCTTATCAAGATATGTCAGTGATTCCATATCATTTAAATACGGTACTTCAGGACCCAAATACAGTACTTCAAGACTCAAATACAATACTTCAGGACCGCTAAATTTCTCATCGTCTTTTCGAGATCGAAAAGGGGGTTGTTTTCATATCAAATGACTGCACCACTGTCGGGGTACTTAATAGGGAGTGCATTGCTCATGCAACAATATCTTAGCACTTTGCTACATAGATTGATTTGCGCATGAAACTTCATTCTCAAAGTGTGCAACCTGTAAACCAAGGCAATAACATATTTTACCAAAATCTTTCATTCCAAATACGCATGTAAAGCAATCCAACTTTTGAGGCTCTTCGGGAGTCCAAACCATCAATAACATTTACTGTAAGACCCCGAGTTTTGGTTAAGATAACCGTTGGATCCGTCAGAAAAATTGTTAAGTAAGAGTTTAAGTTTCGAGGACGAAACTTCTTTTAAGGGGGTAATAATGTAAAACCCCGAAAAAAATGCTATTGTGTTGCCGTTAAATTTCCTAACGAACATTTTATTCCGTTATTTATTTATCTGTCTTCACACGGAGCTTTTAGGACCGCGAGTGTATTCGTAGAAATTTTTAGAGTCTTAAAAATATCAGTTAGGAATTTTTGGGACTCCGGGTGAAAAATCTTTTATCAGTTGTGTGAATTATTTTATCTGATTACTAGGGTTTTTGCTGAGATAATTAAGGGCTAAGCATATTGGGTGTTAATAATATTTCTCCTTTTATTTTTGGTGGGTTTATGACATCAATAGGGTGACATCACCAACAAATTTTATCTGATTTCTTTTGGTTGTTTGATAACCGTCTGCAAAGAAACAATTTTCTCCCCACTACCCATGCATACAAATTGTATCGACTAATGGGAGAATGCCACTTGGCTAAATTCTATTCCCTCCCTCTCCCTCTCTCTTTCTCTCTCCCGTATCTCTCTTTCTCTCTTCTTTCCTCCTCCCTCTTCTATTACTACAACTATCGGGCCATTGTCTTGTGCTTCGCTCGACCGACGCACCACCACTAACCACCACATCACCTCCCTCCCGCCTTCCCTCCTTCCTCCGACCACCCCCAGCCTCGTCCGCCGCTTTCCACCGCCGACCGACGCCAGAAACCGAATTTCAGCCTCTTCCTTTTCACCCCGACGCACCACCCTCACCACCACCTCGCTCCGCCCGATGCACCACAACAACCACCAAGCGCCACCTTCCACCACCCACGCAACCACCAGCTCCTCGCCGAGGCCACCACCACCCCGAACACCACCGAGCCTCCTCCTCTTTTCTCCATTTCTCTGTGCCCTAGTTGCACTGCCTCGCCGCGCCAACGCTGACCACCGCCACCACCCAGGACCTGCCGGAGTTCACGCCGACGCCCAGCCGCCGCCCCGAGCCACCCCGGCCCCACCTCTTCTAGCTTGGACCCATTGTTTGTGCTCCCTCTCTCTCTTTTCTCTCTCTACATGTTCATATGGGTATTATGTGTTAGGGTTAGTTAATCATGTATTAAGTTTACTAATGTGTTTTAGAGTAAATAAACTTGTATATTTACTGTTAATATTGACTAAATACATGTTAGTTTAATAAGTGGTTATTAGGGTGTGTTTAGTGTAGGGTTATAAGTTAATATATATAGTTTATATGTTATGTGGAATTTTGATGTTAATATCCATGTTATGATTTCATGAATATTAGTGTAATAATGTTAAGTTAAGTATTAGTAAATAACTTGTTATTTTGTATGTTTATATATCAAGTATATTATTTATTTTGACAATAATATTAAGTTATTAGGTTATTATTAAGTTTTTATAAGTTGTTATTAAGCGTCATATGATTATTATTATTTTGTTTTATAAATTATTGTTAAGTTTCGTAATGTTATTATTAAGTTTTTATAAGTTATTAAATTCCGTATTATTATTTTTAAGTTTCGTAACATTATTATTAAGTTTCGTAAGTTTCATATTATTATTATTAAGTTCCATGTATTATTAAGTGTTCATATTAAGTTGATGTATTATTATAAAGTTTCCATGACTTTATTAAGTTTTCATATTATTTTAAAGATTTATATTATTATTATTATTATTAGTTTCAAGATTTTATTTTAAAGTTTCATGTTATCATTTTAAAGTTTCAAGTTATAACTATTATTATTATTATTATTATTATTATTATTATTATTATTATTATTATTATTATTATTATTATTATTATTATTATTATAAAGTTTCGTATTAATAGGATTATTATAAAGTTTCCGAAAGTTCATATTATTAGTATTAAAAGTTTCACATTTTTAGTATCAAGTTCATATGTCTTAGTATTAAAGTTTTATATACTTTGGTATTAAAGTTTTTATAAAGTTTTCAGGTTGCTATGTGGTAATACAAATATTATGTTTCAAAAACCCTACGTAAAATTATTATTATTAAAGTACTAGTATCGGGTCATGGTTTTAAATTTGTTGTTCCGATTTTATTATTTTACCTTTAGAGAATGTGTGTGCGATGTTCATGTTTTTTTAATAGTTACGCTCGATACATGGTTAACCAATTTATAAGAAAAGGCTAAGGTTGGGGTATGGTAGGATTCGTGTGTAACTATTATATCGTAGAGTTGTAATTTTAGAAATATTATTCGAATTCTAGGTCCGAGCGAGACGACGAAATAGTAGCTCCCGTGTGTAAGTGTGAAGTAAAGAGAAGTTGTGCAGGTAATGTCTATGTCCTAATCCCCTTTGGCATGCTCTTTATCTGTTTTGTGATTTTAATATGTTTTATGAAGCTTGCATCCTGCACGGGGACTTTCTGTAAAGTTAGACTGTCTGATTTGGATGTCTGTGAGTTGTTTTTCTGAGTTGAGTAAAACGTGGCAGTCTTTTAAACTCTGAGTTTTATTCTGTCAGTTTTGGTTTTAAACTCTGAGTTTTATTCTGTCAGTTTTGGAAACTGGGTTGGGTTTTATTTGAAATCTGACATCTGATAATTCATAAGATACTAATAATCAAAGTGAAACCATAAGCGGGTTGCGGGTAACGACCCTTAGACCATGATTTGTTCGTGCAGGGGAGTTATCAAGAGATCGGGGAGTCCCGATATTATTTCTGAGATTGTGCACACATCTGATTCGCTTCGACCGCCATCCATTCTCGATTCGAGGATCCGAGATCCTGCTCGATTCGATTACGATATTCGGGATAGGCAAATCCCGCCCGCATAATAAAATTCTGATATGTTTTCTGAGGAAAAGTTTACTCATTTACGATTACTCGCTTCGGTTCGATTTCGATTTACGATGTCCGATTCGGGTTGAAATCCGCTTGTGGTTTTTGGAACATTGTGTTTTTCCGAGTTGGAAGTTGATACTGTTTGTTTATAAGTTTTGATATTTTTGAACTCTGGTCATTTTGGGTTGGGTTTCAAATGAGTTGTAAAAAGGTTTGACTTGTTCCCCTCCCCTAAAATGGTTTAAAATGAACTTTGAACTGTTTTGACGGTTAGGGGTAGACATTATTGAGGTTTCCCCCCCCCCCCCCCTCATATTGTGAATGTTTTGTTTTCAGGTGGAGATCAATTATGTGATGGGGATGGGCAATAGAAGTGAGGACGTTGGAGTTAGCCGTTTGAGAATAAAGTTTAGTTTATGTTTAGACTTGAAGTTTAGTAAATGTTGAGTTTATGTTGTTCTAGAATTCGAAGTTTGTTTCGTTTGTTAAAACTTGAAGTTCTTAGTTTATTCTGTTAGTGTCTGTCCTTGCCTTGTATCTCTTCGGAGGTACGGCAGTAACGCCCAAGTAAAAGAAAAAAAAAACGAGTCTTCCGCTGTTAATGTTAGTCAACGTTTGATTTTGACCGTTAAGTTTAGAATTGAAATTCCGGGGCGTTACATTTACAAACAATTAGGATCCAGATCATTTAGTCATTTCATTTGATTATGCAATATGCGTCCATATTGCTTTAATCGCATAAATGTCTATCAACTAAATAACCAATATTCTCGAGAATTTTAATCTGTGCTTCGGCACTTTGAACCCTTCAGGAGTTTTATATAAACATCATTATCAAAATTTTCATAAGCTATAGCGATATTTATAAGATGCATTCTTAGCTTTTCATGTACTGCCAAAATTAAGGTATCGTGATGTAGTGACATGGACTACATAGGAGTATATTCCTTCATAGTTGATACCAAGTCTTTGCGAAAGGATTTATGCAAACAAGTCGCTCCTTGTGCCTCATAATCTCCTTTTCTCATTCTGTTTTCACACAAAGACTTAACTGCAAAGTTTTACACCAATTTGGTGTAGGAACAACACGTCCTAATATTTCTGATTTTACAAGCGAATCTAATTCTTAAATGCATCTTTCCACTTGGCCAATCTCATCTTTGTCTGTATTCATAACAAACCTAAATTCACGATCCTCATGATTATTCACAATAGTGAGCGCTATATTATACAATCAAATATGATATCGACGTCGACTTCACTTCAGTTCCACCTTATCCAATTCATGACATAATTAATTGAGATATCATCATTTTCGCGAATTTCAGGTGTCTGAGCTTGTGGTGTAACTTCCACATGTGTCATGATTGAGGACTCTTCTGGAGTCAAAATTTCCTCATTTCGGTTATCATTAATCGTTTGCTCCTTTTCTTTTTCAAAGACTTTTGTTGTCTTTGGAACTGATTGGTCTACCACATTTCATATGTGGTCTAGACTCATTAATAATTCAATTTGTCCTACTGGGACATCAATAGGAGCATTAGTAGTTGGAACATAGGATTTAGTAACTCTTTGTGGGTCAGTAGAATATTTGGCAGTAGATTCACTCAAATTTGTAGACGAATTATATTTTGAACTTTCAGTTCACATTACATTGTATGAGGATCATAATAATTTGTCCCAACTTATTTCCTTGTCCAACAACTTGATTTCTCCCCCCTAATGTTGGGAAACTTGTGTCATCATAATTGACAAATTGTGCCATAAGTATATCTCTAATGAATGGTTCTATTATATTTAAGTATGGATATACCCAACATATATTCCGATTCCTTCGGGGTCCCATCTTAGTGTGTTATCATGGAGCATACATCGCACATGCTCAAATTCAAAAGTGGGATATATTTGGTTCATGGCCAGGAACCATTTGTAGGGGAGGAATAAACATTCATGATAACCTCTTGGCCTTATTTAGATCAATGTTGGTGCATGTAACATGACATGTCCCTGAACAGCTGTAGTAAGTTATTTATTATATACTCATCATCTCATATATTAATTATTCTGCAGGATCATTTTACATATAAACATTTGACATAGGATGCTTAACATCTATGTCCATTGGCATACAAAAACTATCAAAAGCCTTCACCATCATTATCAAGATGAATCTTCTTGATTGATAATTTTAAATGTGCTCGTAAATCAATTGAGCAAACAACCTTGCAATCGCCAAGTTGTAAGTTGATAGTAAACGTACAAGTGACTATCTCATTGATGCATCAAGTGAAGCCATACTATATTCAAATGATTTACATATGGGTCTACAGGACCAACACAAATATCACTTGTACACAACCTATGAATCTAAGGGATTTAATCCCTATCTTTGCTAATGATGGTGTTATAATTAATTTCTTTGATAATGAGCAGCTAATTAGAACTCATTTGATTAAGGATCTTCTTTTTAGCCTATCCATATGAGTTCTTGAGAGGATTGATACAAGATGCTCCAATTAACTATGATAAAGTCTTCATCAATATATAGTAAACTTCTAGTTTACTAAAGTATGTGTTTCAATTGGGTTAATTGTGTAGAATAACCCAGAAAATAAGGATGATATCCTTTTCAACACACATGTTGCTCAAAGCAATAATATATGAATACTAGTTGTCTCAACATGCAGGTATTCATTCCCATGAATACCGTTGAAACTTAATTAATAAGTTGCCTTTGAGACTAACTTGGTGGAGAGAAGTATGTCCCCAATAAGAAAGTTAGTTACACGAAGTAATATTATATGTGCTCTTCTGAAGCCTTTAATCAAAGCAGACTGCCATATATATAATGGTAATATTTGCTTCCCTCATGAATGGACAAGAAGTAATTTATTATCAAAATAAAATGTTTGTTGTTCTGGTATCTACAGGACACGTATCTATCAACTCATTTATTTATGTTCTAATCAAGTAAGTATGCGTGAAATTCACTTCAAGATAAATATAACATCAATGCGTATAAAGCATATAGTGGAAGTGCATTAATCATTTATATATAAAAAGAAACTCCACTTCATAAGCGCATACATGACTCTTGAAAGTTAAATACCCCATAGAGAACATGCATTAATCATGGATATCGAGATCATTGATTACATTTAAAACATGTCTATGAGCATAAAGAATAGTCACATGAATATCATTAAATTCTCACAAACATATATCCCATCCATATGCTCATATAGTATCACAATAAAATATCTAATACGTATTATTATTTGTATTATGCTTAGAAATAAAGTTCACGCATATTTGGTCAATCAATAACAATGCACTTTTGTGATTAGGCATTACGAAACAAGTAGTCTTGTTCATGACACTGGAAAATACTTAATCATTCAATATGATCAACTAATTTCAATAAATCATTGACATCATTAGACAGATGAGAGCATATTACTTGCATTTTGTATGCGTAACATTGTCAATAAGGTACATATATATATCAAATCATATGAATATCCATGAAATAATAGCATCACATGAGGACTCATATTAATCCATAATTATGCACATATCAACAAAAAGGGTTGAATAATAATTAAAACACAACAATTATTAAAGTCTCTGAACAATGCCAAGAGGGAGATCTAAGAAGTAACGACTTGAAACAACGTGCACAACATAAACAATAATATCACTTACTATCAAAAGTTTGTAAAATAATGTCTTGTGCTTTTTGATTAATGTTGATAAGGCACATCAAGATATTATGACGTACAACAGGTACGTGTCGTTTCCATTTCCTCGTTAATAATACATTTCTCACTTTTGTATCATTCATGCTTTTTGATTCTGTGTTCCTACTCCTAGTAGGGATATCATCTTTTAAAAGATTAGCATGACTACGACCACAACTATGTTAATTGTCACGGCTACTGGCGTGACTTTTGTTTTGCTCATGATTCTTGAGTTTATATCCAGCCACATTCACTTCAGGGAATGAGACAAAACTATTTAGGGGTTCTAATAATCCCATAGGTCATTATTAATAAAATTACGTACCTTTCTCATCTAAACATTAAACTCCACACTTGTAACAAAAATGCTCAGTTAATCAACAATATAAACCTTAATAACCTCAAGTACACTCTCATCGCCTTTCAACAATTCTTATGCCAATTAACAACTCTATACTCTAATTGGTAGGAAAGTGAACTGCTGGTTCACTAACGAGATTATATAGAGTTTCAATGATTGGTATGAGCTTCTGGTTCACTACCAACGGAAATAAAATTCAATATTAGTGGTAGGATAAACTTCTGGTTCACCAATGAGATAAGTATTTTTTTTTTCAATAACAGAGTGAACTTCTGGTCACTAATAAAACTAGATAAAATTCTTAACATTAGAGTGAACTTCAGGTTCACTAATGAAAATAAGACAAAATCTTTATTATTGGATATAAATTCTCGTTAACTAATAAAATTAAATCAGTATCAATATTAGAGCGAACTTCTAGCTCACTCAGAAGATAAAACTTTCGAGATACGAGTGGATTTCTGGTTCACTTAATGAAGTAAGGTAAAATTCTTACCATTCTGGTGAACTTCCAGTTCACTGATAAAATTAAATGAAATATTCGTAACTAGAGTGAACTTCTGGTTCACTAATGAAAATAAGACAAAGTATTCAAGATTATTCAATCAAAACTTCACGTACAAGGACTATTACCTTTACAATTATATGCATGAAACTCTGATTACTCAAAAAGGTCAATCTTTGCGAGAAAATATTGTAAGGATTTGACATACATCAATTATAACATAATTAATGGAAGTAGTAAATATATAGTTGACGCCCCATGACCAATCACTTCCATTGAATTATAGATAAAATATTAACTATTTTAGCATCATCAAAACAATCCCTCAACCAATGTTTTCTATCATATATATTATAAATAAAACCTAATCCCAATTATTCCATGCATTCACCATAATACAAACAACAACGCAGGGAAGCAATTTGATCAAAATTTAAGGAATGCAAATCTAATAAAAGTTTCAAAAAAGAAACTTACTCGAGTAGTTTTGCTTGACACCAACTTCGTCAAATATCCGATCGAAAAAACACGTGAGCCTTGATCCGTAACAATGATTGAGTGGGCTTTGCAATGCTTTTGGTTATTGCCAATTTGCCATGAAAGTCATTGAGTTATTATATGGAATACTCTAATAATGGTAGATTTGGTGCTGATAACGTGTTATAAATATATGAATATCAGAGAAAGTGGAGAGAGAATAGAGACAGAGGAATTGAGAGAAAGAAAAGAATGAATATTTCATTGTCATTGATGAAGTATTTATAATACAAGGATTCTTCATCACTAAGAATACTTCATCGCTAAGAAAACTTCATTACTAAGAAAAGTAATAGTATGAACATTCACACAATTATTCCATAACAAAAGTAACATTATAAATTTAGAAAATAAAAATCATATATAATTTCACACAATTTCAGCCCACACTAGTTGGACACCCTTACCACTTTGTTGGGCCTATTTTAAGGGCCAGGGACACCCCTGGGCTGTACCTGGATCCGCCCATGTATATATGTATATATATATATATGTATGTATATATATATATATGTATGTATATATATATATATATATATATATGTATGTATATATATATATATATATATATGTATGTATATATATATATATATATATATATATATATATATATATATATATATATATATATATATATATATATATATATATATATATATATATATATATATATATATATATATATATATATATATATATATGCACTCTCTCCTTCTCATTTTATTTGTCACTTGGGACATAATTTAAAAAAATAAAAAAAACTTCCATTTCACGTCAATTTACATCATTGGAAATGTGAAAATGTTGAATAAAATGGTAAATAAAAAGGAAAAAGGTGAATAAAAAAGAAAGATTGAAGACAAAAATGTAAGTAATAAAGTTAATTTGATAAATTAGAAATTAATGTGTTATTGGAATTATAAAGTGACAGATATTATGGGAAAAAAGAAAGTTAAAGTGACAGATAATATGGGAATGAGAAAGTATATAATATAACGGATCTGGGTAAGGATCTGGGTCCTGCCCTTGGACCCAAACCCATATCCATTTTTTGACCATTGAACCCATATCCTTAGCCATATCCTTTGAGTCTAAAATTTGGAGACCCATATCCCTAAAAATAGACCTGAGTCTACAAATCTGGGCAGGGTCGAAGACCCATTGCCATCCCTGCTCCCGTCAATCCATTATACCAATTCAGCATTTGACCGGTTCTGGTCTTCAATTCAACTGCCAGCTTCTACTTTATTACCTCTGGTTTATTTATTTATTTTTCCCGCGTTGTTTATTACTTACTTAATCCCGTCCTGCCTGGTCCCACGAAAGCTCCAATCCACCTCTGTTCACCAACTTTACTTTGTTCCTCCTCCTGCTTCATCCCTCGATTCCTTTCTTGCTTGATTGCTGACCCCCACCAATTCAAGCAGGAAGACCCATTCTACTTCTACTACATCCCCTCTTTTCTTCTTCTTCTTCTTCTTCTTCTTCTTCTCTCCCACGTCTTTCTGTTGATCCTTCTCTTCTCCTCCTCCTGCTTTCCACAACCATGTTCCCTCTTCTCGTCTCTCTTCTTCTCTTTTCTCTCCTCCCCGCCTCACTTTCTCAACCCCCTCTAAGTAATCATTCTAAACTTTATGCTTTGCTCCATTGTTCTTCTCTTTCTTCATTCTATGCACTCTCTAACTCTTGGTTTATTTCCTTCTGATCAGGTTTTCGGATCAACTGTGGCTCCTCAGTTCCGGTTGACTTCGACAATCAGCAATGGCTGCCGGATTCCGACTTCATCGCTGTTGGAACCTCTAGAAAAGTTTCTAACCGATCTGTCTCACCAATTCTATCGACTATTCGGTCATTTCCCAATAAGGGCAACATCAACAAGAAATTCTGCTACGAGATTGGGCCGGTCATATGGTCCTCTACTTATGTGATTCGGACCACTTATTTCTATGGCGATGTTAACGGGGAGACTCATAAAAGTCCTCCGATTTTTGACCAAATTGTTGATGGGACTTTGTGGGGTTTGGTAAATACCACCGAAGATTATTCCAGTAAGAGGGTGACTTACTACGAGGGGGTTTTTCAAGCCGTTAAGAAGACTATCAGTGTTTGTCTTGGGGTTAACGAGCATACAGATTCCGACCCTTTTATATCGACAATTGAGATATTCATGCTCCCAGATTCTGTTTATAACTCCACTGACTTTGGCAAGTTTGGGCTGAGCTTGGTTGCTAGGCACAATTTTGGATATCAAGGACCAATCGTCAGGTGTGTTTTGATGTGCTCATCTGATTCTAATTTCACAATTCCCTTGAATTGAACCCTATGATTTCATGGACCAAATTTTACTAATGTAGGGTTTGATTTTGTGCTTGGTGTTTGACTAATTTATCTGCCCTTGTTTTGGCAATAACTGAGGGTTAGGTGGGTCTAATTAGTAAAAATCAAAATACAGCCACAACCGTTACTGTTCATGTGAATTGGTTTTATTTAGGAGTATGTTGGTTGGTTGGATTTTTGACTGTGTTTATGGTCGGACGATCATATGGTATAATTGTTATGTAGCTACATATATGCGCTTTTGTGAAACTTTCTCAACTGTAATGGTGGTGATGACAACTGCACTCCGTGGCACATGAAAGCTATGTAGGTGCAGGTCGTTTGTGTATGCTATAATTATCAAAGTCATCTCACTTCAAACTAATAATTGGCTTACTGATTGGAAGGTTTGTTTAGATTATTAATCTTTCATTATTTTCGAATGCCAGATTGCCAGATGATCCGTTTGATCGCTTTTGGCAACCTTTTGGACCAAACAATCCTGTTGCAGGAGTCGAGAATGTGTCGGTATCCGGTTTCTGGAATCTTCCACCGGCTAAGATATTTGAGACTCACTTAGTAGCTGATACGGGACCCTTGGAGCTTCAATGGCCACAAGGACTGCTTCAGAGTTCAATGTACTACATTGCTATGTATTTTGCGAATGACAATGTATCAGCATCCGGGAGGGTGTTCAGCATAAGCATAAATGATGTACCATACATCAGTAATCTCAGTGTGTCTTCATCGGGTGTTGCCGTATTTGCAACCCAGTGGCCACTTGCTGGTCTAACAAATATTAAATTCACTCCAGCTGCTGGGTCAGATGGGGGTCCTCTCATCAATGGTGGAGAAGTTTTTAGCATTCTCATGCTTGGAAGAAGGACCCTCATGCGTGATGGTACATTCCTGGATTTATTATTTTTCTTGTGCTCATGCTTGTGTAGTGAAGACCTAGTTATTGATTTACATATCTGGGATGGCTTAAACAGTGAGAGTCTCCTTTCTCTGCTGATTCTGATCATTCTTTCACTTCTTGCCAACAGTTGTTGCATTGCAAAACATCAAACGCAGCCTCAATAACCCTCCAGATGATTGGAGTGGTGAACCTTGTTTTCCTACTGGCTACTCCTGGACTGGGATCACATGTTCTAATGGTACTCGGATTCGTGTTATCGGAATGTGAGTTGTGATTCTTGAGCAAATTATTGTTTATCCTTAATAGCTGACAATTTACCCAATAAGCACTGATTTTCTCGTCTTGTATCCAGAAACCTGATGAATATGGCACTTTCGGGATCGCTATCTCCAGCGGTTGCCAATTTGACTGCATTAAATACATTGTAAGCCTCCGCTAGTTTGAGCAATGAATATTTTTCCTGTAATATTTGCTATATGTTGACTGTGATTTGCTTTTGACAGATTGCTTGGAAATAACAATTTATCTGGACCAATACCTTCCAGTCTAGGTGCTTTGAGGCATTTGCAAATACTGTAAGGGCCCCTTCTTTTGTATTTGTTTAGGTGGTTGGGCTGGCATGTATGCAACTTTGCATTCTCGTATCTATTTGCTTGTTTGTATGCATGTGACCAATGAGCACTTGTTTTATGCGTTCCATTGTTAATACGAATGGGTTTGTAGCTATTGTAAACAAGGTTGTTAAAATCGGGATCCTAACTCGAAACTATGGGGAAGTTAGGATCGGAAATTAGCCCATCTAGGATCGTGGATCGTGTGTAAATAGTAGAATCGTATCGAGGATTTTGGACCATAAAATCGTAGGATTGTAAATCAGGATCGAGATTTTAATAACTATGATTGTAGATATGTTGTAACAAGTTTGTGCTTTGCAAATGTAGCAATGTGGCATTCCTTAATTAGAATGTTACTGGTCAAAGTACTCTGCCTGTGATGGTGTAGAAGGATACTTCATCGTTGACAAATGCTTTCATGAATTTTGATGTTCTCAATGTCATCAAGAGAGCTCTTACTATTTGATGCTTTCTGAAACATAAATGTTTTCATGTCTTATGGAGTTGTTTCATTTTCAGGGGTTTGGAGAACAATCAACTTGATGGAACAATTCCTTCATCACTAGGAGCGGTCGAGGACTTGCGTGAACTGTAAGTCACTTCTCATGTGAAGCTTTATTATATTTTAGGAGTGTGGTAATCATTATATTCATTTGTATATGATATATGCAGAACTATTATGTTCAATCCTGATGAGAATTTACTTTGTCTTTGTTTTCTTGGCAAGCTACCCCTTCCTTTTTGTCCCTTAATTCTTTTCAGCCATTTTTTTGGGGGGTGGGGGGTGGGGATGAGTTGGAGGCAGGCAAAGAAACTTGTCAATAGTGCAAATGCAGGGCTGAACTATAACTTCACCATTCTTAAAAGCTACTTACTGGGATGGACGTAGTCGGTCATAACTTGTAGTGGTCTTGTGCAGAAAGTGGTTCAGAATTCGTCCTTGTATTAGAATTTGTTAAATGCACCTGGACCGTGTGGCTTTAGCTGTCTTAGATAGCTTAGGATTGCCATCTAATTCGTTCAAGCCCTGTAGCTTTGAACGATACTGATGAACAGGGTTTCAAAAAGTTTGACCCATGATGTTCAAGCAAATATAGGTAATCCCACACCATTCCTCCCCCCTTTCTGGTTAGGCTGTGCACTGAATGCAAAATCTCAACACCCACGAGTTAGAAAAAAGAAGTCAACCAAGGGAGAGAAAAGAGAGGAACTCTGAAGAGGAAGAAGTGGAAAAGTGAGAGAAAGCTAGCCACACAAGTTAGAAAGAGAAAGAGGAAGAGGAAGGAGGAGGAGGGTAGAAGAGGATAAAAAGAGGATCATTTGGAGGCGAGAGAAAGCAACAACTTAGGGTGCAAAAAGCCCAGGAGCTTTGCGCCCGAAGTACCGCTAAAACGCCCAAAAAAAGCCCAAAAAACTCGGGCTTTTTGTACGGGTTGGGCTTCAATGTGAAAAAACGCAAAGAGGTGCGCCCCGGCCGTGGTTTTTTAAACTAAGATTATATATATATAAAATAAGCCCAGGAGCTTTGCAGCCCCTAGATTTTCAACTTCTGGAGATGGGAGCCTCTACCAATTCCTTCTGTACCTTCTTGCATTCTACAAGTTCCTCCTTTTAGAATTTGACACCCATCAAAGTAGCGAGGTTGTGCTATGGTTCCACATTGATGAATACAAGAACCTAACATAAGCAACGGACACTTGGGAAATTTTATGAAGCAACAGGACACCAATTATACATATGTATTATGCTAGCGATGAAGCCATCTAAGAAGAAACCATGATACATTGAAAGGGATTGATAAAATAGCTTGAAGCATTAACGATGGGGTCATCAGTTGACTGTGAGAATTTCTGGTTTAGCAATTAATGAAAGATTCTAGAAAAGATCAATTCAGAAGTGCAACTATTACTGTTGAAATGACTAGTTGTCTTTTATGTGTCCTGGTATTGGACATTGTCTCTAGGTTCTAAATTTGGAACTCAGTAATTTACTTGCATCTAATGGTTTCATGTAGCCAAAACAGCTAAAAGTATTTATTGACAAAAATGTAATGATAACATAATTATTCAATTTTGCAGGCATTTAGAGAACAATAATTTGGTAGGAAATATCCCTCGAAGCCTTCTTCAGAAACCTGGCTTGAACTTTACGTAAGTCTCAAAATTTCTCGCCTTTTTATTTGGTATGCATTGTTTGTTGAACTAAAGTATTTGTTTTCGTTTTTAGGTTTACTCCCGGTAACAATCTTTCACTAGCCAATAAAAAGAGGTGAACCTTTATGCCCTAAACAAAAGTCACACGCCATGTATGGAAGAAACCATATTGTCAGTTGATTCAAACTTTTGCCTAATGCACATATGATTGAGGCTGGTGGATGTTATGTACCTAAACCTTTTGCTCTTTGCTATGAGTGTAGCACATCTCTGACACTGCTTGGTGAAGCTTATCTCTATTTAAGTATGAAAATAGCATTTAGTGACCTTTGTGGAGTGGGACTGTTGACACGTTGCACAGATAATTTTGAATAGTGATGCATCCTGACAAACTACAAGCAGGAAGCAAAGTAGTGCTTCAGTTGCATTACTGTGTTCTTTTATTGTTGTTTTTGTTTTCTTCCTATTTGTTCATGTGTAAATATATTAAGTATTAATATTGTAACATATCATTTGTTATACTTCTATCATATTACCATTGTGTTACTACACAACAGACTATCTGCTTGTGGTCATCGGTGTGATTTCAGGATCGTGATTTTGAATGTCATGTTTCTTGGTCATTCGAAATGTCATATTTCTTCATCATTTGGCTACCATGGTAAAGAGCGCCCCAATTTTGGTAATCTGTTATTTTATACGAGTCTAAAATTGATTGAGACAAAAAATATGGAATAATTAAATTTTATGCTTATAATTAAGGAATAGGTATAATTGATGTATTTGCTATGATAAAGTAGATATAAGCTTATCTGAATGAGTATTGGATTATAAACTTGATCGAGATTGTAACAATTTCAATCTTGACCAAGTTGGTGTTTATATCTCTAGAACAACACCACCTTATTGTTGTGTTTGTTGAGAGAGACTGCATTTGAGCCGTCAAATTTTTGACCCCTGATGGGGAGGTGTTGCAGAAATCCCCATAGCTCTTGGTTGGCATTAATCAGAGCAAATGCAATGGTGTCCCCGAATTTTAGAATGTAGGTAGGGGTCCACCCATTCCACATCACTCATCATTCCTACTTTTCGAAACTTCATGTTATTTATCTTACAACAATAAGAACTCATTCCTACGTTTTTGCCTAAAAGTATAATTTTACCTTTATTTTTCTTTTCTTAAGGTGTAAAAGAACACCATTTGGTTGAGTAAAAGAAACAAAAAGAGAGAGAGAGAGACAGAAAAATGCTGCAACGTTCCTGAGACCACGTTCTCAGTTCAGTGGTCTTGGCTGTAAAAAGAATGCCCATTTTTGGCATATGTTCCAATAGAGAAAATCCCACGCTGTATGTGGTCTCATGACAGGTTATAAGCTTGTATAGGCTTGGTACTCTAGTTGACTTTGATTTTGTAATCGCTTGGCCTTTGACTTGATATTTGTGTAAACTTTAACTTGATAGTCCATTTAAGTTGGTGATTTTGGTTAATGATTTAAAAGTCGTTACATTGACTTAGGAGTCGATTGTTGGCTTGCTGGCAATTTGGGTCTAATAAATTTATTTTGCTTATGCTTAGAATGGGGGAAAAGAATGCACAGAATAGAAAAAATGAAAACTTATTTGGGTCGAATAAATTTATTTAGTCAGGTTTACATTTTCTGTTCATTCCAGTAGCGCACAACATTTCTCAAAACCAACACTTTTATACCCCAAATCCAAACCAATGCGTTTTCAACATGTCCAATACTTTATAAATCAAAGAACACAATTTTCTTAACAAAAATAGACAGTCAAGTTTCAGATAATGTCCCCATCGGAATGCAAGTTCCGAAATCAATATAGAAATCAATAAAACCAGTAAAGTGCATCCAAAGGGGATTAGGGCATAGACATTACCTGAATATGGGATATACTTCACGTTGAAATTCACTTGAGCTTCTAATCGGGTAACTCGCTCGATCCTAGATTAAAAACGACCTAAAATCGATACTTCTATACTACTAGCTAATCACTTCCTATCTTATCTTAACCTTTCCCAAAGAGTTAGTAATTCAAAGAGCGCATTAAAGTAATGATATCACAACCAAGCTAGTTCATTAAAATCAAGCATAATGCACTCCAAACGTACCATAGAAATACATACTTACATAACATCATGTCAACAATAATTCGAATAAAACTAAGCTAATGTGTCCCTAAACATGTAAACTTGCATGACACTATTCACAAAAATTACAAATATGCCATTATATCATTTAAAAAGCATGCTACGTCATACAATCTTGTTCAAAACTACATTTTAGGGTTCCTAGCATGTTCCTAGGGTCAAGGCTTATTCAATCTAACCTAATAACATGAAAACTTAATAATTGTTTAGACCCAATTTTGTGTCTAAATAGCGCCCTAATTCTTAGACTTTTGACTCATTTCGTGTTTTAATTTCGTAACTTTTAATACGTTTTTGGTTATTTTGTGAAGTTTTTACTCAAAACGTGGTAAAAAGGGCCATTTTAGAGCCATTTTGGGAATCCCGAGGTTTCCCGGGTCTTGACCGGGTCAAAGGCGAAGTGAAGAGAAAGATTCAAGCCAGCCGAGGAGGACCGCAGCTGCGGTCCCATAGACAGTAGCTACGGTGGTCGACCAAGGCTGGGCAAGGAAACAAGTTACCCGAGAGGGACCGCAGCTGCGGTCCCTTAGACCGCACCCGCGGTCTTGCGAAGGGAGAAATCAAGAATCGCCTGAGCTTCGGAGGACCGCACCTGCGGTCTCCTTCGGGAATTAGAAAAGCTGTTATACGAAGTGCTGTGTTTTGAGTAACTAACTACAATTGTATATATTCCTCCTAATCGATTAGGTTTAGGGGGATTTTCTATTGTAATTTGAACACTTTAGCTTTCAATTAGAGAGAGATTAGTGGAATTTCTTAGTGATTAGTGAGTAATTACACTTGGTTTATTGCATTTACTGTGGATTTTATTGGAATTCCATTGAAGTTCTGAAGATTTATCTTATTCTTGGAGCTTGGATTTCTTATTATTCTGGATCATCCTTCCATTGGCATCAAATTAATGAGCATTTCTTACCCTTACTCTCTTTAATTCATCTATTTACTCTACAATCTCTGTTTTTGTTGTTTGGTGATTGTTGTTGCTTGATTATTGCTTGATTAACTTCGTTCTCTGTTTTAAGCATGAATAGTGAAGTTATTATTGTTGTTAGCATGATAGTTAAGATGATTAGAGGCTAGAACCCTTATGGGTTAGGGAGAAACTAAGGATGTGAATGGTTGATTTGGATTGGGTTAGCAATTTTAGGAGGTAATTCGCTGTGGAGTCAATTTCCTAATCTTATTCTTCCCTCAAGTGGGATGTATTCGATATCGAAAGCTGTTGAATACATCCAACACTTGTTGGAAGGTGGGAATTGGGATAGTTAACGCTCGCCCATGAGAGTGGAAAGAGGTTAACTAGAGAGTCCTGTTCCTTTTACCCTCTGGGTCCGTGGAGGACTTATAGGAAGTTAATCCGGATTACCTTGAAAAAGGGAATCCGGTGGGTTGTTTTAACGGGACTGTCATTTGATTCTATTGATTTATTGCTTTCTGATTGCGAAACCCCCGCCCTAATTGCCGTTTGCATCCCGAAATCTCCTGACACCCATAGTTTCCTTCTTGACTGAACTTTACCGTGTTTGTGTTCTGTTTTGCGCAGTCCTTACCTGAAAACCTCTTATCGTCTAGTGATCCTTCAACCTTACCTAAAGCCAGACTGCCATAGCCAAGGCCCCTAGCTCCTCGAGAAAGAACGATAAACAAAACCGGGGTACAAAAACCACGTTACACAAAATGGCGTCGTTGCCAGGGAGTAAGCGCACCTAGCTTAGCTCTTTGTCTATAGGTTGTTTAAGATCATTTCATTTGCTAGAGATTTGATATCCTTGGTTGTTGGGAACTTGATTCTTCTATTTGTTCTTTTTGTGCATGCACACTCGATCTCGATGAGGCCGAACGCCTAAAACTCCACCGATTTCGAATCCGGAAAGTATTATTCGCAAGGCAAACGCTGGATCGAGACGGGAAAGGCGACAAAGGGAGCAAGTGAGAGTTGAAATTCCAATGGCTGAGGGAGAAGCAAGTCCACCTCGTATCTTAACATCATATTCGTTACCATCGTCGGATACAGGAGGCGATCCCATAATATTACCTACATTACCACCAAATGCATCGTTCGAGTTTAAACCATATTTACTGGAGATATTTGAGAACACTCCGTACCATGGAGGAGAACATGAAAATCCCATCGATCACATCAATAGGTTCGAGCAACGTATCGGTTTCGTGCAAATGAACGGAGTTTCCGCCGAATACATGAAGCTGAAGTTTTTCCCACTCACTTTGAAGGGAAAAGCATTATTGTGGCTCAACACGTGTCCACCGGGTACTTATTCTACATGGGATGCCCTCAGTCGTGATTTTCTTCAAAGGTTTTTTCCCAATGATGAGACGTGTCGTCTGAGGCAAGCCATTATGAGTTTTCAACAAGAGTTCGGTGAGTCATTATTCGAAGCATGGGGGAGATTCAAAGGTCTCCAACGGAGGTGTCCTCACCACAATCTGGAGGATTGGCTACTTTTACATCATTTTTACTCGGGATTATGTAGCTCTTTGCGAGAATCTATCGATCATGCCTCCGGTGGCATGTTTCTCAAGAAGACGGTGGATGAAGCAAACGTATTTCTCCATGAGTTATCTCAAAACTCTCCACATTGGGGAGGCGGTCGTGGTCCGAAAGATGGAGGTCCTTCTTTAGAGAGCAACCCTACGATTAAATTTCTTATGAATGCCGTATTTGCAACAGAAGAAGGCATTGGAAGAGACTACGAGGCAAGTAAAGGCAGCTCAAGAGGTACCTATGCTTATTCCGGATGTCAGAGTTCTTATGCGTGATTTTTTTGGAGGGCAACATTCTTTGCAACAGTGTGAAGAGTACCAAGCCGAGCAAGTTCAAGCAATTTATCCTAATAATAACCTGTCCTATTCCACACATAACCCAATTCGTCCTCGTGGAAATTATGCCTATAACCAACAAGCTCCACAAAACCAAAACCCACCCCCCGGTTTCTAAAATCAAAACCGCCGCCAATATCAACAAAACCCTCACCATGGTCAAACTTCCCAAACACCCAAACCACCACAACAAGAATTTTCCATCGAGCAAATTTTACAAAAGATCTCTTTAACTCAAGATAGAGATCAAGCACGCATCAAAAATCTTGAGTTACAACTTGCTCAAATGTCGCAACAATCTAAGCCTATCCAATCCCTTCCTAGCCAACCCCAACCAAACCCTAAGGGGCAGTTGAATGCGATTACATTGAGGAGTGGTAGGGAGGTTGAAGGCCCTAAGTTGGTGGAGAAAGATGCTTTGGGAGAAAAAGAAGGTGATGTGGTGGATGTTACGGAGGAGGAGGATTTGATGGAGAAATAGGAGAGTGAGTTTGTTTTGGTTGGAGGAGATGAGGAGGTACATGAGGAGGAGGATTTGATGGAGAAATAGGAGAGTGAGTTTGTTTTGGTTGGAGGAGATGAGGAGGTACATGAGGAGGAGTTGGATGAATCTAGGAAGGGGAAAGGAGTAGTGGTGGAAGAGGAGTCGATCCAAGTCATTGAGAAACCGAAGCTACCGCCGGTTCCATTTCCCGAGCGGTTGGCAAAGCCCAAGTCCGATGCGAAGTTTTCAAAGTTCATCGAAATGCTCAAAAAGCTTCAAGTGAACATTCCATTCCTAGATGCTATTTCCGAGGATCCATCTTTCAAGAAGCATTTGAAGGAGCTTCTCACTAGCAAAAGGAGAATTCAAGAGAAGTCAACTATCCACTTGACTGCTGATTGTAGTGCTATTATTGATAACAAAACTCCGGAGAAGTTAGCTGATCCCGGAAGTTTTTCTATTCCTTGCACTATAGGTGATATGCGGATTGGTCGCGCTCTTTGTGATTTAGGGGCTAGCGTAAGCGTTATGCCTTATTCTATATGCAAGAGGTTGAATCTCAATGATTTAACTCCTACGACCATCAATCTTCAATTAGCCGATCGCTCTGTGTGAAGACCCATGGGTATATTGGAGGATATTCCTGTCCAAGTGGGTAGATTTTTGATACCTTGTGATTTCGTGATTTTAGAGATGGAGGAAGACCACAACATTCCTATTATTTTGGGAAGGCCATTCCTTGCTACGACCGGAGTGATAATAGATGTGAAACATGATAGTATGTCATTGAATGCTGGTGATGAGAGCATTATTTTTAACCTCGAGGGATCCTTGAAAAATCCTTCGTATGGGGGTTCATGTTATGTTATCGATATGATGGAAGTACTAGTTGATGAATATCTTGAAGAATCTCATTTACTTGAGTCTACTTGGACGACCCATTGGGAGCTTGTCTATTAGAATCTTTCCAATTTGAGACCGACGGCACCGACATCACGTTTCTCACTAACCTTCTTGATTCATCACCAACGCATGAGGAGATTACTATTGATGAGCCTCATATTGAGTGTATGGAGATTCAAGAAGTGATCTGCAAGGGTATGTATTCTTCCCAAGCTAAATCCTCTACTTCTTCTTTAGAGCTTAAATCTTTACCCCCTTCCTTGCAATATGCTTTCTTGGACGATGAAAAATCTTTGCCTATTATTGTGAATGCTAAGTTGCATGATTATGATTTGTCCAAGTTGCTTGATTTGTAGAGAAAGCATAGGGGTGCTTTAGGTTATAAAATTGAGGATTTGAAAGGTTTGTCCCCATCCATTTGTATGCATTCCATTGATTTGTTTGAAGATGCAAAACCAACTAGGTAACCGCAACGTAGATTGAATCCTAATATGCAAGATGTGGTTAAGAAAGAAGTAGTTAAATTGTTGGCTGCTGGGATCATCTTCCCCATCGCAAATAGCGAATGGGTAAGCCCGGTTCAGTGTGTGCCAAAGAAGGGCGGGATGACAGTTGTTGAGAATGAAAAGAAAGGGCTAGTTAGTACCCGAACCGTCACGGGATGGCGGATGTGCATTGACTATCGCCAGTTGAACAAAGTGACCAAGAAAGACCATTTCCCTCTCCCCTTCATTGACCAAATGTTAGAGAGGTTGGCGGGTCATTCATACTTTTGTTTTTTAGATGGGTACTCAGGTTTCTTCCAGATTCCAATCCATCCCGCGCATCAAGAAAAGACTATTTTACTTGTCCATATGGTACATTTGCTTATAGACATATGCCATTTGGTTTGTGCAATGCGCCTGGAACATTTCAACGATGCATGATGGCCATTTTTAGTGACTTCATTGAGCAATGTATGGAAGTTTTTATGGATGATTTTTCTGTCTATGGTAATACCTTTGATGATTGTTTGGCTAACTTAGAGAAAGTTCTTATTCGTTGTGAGGAGGTCGACTTAGTTTTGAACTGGGAAAAATGCCATTTCATGGTAGAAGAAGGTATTGTTTTGGGGCACTTAATTTCTTCAAGGGGCATCGAAGTTGACAAGGCAAAAGTTGAAGTAATAGAGCGCCTACCACCCCCGGTTTCCGTTAAAGGGGTGCGTAGTTTCCTTGGCCATGCTGGCTTTTACCGCCGGTTCATCAAGGATTTTTCTAAAATCGCTCGTCCTTTAACTGATCTCTTGTGCAAGGATGCCCCATTCTCTTTTACTGATGAATGTCTCGAGTCCTTTTTCAGGTTGAAGCAAGCTTTGATATCCGCGCCGGTTGTCCAACCTCCGGATTGGAAATTGCCTTTCGAGATTATGGCCGATGCGAGCGATTTCGCAATTGGAGCATGTTTGGCTCAAACCAAAGAGAGGAAGCCGCGGGTCATCTACTATGCAAGCCATGCGCTTGATAACGCACAGAAAAATTATACGACCACGGAAAGAGAGCTCTTGACCATTATCTTTGCTCTAAACAAATTTCGGCAATACCTCATGTTTTCCAAGGTTGTTGTGTACACAGATCATGCCGCAATCAAGTTCTTAATGGGGAAGAAAGAAACGAAGCCAAGACTCATTCGTTGGGTCTTGCTTATGCAAGAGTTCGACTTGGAGATTCGTGACAAGGTCGGGACTAAGAATGTTATAGTCGACCACCTATCGAGGATCCTTGTTGATTTGGATGATACTCAACTCTTTTCTGGATGAACACCTTATGTCTGTCAAGAATTCTCACCCATGGTACGCCGGTATCATCAACTACTTGTCTATGAGGTGATTCCTCAAAATTTGACCCCGCATCAAAGGAAAAAGTTCTTTCATGACGTGAAACATTTCTTTTGGGACGATCCATTCTTGTTCCGTTTATGTAATGACGGAATGTATAGAAGATGCTTACGTGAGAGTGAAGTGAAGTCCGTGTTGACACATTGCCATGAGTTCCCGGTTGGAGGTCATGGTGGATCTCAAAAGACGGCCGCGAGAGTCCTACAAGCCAGTTATTGGTGGCCGACCCTCTTTCGAAATGCTTATCTTCATGTTAAGTCATGCGATAAATGCCAACGATCCGGAAATATTTCCTGGAAAAATGAGACGCCACTGACTTTCATTCTCAAAGTGGAAGTTTTCGATGTGTGGGGGTTGGATTTTATGGGTCCCTTCCCGTCATCCAAGGGTCATCAATACATTCTTGTGGTGGTAGACTATGTATCGAAATGGGTTGAAGAGATCCCATGCGTGAGATGCAATGGAAAGTCCGTGTCAAGATTTTTGAAGAAAGTGATTTTTCCAAGATTTGGAATTCCGAGGGTCATTATTAGCGACAATGGATCTTATTTTATTGAGAAGAGGTTTGAGTCCCTCTTAGCAAAGTGTGGTATTCACAAAAGAGAACTCCTTTATCACCCGCAAACACAAGGGCAAGTAGAGATTTCAAATCGTGCTATTAAGGAGATTTTGGAGAAGACGGTTAATTCCTCACGAAAAGATTAGTCGGAGAAATTAGATGATGTCTTGTGTGCATATCACACCGCTTTCAAGACGCCAATAGGGACTACACCGTACCGCCTTGTCTACGGGAAAACATGTCATTTTCCCGTAGAACTTGAACACAAGACGATGTCTGCGATCAAAAAGATGAATTATGATCTCAAGGCGGCCGGGGCGAATCGTTTGTTCCAATTGGAGGAGCTTGAGGAATTGAGACGACACTCCTATGAAAACAACATGATTTACAAGGAGCGAACCAAGGCATGGCACGACAAGAGATTGAACTATCATGATTTTGTAGTTAGTGATAGAGTCTTCAATTCGAGGCTCAAACTCTTTTCCGGCAAGCTAAGATCGAGATGGTCGGGGCCTTTTGAAATCGTAAAGATCCTTCTTGTCGGAGTTGTTGAGCTTAAAAATGCGAATGAAGATTGTTTCAAAGTCAATTCGTCAAACATCAAGCCATACATCATGGGAAAAGAGTACGCGGGGACAGTTGTGGTGTTCCTCGCTGATTTCAATAGCTGAACGGATGGGTTAGGTCGAGCTAGGACCTAAAACAAGTAACCGGAAGGAGGTACTAGTTACTTTCCTTTTCTTTTAGTGTTTTCTTTTATTTCTTGCATTTTCTTTTCCAATGTTCTCGTTCTATTTTTGTTTGAGTTTGAGGAAAAAGAAAGAAAAAGAGTGAAACAAAAATCTTAGAAAAGAAGAAAGAAAAAAATTGAGAAAAAACGAAAAATTCGAGTGTGAGAAAAAGACTTGTGAAGGAAAAGATTCATCGAGGTTTCGAGCGTTGAAAGTCGTTCTTGAATGTTGTTGAGTGTGTAAGAAAAGAGGGTTGATAATGAGGAGAGTAGAATTTTAGGACTTAACATTATTTTCAAGTTTTTGAGTCTTGTAGGTGCAGGGCATAGACAGGGGAAGACCGCACCTGCGGTACATAGGGTCGCAGGTACGATCCTAGTAGTGCAACCCGAGAATTTCAAAGAGTCCAGCAGGAGACCGCACCTGCGGTAGTCTGGACCGCACCTACGGTCTCAGGAAGACATTTTTCTTCGCATGAGGTTTCCAGCAGGAGCCCGCATGACCGCACCTGCGGTCTGTCGAAAAACTGCGAAATATTTCGGGGCTTAAACCTTTCTCCCTCTTATTTTCTCTCATTCTCTTTCTTACTGACACACTCGAAAAACCTCTCTTCAACCCTAAACCCTAGAATCTTGTCCCAAATACTCCAAATCCTTCACAAATTCCTTCTCCCCTCTCCATTTCCACGCGTTTTTTGTGCCCTAGCTGCGTTGTTCACCATTTTCGCACCATTTGAGGAGCTTTTCAAGTGCGAAAGCTGGGTTTTATTCTTGGTGGGGTTCGAAAATGGCGTGGAAAGGTTCCCAAGTCCTCAATTCAGGTATTCCTTGTTCTTTTATGCATCAAAGCTCATTTTCTTGCTAATTATGGGTGATTTTTTGTGCACATTTTCATCTTTTGTTCCATGGAAATCATTGGGATGTTCTTGGTTGAGGCTTGGAAGTGTTAAATTGGTTGTGATTGTGTATGGAGTTGGTGATTGGAGTTTAGTTGGTGATTTTTCTTGATAGAAATTAGGGTTTAGGTATTGATTAAGTGCAAATTGTTCTTGTGGTTGCCCTATTGTCTCTTGTTTGTTCAAAATGGGATGATCTAAACGAGCCCGAACCAAGCAAGAACCGACCCCTCCTCCATCTTCGTCAGTGGAACCCGACAAGAACCGCTACAAAGCACAACCCGCCTCCTTGATTAAATGTGACCCGAAGGTGAAGGTTACTTTTCGGGATGAGATGCATAAACAGAGGTATGCAAGGTTGAAACAGAGGAAGATTTGTGCTCCCGATATTTATGATGAGCAAATAGCGAAAGATATCTATTGCAAGCCGAGCATGGACTTCTTCATCGAAACTTTGGGTTGGGAAGTTTTCGTCACCATCAGTGAGCCTATTGTAGATCAACCGGTGCTCGAATTCTTGAGCTCTTTAGTGGTAAAGAAGGATGGCACATCGAATGCGTCTTTTACTTTGCGGGTTGCTAAGGAGGAAGTTGAGTGTTCAGTCCAGGATCTTTGTGATGCTTTGGGTCTCCCTGTGGATGGACTGTACTACGGAGAGTGCGTTAGATTTAATGAACAAGAGGCAATGAAGGCTCTCACCTGTTGGCGGAGGCGATATCCAAAGTCTCGGAGTCGTCAATCGAGGATTCATTGCCCGAATAACTCCAAAGCCCGGGACTTCTGCAATCTAAGTGTTCGACTCTTCCATCGAATCATTTCAAGTTCTGTCTTCGACCGTGACATTGGGCGATCAAACATCCGCAAAGATGATCTTTTCGTCATCTTCAACGCAATCAATGGTCGTCGTGTCAACACCGGCTCTTGCATTCTCCACTATCTTGGGGAAATCAGCCTCGAACTCCGCAACATGACCATTGGCATGGGTTATATAATCTGTCACTTTCTCAAGAGGAAAGGCTTCGTGTCTTACCTCGCCAAATGGACATCACGGTATTTCCCCGACCCTATTGACGGTGTGAGATTGCGAAAGATGGAATTCTTGGAGAAACACAAGATGCAAACCCTATACCGCCACGAGTACGGCTCCCACAGTATCGCGATTCGAGTGGATCATGATCATGCTGAAGAATGGTTGGATGTCACCGACCAACGAAACTGGTCGTGTGGGCAAAGGTACGGAGGTCACCGAATAGTGGGTGGTCCTTTTGAACCCGTGGAGGGGAGTGAAGAGGAAGAGGAGGAAGAGGAAGAACAAGAGCAAGGCGAAGATGTAGGTGCAAGCCAAGCTGGAGATTCTACATTGGAGCGTATCAGTGATCAACTCAAGGAACTACACAATGAGTTCCAAGAGCAGTGAGAATTAATCCAAAACCAACAAAGTCTGATTGAGAATTTGCAAGAGCTTCTTGAGGCACAACAAGAGATCCTTGTTGGCATTCAATCGCAGCTCCAACCCCATCCTCCTCCGGGAGGATCCGCTTGAGGGACAGGTTGTAAGTGTCCCCGCCCCCACTTGATCCTTTTCATTGTTTTTCATGTTTTACTTTGTAAAATGTAAGTGTGAGGGGGTGCTCATTGGGGGGTTGGACGGGAAGGCTTTGTGGTTTTGGTGTGTTAATGTCTCAGGTCCTTTTGGCTTGTTTTGGTGTTGCTCTCAAGGTTGGTTAGACATGGCTTGTGGTGGTCTCTTGATTGTATTTTGGTTATCTTTTGGTCGTAGTTGGGATGTCTTGGTTGGTTGGTAGTTGTTCTTTTGGCCGGTGGTGGTTTATTTTGCCTGGTGTCGGGTGTATTTTGGGCAAGGATGGTTATGGTGGCATGTAATGAACGGTCGTTATTAATGAAATGAAATGAATGAAGTTTGTTTGGTCAGTTTGAGATGAGTTTCACCCTTATTTCCAACCTCAATGAGTGAGATTCGGGGATAAGGCATGTCAGTGGCAATGTATATATTGTTAATAGTTTTCTTTTCTTTTTAGTTTCTCTTTGCTTAAAATTTTAGTTAGATAGTTTTTCTTTTGAGTTTGTTTTCAATCTAGCATGTGAATTTCGTTATGTATAAAGTCGTCTTTTGCTCTAACATCATTTTGATTCAATTGAACGACGACTTCGGATCACGGTTTAGACATTTATGAAGAGTCCGAGGTAATATCTTTCCACCTTGCTCTCTCTTATGTGAATTGTTATTTTGATTCGTCGCATGTTTGATTTTCTTTTGGGTGGCGAACCCCTTTTGAATGTTTGTGTTGGGTTTATTTTGTTGTTGGAGCCGTGTGGGCTCGGGTCGCCACCATTTGTAGATTAGCTAGTTTGTTTGTTTGTTTCTCTAGGTCCTCTACCCTTTTTCATGTGACACCTTCCCACAATGAGGACATTGTGGAGTTTTAAGTGTGTGTGGGGGGGGGGGGGGAGGGGGAGGGGGGGAGATATTTGTTTCAAGGGTAGATCACCTAGTTCTTATGTTTGTTTTTTCGTAGTTTTCGCCTAAAATCTATAAAATTTTTGTGTGAAAAAGAAGAGAAAAGGGAGTGAAAGCTTTTAAAAGTTTTCTTTTGTTTTCGTTTTCGCTTTGTTTTTGCTTTATTTCTTGGATCTTATTGTCGAAATTGAGAAGCCGTTCTTAAACTTCTTTAAAAGAAACCGGTCTGAGCGTTTTCGACCCTATCTCTAGTGCTAGTCATGACTTATCTCTTTAGATGTCCTTCATTGAGTGTCTAATGAGACCTCCGACTCCTTTCACGTTCTGGTTGAAACCGGGAGATTCTAGGGGTTTGTGTCCGAGCTTGTTCTTTTTCCCTGTTAAGCAAAAGCAAAAGCAAAGTCAAAAAGAAAGAAAAAAAGAAAGAAAAGAACTAAATAACCGGAATAAGTGGGGTGTGTCGGCTGAACGACATCAACCACCATACACTTAGCCAACCTACACGGGCCCGGTATTAGCAGTACGACGCTATTACCCCTTAAGCTCCTCCTATATCAAATTTTCGACGGAGGTGTGTATGGAAAAGACTGTGTTGGGAGGGTAAACCCCAAATTAAGGGTCGTCCAATTCCCGAAAGTAAGGCTAATACCGACCTTTAAAAAGCAAAAGAAAAAAAAGAAAGGTTTAAGCGTTAATAAAGTGTGGGACATCTCCTTGCATCACCTACGGCCCTCACCAAGCCAAGGGCGACCAAATGCGAGGAAAGGCAACTCTTTTCTTTCCTTGTTCGTTTCGTTGTTTTTGAGCTCGGGCATGAGTCTTTGGAGTCTTTTGGAATCGGTTAGAACTCACTAGCACTTATGCACATGGGGTTTTTGCTTGGCATTAGGTGTAGGACATCAAAAATCTCAAAGACTGACTTTTATTTGGGATAGGTGCTCGTAAGATGCTCATAACGGTTCCTTTTGGAGGTTTAATAATGTTTTCCTAATTTAGATTTCGAGAATCCTTTGAAGCGAAGCTTTTGTTTATTTTCCTTTTGTTTTCGTTGGATTTGTTTTCACATTCCCTCTCTCCTTTTTCTTTGGCTTTTGTGGGTGTAGCCGCTACAAACCCTCACGAGTCCATCTCGTCCACCCGGGCTGCCGGGGGGCTCAAAGGGCTTGGTGCATACGCTTAATGCACTCGTTTCTCTCCCACGACAGAGGAGTTTGTGTTAGCTTAGTTAGTTTCTTGTTTTGTTTTGCTCAGGACGAGCAAAAGTTTAAGTGTGGGGGGGGTGTTTAGACCGAATTTTGTGTCTAAATAGCGCCCTAATTCTTAGGCTTTTGACTCGTTTCGTGTTTTAATTTCGTAACTTTTAATACGTTTTTGGTTATTTTGTAGATTTTGGAGTTTTTACTCAAAACGTGGTAAAAAGGACCATTTTAGAGCCATCTTGGGAATCCAGAGGTTTCCCGGGTCTTGACCGGGTCAAAGGCGAAGTGAAGAGGAAGATCCAAGCCAGCCGAGGAGGACCGCAGCTGCGGTCCCATAGACAGCAGCTACGGTGGTCGATCAAGGCTGGGCAAGGAAACAAGTTACCCGAGAGGGACCGCAGCTGCGGTCCCCTAGACCGCACCCGCGGTCTTGCGAAGGGAGAAATCAAGAATCGCCTGAGCTTCGGAGGACCGCACCTGCGGTCTCCTTCGGGAATTAGAAAAGTTGTTATACGAAGTGCTGTGTTTTGAGTAACTAACTACAGTTGTATATATTCCTCCTAATCGATTAGGTTTAGGGGGGCTTTTCTATTGTAATTTGAACACTTTAACTTTCAATTAGAGAGAGATTAGTGGAATTTCTTAGTGATTAGTGAGTAATTACATTTGGTTTATTGCATTTGCTGTGGATTTTATTGGAATTCCATTGAAGTGCTGAAGATTTATCTTATTTTTGGAGCTTGGATTTCTTATTATTCTGGATCATCCTTCCATTGGCATCAAATTAATGAGCATTTCTTACCCTTACTCTCTTTAATTCATCTATTTACTCTACAATCTCTGTTTTTGTTGTTTGGTGATTGTTGTTGCTAGATTGTTGCTTGATTATCTTCGTTCTCTATTTTAAGCATGAATAGTGAAGTTATTATTGTTGTTAGCATCATAGTTAAGATGATTAGAGGCTAGAACCCTTATGGGTTAGGGAGAAACTAAGGATGTGAATGGTTGATTTGGATTGGGTTAGCAATTTTAGGAGGTAATTCGCTGTAGAGTCAATTTCCTAATCATATTCTTCCCTCAAGTGGGATGTATTCGATATCGAAAGTTGTTGAATACATCCAACACTTGTTGGAAGGTGGGAATTGGGATAGTTAATGCTCGCCCACGAGAGTGGAAAGAGGTTAACTAGAGAGTCCCGTTCCTTTTACCCTCGGGGTCCATGGAGGACTTGTAGGAAGTTAATCCAAATTGCCTTGAAAAAGGGAATCCGGTGGGTTGTTTTAACGGGACTGTCATTTGATTCTATTGATTTATTGCTTCCTGATTGCGAAACCCCCGCCCTAATTGCCGTTTGCATCCCAAAATCTCCCGACACCCATAGTTTCCTTCTTGACTGAACTTTAGTCGTGTTTGTGTTCTGTTTTGCGCAGTCCTTACCTGAAAACCTCTTATCGTCTAGTGATCCTTAAACCTTACCTAAAGCCAGACTGTCATAGCCAAGGCCCCTAGCTCCTCGAGAAAGAACGATAAACAAAACCGGGGTACAAAAACCACGTTACAATAACAACAAGGAAAACTTAATAACCACATGAAACATAATACTAATACTAATAATATGAAACTTTAATACTAATAACATGAAACCTTAATACTAATAACATGAAACTTTAATACTAATAACATGAACTTTAATACTAATAACATGAAACTTTATAATAATATGGAAAACTAATAATAACATGAAAACTTAATAATAATACAAAAACTTAATAATAACTTGGAACTTAATAATAATAATAATATGAAACTTAATAATAACTTGGAACTTAATAATAATAATATGAAACTTAATAATACTTATGAAAACTTAATAATCATAAGAAAACTTAATAAAATCACAAAACTTAAAATTAATAATATGAAACTTACTAGTAGTAATAATATGAAAACTTAATAAAAATATGAAATATCAAAGACATGCTTTAACATGGATTTCCTACTCCTATCATGTTTCTACAACTCTTAAAACAAACACTCCTTGCATAAAAACAAGACATTAAACACTTAAATATCACTTAAAATACATTAAACCCTAATAAATTCTAACAAAACCCTAGTTCATACTTACTTCAAACCTAAGCAAGAATAATCTTTTAGGATTCAAGCATGCATAGCCCAAACTAATACCCAAGTGAACCCTCATTTTTCACCACCATTTCACCACCACCACCACACACACTTTAACGCACACACAAACACACCAACATTCGAACAATAAATACAAGAGAGAGAGAGAGAGAGAGAGAGAGAGAGAGAGAGAGAGAATTTTATACTGGAAGAGGGAGGGGACAACCAGAGAGTGGTGGCGTAGGTGGTGGTTCTCGGTCGACGGAGGGTGGAGGCGACTGCTCAGAGGTGGTGGAACATGAGGTTTCGTCGGCGGGTAGCGGTGGTCGAAGTTTGAGTAGCAGCTGCGTGAAACCGAGGCTCAAAGGTTCGCCAGAGTAGTGGACGGTCTTGGGTTGGTCTTCAGAGATGGGGGTGTCGCCGGTGGACGTCGGAATGGTCGGAAGCAGCTCGGCGGTCGGCTTGGCGGTAGCAGCTTTGCAGCAGCTCGGGGTCAGAAAAGAGGGGGGTTTCGGTGGTGTTATGGGTGGGGTTCTTGGTGGCGCAGCAGTGCGGTGGCGGCCGGAATGGTGCGTTGGAGGTCGGAGTGTGGTGGGTGGTGACCGGCAAAATGAAAGGAGGGAGGAGGGAGATGGAGGATAGTGATGTGATGGTGATGAAGACAGGGAGGGGACTCGCGTAGGGCTCGATATAAAAAAAATGCATAGTTCCCAACAGTTATAAAGAGGAAGGGAAGAGAGAGAGGGGGGAGGGGCGTAGGAGAAGATTGGGGTGCATACACTGGTTTAAAATTTTCAAAAGGAGGGAAAAATTAGGGTATTTTAGAGGGAAAATTAAGTTAGAGAGTTAGTAAAAAAAACCTAGATTTATTTAACACATCTCATAAAAAAACTCTCTCCTAACAACACCTTTTCTAAAACAGATCCTACAAACAGATCCTAATAAAATTAACCGATAACCGAAAATTCCCTAATTGATATTTTTCAGTTACTAAAATTTCCAAGTAACCCACTGTAGACACCGAATTTTGTACCGGGACAAGTGTACAAGCCGAGAGCAACAAGAAAAGGGGCTAGAAGGAAAACAAAGTCACTGGGCCTCCATCAATCAAAAGCCATCGGGCCAACCCACCACAAAAAACCTTCATTTTTCGCCCTTTCAACATATATATGCCAACCATTTCTAATCCCATTTTTTCCACAAGTCTTGTTGGCCCTATTTATTTTGATAAGAGTAAAGTACACATCATAAGCTTTCCAACGCCTTTTGAATCGCTTCAATCGGAGTCCGGATGAAAGAGTTATGACCGTTCGAAGTTGCACTTAGCCAGTTTCAAAAGCCAAGCGTCCTACACCAACTTTTAGGCCCAGAAACCAGGCCCAACAAGCGAATCCGGCCCAGGGAAATTGAGCAAAGGCCGCTTGACCTTTCCAGAAAGAAGTGGCCCGCCTTTGTCCGCCACATCATCGATCCGTGTCTTTGAACCTCATAGGCTGCATGACCTTTGCGAATTTATTTGATTTTGGCGTCAGTTTTCCCAAGGCTATCCCTTGATCATAGTCCACATATGTTGACCACGGTTGACCAAAATAATTGCCAAAGGCCGGTTGACCTATGGGCTTGCATGGAGGGGCATGATTTTAGGGATGTGTCTCTCATCCTTCCCTCCAAAACGCTCATCCCCCACCTATAAATACCTCATCATTTTCACTCATTCATCATCAACTATCACCACCATACTACCAAAACTCTCTTAAAATTCTCTCCATATCCATGTCACTCTCTCTCTAATTCTTCAACATAATCTCCCTTATTGTCATCATATTATCATCCATACACCATCATTTTAACCGTTATTACATTCACCCTTTCATTTAAGCTCCAAAACCGAGGGCAAGTCAAACAGGTCGATCATCATTTCATTCTTATCCTCCATCAAGCAAGGTTTTCTCATATTGGCTATTGTATTTTAGTCATGTAATTCGTGCTTTAATTATTTGTACGCTTCTCTTACAGAAAACCTCTTTGCTTTAATATTGCATGTTCAAGAATATAACATTATGAAATTTATTAAACTTCTCCCCGCTATTTTCATTTCAAGTTCAATTTTAGTAGAGTCTGTTTTCTAACAGGTGAATTCGAGAATTCTTTTAATTCTCGAATTCGTAGCCTTGCCCACGGACTTGGAATTTGGGTCGTAGACTGGAGTTATTTTTATTTCCTTTGGTTTGTCGATTCCCTTAAATCGGCTGGCGACTCTTATTTATAACCATTTTTATTATTATCCATGCATGTTTGTTACACCAAAAAATTTATAAAATTGTCTTATATTTATTTTTTCCTAACCCATGGCCGACCCAAAAGAAATGGTGTACAAATTGTCATAGGTCACCTGGCCTTTGACAATTTTCCCATTTTTCTGTTGAGCCAGTAGGAAAGCGAGCCCAGCAGAGGGAGTGTCATAGGTCACGCGGCCTATGACCCCCTCTGGTGGCCCGTATCCTCTCTTTTGGGCCCAAGTTCATATATAATTAATATAAGGTCATTAATAAAATAGTTCGGTGTAATTTCATGTGTGTTGATAATAAAATTGGTCCTTAAATTAATAAAAGTCCCTCCTCTCGAAAACGTTTTCGAAAAGTAAAAATATCCTTATTTAAGGATTAAGCAACCTTAGTTGGCTCCCGATCACCTAAGTAGCGCATACGAAATCGATTCCCCGATTGGGAAATTTTCGGGTCCTACAGATTGGCGACTCCACTATGGTCTTAAACTTAAAAAGAGGGTAAAACTTGAACAAATCGAGTTGATTTGAAATTGTAAAAGGGAGAATTTGATTTATTTCACAATTTTATTATTTTTTTAGGTATTTTGCATACTGGGGCACTCGACGGGTCTTTTGACACGGGAGCGCAAAGGCGACGGTTTAAGAAAAACTAGGACTCTTAGCCGAGAGAGGGCGGCCACTACTCGTGTGATGCACCCTACATCGCCAAGCATTTGGCCTCTCCTCTCCCCGTGTTATACTCCAAGGCTTCCTTGAAGACCGACGAGCAACACCTCACACACTTTACCAACAAATTTTACAGGTGAAGTGCGCGCACCGAGGCGAGAATATGCGGTAGGCCATATTAACCCAACCATAGAAATCCATGAAAGTAAAGCCCTGGTTTAGGGTACCACTCATGTTGTATGCTATGTGTATATGTGTTCCCCTTCCCCTTTTCCTTTTGTAAAGAGTCCACCCTAGTTTAGAGGCCTCGTTCTAGTCCATATAAAATTCATTGGGTTGAGAAGAGGATTATTTATTAATTAGCATAATTAACCCAAAGGCATTATGGCTAGCTCGATGGAAGGGCCCATTTATGTACAAGGGTTGATAATTTTAGTTAATAAATAAAAATTGGCTCACCTTTGATGATATTATATGACCCTTTACGATGTTCTCTTAATAAAGGTCCAAAAAAAAATCTGACTAAAGTCTCAACAAAGTTAATGGATAACGTCTTAGACTGCATAATAGTCACTAAGCTTGAGTAAATTAATTTATAGATTTAATTATTAAATCCATCACATTTATGGTCATCCCGTTGATAGGCCCAACCATATTGGGTTTACCAATTAAGCTTATAAATTAATTATAACTCGCTTATTGTTGGTTTTATTCAGTCCTTTGCAATATCCATTTTCTTTGAGTAAATAAATAAAGCTTGTTGTATGTGTAAATATGTGTCTGTATGTTGGGTCTTTATTAGAGTTGGACCTAATTTTGAGATATTATTTTAGTCCGCATAATGATCGTTGGGTTTGAGAAGAAATAAGTTTATAGACTCGATTAATTAACCTTAAATTTTACGGTCGGCCCGTGGTGAGGCCCATCCGTTTTAAAGGTTAATTATCCTTGTTTATCAATTCATTTTAACTCACCTTTGATGATTTTATTCGGTCATTCTCAATATTCTCTTACTCATGGTCCAAAAAAAAAGATTAATAATTAAACAAAGTCAGTGTGTTGTTCTAGCCCGCGCAATAGTCTCAGGGTTAGAGAAAATAAATTTATAAACTTGATTATTAAGTCAAACAAATCCATGGTCGGCCCGTTGTTAAGCCCATCCATGGTGGAATTAATAATTGAGTTTATAAGTCTGTTTTAACTCGCCTTGTGGCGACTTTATTCAGTCCTTTACAACATTCACTATCCTTGAGTTAAATAAATAAATGTGTTGGGTCACAATAAAAAAAGGTTGTCAGTGTGTTAAGCATTATTCTAGTCTGCATAATAGCCAACATAGCTTGAGTTAACCCAAGTTTGTTAGATCAAGTGACAGATTCTCCTTAAAACGGTCGGCTTGTGGTTTAAGTCCATCCGAATGGAGAAACAATCACTTGCGCTTTCAAACTTACGTCGACTCGCTATATTTGACTTTATCTGACCCTTTATAATGTTTTTGTTGTAAAAAGTGTTGTTGTTTATCTTAGGATCGTATAAAGGTTATGACACGCAAACCTATTATTTCTTGAGACAGTCTTACACGTTAGGAGGTGTTACATATGGTCTAGTAAACCCAGGTCATGGATGAGTCTTAGTTTCAGAGTCTACATGTGAATGTCTTTCAGTCTTTAGAAAGTCTCATATAAGGTCGTGTCATATGTGAGTCTTTTCTTAAGTTAATATGTGTGTTTTGTTTTTGGAAGTCTAACCTCGGGTCATGGGTGAGTCTTTGGTTTAGGTCATAAGTGAGTATTTTCCTGGGTTAATGTGTGTTTGTCTTTTTTTAGAAAGTCCAGTGTAAACTTAGGTCATGGGCGAGTCTTTCTTTTAAAGTCAGGATATGAGTGTCTTTTTCTTTAGAAAGTATCATATAAGGTCCAGGATGAATCTTTGTGTTAGTGTCTGCATGTAAGTGTCTTTTTATTTAGAAAGAATCATATAAGGTCCAGGATGAATCTTTGTGTTAGTGTCTGCATGAAAGTGTCTTGCATTCTTTAGAAAGTATCATATAAGGTCTAGGATGAGTCTTTGTGTTAGTGTCTGCATGTAAGTGTCTTGCATTATTTAGGAGGTCTCATACAGGTTCGTAGAGCATGTAAACCCATGTCATGGGTGAGTCCTTTTCCAGAGTCAACATATGAATGTCCTGCATTATAGAAGTCTCCTATAGGGTCTAAGTCGTGCAAACCCATGCCATGGGTTAGTCATTGAGTCATTTCTCGAGTTAGCGTATAAGTGTCTTTCATTCTTAGGAATTCTCATATAAGGTCTAAGTCATGGGAAAATCTGTGTCTAGAGTCATCATGTAAATATCTATCTTTTTTTAGAAGTCTAGTGTAAACTCATGTCATGTGTGAGTCTTTTCTCGTATTGGCATATCATGTGAGTGTCTTTCTTTTTTTTTAGGAAGTCCAGTGTAAACCCATGTTATGGGTGAGTCTTTTCTCGAGTTGGCATATCATGTGAGAGTCTTTCTTTAGGAAGTCTAATGTAAACCCATGTCATAAGTTAGGATTTCCAAGTCAGCATAAAGGCATTTGCACTTTAGGAGGTCTCATATAGAATTTAGGACATGTAGACCCATGTCGTAGGTAAGTCTTTTCCTTGAGTCGGCATATAGAAGTCTTGCATGCTAGGAAGTCCCATATAGATCAGTTAGCACAATCAAACCTATGTCCTGGGTGAGTCTCTCCCGAGTTAGCATATAGGCATTTTTTTCATTTTAGGACATCCATATAGGTCATTTAGGTCATGCATGCATTGGGATGGGTGTTTCTTCATTTGTCTAGTGTCAAGGTCAAGGCCTAAGCTAACCATAAAGAGAATATTGGGATGACGGGAAATTCTGCGACTACCATAGATCCCGAGGGAACAACATGGAGAATTGTTAGATTTTGGAGCACCTGATCCAATCAAGGAAACTGCCCCTACGAAAAGCAGCACAAAGGACCAGATAGAATATGGATTCCACATACAAGGACAAGGAGAGATAAAGAGAGAAACTCAAAAAAAAAACATTCAAAGAAAAAAAAAAGAAAGAGTGAAAAACTATAGAGTGGTCGGTTTAAAAACCTCATTGAGGCGAATCGGGCAAAAAGAGAGAATAAAATTATGGAGAGAAGTCAGCCTGGATTTCGCATCCAATAGGCTGAGTAAAATGAGAAAATATCGTTAGGAAAGACCGAATCCCATAATTTCTCTGAAGTGAGCAATCCTCATTAGAAATCTCGTAGCTTAACCCAATGTGTCGAGAACAGGGGGGCTTCCACCCCACCTTCATTTCACCATTCACATTACGCTCTCTTTCTCATCTTACCACAGACCACTTACTTTCTAGCCTTTCCTTCAAACATCAACCTTTTCAAACCCTTAACCCAATCCAAAAGGTGTGCTATGGCCAAAGGAGAATAGGGAGGTAACCCATGAAGAAGTTCAAAAAAAAAGATAGAGCCAGAAAAATGGAGTTCAAAAAAAAAAGAGAGAGAAGTTGAGAGAGATAGAAAAAAAAGGGAGGAAAGCAAAAAAAAAAAAGGAAATGGAGGAAAGATAAAAAAAATAATGAAAAGAGGGGAGAATAAGAAATTAGAAGGCGGAAATAACTGTCATGCACATCAGAGAAATAATCCCATCCTAAACCTACACCTCATCATCCATACACTTCATCATACCTTTCAGCCTTCAATAACCTTTCAGCCTTCTTAACCATCCATAATCTGCATATGAACCCTCAAACCTTCATGACCATCTTTTTGAACCATTAAGCCTTCCTCGAGGCACTACTCATCAAAGTTGCGCTTAAAGAACTACGGCTGGCCTGATTCCACCTCGGATACGTAGGAAAACCTCTTCGAGACCCGGCTAATATGGTTCACTTTAGAGAACATCTGTCATTGAATAAATTGGTCCTTGGGAGAATAAAAAAAGAGAGAATAAAAAGCTGGTCTGAAAACCATCATCAAGTATGACTGAAATGAACACCAAGCCATACATCCCTGTCTCATCCACTGAACATCAAATATATTCATCATGATCAACTACACTTCACAATCCCCAAATATCCAACAGTGAACATCAACAATAGAATACATGAAAAACATAGACTTCCATTTCCCTTTGTCTCAAACAATAAATTCCAGCTTTCATGTTATTACCCAGACATGACATGAACGACAAACACCCAAAAATGATGAATTAAATTCATAGGCAGATGGACTTACATCTGGTTCTTTCTCTGTTCAATCTCTTTTTCATTCAATCCCTTTGATGCCATCAACAATTGCCTAATTCGCTTCCTACACTGACAAAAACACACTCATCCACAAACATCAATGGATCTGTAATCATCCATAAACACACAGAAAATATACCCCCCATTTTCAAACAAAACTTGAAAAAAACCTAGAAATCACAACACTTCACCTGCCGGAAGATCGCACTGGCGTTTCTCCTTCCGATTATCGTTTCGGGTTTCCAGAAAATCGCAACGAATGCCCAAAGCTGCCGGAAAATCGCAATGGATGCCCAAAGCTCCCGGATATCATTCACACGTCCCCCCTTTCGCAATGTGCTCGCTGGGATGTCGTTTATGATTGCCGGAAATCGCACGAATGCGTTCTCCCTCCTTCTGCAAGCACCAGTTGGAATTTCAAAAATGGAGAATAATTGTGTTTTTGAAACTTGGACTGACATTAACAACAGCAGCCTCCCAGCCCTTTTCTCACTCCTCTCTCTCTCTTTCTTTCTTACGTGATGTACCCTAAAATAAAAAATAAAAAAAACAAATTCCAGCCAATCACATTTAAGGGCCTACCCTAAAAATAAAAATAAAACACTTAATTTATCACCACCCTTGATTTGTGAATAAATAGCTAGGATCTTTCCATCTTCTCTTCTCACAAAAAGTCCCTTCTCATTATATCACATCACACACACACACACACACATATAAGACAAATTTTGCCCTGCCTCTCTCCCGGCGCCGTCATGGTGGCGACCAGGAAAAGGGGAGCCCAGCAGCACACCGCCGGAAAGAAACCAGCCGCCGCAAACCGATCAAACCAATATGGAAAGAAGCAGAAGGTTGAGGACAAAAATTTGAATCAAACAGTTGTTTCTCAACAATCTGAAACGCATGTGATGATCAATGCAGAACGAAGGAGACCACGAAGCAAAATCCAAATCCATCAGAGAAATGACCCACTTTTGCATCGCTGTTCAAAGAAGATAATGGAATGGTGCTCAAATCATTGAAGCACCTGTCAATAATGGAATTCCAAGTGCAAAAATTGAGAAGGAAGATATCTTAGAGGCGGTGGAATATTGGAAGAATTCAGTAATATGAATAGTTCTTGGTGCAAATCCACCCTACGAGATTATGAAGGGTTTTGTTCATAAAATCTGGAGGAACTTGAATATTGAATTTGTCTCGGCTGCAAAAAAAGGAATCTTTTTGGTCAGGTTCAAGACAGAGGAAGATAGGGAAACGACCCTTCATCAAGATTTCTACTTCTTTGACAAGAAGTCGCTTATAGTCAAGAGATGGAACGAAAAGCTTGATTTAGAACTGAATTCTATTCTAGCTCATCCTATATGGGTACAACTACCAAATCTTCCGATCAAATACTGGAATGTTAAATGTCTTAGCAAGATTGCAAGTATTATTGGGGTCCCAATCAGAACTGACAAGAAAACCAGGGAAAGAACCTTGCTTGGATTTACTAGGGTATTAATAGAGATTTCCCTAAAAGGAGAAATCCCGGAATATATAGACTTCCTGGATGACAATGATAATTTGGTCAGACAGCAAGTTGTGTACGAATGGCATCCTACATTCTATGCACACTGCAGCATGTACGGCCATGAGGAAAAGGAATGTAGGATGAAAAACAACACACAAGTGACAAAGAAGGTCTGGCGCCCGAAGAAAAAGAATATAAATGAGGAGAATGCTACTGCCCAAGAAAAAGAAAGCAGTAGAAAACAAACGATGCAGAGGAGGGTTGTCTCTAATGATGGATTCATTATGCCTTCAAAAACAGCACGGATGAAGCAGCAAGCAAACAAGCAACTTAACAAAGCCAGTACTTCAAACTCCTTTTCTCTGATAAGTTCAGCAGAAGACAGTAGTGGCGACACTGATGAGGATCCTTTTTTCACCGATCTGAGAGAAAAAAAATTCTTATTGATTTCACAGGGGGAGGCGGAGTTCTTGAATGATGATTCAGATGAGGAAGAAATTGCACAAACATCATCCTCCATTAATGACAATAATAGGCTGGAACATACGTGGGCTTAATAGCTCAAAAAAGCAGGAAGATCTAAAGGTCTTCCTGCATGAAAACAGGGTAGGACCGGTTGCCCTTTATGAAACCAAAATGATACATTCAAATTTTGATCAGGTGAAGAATGTCATTTTTCATGGTTGGGACTGTTTCACCAATGAAAATAATCAAGGAAAAATTAGAATATGGCTTTCCTGGCTTCCACAATTATACATGGTGAGATTAGTCAAGGTAACTCTCCAACTTTTACACACTCATATCACAAATCTTGCTAATCGTCAAAGTTTCTATATATCTTGGGTTTATGGTAGCAATGAGGCACATGAAAGTACCTTGCTGCGGGAAGACCTTTGCCTGATTGCAAGCTCAATGGATGGTCCCTAGGGAGTCAAAGGGGATTTCAATGCAATTCTCTTTGAGAATGACCGAATACGGGGAGCAGATGTTGAGGCCTTCATGTTGAAACCTTTCAATGACTGCATTGCACAATGTGATCTTCAAGAGCCCCCTTTTCAAGGAGCTTACTACACCTGGACTAACGGCCATGTATTTTCCAGGTTAGATTTTTCGTCAACCCTTTGTGGTATCCTCTAACTGAAATCTCGCAGGTTTCTTATAAGAGCAATGGTCTGTCCGACCATACAGTCATGATGATTTCTTTTCAAACAGATCCGAGGCCATCTTATGTCTCTCGGTACTGTGACATGTGGAGCAAGTCAGATGAATTTGATAATATTATAAAGACAATGATTGCTGATATGCCACCTGGATACAAAATGTTCTGGCTATCTTATTGTTTGAATTCATTGAAAACAAAGCTGAAGTTGCTACATAAGGAAAAATTTGTGGACATTCACATGCAAGAAAAAATTGAGAGAAGTAGATTATCGAACATTCAAGATCAGCTATATGCAAACCCTGTCAATGAACAGCTTATCAAGGATGAAAAGGAGGCGGGGGAAAGATACAGTGACATTCTCCACTCTGCTTTGCTCCTCAAAAAACAACGAAGTAAGATTGATTAGGCTGATATAGGAGACACAGGGTCCAAGTTATTTTTTGCGAGAATGAGGCAAAGGAAATCAAATTCATATGTTTTTAATGTACAAGACAACAGCGGCAATGCAGTCAGTGGGCTGGAGGAAATTAATCAGTTGTTGGCCGATTGTTATCAAAGGTTTCTTGGGAAGTAAGACACTAGCAGAGATCATGCCCACCTTGAGGTGATGGGCACTGGTTCAATTCTCACAGTGGAGAACCAACTCCATATGAGCAGAACCATTGCTCCAGATGACATAAAAAATGCTATGTTTCCCATTCCGAATGCCAAGACCCCTGGCCCAGATGGATTCTCTAGCTGTTTTTTCAAAGCCGCTTGGAAATATATGGGGCCTTTAGTCACAGATGCAGCACTTGAATTTTTTTGCAAAAGGCTCTTTACTTCGGGATTTCAACTCAACTACTCTGGTTCTGATTCCCAAAATCCCAAACCATCCACTCCGGGTGATTTCCGGCCAATATCTTGTTGCAACACTTTCTACAAGTGTGTTTCAAAATACTAGCTTCATGTATTAAAGAAGTCCTCCCATCAATCATCAATCTCAGTAGGGGGCTTTTGTCCCGGGGAGAGAGCTTCTTCATAATGTACTCCTCTGTCAAGAAATTGCTAGAGGGTACTACAGGGGCTCTATTACACCCAGATGCATGATGAAAGTTGATCTCCGCAAAGCGTTTGACTCAGTTCATTGGAAATTCATTGAGGAGACACTCCAATTTTTTCGTTTCCTGCAATGGATCGTGAAATGTATAATGTGCTGCATATCTACTACTACATTCTTTGTTTGTGTTAACGGGAAGTGCTCAGATAAATTCCATAGGGGTAGAGGTTTAAGATAAGGGGATCACATTTCTCCTCTCCTTTTTGTTATTACAATGGAATACCTATCGCGTTCTTTAGCTTATCATACTTGGGATAATTACAAATATCATCCAAAGTGCAAAGACCTCGAGCTGACCCATCTGATGTTTGCAGACGACTTAGTCATCTTTACATCAGCAAACCGGTAGTCTATACAGGAAATTATGAAAGCTTTCAATCATTTCTCAAAGGTCACAGGTTTATCGACAAACGCACAGAAGTCCGAGGTGGTCTTTGGTGGTGTCAGTGATGATCAGGCCCTTATTTTGAGGGAAGAGACAGGTTTTGAGATGGGGAAACTGCCTTTCAAGTATCTAGGTTTCCCAATTACAGCCAGCAATCTAACAGCAGCTGATTGCTCGTTGCTTACTGAGAAAATTCTAGTAAAAATTAGAACCTAGTCCTCCAGGCACATTTCCTACTCTGGGAGAGTTGTACTCATTAACTCGGTGCTAATTTGGATCTATTGTTTCTGGGCTCGAATAATTGTTATTCCCGCTGCGGTCATCAGGAGTGTCATTAAACATTGTCGGGATTTCCTGTGGGGTACTACGACAGATCAACGTCGAAATCCATATGTATCATGGAACTCTATTTGTAAACCCAAAAACAGAGATCGACTTGGGATGAGACGCCTGGAAGAATGGAACAAAGCCAATATCGCCAAGCTTGTTTGGGATATTCAGAACAAGAAAAATGTCTTGTGGGTGAAGTGGATCCATGCCAGATACATCAAAAACCGGTCTTGGTGGGACAATTTCCCACCCTATGACACTTACCCCTACTGGAAGCATCTATGTGAAGTGAAAGATATCATCAAGTGATGCAGTGCAGCTGGAAGAAAATGGTATTGGAATGCCACCAATACAGTAGAGTACAAGGTACAAGAAGGCTACCATTAGCTCATTAACTGTGATGAAGAGCCGAACTAGACTGTTATCCCTTGGAATCGCATTACTATTCCCCCTTCATGCATTTATCACTTGGGTAATGATCCAAAACAAACTCCCTGTCCGTAGTAGATGGTCTGGTAATGACAATACCAGCTGTGTGCTTTGTGACGAGGTTGTAGAAACCACAGATCACCTCTTTGCTGGGTGTCCCTACACGAGTAGGGTGACAGCGTTAATAGCCCAATCTATACAGCAATATGAGCTGAGGAATGAGACAAATGTTGATGCCTGGACTGATAAACTCATGAACATGGGAGGGACAAAACCATGAAGGGATCTTGCCTATTCAGCTTTCAGTGCCATAACATATAATATTTGGAAGCTAAGGAATACTATTCTCCATGGGGGTCGCTCAGTGGAAGCAGATCAAGTAGCTCATGCTGTGAAAAAAGATCTCCAAATTACAGTTTTAGTGAGTGCTAGTAGGAGGAAAAAATACAATAGTATTGTGAATGTAGTGTGTACCCAAACAATCTAGGCCTAGAGCTAGCTCTCCTCCCTACAGCTTGTATTTAAACTGTTTTCCAGTGATGAATACTATGTGTTTGCTTTTGCAATATATATATACATATACACACACACAGATATATATATATATATATATATATATATATATATATATATATATATATATATATATATATATATATATATATATATATATATATATATATATATATATATCCTGCACCCCCTGACATAGACTTGCTTTGCATTGTAATGATGACGAGTCTTGTGCGCGGACTACAGTGGGTCATCTTTAGCTCTGGTTATAAGCTTTTCCATCTTTGGTATAATCTTCCTCCCACTTGAATATTAACACTTGGAATTTACAGATAAACTTAGCATACAAGGAACCCTAGAGGATCTAATGTTACTAACAAATGTATGCAGACACATTTATGCAAGCTTATGTACTCTTTTTGTTTTATGATATATTTTTTCAATATAGTTTTTCCAAATGCAGATTTCATTTATATAACGGAAAAACTTTTTATGTCTGTGTGACTTTTCATATGGATAAGTTTCGTGCTCATGCTTTCTATATGAGGTCACCCCGCTTTCCTGAAAATTAATAAAAATATAAGAAAATCAAAATCAAAATCAAAATCCTAAGTGTCGAAGTTGGCATGGTTATTATTTTAGGACAATACAAGAAAAAAGTTCTAGTGTCGTGTCAAGGACGATCCTTAAAAATAAATTGATTAACTAATCTCAATATAGTGTTGGCCCAATTTAATGAGCTTCCATTAGTCGAAACAGATTAATTTCTTATGCTGATAGGCAAAAAGATAGCCCCACTTTGGAAGGGAGCAATTCAACATGGATTAGTTATCACCCGACAGAGGGAGTTAAAATATATGGAATGGCCTAGTACAGTAACTTGTTCACTTGCTCCAAAAATAATCTTGACATAATAATCGATAACCGACCTGTTATACCATTAGTCAAGGGTGGTATTGACTTTCCGTAACTGGCCAATTATAGAAACTGACTAAGATTGTGTAGATATTGAGTTTTGTACAGTCAAAATTGTAATTAGCTAAGTATTTGTATAGTAGAACTCTGGTCAGGTGAGCTCATGAAATTCAACAGATTAGTACTTCTTTTTTTAAAAAAGAAAAGAGCCGGCAGATTAGTATACTTAAGTCTTAGGAGTCGGATAAAATTTGAAAAAAAAAAAACAAGCTAGAAATATGTGGAACTAATCAAACTACACAACTACCCAGTACATTACCCCCAAAAAACCATCCCGCTAATTAGGGAGTCAACGTCACACAACATTGACTGTGAAATGCTATGCAACATTGCCTCGAGTCCCTTGACTTGTTTGGTGACCCGTTTTCTTATTCTGGGTTATTTTGGTTGAGATAATATTGTTATTCCAGCAATTTTCTAATTTTAGGCGAATAATATTTTAAATAACTATCTTGTCAAGATTAATAAATAAGCAATTAAATATGAGTCCAATAATATTTCAATAATATCACAATAATATCTTATCAATATTTTTATTTTATTCTGGTTTCCAAATTTCTATCCGTTCCACCACTAGAAATGTAGACATCCCTCCATACTGTCAATAAGGTAGACTACCTAAAGTTATTATATATGTGAAATTTGGCTCATTAACAACCTTAAGGTTATTTGTTAGTTTGAGTGCTTCCTCTAAGTAAGAGGTAGAGGATCCTTGAGCTACATTTGTGAATTCTGTACATTAATTCTTTAATCTTTTTTTTTTTTTGTAATATGATGGAAAAAGCCCTCAAAGTATTTTAATGACTATGGACCTGAAATGGTCATAACCAAAAGTGATTTAGGGAAAAAAAACAATGGGGGACTCAGGGAGGATCCATGCAGTATATGTGGAAAATTTACTAGAGGAAATTGACAAATATAGATTGAGAGGAATCTTTGGAAGGTTTGGTAAGGTGAAAGATGTGATAATTCCCTGGAAAAAGAGCCTTTAAGGAAGATATGGATTTATACATTATTGGGATGAATGGGCAGCCATGGCAAGCATAAACTGGATGGATGGAAGGTTTGTTAGAGGCAAGAAGTTGCGGGTTCAGCAAGTAAGGAGGAAAGTTCAAAGAGTTTGGAGAAGAAAAGGTAAAGTGAAGCAAGTATGGGTCAAGAAAGGGACGATGCTAAATGGAAGGAAAAATGAAGATCCTAGAAGAGAATGTAGCCTTGCACCTGCAATTGAGGGGGGAGGTAAACGAAAACATACAAGAGTGGCTCCAACAAAGCTTAATTTGTATCAGTCCACAACCAAGAGATCTAGCAACAATGGCTTCGACAATAACTCACAACTATGGCCCACTCTCTAAAGTGTCAGCTATTAGCAGTACAAAGTTCATTATCACTCTACCAAACGAAGAAGATGTAGAAGAGGCATTGAAGAATCCGTTGGATCTTGAAGTGTGGTTTTCAGAAATTAGGAAATGGTCTAAGTATGAGACCTAGAAGACCGGAGGGTGTGGCTAGACATTCATGGAATTCCACCGCACGGCTGGAATTGGATGAACTTTCAAAAATGTGTCTGTAATAACCCGCCCTAAACCATAGCTATTATAGTACCTTAAACTTGTTTAATTAGTTTTAATTGCTTATTAAATTAATTTGTACCTTGCGGTTAGCTAACGGTGACAGGTTTCGGCGGAATGGCGAAGCAGTCAGTTTACCGGTCAAACTTTTACCGAGCTCATTATTATTTATTTAGGACCTTAAATTATAATTATTTTAGGTTCTACAATCTTATTTCAAAGTCGGTTTATTTTATAGATTATTTTCCCACATCGAAACGAAGTTAATTTCGGGTTGCCGATTTACCGTCTTTTTAAAACTGATCAAATTTATTATAATTCTAAGGTATATATGAAACACCCATTTTATGTTTTATTAGTAATATTAGTATTGTTATATTAGTGTTATAATTGCAATGTTTATTAATATTTTAGTTAAGCTAATTAAAGGGAGTAATATATATGCAAGTGGGGGAGTTAAGGGGTCATATTTCATTTCAAATTTGACAACACAACTCAGCCCTCTTTCTCCCTCTTCACGCCAGGCAGCAGCACCCCAGCCCCCTCCTTTGTTTCGCCGGCGACCGCCCGTTTCCGGCGAGATTCCGGCCAAAATTTCCGGCACCAATTTGAAGCTCTCTCTCTCCTCTTCATCCTAGTCCATTTTATTCATCTTTTCAAGTGGTATTTCTCAAGTTATCTCTCCTCCATTGTTATGAATTTTGAAGGTTTTGATATTATAGTTTTACCATGATGTTTTTATGCTAAATTACTACTTTCTTTTATGAAATTAGAGTATATATTGTGGTAATTGATTCTAGTGAATGAAACTAAGTGTTTTGGTTCAAGTTGTGTGAAATGTGTTGAGGTTTTTGTGAATTGACGAAGATGATGATGTTCTATGGTCATGCATGGTTGATTGGTAGAGATTTTTGAGTTATACTTTCTATTTTGTAGAGATAATAAAGTATTCTTGAGTTGTTTGGATGAATTACATGAAGTTGTGAAGAAAAACCATGTTATTTGTGGTGTAGTTTAAGTACAAATGTATGTGAGTTGTTGCATGTGAATTATACAAGTATGGATGCTAATTTTAGAGGTAAAAATTCTGGAAAATAGTGAGGTTATGCATAGGTTACATTGGGTGTATATTTGGTATAAAGTTTGGATGAAAACAAGCATGCTTGAAGGCTAAATTCTGTCCAGAACCTACTGCCCATTTTGTGATTTTTATAGGGGATGCTAAAATTAGTTTCGAGCCCAGAAATTAGTGTAAAAAGGTAGCCTAAGATGTTAGTAAACACCGGGCTTTGGAATTTCGAGTTTTCGATTTGTATAACTCAAGTTAGAGCCAAAACCGTAAAGCCGCGCAATTGCATACGAATTTTGGAGTCAGTGTATTGTTGTGTGCTTTTCGACCAAATGGAGTTTGATTCTGGAAAAGTATTCAACATAAGAGTTTTAGAGGACTCGACGAGCTTTCCGAAAACGTATGGTATGTCTTAAACTGATGTCGGGAGTGTAAGTTATAGGACCCGGAAACAGAGCTGAAAAACTGGAATTTTCTGGGTGATTGTATAAGTACATTAAGGGGTTAAATATGGTTATAAAGGACTTATAAGTGGGTTTAAGAGTGGCTAATCTAAGGAATATAGTATTTGTGATATAGTTGTTAAGTGAGAACCTTAGAGCCAATGTTGAAGGACCCCGAGACTTTGAAACTATTTTACCGTTTACTGTTTTAATTTCGAAACTTCCTAAATTTATTGAGAAGTTTCTATCGTACTGAAGTTTTTAAAGTCTTTTGGGTAATTTGAGAGGTTATATTTTACAAGTGTTCCTTAGTCCATAAAGCTCTTATAAGTTAAAGCGTTTACAAAGTCTTCTCAATTTTATATTCAAACACTCGGAAACTTCGATATGACTATTTTGGTAATTTATCACATCGACTGCAGCTTTTTCCGAGCCCTTATCATCTTTTTTAGCCTCTGGCCCGGCCATCAAACTTGTAGAGTATATTTTTTCCCTTTCCGAAAAGTACTCGCATAGCGAAATCCGAGTTCTATAGCCCGAGCTACGACCAAAATACTATTGCCTTAAAAACCTGAAATTTTTATACGTTTTAACTCCGAAACTTTATTGCAAGGCTCTACGCCCTCATCTATTCATGGCTCCTATTTTAATACCGAACTCTATTGTTATAGCTCAAAGTCCTGCTTCGACCCAAGCCATTCCCCAGCCGAGATCGCCACCGAGCAACTCACTCGCTTCAGGTACGCAAATTGTCCAACTCTTTTTCTATTTAAAGTCAAAGTACAGTTTTATTGCATAAGTTATATTCTAACGATTTTAGTGTTTTATAAGTGGTCCCGATACCTATTCTACAGTAGCTAGAGCGAAGCCTAGCCTTTTACAGGCTCCTATCGGAGTAATCTCGACCTGGCCAGCGTCTGACTGCCTAGCAGTCACCCATCCAAACTCGAGGTCGGTTTGGGCGTACGTGCGCGAGATGCTTCGGCATCGATCTCAAAAGGGACACCACAGTTTTACTTTATGAAATCATTTTATTGTTAAGCATAGTATATGCATAGAACTTTCATAGCTAAAGTATTCAATGGTTTAGCATGTTTTATGTCCCCCTTCCCGTTTTCAAAATGAATTTAAATGCCGGCACTAAAAACCGTTTCCGAACGGTTTGACGTGTTGGAGGTTTACGTACTGAGTGTTTCCCCACTCACTTTGCGAATGTTTTTAATGTTTTGTTTTAGGCGGTCCGAGCTCCCAGGATAAAGGCGAGGTTAATCATGAGTAAGTCGTCTGCATGAGCAGTTCTCTAAAGGCGATCGAAGATCGGTGTTCAAGGTTGCCCAAGGGCGTTAAAGGCCACTGGGTTGTGGAAACCTATGATATGTATGATAAAAGGTTGTATAATGTGTGTGTACTTTAAGTTTAGCAGTTGGATTGTATGGAGTTTAGTACAGTTTTATGGTGTATTGTTATATTGTGGTTTTGTGTTTTGCCTTGTCCCGAGTAGGGACGGCGGTAATGCCTCGACCTAAGGTGTTCCGCTGCGCTAATCACGAGTTTAGGATTCTAAAGTATAATCTTGATCTTGTGATTAAGGTTGGGGCGTTACAGTGTCCAACAGTGGGGCACGTTGATAAGTTTAGGCCAAAGTACACTTATTGCAGAACACTTTGAGCACATGTGTGTTCAAATTCTAACCAAAGTATTCTCAAGGATTGAAGCCAACGTAATACTGTCATTAGAGGATTGTTCATTTATTGTCTACATAAAATAGGCTTATACATATATGCATCCCACAATCTCAAAGCCATGGAATGTAAATGATTTGGATGATGAGGAGCAGCAAGAAAACTCAGATAAGCAACCTTCAAACTGGCATGAGCAAGGAATGAATGATGAAGCTCTAATGGAGGATGTAGTACAGTCAAATGAACAACCATCAGAAGGCGAATATACAAGGAAGACATCAGAGGCGCATGCTCAAACTAGAGATTAGTTACGAGAGCAAAAACAATTAATGTGGAGGTTAGACAACAATGGTGAAAATCAAAAGATAAATGTTGGAAATGAAAGGGTACAAGGCGTGGAAGGGGAGCTAGTGTCTGATCTGGAAGTAATTGAAAGTGAAGTTAGGTTGTAGGCTCGAGGAAAACAAAAGGTGGAGAATAGTGCCAGGGGAGGATTCAAGGTCAGTAATAATGCAACATTGAAGATATGAGATCTATGCATTCAGAATTGCACTCATTTCCCATTGAGGCCAGTGAGAATTATGCAATTGCAACCCAAGGTGAATATCAAGAGGTTGATCAAGACTAGATTCTTAGCGAAGACTTAGAGGAAATTCAAATGAAGATTGGAAGAAGGATCGTTGAGCTCAAAAAAGATATAGGACTGAGGTTTTTAGAAGAGCAATGATCACACAGAAAAGGAAGGAACAAAGGCAGGAAGACAGTTCATATGAGAAAGAACAACAGCAAAAGAATGAAAGCGAAAAGCCAAGATGAGGACTACAACGTGGAATTTCAGAGGGGTCCGTCAGAGATGGTTACAAAGGTGAATTACGAAATTCCTTGCAAATTTGAGGGCAATCTGGACGTCCAAGAATGAAGTTATGTTCCCAGAAAGTAAGTGATCTAGTTGTGATGAAGCAACTGATCCACAGAATTACAATTCCGTTGAGAGGTTTGGAGTAGGCTTGGAGAAGCAAGGGCTGGTGCCCGTCAAAGCATGCCCGATCGTGAAAATTGAAGGTGTCATTTTCCTTTCTGTCGTGTTTTCTCCTGTTGCATGCGACAGCTGCAAAGTTCTTTGGGCTGGAAAAATGGGTGTTTAACTTGTGTGAAGTGTATGTTAGAGTTTTGGTGGGACTGAGTTGTGCGCTTCTCTCTCTCCTCCTCTCCAGCTTGCTAATTTGTGTGTGATGTGCAGTAGGAGGAGTCTGTCAGGGTTTGGATGTATGGATTGTTGGGGTTGCTTTTGTCTTGGCAATGGCATTAAATATCAATTATGTGGGTGGTAAAATTCTTATCAATTTGGGGGCATTTTTTGGCCACAAGTTGCAGTTGTTGTGCATCAATAGTATTTCATAAGCAATTGGGTGGGTTTTGTCATTTTATGCATAAGTGGGGCCACTAAGTTTGATTTGCTGTCATGCATTCACACACCTAGCGTGCATTGGCCTTGTTCAAAGAATTTGTACTGCATCACTTGTGGCCTTTATCTTTTGTAAGTCAGAGTTTCAGTACTCTGCTTGTGCCTACTGGCATCATTCTTTTGTTGAATAAAATGGGCTTTGGCCCAGTAAATTTCGAAAAAAAATTCTTTAATCTTTTTTTTAAAAATTGTACTAATTTGTATATACAAATGAAGATTAATACAAGTTAAATTGGACAAATCTTTTGTTGTTGTTGCATTTCAAATCAAACCCAAACTAGTAGACTTCATCTTCGATAGGCATATTTTAGATTTTTTAATATAACATTCGTAAACTTGCCACCAATCCCTTTATCTCTAGGTTTCACTTATTTTGTAGTTAATTTCATAGTTTGTTAATGGCGGCCTAAAATTAAATAACAATTGCATTTGTCAAGCACCTATGACATACTGCATTAGCTATTCTCGGCCAAAGAGGGGATAGCCAATGGTTCTGGATACGGACATGAGATCATAATTAACCTATTTTACTCAAGGTCCATGACCAATGAGCCACATGACATGTAGTAAGTGGGTGCTCGACAACATGAACCCTGGTCAAACTATGATTGTACAATCCTAGGTCACTACCAGCGAGCCTGACATGTTTGGCCTTTAGGAGCCCCACGACATCTGGCCTTGAGTCCCCCACTGTGTTTCCCCCTTGGATGCCCATAGTGTCTAGCCCTTGGGCACTCTATAGCATACAATCCTTAGGTTCAGTCAATAAGTGGACGTTTCAAAATTCTCATCACATACTGCCTCCACTTACATTTGAATTGTCTAGTTAACCTTATTAGAAGAACCTAATAAAATCAAATAACTTAATTTCGTGGTTCATAAGCACCCTCATTTGTTTCGTCATTTTGGGGCTACCATGAAACCCTGATGATAAATTCATAGTCCCTCACCTATGTGACCATGGGTTGTCCCAAGTCCATCTAAGGGGCTTCGGAGTATCGGCAACATTTCATTCAATTTTTACGGCAAACAAATGAAGGATCAACTAAGGGTATTATGGTGTTTTTGTAACCAAGATAAATCAACCCGAGGGTATCTTGGTCCTTGTTTAGCAACTAAGGGCAATATGATCTTTCACTTGATTCATGGGAAGAGATAGAATATCTTACATTGAAGATTGAGGGAGAAAACAAGCCAACATAGGTGACATGACCGTGTCACAAAAACAACACATTTGTGTTACCCCAAGCCAAACGAGTCATCTTGAAGAACATGGGTGTCACGACTGTGTCATCCGACAACACTGTCGTGTCCTACCATCCAAGAGGGTGGTTAAGACCATGTGGTCAGACGACATGCATGTGACCCCATGCACACTCGGGTGACCCCTCGTCCAAGACAAGGCAACACGCCCGTGTCATGGATCGATAAGCCAATGTTGCTCGTCCAGAAGGCACGATACAGTCGTGTCATCCTTACAATCTTCGGCTGATTTGATATGTAATTTTAACATTTTGTCGGATTTTTCTTTGACTCATGTAATTCCCTTTTTATCCTTTCCGCTTGATCTGTTGTGCCCATCCTCCTTTAGGGTTTTATCATTAATCTTATTCCCTAATGGTAATTAGGTAGGTTTCTTGGGGATCACCAAACCCATTGATAATATATATTATGGCACTTGGGATGTAAAGAGACTTTGAAGTTGAAGATTATTATGAATATGATGCGTTGAAAGGCTCTTTTGAAACCCAAATCAATTTCAAAGCTTTTGCCTTGATTCTAGTAGTGCTTATTATTCCCTTTGCAAATGATTTGGTGACACTCTAGGCTCTTGAATAAGTCTGTGGTGTTTGATTCCTAGTTGGGGGTGTATCCTTATGTTGGGCTCGTGTGCTTTACCTAGCTCACCTCGATGAGATGCTAGTCTCTAGTGTTCATATCTCTGTTTACTTGTTATAATCAATTGATAAAATCATCAAAATTTGTTGCCTTGGAGATCTTTGGGTCTTTGTTGCCGAGTTGAGATCGTATGCTGCATCTATGATCCTTGGGTCATTCTTATGTTATTAGTTACGATTATAGACCGCCAGTAGACATCCATCAACTGACACAGTGTATTTCCCAATGTTAAAACCACTCGGGAAACAACAAAATTTCCAAGTGCATTAGTATTCATGTTCAAATTTTAGGTTTTTTTGAGTGATTTTACGCATGGAAAATGTTTTAAATAACATAAAATAATGTTTAACTATTTATATGAGGGAGCACCTAATTTCCTCAAGTATTTTTTGTATTATTGTTCTCATATTAAAATTTTAACCAATTTCTATTAGTGGAGGGATAGAAAAGCGTAGCCATTACTTAGCTTAGATGGAAAGATCATATGTTAGTGGCCTATTGAAGGTGGGTAGTAGGATGCAACATAATGTCAAGAGTTCAAAGCTATCACAAGTACTTTTCCCGCTGTGTTTTATTTCCTTTCATTGACTTGTTTGATTCCCCTTTTCTTTGTAAAAAGGCTAAAATCTTTTAATTTATTTCATAATTTCTCAAATAAAGTACAATATAAAGACATAAGTATTATAACTTCAAAAAGCTAACTTATTTCAATTTTAAGGCTTTTGAATTTTTTTTTTATTGTTTCTGTTATGATTTCTCAAATGAAATATTATATAAATGCTTATGTATTATAACTTCAAATAGCTAATTTATTTCAATTATGAAACCTTTGGAAACCTTTGAATATTGAGTTTTATCGCTTCTATTAAACTATATTAATTAAAGCTTATTTAACCCAATGACACCGTTTTCTTATATAAAAACTTGATTTAATAAACACCAATTTAATGAACATAGATAAGTCAAATGTTACATGTATTTTAGAATAATTAGAGTCCTTTAAATTTTAATTTACCGTCTTCATTTTGACATAATAATCAATCACTTCTTGAGTATATATTAGCTAAAAAAAGCCTTAAGAAGAAGATAGTATAATTGTATTGAGTCTTCCAAATTAAAATTTACGGAATTGTTCATTGATTCGCTATGTACGGAAAGGTGGAATTGGGGAATGTCCCAACAACATTCACCATCACCTTCGTCATTTTCTTTCTCCTCATTACCACTGTTGTTTCCGACTTCCAGGTATGCACTCCTCATTTCATTAATTCTTTCTTTCTCATAATCCAAATGTAATGTTATTTCAGTTATTGATAATAATTGTCAATTTTGAACGCCTAGATCCCATGCAGCAGAACTTGTGTAGCCATAAATTGTGACTGTAAGCATTCAACACTGTCTAGTTTCATTTTCTTTTCTCCTCGATGCCTTCTCAAATTGGAATTAATGATTTCTTCTTTCCTATTTTACACAAGTGCAGCTGTTGGAATCAGATATGGCAAATATTGTGGAGTGGGGCATAGTGGCTGCGCAGGAGAGAAGCCTTGTGATCCTCTCGATGCATGTTGCAAGTTTCATGATGATTGTGTTGGTAAACATGGTATGTTTTATCCTTGCCATTGATGCGAAATTTCAGGCATTTATTTATTGATGCCATTGATGTGAATTTTAGGTTTTATTGATTCATTATAGTTTTCATTCTTCTTACTTATTATATTTGCAATCACCAAAGCATGTCTCAATGGCATATGATTGAGTGTGCCCCTTTGAGTACATAGGGATTCCCTCTCCTAGGTTTTGCTTGAAGAAATTCCTTGTGGGTGCATAAGGTTGAATGTCCTGATTCCATATTTGTGAGTGAATCACTTTGCCTGACATTGTACCTTGTAATTGAGTGAGGCACAAAAGAATACCAAAAGGTTGATATTTGGTGAATTCAAATCAAGTAATGTATATCATTCTTAGTAGGCTAATCTACCTACATTGCGGAAGTAGATTTATCCTATAGTTCCATTGATGAAATATGCCCACCACTTTATTCTTTGTCCCTTCAGCATATGCTTGTTGCTCTTCTTAGTAATATGAGAGTATCGTTTACTTAAAAAAGTAAAATCTAATCGCTTGGGTTGTCATTGATGTGATTTATGAGTACTTTATTTTCTTTTGATCTCCCTAGCAATGGTAAACAAAGTGAGAGAAAACTTAAATTGTTACCAAAAGTTTTCTTAGGTATAAGATGACAATTGCTACTTCTATGCACCTTGTTAGTTTGAATCCAACAGACCCAATCAAGTTCATTGTATAATAGTTCTAGGCATGTTTGACTCTATAAGTATTCTTGGTGTGTAGTAGGTATGAAGGTGAGCTAAATGAAGTACACAGTGAATTAAATATAAGATGATGTTTACCCACGATACTTTTTTGAAATATAAGTCAAGACTTCTATCAATTACAAAAAATAAAAAATAAAAAAATATTGTAATGTAGTCTGAATTTCCTTCCTTCATTGCCCGACCCTCTATATTCTATCTGTTGGGTTGCTCACCATAAATCTTCAGTAAACTACAACTTGAAGCTACCACTTTTATGTAAATCAATAGTTTAAATCATGCTATTGTCATGGCAAGCACAAGTATTGTAAGCAGAAGTACTTGAGAAGCTACTTCTTGACGCTTGTTTATAAGGCTACTTGATAAGCTACTTTAAGAAGAATACCTTTCAATGTAATGCAATGAGATAAGTGAACAGTGTACCTCTTCCATTAGAAGGAAAATCCTCCTCAATTGTGGCAATAATCTCAGTTGATAAAATCCAAACACTCAAAGACATAGTGTATAGGTCATATATGTATCTTTAGTAGCAAGTTTTACTCTTTTCGACCATTTAAAGAGTGAATGTACCAAAAAAAAAACAAAAAAAAACCATATAGCACCTTTTCACCAGTAACACGAGGATTAAATTACAAGAAAATAAGTGTAGATGGATAAGTATGCTCAAACACCATTAGAGATGACAAAGAAGAGTAGAAAATGGAGATAATAAAGGAAAGAAATTCCATATTTCAGAAAGAGTATTGATATATGTTTTGATACAATAGGTGGGTGATAAGGAGTATGAGTATGAAATATTTTTAGAACACTTGATGTGTAATAACTCTTAAGTGATTTTGAAACATTGATGTTTGATAATGGAAGTTTAAGATATAAAAGCATTTGATGGGATGGGATGCTATGCAGAAAAACTTGTTTAATAAAAACTTTTTGTTTGATAGAAGAATTGTTTATTCACCTCTAGGTTTTGTTCACCAAATCGACGATCATCTTTTGTGTTGATAACACAACTTGACTTGCCCCTCCCAGGGGTTAATTAGTTGTTAAGAATTTCACTAGAAAGTTTGTTCTCTTATTTTTCACTTTTCCAATATCTTCTACATTAGTCTCTTTAGTCATTTTTTGTAGTTCCTTATGTGAGTATTCGATTCTAGATGCATATTTATAGCAAACTAACTGTGTCATTTGATAGTTTTCCTTATGGGTATACTTGTTTAAGGTTTACTAATTTGTTTATGAAAATTTTTCAGGTATTACAAATATAAAATGCCATAAGGAGTTTCAAAAATGCATAAAGAGAGTACAAAAAACTGGGAAGTTTGGATTCACGAAGGATTGCCCCTACGATGTTGCAGTGCCCACTATGGTACAAGGAATAGATTTGGCAATATTAATGAGCCAACTAGCTGGCTCAAAGCTTGAACTCTAGCATAAACCACTAGCTCTATTGTATCAACCGAAATCTTAAGGATTACGAAAAGTCAAATTATTTACGTAAGTGCTTAAAATAATTTCAGTAGTCATGATATGGTCTAGTAGAGTAAAAATAGTTAGATTTTACAAACTACACCGAGTATTAATCCCGATTGAACAACAATATTATTTATAAATCAAATTCAAATAAGAATTTTTCCTAATTGCTAATGTCTCCTTATATATAGAGAGTAAATGTTAACCATATAAAAAGGGATAATTAACAAAATTCCCTCTCTCAAATTATAAAAAAAAAAAATGAGGAAAACAAAGTGTATGTATGTATGTATGTATGTATGTATGTATGTAATGTATGTATGCATAAGCAACCCAATTGGCCAAATAGCAAAAGACCTCTTGGCATCTAATTTGTAAAATCAAGGAATGTTTCTCAATTCCTTGATATACACCATTACTCTCTCACACACAATTTCAACACATTCCCTCTAGTTCATTCTCCTCGACTGCCATGATTAATTCAACGTCAAATTGTAATGCCCCAGATTAAATCATCCACATATTAAAGTTAAACATCCTTAACTCAAATATTAGTGCAACGGACTAAAGAAACCAGAGAGTATTACCGCCACCCCAACAGAAGACTATGCTAACCAATCAAAACATACACCAACAACAACATTTTAACACACCAACATATCAACAACATTCCCATGGAAGAGTAACCATTATACATAACCATAACCATAACATAATGAACCTTAGCCATTAATTTACATGATTTATACGAAGAAACACAACTTAGTTTCACTAATCACAAATGAATCCCTAAAATAAGTAACATTGCCTCCATGTCACTTCAACACGTCATCCTTAAATGAAGCATAGACATATCAAGAACAATTGACCTTAGGTAACTGCCAAGAAGTCTTCACGTTCAACCGCCTAGCCTGATTTCTATCTGAGCTGGGTTTAGCAGCTTTAGCAAAAGAACCTAAAACAAAACATAAAAATATTTTCGCAAAAGAGTCGAAACTCAATACGCATATTCCTATATAGTAAAATATTTAGCCAATTAATTTATTATGCGCGTTTCAATTCAATTTGCAAACAAAAGGAAAAGAAGTAATATGTATATATTAATGTTGAGTTCACTCGAGCGAAGAGTAGCAATGACCTCAAGGACAATAACAACAAGGAAATTTTTTTTTTTTTTTAATTCTTGAGCTTGTTAATCACCTCTGAAAAAACCCTAGAGAGGGGGGTGAATAGGGTTATAAAAATTCTGCATACTTAAGATAAAGGACATTAGGTTTCTTAATCTTTCTCAGATTAAGAAGTTAACTGATTAAAAATTGGTATGTTGATCTTATTACATCAATTCTTATTCCCCATAACAACTCTCGTGATGAATGTTGCTAGGAGCTTTCGAAGTGGTTCCTTCACTACTAAGTCAGCTATCTAGTTGGCTCATGGTGTGAATCAAGCTACCCCTGCCTGGGAATTTAGATGGATTTAGGGTCTTAATATTCAATCGAAATTGAAAATATTCCTTTGGCTTTCATTCCGAATAACTCTTCCTACTAAAAAGTCTCTTCTTAATTGTGGCCTAACTATGGAGATCACTTATCCCACTTTTAATTCAGATGAGGAAGATCTCGATCATATTTTGAATTGCAATCTCGCTATGGAACTTTAAAAGCGGGCCTCCACTCACAATTCCCTCTCTCCCCTCCTCTAGACATTCTAGTATCCTTAATTACTTTATTATCTATAGACAAGAACTTAGCTCATCTAACTTGGACTGACTGTTGGCACTTCTTTGGAGCATTTGGAAGGCAAAAAATGATAAGATGTTTTGTAACATTCGACCCAATCCCAATGGTATCCTCATTAGAGAAACAAAAGCTAGTGTAGAGTGGAGAATTCATGCGAGGCTTGACTCCTTTTTTCAAGACACCCTCCTGGAGTCATACGCTTCTCGTTCTTACCTTTCCTCATCTTGGGTGTTTTGGAGTGCCCCCTCCCCTTTCTCGCGACAGTTAGAAGCATTGAAGATCAATTTTGATGGAGCTAAATCTCTCTTTGTGCGGCTGGCGGTTTCATCATTCAAGACTGTCAAGGACAATATATCTAGGTCATTCCTTCAATCTTGATCACACCTCAATTTTAGTTGCTGAAGCAATAGGGATGTGTAACGGTATCAAATATGCTATCAGGCAAGGCTTCACCAAAAATTTTAAATGAAGGTGATATTAAAATTGTTATCGATGTGATTCATTGTAAATATTAGAGGTGAGGGGGACGAAGATCTCAATAATCTTTGGTGGTCTTGGCCCCGGTTGTGACCGGAAGCAAACTGTAGCTCTAAGTCCCGATTGTGATCGGGAGCAAGCTTTTGCTGCCACTCCTGGTTCCACCAGAATCGGGAAACGAACCCGAATTTTTAGTCTAGACGTTGTAACTAATTTGCATTAGTTATTTGATTTATTTCTATAAAACCCAACATAAAAATAACACAACTTGTATAAAATGAGTGGAAGCTTGGCACAATAGACAATAGCACTCCAACCCACTATTCTATAAAATGTAAAAAACCTAATGAACATAACATGTTCAAATCATAAAGCTTATCAATCATGCATTAGTTGCAAAGTGAATTAGGGATTTTTTTATGGAAATATGGAATGTTGATTAGTGATTGTTGTATTTTCTTTTTGAGGGATGGTGATTGTTGTGATTGTTAATAATATATATATATATATATGTGTGTGTGTGTGTGTGTGTGTGTGTGTGTGTGTGTGTGTGTGTGTGTGTGTGTAGGATTGGGAATCAGGACCGGGAAATGAGGTTAATTCTCATTCCTGATCCCAGTATTAATCGGGACTTTATTTTTGGTCCCACTCCCGGTCTCGGTCCCACCGAGAGTGGGATTTTGGGACCGGGCTCGACTGGGACCGAGATGGACTTGGAATCTCGAAATCTTTGTTGATCACTAGTAAATGTCACATTCCTTGGTCTATTTAGAAGCTCGTTGAAGGTATCTTATACTTTCTGAATAAGCATAATTTTATTTCATAACACATGTTTTGAGGGAAGCTAATAGGGAAACAAAGTGGCTTGCTAAGGCCAGTCTTAGTGTAGATGAAACTGTTTCTAGAATGACAGGTTAGATAGGAATTTGAATGTATTATCCTAGAAAATAAGTTAGGTAGGATCCGTAAGAGAAGGGTTGCATAATGCTTGTTACTTGCCATGTAAAAAAAGTACAAAACCTTGGATTTGCAAATGACCTTGTAAGTTACAGCCACTCTTTTCTTCTCCAAATTCTGAATTTGGTTGAAACTTGTGAGTTAAGCCTATATGCAAAGTTGAGTCCATTTGGATTTAGGGTAAGAAATTTAGGTTGTTAAAATTTTATGTCAAATTCGAGTTTCTAACCGAACCCAAAACCAAATATTGAAAGGGCATTCGAACCCAATCAGAATTTTCCTGCTGATAATTTGTGTTTGGGACAATTGGTGCTTGCACCCCAGCTTATTAGCAGGCATTAAGTTCAAAATTCATAACTTTTAAAATTATGAAACAAACTCAATGTCTCTGCCGAACAGGACAAAAGACAATCCAAAAAGGGTCAGTATTCTTCATGTATAGTCTAGACACTTTGAAGAACACAAAAGTTTTCAAAAACCAAAATACATGCCACAATAAACTCTTCATCCAACCTCTACTTATATTAAAGACTTCAAAACTCGGTGACATGGAACAAGGGTACAAGGCTACTATAGTTTTGGAGCTGAAACTTGTGAATTCTTGAGAAATCAGCAAGTTCAAAACATCAATCAGATACCGAAGCTATATATTCAACAGCCTTATCTGATCCACCAAGAGGCAGCAAATATTGCCTGATTTATACACACTAATAGCATATCCAGAACTCACAGGACAGACTAAGTCGTTCCCAATGGAGAAACGAAATCGTACAAATGTGTTGCAATCTCAACCAGTAACATGTAAAATACAATTTGGTGCGCGTACAATCCTGCAAATGGCGTATGATGCTAGCAAGAATGACTACAAGGAACAGCGAGAACCAAATAGCTAACTTGACATAACTTTGCTTCCAACTAGCTAAGTTTCAATGGGCAACTGAGCGTTAAGGATTGCCTCACTCGTACCTTCAGCATATGTAAACATGTGACCAGCACCGGACACTTCATGGTAGCGAATCCATGGAAGCTTTGGAACTATGTAATATTGTATTGCAACAGGGACAATTGTATCTTCATCACCATACCATTGGTGAACAGTGCCCTCATTGTTCGGGAATGGATTGGTCAATTCAGTTCGGTCGAAATGTCATTTCCCAAACACAACATTTAAGTCACCGTGAAGAGATTCAAATTCTCCTTGCTGCCTTACTGGAGCCTGATGCCCACCCACCAAAACAAACAACAATTAAAAACATAGAACAAACAACCATGTAGATTCATTGCAAGAAGAGGCTTGTCAATATATCTTTTTCTTTCCTGAAAAGGATGGAAAACAACGGATTTCTACCGCAAATATTTTATTTTTGAGAAAATGAGATTCGATTCAAAAGCATGGTAAGATACAAATCTCAACAAACATGGTTAACACCATATTAGTTGGTTACTGGAGCATGTCCAAGTACTACCTGGATTAACCCCATTTAAGTTTGCACGCCTTTTGGTCCTAAGTGAGTTCATAAGTCTCACTACCCACAATCTCATAGTGTCAGCAGGTCCTTTAAGGTGAAATAAGGCTTCGTTCTTTTATAAGGTTGCGGTGTGGTAATGGTGCGATGCGGTGGAATTTGAAAAAGTAAGGTGAAGTGTGGTGAGTCATGGTCAGAGTGGTGGCAAGTGGGTGATGGAGACCATCAGGCAGCAACAGCAACTTCAGCAACACCATAAGAGGGCTTAGAACCAGCAAGAGTAGATGCATCACAAAACTCACCGGCAACAGCTAACGCAGTAGGCTTCCAAGCATCTTCAACAAATTTTAAAGCTTCTACATCATCTTCATCACCCACTATTCCACCAACAGCATCCATCAAGACTTGTTACACCTTGGTTAAGCAAGTCTTGGCATCTACAGCCATTCATTTCACCAACATTGATCAAGGAGATCAATCTCAGTTCCCATCGAGATCAGTCCAAGCAGCACCCTTTCTCAACATTGTTATCTCTGCGTTGAGGAAGAATGAGAAGAAGTTCCCTAGGAGTTTTTTGTTCTTTTCCATACCATTTTCAAGACCAAGCCAAGTCCAGGCATAATCAAGTTCAAGATCATCAATTTTCAGCACCAAGAACAGCAACAGTCCACTAGGTTTATTTTCCAGTTAAGTCCAGTTCTGTAATTTTGATCAAGGCAGCTACAATAAGGGTTATTTTAGTCATTTGCTAACTTAAGCGAGCTGTTGAGATTACATCCAACTTGTCCAAGTGAAGCGGGAGTTACCATAGTAACTTTTATCCCCTTAGATAGGAAAGGTTCTGATTGGTTCTTGTTTTATTTTGTATTTTTGGTCCAATCAGAACTCAATATGTATTTCTTTTTATTTTACAAATGTAATCAGTAGTATTAGTTAGATTAGGTTGTAATCGAATGTAATCAGTAGCCTAAGTATGCTTAGAGTAAGTTAAGGGAGATTAGAAGGTTTCTTCGTACTTAGAAAACCTCTAATCAAACTGATTAGAGCTTAGGTATATATACTGTAATCTTGAGCTGCTTAAGCATATATCAGTGTAATTTCAATATCATTTCGAGTGTTATGAGAACCTCTGTGTGTTTGTGAGTTTGTCTAAACTCTCATCATGGTTAAATCAACTCATGTCACTGAGTTTTAGCAAGATTCAACAAGTGTTAGTTGAGCTTGATCATTTGATCTCTGGTGTATCTGTACGAGGTTGAATGTGAGAGTCCATTGCCCTTGTTCATAGCTATGGTGTATCTGTATCAGCTGTAAGCAAGTCTATCTTTATTTTTCTTATTGGTTTGTCATCCATTCCAGCTAATTACATCCAATTAGCTTTTGTTCTTAACAATCCAGAAGTGTAGGAGCTTGTATGGTGTTTGTAAGGTCTCTGATCTTTGTGACCTTGCATACATCATCTTATGCAGCCTTATACCTGCCCAAATCCACCACCCACAAAAGCCCAAATCCAGGGATTATTTAACTAAACCCCATCCCAAATCCTACCCACAAAAGTAGCCTTATACCTGCCAGAAACCAGCCTATAATCCACCATCCAGACCACAGGAATCCCAGCCACTACAAAACAGATTCCCTCTACCTAAACCACCACAAACACAGCCCCAAACCTATCCCCAAAGACCACCAACCCCTGCAGGAAGATCATTCAATGAGAGAAGGTGTTTCAGGTGTCAAGGCCCGGGGCACATTGCCTCAGAATGCCCCAATAAGAGGGTTGTGACCTTTGCTGAATATCAAGCAGCCCTTTTTATAGAACCTGAGTTAGTGCATGAGGAAGAGCAGGTGTATGAGGAGCCTGAAGTTGATCTGGTTTATGATGCTGAAGTTGAGGAGGGTCCTGATGAGGGAGAACTATTTGTGATTAGGAGGGTACTAAGCAGCACAGCAGTAGAAGAGGCAGAGGAGCAGAGGGAGAATATATTTCATACAAGGTGCACAGTGGGAGGCAAGGTATGTTCTATGATCATTGATAGTGGCAGTTGTACCAATGCAGCTTCATCTACCATGGTGAAGAAGCAACCAAGCCCCACCCAGCCCCTTATACCATTCAGTGACTCAATCAAGGGAAAGGTATCAAAATCTCTTCTAGATGCCTTGTCAATTTTTCCATTGGTCAATCCTATAAAGATGAAGTTTGGTGTGATGTATTGTCAATGGATGCTTGTCATTTGTTATTGAGAATACCTCGGTTGTATGATAGGTTTGTAAGCCATTGTGGGAGAGCTAACGCCTATATCCTCACCCTAAACCACAAGAAAATCACCCTCACAGCCGTGAAACCATCCCAGCTAGCCAAGAAAGTCAAAACCCTAAGCCTTGAACCTAGTCTTGATGTGTTTCTAATGCTTGATCAGCATGAATTCAATGCACAAAGAGACTTGATCCTTCTAGACCTTGAAGAACCCCATGAGCCACAAAATGACCACCCTTTATTCCAATCCTTACTCCAGCAGTACCAGCATGTATTCCCAGAGGAGATGCCACCTGGTTTGCCACCAAAGAGGGACATCCAGCACAAGATTGACCTTGTGCCTGGTTTAGTGGATGAGCTATTGGAGAAAGGAATGATTAGGGAGAGTTTGAGCCCCTGTGCACTTCCAGCCTTGTTAGTTCCTAAGAAAGATGGGAGCCAGAGAATATGTATTGATTGTAGGGTCATTTACAAGATTATTATCAAGTATAGTACCCTATATCTAGGCTTGAAGACATGCTGGATGAGTTACATGGCTCATTAGTCTTTTCCAAGATTGATATGAGGAGTGGCTATTATCATATCAGGATCTATGAGGGAGATGAGTGGAAAACATCCTTTAAGACCAAGGGAGACCTATTTGAGTGGTTGGTTATGCCTTTCGGCTTGACCAATGCTCCATCTACATTCATGAGATTGATGAATCAGGTCTTAAAGCCACTCATGGACAAGTGTGTTGTGGTTTATTTTGATGATATACTTGTCCATAGCAGGTTTGAGCAGGAGCATGTGAAGCATTTGTAGGAGGTTTTGGAGATCCTTAGCAACGAGCAGCTCTATGGAAATTTGAAGAAGTGTCACTTTTTAACTTCCCAAGTAACCTTCCTAGGTTACATTATCACAGCTGAGGGTATCCAAGTAGATGAAGAGAAAATCAAAGCCATAAAAGAATGGTATGTTCCTACTTCAATTCAGCAGGTCAGTAGTTTCCATGGCTTGGCTTCCTTCTACATGAGATTTGTCAAGAATTTCAGCACCATCCTTGCACCAATGACTAAAGTAGTGAAAGGAAAGGCATTCAGCTAGACAGCAATAGCCCAGCAAGTCTTTGAAGAGATCAAAGAGAATCTTACTTCAACATCAGTACTAGCATTGCCAAGTTTCAGCAAAGTCTTTGAAGTAGAGTGTAATGCATTTGGTGTGGGAATTGGAGCAGTGCTATCTCAGGAGGGGAGACCAGTAGCCTACTTTAGTGAGAAGCTAAATGATGCAAGAGGAAGTATAGTGTCTATGATAAAGAGTTCTATACTATTATCAGGGCATTGTAGCATTGGAATCATTATTTGATTGGAGCAGAGTTCATTCTCCACAGTGATCATGAGGCATTGAAGTTCATTCAAGGCCAGCATAAGCTCAATCCTAGGCATGCTACTTGATTAGAGTATATCCAGCAGTATCACTTCATGATCCATCACAAGTCAGGTGTTTTAAATAAGGGAGTTGATGCTTTGAAAAGGAGGTATTTGTTATTGCACATACTTGATTCTAGAGTACTTGGTTTTGAACAATTAAAAGCCTTGTACCAGGTAGATGAGGATTATTAGGAGTTGTTCAAGAAGTTCCAAGAGCAACCATAGGGTCTACACCATATAGCCCAAGGTTATTTGTTCAAGGGAAGCATGTTATGCATCCCTAGAAGCAGTTTTAGAGAACTACTCATTTCTGAAGTTCATGGAGGGAGTCTAGCAGGGGATTTTGGTGTGGAGAAGACTTTGTACATGTTGAAAGAGCATTACAGTTGGCCTAAAATGAGGAAGGATGTCGAGCATTTGTTGAAGAGGTGCAATGTATGCCAATTAGCAAAATCACACAGCCTTCCACAAGGCTTGTATACACCATTGCCTATTCCTAAGAGTCCTTGGAAGGATGTTAACCTTGATTTCGTTGTTGGTTTGCCTAGAACCCAAAGAGGCAAAGATTCAATCATGGTGGTTCTTGACAGGTTCTCAAAGATGTCCCATTTTATATCTTGCCACACCACCCATGATGATACAAAGATTGTTGAGTTATACTTTCAAGAAGTAGTGAAGTTGCATGGAATTATACTTTCAAGAAGTAGTGCAGTTGGATGGAGGATCTTGTCTGGATTTACCTCAGAAAGGATAGATTTCCCAACAAAAGAAAGGGAAAACTTGTTCCAAGAGTAGATGGTCCATTTGAGATATCAGAGAAGATTGGAGATAATGCCTACAGCTTAGACCTTTCTGAAGAATATGGGGGATCAGCCACCTTCAATGTTGCAGACCTAAGGCCATATTACCCTGATAGTGAAGACCTATCAAGTTTGAGGACAAACTTTCCTCAACCTGGGGAGGACGATGGAGACCATCAAGCAGCAACAACAACTTCAGCAACACCACAGGAGGGCCTAGAACCAGCATGAGTAGATGCATTACCAAACTCAGCAACAACAGCTAAGGCAGCAGGCTTCCAAGCATCTTCAACAAATTTTAAAACTTCTACATCATCTTCATCATCCACTATTCCACCAACGGCATCCATTCAGACTTGTTACAACTTGGTTAAACAAGTCCTGGCATCTACAGCCATTCATTTCACCAGCATTGATCAAGGAGATCAATCTCAGTTCCCATCGAGATCAGTCCAAGCAACACCCTTTCTCAACATGTTATCTCTACATTGAGGAAGAATTAGAAGAAGTTCCCTAGGAGTTTTTTGTTCCTTGTCATGCCATTTTCAATACCAAGCCAAGTACAGGCATGATCAAGTTCAAGATCATCAAGTTTCAGCACCAAGAACAGCAGCAGTCCACTGGGTTTATTTTCTAATTAAGTTCAGTTCTGTAATTCTGATCAATGCAGCTACAATAGGGGTTATTTTGGTCCTTTGCTAACTTGAACGAACTGTTGAGATTACATCCAGCTTGGCCAAGTGAAAACCTAATTCATTCTGATCAAAAGATGAGCTAATGAGGGAGCATAATGATAAAATCTAAGACAAAATTAAGATAAGACTAATTGCTTGATCAAAACGTCACTAGGGTTATATAAACAAGGCAAGTTAGTTGCACAAAGCACTGCCGTTTTGCCCAGAAAATTGCGCAGAAAACCCAGCCGTCGCGAGTGCGACGTCACCTGTTGCGGGTGCGACACAGCGAAGATAAGCAGGCAATTTTCTCTCCACGATAAGTCGCGGGCGCTACAAAATAGTTCACGGGCGCGACATCCTCCTGGAACTTTTCCATCCGAAGTCAGCCAAGTTTGTTCACGGGTGAGATCATACCGGTCGCAGGTGCGACCAGGTTTTGGCTCTTTCCCTTTCAAAATCTCCAAAGTCTTTGATGAATCTTTTGTCGCGGGTGTCACACATCAGGTCGCGGGCACGACCTCCGTCTGGACTCCTCTTAGTAATCCGCCTTGGCTGCTGTAGCGGGTGTTACCACACGGGTGACGGGTGTTACCCCTTTGGGTTTTAGCTAAATTTTGCCTTTTTACCTCGGTTTTCCTTCTAACACTTTATTATCCTAAAAAACTCAAAATCATCATAACTAATATATAACTAAGGGGCTAAAACAAGCAAAATACCCTATAAATGATATCAATTTGGCTCGAAACGAGACCGAACAAGACACAACCATGTTGCCCGATTATTTTATCATAATCAAAGCGTATGAGGTATTGTACATTGGGTTATGTACAAAATTGTTGAACACTGTTAACTTATAGTTGTGTCACCTGAGGTACTTAGGCTGCATTCTTTTATGCGATGGGTTTTGGACCTGTGGTGCGGTACCACACTGCACCGCACTCTTTAATTTCTACCACACTTCACCAGACCACGATCATTACCAATGACTCTCCTCACTTTTCTCCTCTACTTTTCACATTCTGTCTCTTCACCTATCCTACTAATGTATGCAGGGTCACAAAGATCAGAGTATTGACCTTACAAACACCATACAAGCTCCTACACTTCTGGATTGTTAAGAACAAAAGCTAATTTGATGTAATTAGCTGGAATGGATGACAAACCAATAAGCAAAATAAAGATAGACTTGCTTACAGCTGATACAAATACACCATAGCTATGAACAAGGGCAATGGACTCTCACATTCAACCTTGTACAGATACACCAAAGATCAAATGATCAAGCTCAACTAACACTTGTTGAATCTTGCTAAAACTCAGTGACATGAGTTGATTTAACCGTGGTGAGAGTTTAGACAAACTCACAAACACACAGAGGTTCTCATAACACTCGAAATGATATTGAAATTACACTGATATATGCTTAAGCAGCTCAAGATTACAGTATATATACCTAAGCTCTAATCAGTTTGATTAGAGGTTTTCTAAGTACGAAGAAACCTTCTAATCTCCCTTAACTTACTCTAAGCATACTTAGGCTACTAATTACATTCGATTACAACCTAATCTAACTAATACTACTGATTACATTTGCAAAATAAAAAGAAATACATACTTTGATTGGACCAAAAATACAAAAGTAAAACAAGAACCAATCAGAACCTTTCCTATCTAAGGGGATAAAAGTTACTATGGTAACTCCATCCTTCCTATGACCCACCGCCTTCGTGTTTTGTATCGCCGACCTTACCTCCAGGAGTGAATTTTGATCCTAGGCAATACCACACCCAGAACCTACCAGTTTTCACAGGAACTGGGTTAGCACTCATATGGACCGATAACCTTACCTTAAAAACCACAAAAACTACAATCGAACAATGGCAATAAGATTGAAATTCATACCAAGAGTAAAAATCTTACCATCACTTCCCTTAATGGGAAGTTTGAAATTAGTTATTTTTCCTAACGAGAAGGCATTTCAAGACTCTGAGAAATCACACTTAAAGGAGGGAAAAATTTTTGAGTATTCCACCAATAAGTTAACTATGGAGCACAATGTGCCACATGAAGAGACCATTTATCCCATGTAATCTGTGCATTTAGACCTTCTGTGGATAGGTTAGCAGGTAAACCAGACCACCCGTAGTTGACAACAGGACTTATCAATGTTGCTCCTGCCATCCTACGAGCATAATAGAGATACTACGAGGAGTTAACTTTGTTGGATGAGCGACGACTTCGAGCCTTGCATAATGTACAAATTTACCAGAATCAAATCACCCCTACATTCAGCTAGAAAGTAAAGGATCAGGACTTGAAAGAAGGTGATTTAGTGCTCCTGGAGATGAGGGCAGCACATCAAAATCACGAGGAAAGTTCGCTCCAAATCGGAAATGTCCATGTGTTGTCATTTCCATTTCTCCTGGAGGTGCTAATTGTTTGGCGACATTACAAGGGGAAGTGTTGATTCTACCTGTCAATTTGGACCAACTCAAAACGATATACATTTAAGCTACTAGGGTTGATATGTCCCTAACCACATAAATATGTATTATCTAAAGTAAGCAACCGAACTACCAACATGCCACTTGCTTATGAGAGGAAGACAAAAAGGAAAAAAAAAAGGAAAAAAAAAGAGAGGCTAATTTGAAAACCTCTTAGGGCAAGTTAAGCAAAAGGATAGAATAAATAAAAAAAATGAATTAAACTATATTAGAGGATCTCCTGGTCTCTGTAAAAAGAGATCCCCTCTCTCGTTAAACCTGGAGAGCCCTTTCTTTGCCCTATTCTTGAACCTTTCTCTATTAATTTAATTGTTGAATGTGACACTTGGAGTGGTCTCGCCTTCATATCCAAGCCTTACAGGACATTATCTTTAGAAGGGGAAACGTTTAACCACAAAGAGATAGAGAAAAGGGGGAGTAGGGATAGTAGTAGGGTGGGGAATCCCCCCCCCCCCCCCCGGTAGGGCTCGTTCTCTCTTTAGGGAAAAATCCCCGCCCCCAACGAGGATGGAGCTGGAGACGGGGCAAGTTCTTAAATCCACGTCGGCATGGGTAGGAATGGGGGTACAATTTTCCCTGTTCCCGTCCTCGCTTACCCGTTTGGGAAAATTATCCTCCCCATCCCTACATCCCCATCCCCAATTTCTATAAAAACATATAAACATCTTTCATATATTAACATTATATACATAATATTATAGGTATATTTGTAATTGAAGTGTTGACTTATGGATTATTATTATTGAATTTTTTGTATAATTAACTTTTGTTTCCTTTATTGTGATTGATATTGTTTGTTGAAATTCGTATAATTTGTATTCTTGAATCCCATTTGATGAGGTTGTGCATCCTTTTTTAAATATATATGACAATACCGAAATAATTATTTATATACCCATTGGAGCCCCGGTAGGATAACGTACCCTCCCGAGATGAAAATGGGAGGAATTGCCCTCCGACAACGGGTAATGGGCCAAGGATGGGGAGTAGGGGCAAGGCATGGATGGGGAATATACCCCGTCCCCGACCCGCCTCATTGCCATCCCTATGCGGAAGGGGACTTTGACTTCATTCGTAAGATGCAGATGCGGAAAAAAGGGAAGGGGGTTGTGGTTTTAATTTTTTCTGAACAAAGGGGGGTGGGGTAAAAAAAATAAAACAGGGGCAAAAAGGTCTATTTATTTAAATTTCAAGCACAAATTCACTTGTGATCAGAAAAGTTTAATAAAAACTATTTTATGATAATCTGGTGTTAAAACATAATTGTAGCTTCAGTGAGTGAAAGAAAACATCTTCGAAATTCACAATAAAAAATTTGAATCTTATTTCCTATGTACAAGGGCAAGGGTTAAACGAAAATAACCATAAGCCCCTTTGACATCTCTTCATTTGCAAAGAATTCTCGATGTGAAAACACAGAGACAAAGGACTGATCTTTGAATAGGAAAAAGAGTTTATCTGCAGGGTCCCAAATGAATTGGCTTATTCGAAAAAAGTCTTGTTCTTTGGAAGATCTATCTCGTGTCTGATACTACACGGTTCCACTCTGCAAGAACTCTGAATCATTCTCTTAAAGCTCATCATAAATGATCCGCTTGCCCCGAAATGACCCGACCCAATAGGGTAATCCCAATTCAGTGGCTTTCATACAACCCATTGATGTACCGCGTTGTTATCCTTGTCAACACCAAGATTACTAAATACGAACATGCAAAATTCGACAACTCCTTGCACTATTTTCAAATAAAACCAAACTAACCTACATCACAAAAATTTGAAATCGGTTAAACAGGTAGTTAAGAGAAAATATTTATGAAAGGTCAAAGAAATCAATTTCTAGCATGCCCATTTCCAAGATGGGGCATTCCAAAATTATTTTTGTCAACTCGGCCAGAACTTTAATTCTCAATGTTAGGAAGAGGTTGGTGGGAAGCCATGGTTATGGAGGAAAGATAAAGTGGAGAGCCAAGGCCTGGAATGAGAGAGTCAATCAGTGAGAAATGGATAAAGAAAGTGTGGGAGGGATAAAAAAGAAGGGGTGAATTTTTGTTGTGGTAGAGATTGCTAACAAAGACTCCGAGCAAGATAGACCCATCTTACATTTTGAACCAAATGGCACTCCAAGGATCAAGAGAGAGATTGCTAACAAAGACTCCGAGCATGGGGACCCATCCTACACTTCAAACCAAATGGCACTCCAAGCTTCAAGCGAACACACATTTAGCAACGCCGCGATATTATGCATGGACATACCATGTTCGGTGCGCCCAGACCGCCCTATATCGCCTTTGTCTTCTTTTCTGTGCATCATCTTCTCGGCTTAACCCACATCTTTTCTTGCCTATGATCACTAAAACAATGTTCATAAACAAATAATAGAATACTCTTAAAATCTACTATAATGCTCATAACCCTCATGGAAAAATTTCACAAATATATACTACAATATTCATAAAACTTATACAGACTGAACACGCTAATAATAACAATGAAAAAAATTAAAAATATGGTTTATAACAATACTTATTAAACCCTATTTATAAAAACATTAGAACAAATAGGCCATATAATGCTCTCAAACTTTACTGTAATACTCATAAATTTCAGGAAAAAAATGTTCAAAAAATGCACAACAATGTTCATAAAAACATGCAAATAATGATAATAATAATAATAATAATAATAATAATAATAATAATAATAATAAATACATTTATATATTGATGCTCATACAACTTTACACAATCTATAGATAGAACAAAAAAATAAGTGTTTTTTGGATCGTAATATACCCACATTTGGGATATTGGATTGTAATATATCCACCTTTACTGTTGGCTACTAATATGTCAACCTTTATACCTAGTTAATTTTAATGTACTCACCGTGGCTTAAGTAATGATGAACTGATCTCAAGGATAATGTGGCAAGCGCTAGAAATTTCCCGAGATCCATAAGAAACCAAAACAAGCTCACTAAAGTCATCATTAAGATCGATTCACCCCATTAAAGTCATAGTAAGTACATTAACATCATCTAAATATAAAAGTCGGTATATTAACATCCAATAATTAGCATGAATATATTACGATCCAATACCCCAAAATAAATATATTCCGGTCCATAAATCCAAAAATAATTAAGTACAATTGGACTAAAGTGGCATCTCAAAATAACCTTGGACTAAAGACAAAACAAAAGGGAATAGTTGTTTTTACCAAAAAAAAAATTAAAAGAAAAAAAGAAAGAAGAAAAGAAACACTAAAGGTCAACCTTGGCCTGGTCACACAGAGCTTTGTGCTCCCAGGCTTACCAACGTACTTTTAACCATTTAGTGAACAACCCATTAAACGGAAATTGTAAGGTTATTTACCCTAGATGGATATGTTAGCTTGATTCGATAGAACACTTTTATAATCTGTGATAAGAAAATTGGAAAATAAAATAATCCATCCTTTATGAATACTCGAAGAAGATAAACGTACAATTTTGTTAGGAATGAACTTAGCTTTCACCCTTATTATTTTTGTTGTCCACCACTGAGTTGAACTCGTCAAAATAATGGTGTATGTGGTGGCAATATTGTAAGTGGAGGCCACTTTTAACTTTTATTTTTTTAGCTGTAAAAAGTTTCACATACAATATCACCACCACATTACTTTTTGAATGAACTTAACTCAATGGTGAGCACTAAACATAATGAAAGGTTAAAGTTCAGCTTACTCGGCAAGCGGACATATATAAAAGCGTACACACATAGCATTTCCAGCACAACCAGTAAAAGTCCCACAGGTTTCAAACATCTTCTATCGACAAAATATTTCGAAACACCCAATGTCAAGTTAATTACTTCTTTCCCAAACTTCCAAATCATATGAACGTTCCCTTTCAAGAACTGACTTCTTCTCATCAATAATTCATTACTACGGAATCCTACTTCACTGAGCAGATTAAATCCGACAATGGTAGGATTTTGCTGTCCAGTAATGACTCAGCATTGACCAAGCTGCTTCCGAATAACGGATGCGAGCTGCTTCTCCAGCTCCACCAAGCTGCGTGACAATTTACAGATAAGCAAAAACAGTTTACAAAGGCCATTGACTCATTTCTAATTATAAAAGTTGATAAGGGGAGGATGAGGGAGCTTACATTTCATATTTGCGTAGGGCTTCTTTCTGCTTTGCTTGAAACAAATCGCCATCTCTTGGTATATTGACTAATTGATTCGCTGCAACATTTGTTTACAATGGCAATGAGGGAGAAAGAGAAGCAAAATTTGCCAGTCTATCATAACAACTCAGAGCAGAACAAAGTGGTGCTATGGTGGGGACATTTAACAACTCAAACTATCAATGGCTGACGTTTTCTTTGCAGACAACCATATCTTAGAAGAGAAAGGGAACTCTAGAACTAGAAACATGTAAGCTCCAAAAAAGAAGTCACTGCTTAATCTAGAAAAGTAGAATGTATGGCCACATAGATGAAAATTTCAAATGGTTGCAAGATTAAGCTAGACATCAGACAGTTCCTTTTCTCTCTTTCTTTTCCTCCCCTTTTCTCTTCTGGAAGGAGGTGGGGGGTCATGAAACAGTGAAATATCCCCACACCAACAATATGCATGTATGTGCTTCATAACTTCTACAACCATAATTTAGGAACTTCAGCGCCACCTCATAATGACTGCCAATTCAAGTCACTAGTATATCAAGCTTTCTTCTCTTTCTGACAAGCGTGACCAAATGATGCAAAGTAACATTAAAGCAGTTTGTTGACCAGTATCACATCAGGCTTTTGATTCAAGGCACTTAAACTGCTCAATCTCCATAAAGTAAAAACTATGCACATTCAGTGTTTTAGAATTTAGACTGAATAAAACACAATAAGCATACAAGAAAACTTTTGACGCAATCTCAATTTATCAATGTAAATGACGTACATGGCATCAAAGCTGGTAGTGCTGGCACGTTAGCATTATTAACTTTCTCAGAGGGCTGTTCAACTGCCTTTGGCTGCTCAATCTATTGGAAGGTGTTCACGAACAGAAGGGGAGACAATTCAGCACACATTTGTATACGGGCTGGTGAAAATAAATAAATATCCAAATGAATGTCATTATGGAAGAGAAGTCCTACCTTAAGTTTATCTTGTCTTTTCAGAATCTTAGCGTGGCATTTCTTTATGTAGTGAGTCAAATGATACCGAGAATGTCTTGAACACAATTGCTCACAGATTTGAGGGTTAGCTGACAACCAGTCAGAGATGTCTTTGGACTTGACTACTTCATCCGCATTCAAGGACTCCAACCAAGTGTAAACTGGTAACCACCGATCAGTCCGTTGAAACCGGAAAGGATATTCAACATGGCTAACTGTCTTCACCTGCAATGGAGGAATTCTAAATTTCATACAAATACATGGGAGCACACAAAAAATCACGAAGCCAATAATATTCAGGAAACAATCCTCCATGCGAGAAGCATAACCAAATACCATCATGAAAAATAGACCATATTCGGAAGGAGAGAAATCAAAGGATGTTTGAGGACTACGCTTTGTCCCTAGATAATTTCAAGCTCTAATGTTGAGAAGTTGTACAGTTAGAGTTTGGTGCTTAAGGGGATAGAAAATTGATTTTTTTGGACTTTGTAGACAATATGATTAATGAGAGCTTGATGGCATAGTGTTTTTGTATCTTGCCCTTTTTTGTAAATGGGTGACAACCCATGGTGTCTCTGCAATATAGTTCAATTACATTTTTTTTTAAAAAAAAGGAAAAAAGAAAGAACAAAGACCACGTCATGCAAATAACACACAAATGACACAATGATAAGACAATAAACTTAATGGCTTATGCACGTACACAAATCCCTATAAGAGGAATGTTGCTAACTGTCAAGAATACAATCATACATTTGTACATCTTCATTCAAGTTAATTTCAGTAATGAAGTTGCCATCACATTAAACAAGTGCATTTGTTCTTATAATCTTTAGAATAGATCAACAAACCACTTCTTGATTTAATGGAAGCGGGGACAAACATTTTCTGTAGATGCTTCATGTCGTGATTCTTTGCTAAATTGGTCTCAAAAGAAAACTACTCCCACTGTCCTGAAACATTTGTCACACATTTTAAGAAATATCAACTAATGTTCTCTTTCGAAGATAAATATAAACAATATCCTTGATTTTTGAATTCAAAAAACATTTTTTCAAATTTCCATCTTCAATCACATATCATTTTCTGTTCAAAATAAAAGGAGCTTAATAATTTTGGTAACTTAGTACTTAGCTTTTTACAAAGACGGTAACATTTTGGGACTTAAAAAAGGATAGAGGACAAGGACATCCATAAAAGGAATAGTAAGTGGACAAACATTTTAGGAAGGAAAGAGTGTTAAAAAGCAGTGCTTTGCATTTTTGAACATGTTGCATGTAGTTTTTGTGTGAAAAGTTCCAATAAGTGGTTCAAACAAGCCATGGTCCAGCAAAGTTTTCAGCTGTGAGGGAGTAGAACTCAATAAAGAATTGTTTGTGCACACTCACACCACATTACAGCAAAAGCTTCTTGCTTTATTGGTTATGGAGGCCTTTGCTAATGAGTTGAACCCTGAAAAGTACAAATTCCCATTAGTGTTGTTGAGGTGGAGAGAAATGGGATTTAGCTTATATTAGGCTTTAGGGGGGGGGGGGGGGGGGGTTTGGGGGGTTGGTTGGACAACTGGAGTTACATTGTACATGAAAGGTAACCCACTTCACTCCTCTTATTATTTCATGGCAGTTAAGAGAAAGATACATAGCAGCAGTACAGGTGAATATGAAGAAAGCTAACCAATAGAAATAGAATAGTCCCATCAAAGCCATTATGAATGCGAATAATGAATACTGATCAATCAGTAGTTTGCCGATATTCTAGTGGGCTGTTTCCATGATTTCCTAACCAAAGAAAATTTTAACAAAAAACATTCTCGAGACCCTTTTGAAGGGCAATGTTTACCTAACCAGCCTAGGCAACAGTTTGTGAGAAAAATCACTGACAAGGCGGAGAAGGTTATGTTTTCCATAGGTGGCAACTGAGCAAGTTCTCGGCATGATGGTTTGGTAGGTTTTTCTTTCTTTTTATTCGACGTATTCGGCATTAGTTGCAAAGACACACGCAGGGCATTTAAGATTTCTTTTGGTGAGGCTTCCAAACAAGTCTATGCTCTAATTCTTGCAATGGCCCCCTAAAGTGCCAAATCCTTCAGAATCAAGTAAGCCAAGAAGTCTTACTCAATAAAATGTTGTCTACAACTACATCACCAAACTATTCTACAAGAGGCCCAAAACTATGTTGATTGACATTGTCCATGTTCTTAGAGTGCTTTTATTTTGGGAAGATCAATTATTCATGACATATACATGCAGCAAAGAATTAGTGAGCCATTACAATATAAGTCATCTCTAATGAAAATTAACCAGTAGAAGCTACAACACTGTAAGGACAATATGACACCCCTGAATGGTGTGAGGTTCCCTTCTTTATTTGTTGAAAGGGGGATGATTACAATTAATCAATGGCTCTTCCATGGTTTTGAGGTTATTGAAGGGGTTTGAGGCAAGGAAAATTGGGTCTTAGTGCATTATACTTTAGGGATTTGGATTGTGGCGAGCTGTACTTTAAATTTGTATCATAGTGCACCAAAATGTAAAAGTATTGGATTTTCAGTGCACCACCACCGAGTTGGGTGAAACCAACTTGGTGTTTGTCTACATGGATTATTTTGGTGGAATTCAACATAGGTAACTATGGACTTTTGGGAAGGGAAGAAGCAATTTAGTCAATTAACAAATTACTGAATTTAACAAACTGAATAAACATCAGCGCTAGAGGCCTTATGCCTCTTTGCGCTGCTCATAGAAGCTATAGATGTTCCAACACACCGAAAACCAAAAAAAAAAAGAAAAAAAAAAAGAAACTACTGAATTAACATTGCTCTTATTTCATTAATTTGGCAAGCCAAAGAATGAACAAATAAGTAGAAAGAAATAAGCCCTAATGAGAAAGAGAGGAAGTTGGAACCTGCGGTGGTTCAGGTGCAACTGCAGGTGGAGAAGGTTGGAGTGATCTCTGAAGTGCACTGAAACGTTGAAGAAGGTCCGATTGAGACATGGACTTGATTTCCTCAGGCAAGGTTTCGTTATTGAACTTGACCCAATTCTCCACTTCACTCATGCTCACAGTATGCCCCTCTGGTAAGCCCGACAGCCACGCCCTCGCTCGGGCCTCCCATCCCTCTAATGTCGGATCCAGGATTTTCACCTTCAATCGCCAATTATTCTTTCATTCTTTCAACTTGCTCAAACATTACCATACAAAGACCAAAAATGCACAAAAACAGTACGCCAAAACAATTACCAAAATCCCTAACTTCTATCTACAATCTCCGATGCACGCAAAAGTAAATGAACATGGTACTCGACTAAGCAAATGAATGAACGAAATTTGACACACAACTCAAGCAATAAAATACGTAAATATGAGCTCAAGAAAGACACCAACTGTTATACAGCGGAGACACAGGGATTGCTGCAGGGATCGCTTGGAATAATTCACAGAACATAGAGATGATAGCATATAACTACTCAACCCAATGAGCCGAATGGTAATCATTATTCAGAGTTGAGCAATAAGAATCAAGGGTGACCGATAAGTAAGAGCACAAATCTGCAGACAACCATGAATATGATGAAATACAGTGGGCTGTGGGTGTTTGAAAAATTACCATGACCATTGTACACCCACGGCTTAAACTACCACTGAAAATAGTATGAAAAGAAAATGACACTAAACTTGTTTTTTCTGATTAAAAATACCACTCAAACTGGTTATAGTTATAGCAGTGATGAGGCAAAAACTGACTGCTTTACCGGTGGTTTTGTGTTACATTTGAAATGGTTGTTGAAAATAAAAGAGAAATAAACACAAAAAAAACTCCCCGTCATTCACCTCTTCCGTCTTCATCCAACAGCTCTTCCATTTTCCTTCTTTTCAGGAGCATTGTACGCACACCATTGGAGACCCTCCATAGATGCAGCTTTCTTTAGCATCATGATTCCAACTCAAATTTCAACCCAACTCAAATTAACCTTACGCTCAAATTCCAACCCAATGCATCATCCAGTTAGTCCATTCAACCAAACCCAGTTCAATTTGCAAAAAATGAAACTCAAATTCGAGACCTAACTCACTTATTCGGTGCGAAATTGAATCATAAGTTAAAGAAACAACAAAATAGTTAGTTACCTCAAAATCGAGTAAACTAACACTAACTTGGCTGTTTAGGCTAGCCCGTTCTTCGGTTCAGGTTTTATATCCTCAACATAAGTACACACCTAGGCATCGAACTTGTAATCTTGTATGGCCTCCTAGGTTGTGGAGTGAAGCGCCCGGTCCTGACAATTTTGAGGCCCTAGGCAACATAGTAGAGACCAATTTATAAACTAGGCCCCTCTTAAAAAAAATGCGTCCTCGTTTTTTTCATAGGTAATTAGCATCAGCCGTATAACTGTTGTATATGATAACAATTGTGGATCGTCCTCATTCATAATTGCTTCCGCCAATTTTTGACCCTATTTTTACTTTTCCCCCAAGTTTTGCATAATTGTCCCCCATCCCTATCTAGTTACAGCTTGCTCACATAGTGCTCATTGTTTCACATGAAAGAATTGCCTAAACCGGCACTGTTAAATATATACATAATCATAAATTATGAGAGACATCGAGAAACAATTAATTAAAGGCACTATCCAAAATTATCAAATGACCACCATTGGCATTCACAAACAGACAAGCTCAGTTAGGTAGCAATTGTAATTGATTACTGAGACTAACACCAATACATTTTAGTTGTGGCTTTGGCGATGCTCTCAAAAACTCAGTTAACTAGCAATTGTAATTGTGTATGCACTATCCACATATGACATACCACCCCCGAATTTCTAAAACACACAACTGAAATCTAAACAGTTGAACAGTTGAACACCAAACAACCCCCAAAAAAGATACTGACAGTAGTAAAACTTAGAAAAATAAATAATCTCCCAATTGAACAGGACCCAAGAAAATTAAAAAAAAAAAGGAAAATTATGTCAAATACAAGAGCACCACAATTCACAAATAATCTACCAAACATTTTAGCAAGATTGAGGTTATATAGCTAATAATTAACTTGTTAGTTGTGTTTATTTTCAAATGAAATTGCATTATATACCTTGAAAAAATGTCATGCCATTGTAGTTTGTAGATATGTTAAGAGGAGATGAAAGACCAGATTTCCCCTTATAGATAATCGACTCTTCAATTTGTCGACTTAGTTGATGACTGCGTGCTAATTGAGGTGGAAGATGAACAAGTTGAAGAACTGAACTGGAAGAGGGGAGGGGAGGGGCTGACTCCTGTGTAGAACAGGTTGAAAGAGCAGGGTATGGGCGTATTGGAAGGTGGGCGGATGGGCGTGCTGATTATTTTTGTTGGGCGCTTAGGCCACTAGCCCTTTCAGGCCTTATCAATCATAGGCCCATATGATATTAACACAATCTAGTTTGGGGCCCTTAAAGCTATAGCAGTTGTTTTTTAAAACCATTGGCCCTGGGCAGCGGCCCCTCTGGCCTACCCCCAGGGCCGGCCCGCCAATAGCAGTAGTAACAACACCAATAAGAAGAGAGAATCAGAAGACAACAAGGGTGGTTTTGAGTGTTGGGAGCAGTCTACTTGACCACAGGAGGGACGGGAGGCTGGGAGCGGTGGCAAGTCACCCAAACCTGATGAGGATTTAGGAACAATGGAAAAGGGTCAGACACCATAGGAGGAAATAAGATTTTTTAAAAAACTAGTCTTTTTATCCCGTGCAATACACGGGATATTTTATTTTATTTATCGCTTCTTTCTTATTTTTGAAAGTATCTTTTCTTTGAAACTATTAGCTTATACTTTTTTTAAAATGTAAATTTCATATACTGATTCTATTGAAAATGGTTTTGATTTTTTACTAAATTGCTATTGTGTTATTAATCACTTATTTTTATTATAATATTTAATTGTTTATTTAATTTTTTTAATGTGGGTGAAAACCCCTTGGACCCCATGCTCTTCCCACTTGCTTTTTACGCCTCATCCATTCTCCATGCATTCTCCTCAAATTGATCACAAATACTTTCCTTTTGAAAAAACAAAGCATTTTTTTAGAATTCTCATTCATTTTTTCTATGGTTGTTTTTTTAGGTAAAAAGTATACTTATTATTTTATATTTCAAAAAATTGAAATCAATACATATAAATCAAAGTGTTTTGTTAATTACAACTTACAAAGTAATCCTATTATTTGAGATATTAAGTGTTTTACGAAAGTTAATGTTTTTATTATATGTAATTTATGACTATCAAAGCTTCATTTTTTTTATTTGGCCAAAAAATAATTACTCTTTATTTCTCTTTCTTGTAGGAATGTTTGAAGACTCAAAGTTTTTGCATGCACAAAACTTGGTTTTAATATATATTTAAAGATATGCAAAAATATTGAGTGTTGAGCATGGAAAATAATGTAGATTTATGTTAGTGAATATGAATGTATTTCCGATAATACCACCCATTACTCATGAAATATTTAGTTGCATTTAAAGTTTGTATAGTTACTCATATGATTAAATTATAAGATGATATAAAGGTATATGTCATTTATTTTTTAAAGATAAATGTTTGCATGTTAACTTTTTGGACAACTATTATTTTAGTCGAATATGAGGAATATGATACCGATTACTCATAAAATATTTTATTTGGATTTCTTATTTTTATATATATTCTTATATGTTTTAAGTTATGCAGTGTAATAAGTCATTTTTAATTTATTTTTAAATTTGTAACTATAAATTCTTAATATGTAATATTCTATTTCCCTTTCCAAAACAAAAAATTGTGAAATGTAGATATGCTTCCATAAATGTGCTCAACAAAAATAGGGGTTTTTGTACTCAACAAAAATGCAATTTGTATATGTGTTTTGGGTGTTTACTTGATTTTTCAAAACCAATGTTGATAGCATTATAAGCACCTTCAATTTCAAAAAAATAAAAAGCAATAGGATTAATAAAAGATTATGTTGTAAAATTGTGTGATAGGTTTCCAAGCGTTCCAAGATACATGTATGATGCTAACTCTTCTTTTTTTTTTTATTCAACGTTGTCCAGTGTCCACTTTTGAATATTTTTTGATAACCCATTTTTGAATACTGGAAAAAGGAAAAATGATTTGAAAAATTATCTGCAAATCTATATTCCTTATCATACTCAGTATTCACGACAGTCAGTGACTTGCCGCCCTGTTCCACCCTTCCCTTCCCTTCTTTCATCCATCCATTCTCCTTCAATTTCTCTTTATTTGTAGTGGAGTTCTGGATTACCGAAATTGTATTTTCCTGCTTAAACCGATAACCTTCTCTCAAGTTTCCAATTAAACCCCTTCCTTTAATGATGCCTTTATCTTTCAGGGTATCTAATAGCGGCTTTGATGAAAGCTTAAAAAATTAACTTAGTGTTAAAGATGAGAATACATTACCTTATATCTTCAGTGGGAATAAACCTCATTTAAAAGTGTAGATCTAACAAACTTGCATATAGGTGGACAATGTAGGAGTTGTTCCTGGAAATAAAAATTGTATTAGAGCTGAAAATTTTCCTATATGGTTAAACAATGAAAAATTGGTAGTATATAAGTATTCCATACTATATTATTACCTTTTTTTTATTAAAAAAATACTCATGAATTGTTTAAAATTTACCATGGAAATGATTTATATGTATTGTGAGAAAAGCATTTCCAACTGTAATATGTATATATAGTTAAAGCTTGAGAGGAAAAGGAGAAAATTAATTATTGATTGCATTAATTATTATGGATGATGATTTGTATTCTGTCCGTTGAAGTTTTTATTTAGGCCATTTTAGGGGTATCTAAATATTTTTTGTTTTTTGTTTCTTTTTGTTAGGGGCAAGTGAAAAGTCTACTACTACTAATAATAATATACCCCTGACCACTAATTTTTGACCATTATTTTTCTTTTGTTATAACTTATATGCAGTTGGACTCTTCATTTCCAGGGGTGTATGTATAGCTAACGATTGATTTGCAATCTTTAATGAGGAGTAATGCTTTCATTAATGATTGCAATGTTAAATGAGGTACTCCGTATTTTGCAATGAACGGTACCAATATTAAAACTGTGTAATAGATGAAAGAATTCTCATTTTTTGGTAACTTGCTAATTGGTACTCCCTCCGTCCCAATATAATTGACAGAGCGCCGCAATGGGGGAATACCAATATTAAAACTGAACAAATTGTCTTTCATTTAATGCAGGTTGTCTTTTCCTTTCATCCTCCCGTTTTTTACATTCCACTTTTTAAATATTTTACACACATTTCTCTCTCCTAATTAATGCAACATGTACTCCCTCTCTCTCTTAAGAATTTTAATCTTTTTTCTCTCTCTCTGTTCATGCCCGTTTCTCTCTCCAGAAATGGGTTCATCATCTGGAAAATTTCCACCGCCTTTATCATTGCTCGATCCTTCATCTTCCACACTGAACATCAATTTCCATGAATTGAACATCAATTACATGCAATTCCCTCCAAAATTTTGTGATTTGTTGGTGAAAATTTTCAAATTTCCCACCAAAAAAAGTCTATAAAATGATGTTCAGTGGTCATTTTGTTCATTCTAACCTGGAGAAGCCATGGGAAGTCCTCAACCTTCGATACCCGACTTGAATGTGCTCCCTGATGGTTGGATTGAATCTGATTGCAACAACAATAATTATGACATTCCTGACCTGAATGATCAAAACATCAGCCAAGAAGATGAAACAGGTTTGTCTACTCTGTTTTTTTGACATACTCACTTCCTGTCTCGGAGTATATGCTCTGTTTTTCTCACTTCCTGTCTCGGAATGTATGCTATGTTTTTTTTTCACTTCCTGTCTCGGAGTATATGCTCTGTTTTTAACATCAGGCAAGAAGATGTACGTTCAAAACCCGACTTAAAGGTCATTTTGCTCCTCACTTCCTGTCTCGTAGTATATGTTCTGTTTTCTGGTTACAAAAGGCTTGTATCTGTATCAGTTATAAAAGCGATTATTCTTGACATTTAGAACACTGTTTTTTGTTTGATACTGTATCTGTGTTTTTAAACATCAATTTCCATGAGTACAATTTTACGGGCTAAACCTGGATTGTCTAACCTTGATAGTCTCAATGTTTTTGTCCTACTGAAAACGGCTAATTTCATTTCAAATTTCCACGATATAATACAAGTGCTAAAATTCCATCTTTTCAGGGGGAGGGTTACAGGTTAATATATACATGTAACTCTGCTGTGCCTCTTATTGCAATTTGTTGGCTGCTCAACTAGGTGCTCTTGCAGATTTTGTTAACCCAATCAGCCACTAATAAATTCATTACTATTACAATCTTGAAATTGCATTACTCTGTGTTTTTGCCAAACAATTTACTTGAACTCAACATTTTTGGTTTTTAAACGTAGTGTTTCTGTAGTGCTTCTGCAATCATTCATCTGGTATGATATGCTCTGGTTATGTATTCTCTGGTTATGTACTTGCCTGATGTTAAAAACAGAGCATACACTCCAATTGAATTTTTTATAAAACAGGTATGATATCTTCAACTGAATTATTTTCGGAGCTAATACTTGTGTTGAATGATTGTTCAATAGTTGGAGAAGGAGGAATTGAATTGGATGTCCAACATGAAGAAGCAGAACCTTGTTGTGAAATGGAGGCGGAAGAACCTGATATTGAAACGGAGGCGGAAACACCTGGTTTTCAAATGGAGGAAGAAGAAGAACAACTAGGTATGTTAAGAATTCTAATTGTATTTTTTTTTATCAATTTACATGAAAGGCCTTTCAATTTGGAATGTGATGGAATAAATGTTTTGCATTTCAAGTATAACTTGGCTTTTGATCAGTTTGTATAACTTGTCATTATCCATTTGTATAACCAGGCTTTTATTAGCGTAAATATTGGGGTGAAAATCAGTGTTGCTTTTGTTTTCTTTTTTTATGTTGGATAGATGTCCCGAGACGGAAACAGCTGGACAACACCGAGCGTAGAATTATTTTTGATGTTCTATTACGGTATAGTTCGAACGGAAGATTAATGAGAGGAGCTACAACACTTGTATCATCTCAATATGGAGTTTCAACTAGAACTGTCCAACGTATTTGGGAGAGGGGTGTCAAAAGTGGTAATGTGTTGAGTAGAATGGCCGGCAATTGTGGTCGTAAAAGAGTAGAAATTCCATTGGATGAGATACGTCGTTTGCCTTATAGAAAACGAACATCTTTTCGAACAATGTCATGTGCTTTGGGATGTTCAAAGTCAAGCTTGTTCAGGCGATTTGAGGACGGGAAAATAAAACGACGGTCTAATCCCACAAAGCCACATTTGACCGAACAAAATAAATTATCCAGACTATCTTGGTGTTTATCAATGCTTGAATCAAGTAGCGTACCACATGATCCGGTCTTCACTGGAATGTATAATGTGGTACACATTGACTAGAAGTGGTTCCAAATGACAAGACAATGTCAAAAGTACTACTTGTTACCTGACGAAGAGGGGCCGCATCGAACTACTAAAAGCAAAAATTTTATACTCAAGGTTATGTTTTTGGCTGTCGTGGCTCGGCCAAGGTTTGATGCCTTAGGAAATGTGGTTTTTTCTGGTAAGATTGGAATATTTCCCTTCGTGACCAAGGTGCCGGCGAGAAGGAGTAGTGCTAGAAGAGAAAGAGGGACGTTGGAGACGAAGGTGATACCTTCTGTGAGTAAGGAAACCATCAAATCATTTTTAATAGATAAATTCATTCCCGCAATCAAAGAAAAATGGCCACGAGAGGATGCACATCTTCCTATATTAATCCAACAGGATAATGCGAGGACTCATATTGCAGATGATGATCTTGACTTCCGGCGAGTGGCTAGTGCAGACGGGTTTAATATTCACATAGTTAACCAGCCTCCTAACTCCCCAGACTTGAATGTGTTAGATCTTGGGTTTTTTAGTGCTATTCAAGCAATACAACATGAATTAGCGTCCAAAAATATTGATGACCTTGTAGATGCTGTTGAAAATGCTTTTGAAGTTTTTTGCCCATTAAAATCAAATCGCATATTTCTAACATTGCAACTATGCATGATAGAAATAATGCGACGTCATGGTTGCAACAATTACCATCCTCCTCATATTAATAAAGCTATGCTTGAACGTCGTGGTGAGCTTCCTATTGTACTAAAGTGTGATCCCCAACTAGTGGAAGAAGCACGTAATTTTCTAGGTTTGAGGTTATAGATTTTTTTTCCTATGGTGATCGGGATGTGGTCACCACCTAAGATGTCTTCATGTCTTTCCTATGGTGAACCATAATTTATGAATGTTTTTTTTTTCTTGGATGTCTTTATTCTATGTTCTTGGATGTCTAATTTATTCTCTTTTTTTAATTACTTGTCTATATTATCTCATATATGGATATGACTTGTTGATGACAGAGTATTGCAATATGGTTGTTGAAGATTCGATGGACTCAACAGAATCAATGGTTGTAGAGGACTCTATGGATGATGGAAGTTCAATGTCACTCACTACAATAATTGATGATGCGATGAATGAACAACATGAACTTAACAAAACAATATTTGATACGCTAAAGATTTATCTCCCAAAATTCTTTTAGAATTTTTTTCGTAAGTTTTGTTAGTATTGAGTAATTAACTTGTGTTGTTGGGAGAGAATTTTTTTTTGCTTGTTTTGGTTGGACCTATGGATCCATCAACTTGTTTTTGCTGCTCTCTTATGTGTTTCCTAACCATGTGTGAGATCATGCTTGGGAAAAGTTGGATATCTATCTTCATTTCTCAGTTATTGGACAAGTTCAGTACTGATGTCAAATACCAATTCACAAAACAGAGCATGATTTATTAATGTTTGAACAAGAAGCACCTATACTACCTTTGATTGTGCTTTGGATGATCTGGATGCGTTGGGTGATCAAGTTTCTTGGTGGCATTTGATTCCCATTTATCTTAGGAATGATCTGATTGGCTTGATCAACTTGGTGTAATCCATAGAAAAAAGTTTCCTTAATTACGAGTAAATGCAAGTGACCTTAGTTTCCTGTCACAAACTCGATCATCAAAGTTTTTTTTGACAAGTATTTTGAACATCCAGTGAGTTATTTTCATCTGACAAAATTTTGGCAAGTATTTTGAAATCCAGTGAGTCATTTTCATCTGACAAAATTAGGGGAACTGGAGAGAGAGGGTGAGAGAGAGAGAGAAAATCCAATAAGTTACGGAAATTGTGGGATTTTGTGAAAAGTATTAATTATTTTGAATTTAGTAAGGGTATGGATGGGAAGAGTATTTAATATTTTTTAAAAGTAAAAAAAGTAAAATAATTAAATGAAGTATTGGGAAAAGGAATGTGACAATTATTTTGGGACAAAATAAGTTAGTTAAAGTGTCAATTATATTGGGACGGAGGGAGTATTAATGAATAGTTATACTCCTAATCTTTTTTTAACAAAAAAAAAAATTTGGGCTTTTGATATGAGGACACGTGGCAGCATCCCTATTATTAGGATTCTGTTTTAATATAGTTAATAGATTATAAATAAATCAAATATCTTTCCTTCAAGTTTTCTAATGGGCTTTGTTTAACGTCGCCACCCTTTTTACTAATGTCGCCCCCCCAAAAGACGAATTTACCCCTCATGTAACCTTCTCCTCTCACACTCCTCTCACACTCCTCTCACATTCTCTCTCTAACCTCATTAAAATTTGTATTTGTTTTTGAAATTTAACCTAAAATGTCAAGAGAATGTGATAATTCAAGTAAAGAACAAGATAGTTTGTAAATTTTAATTTTTAAAAAATTTGAGTGAAAAAACAAAATTTCCGGAAAAAATGGCGGCTACCGCGCGCCTATCGAGCCGCCGCGATCGCCGTGCGGCAAGGTCGCCGGCGGCGCTCGATTTGCGCGCGGCAGCCACCATTTTTGTCGGAAATTTTATTTTTTTTATAAAAAAATATTTATAATATGTTAATATTATTATTTATAATATGTTATTTATAAGTGTTGTTAATTATTGTTATTTATAATATTATTATTAAGTTAATTAATATCGTTAATATTATTATTATTATGTTAATTAATATTATTAATATTATTATAATATGCTAATTATAAGTGTTGTTGTTATTATTATAATATGTTAATTATTATTTATAATATTATTATTAAGTTAATTAATATTGTTAATATTATTATTATTATGTTAATTAATATTATTATTATTATAATATGTTAATTATAAGTGTTGTTATTATTATTATTATATGTTAATTATTAATTATAATATTATTATTAAGTTAATTAATAATATTTTTAATATTATTATTATTATTATGTTAACTAATATTATTAATATTATTACAATATGTTAATTATAAGTGTTGTTATTATTATTATAATATGTTCATTATTATTATTAATATTACTATTATGTTAATTATTATTGTTAATATTATTATAATATGTTAATTATAATTGTTGGTAATTATTATAAATATTTTAATTATAATTGTTGTTATGTTAATTATAAATATTATGGTCATTAATGCTACAAATAATGTTATTATTATTATTCATATTATTTGTATGTTAATTATTATTGTTAATGTTATTGTTATTATTAATTATTAGGAATTAGTATCCCAGTTATTATTTGTATGATAATTGTGTTGTATTGTTTGCAGGTTTATTTGGAGGACTTTGGTGGAGACGGCGTTGATTATTCAACGTATTCTGTGACGCAAAATGTTTTTGAGAGTATAGAAGCAGTGCAAGATTGGGCCAATGGAATAGCTGCGGGAATCGGATTTAGGTTTGTACGGTCTTCGTACAAGAGAAAAGATGCAGAGAGTCCGAAAAAGTGTTACTTGAAGTGTTGGAGGTACGGTAAATATCGTGGGAAACTGAATGATCTCGATGATGCGACTCGTCGGAGTACGTCGACGAAGGCGTGCCAATGTAAATTCGTCATTGTTGCGTGGACTCGCAATGAAACGGAATGGCGAGTTCGTGTTTGTGACGGTGACCGGGGGAAGCACAATCATGGCTTCATCGTGTACGAGGAAGGGCATCGTCACGGACACCCATTGACTTCTAATATGAAAGAACATGTCCGTGATATGACCAACACGGGGTGCACACCGGCCACGATACAAACACCGCTGAAGATTAAGGTCCCTGCTTCTAAGATAAACGTGAAGCAAGTATATAACGAGTGGGTAAAGATGCACACCGAGGAAATGGATGGTAGGACGCATGCCCAACATTGTCTGTACATGGCGAAAGTCGGCGGGTACGTGTCATTTGTTGATTATGATGATGATGGCGAGCTTCGTCAAGTTTTTTTATGTCACCCTTACTCGTTGAAGTTGCTACGTACGTACCCGCATGTCATTCTCATTGACACTACGTACAAGACAAACAAGGCAAAATAGCCTTTATGTGAGCTGATAGGCGTGACACTGACTAACCGCAACTTCCAGATTGCTTACTCGTTCATCCGGGACGAGAAGATGGATTCATATGAATGGCTGATGTGGAGGATGCATGAATTGTTGGGTCCTGATATTATTCCATCCGTGTTTATGACGGACAAACAGGATGCTTTGTTGGGTGCTATTGCCAAGGTTTACCCAAACGTGTATCAACTGTTGTGCGTGTGGCATATTGGGAATGATGTGGAGAACAAAGTAAACAACCTTACTGGGGGCAAGAAGCTTGGACTCGGGCTTCATTTCAAACATCATTTCTGGAACGGCATTGTACATGCGTAGACTGTTGGAGAGTTCAAGCACAAGTGGAACGACGTCGTTAACGCGTGGATTGGGCAAAACAAACCGATAGTTGATGATCTTACTGGGACGTGCTTGAATAATAAGGAAAAATTTGTTTGTGCTTTTACCGAAAATGTCCCTCACATGGGGAACACGGCGACTTCTAAAGTTGAGAGCCAGTATTCTACACTGAAGTATTATATCGACAGTTCTAGAGGCACCTTCGACCGTGTGTTTCCGAAGATTCACCAACACTTGGAGAATCAACATACTGAGATTAAGAGGGAGCTTGAACAGTCTAGGAGCACGCACAGGAATTTCGGTAATTGTCATTTCTTTAAGAATTTGCACGGGCATGTATCTCATCACGCATTGGATCTGTTGTCGTTGGAGCTTAATAGGATGCTGTCGATGAGGTATGGCAGAGGCTGCGACTTGTGCGATCACAAGGTGTCGAGAACCCACCTCCTCCCGTGCGCATGTTCTATGGTGGAAATTTACGAAACGGGAGCGCCAATTCAGCTTACACGGATAAACATGTTTTGGAGACAACTTACAGTAATTGGCGATGGTGAAACTCCTGGCTCAAATGATGTTCCATCAGGTACGGACTTGGAAGAATTTGAGCACCTCGTTAAACTGGTTCGGGAGAGTGATCCAGCAGTTGTACGACACGTAACCCAGGTCCTCCATGGAGAGTTGAATCCCAACAGTCACGATATTCCTGATCCGCAGACAAACCCCCCACGCCCAAGGAGACCAAAGACATCGAGATCTACGCGACGCAACCCCAGTGCGTTTGAGTTCGGCCGAACAGCGGGTCGGGGTAGCAAGACTACGACGAATTCCTCGAGGAGAAAGGGAACTAGTTCTTCACCAGTCGGGATGGGTTCAACAGGTGTGAATTTCTTTATCTTTATAACCGATGTTAACCACATGTTTAGGGCTTTCAAAATGACTATACATTGTTGCTTATAACTTAAGTTAATCTCATGCGCAGGTATCCCCCGGATGTGTGAAGATCCGTTCCCGTTCGAAAACGCTTTGTCACATTTCATTATACCATACATCGTTGGTTGGACGGATGTTAGCGTTGATCGCAACTGCGGGTTCAGATGCATAGCCGAGGCAGGTTACGGGAATGAGAAATTGTGGCCAACTGATGGGAGGTCAATGACCATTGAGTTGAAGGGGAGTGAAAATGAATATTTGAAGGTGTTTTTTAATAGCAAGGAGATGTTCCTTGAATCCTTCCATCGGATAGATGGTCACTTGGTTGGGCCAGCCCCGTACGAGCATTAGATGTCGGCCCCAAATGATTTATTTCCAGCTGCGACACTGATGAACATTATGTGGATCTTCTTTTCAACACCTGCTGGTCCACGAGAGCAGACAACTGAGTTATGCATATCAGTATTACCCATACAAGGAGGACCTAGACTTATGGCACCTACAAAAGTTCAGGGAATAGTGCGAACAAACAACCACTTCATGCTTATTCATTTACGGGATGACTTCCCTCTACCGCCGGTTCATGTTAGATGGCGCGCAACTAAAGACGTAAGTGTTGAAGGTTGGGATGAACCGTTCAAGGCTCGTACTGATAGATGGGAGGCTATTAGGGTCGCTGAACGCCGGTGATGGTTGTAGTTGTACGCTTATGTATTTATGAATGTCTAATTATATGTATATGGAAACTCATGCATTTAATTGGAAATCGCAAAACACAACACAATTGGGAATGGAAACGCAATGTCAAGGGCAATACAAAATCAATTCAATTACTAAATACGACAACACTAAGTTTAGGGTACATGCACAACAATGAAATTGAAAAACACACTCTACTCCTCCTGCTCATCATCTTGCTGCTCGGGGACCTCGATATGCATCTGACGGCACCAACGCCCGTGCAAGTCGACCATCTCATCATACCACCCATGATTAATTGTCGTTGTCTGATCGTTTGGTTTGAATTGATGCCTCCCTCGCTGCACTAGTGAGGCCCAGTCATAGGCCCACTTTTATAAAAATAAAACACAAAATAATGCGGTCAGACCAATCATGATATCCACCGATCCCATAAACAAATCAGTTAAACAAAATATTAAATTATGCTGAGGGTTTTAGGGTACCTGTTTGAGTGTCGGATGATCATCGACTGTCGATTGGCTGGCAGAGGCGTTGTTTATCAAAAATTTGTGTGAATGTGCCGCAACCAATCGTTGTAAGCAACATCCGCTTCCCACGGTACATGTTTTGTGTGGGGCACATCACTCACTGACATTTTGTTGTATATCGGAAACCCCGCCCAGTCAGCGCTGCCGTTAGACTCCACAAATTCCACTTTGTACGGTCCCTTCGCCGGTCGTTCAACGCTCTTCTGTGAAACCAATCTACGTGGGATATGCTGTAGGTGCCCTAACTGACGGACGACGTGATAGGGAAGGTACAGCTCAGTGAGGTCGTATGCACGAATGGCGCCCGCGTACAATGTCCTCTTGCATGACTTGTATGGGGTAGGTCCGTATGGGGTCCAACTCACACGATCCGGTGTCAACGCATCCAATGAGGCCCTCAACGCCTGGAGGCGCTATTCCGAACTCGGCAGGCGGTTGGGGAACCACCTGCTCGCGCGAGGCCCAGTAACCGGCCGCTCCCCGTGTCACGAGGCAAGAGGATCCGGTTATTGTCCAACGAGAGTGTGTTTGTTAACTGTCAATCTATGGCTGAAAAAGACTTTCATTAGCCGTACCGACTTCTCCTTTATTTGTTTGGTTCCTAAAAAGTAGCGCAATGTCAGCAGTGAAATTGCGCGAGGTCTATAGTGCTTTGGGAGTTAGAAGCGTCTCAGATTCGGTACAATGCATTGTTTCTATTGTGCAGCCTGGTGGACAACAAGACAAGGTGAATCTGAAAGAGAAGTTTATAATAAAAGGTCTAATAGAAATCGTGTTGGGCTTTCTTGCATGTAGGATTCATAGGTCCATCAAAGCATTGAATTAGCAGCATCATGCCTTACTTTGATTGACCTATGAATCCTACGTGCAAGAAAGCCCAACATGATTTCTATTACACATTTTACTATAAGCTTCTCTTTCAGATTCACCTTGTTTTGTTGCCCACCAAGCTGCACAATAGAAACACTGCATTGTACCGAACCTGAGACGCTTCTAACTCCCAGAGCACTATAGACCCCGCGCAATTTCACTACTAACATTGCGCTACCTTTTGGGAACCAAACAAATAAAGGAGAGTTGATACGACTCATGAAAGTCCTTTTCAGCCATACATTATCAGGTAACAACACACACTCTCCTTGGACACTAACAGGACCCAAAACTCAACCTCTTTTTATGACACATACAACTAACATACTAGAACTATACCTTACATACTTATTACCCTAAACTACCATCACAAGTAACCTATTTACTTACGTAGCAACTGGTTGTTGAGTACTTAAGTTATTAAATGGATGTGACATAACTATTTATGTCTTCATTTGGAGTTATGAGTAGATAAGTTAGCAATTAAGTTGGATTTGGAATAAATTACCCATACCAACTTTAAATGCCAACTCACTTACTAATAACAACCAAAATCATCCAAACTCAACATCCTTTTAACACAACTACATATAAACTACTCGGAATACCCTAAACCCTAAACTTAATCCTCTAAACTAACATCATAATTAACCAATTTACGTGTTCCATGAAGTAGTTTCAAATACTTTTGATGTATGCTATCCAACAATTCTAAAGTTGAGGATGATATTCCACAACTTTTCAAATTGTACAATGAATTTCATGGAGGATGTACTTGGTTACATTAACCTAAACCCTATTACAAATCCCGCTTGCTTAACGTCGCTACCCTTTTTACATTAACCTAAACGCTAACCCTAAACCCTAAACCCTAAACTATTCCTAATTTCTTGAACGTACGTACACTAAACTATTCTTAATAAACAAACACATTTTTAAAACACTAAATCATTCAAATTCTAATAATGTCACTAACAATCCTATTATTTATTATTAATAAAAAACAACAAATCTACAATGATATATTTAATTATTAATATTATTATTATTGACAATAATAATTATAATTTTTTTATAAACAATTAACCATATAATAATTATAATTAATGTACAAATAACACACTTACAATAATATAATCAAAATAAACACATAATAATTACTATTATTAATGCATGCTTAACAATAACATTAATTAATCAAATTTTTAATATTAACAATAATATACATATAATAATTATTATTACAAATCACTAACAATAATATTAATAATAACAATATTAATATTTATTTACTAACAATAATATCAATAATAATAATATTTAATTTTAATTTTATATTTTTATAAAAAAATATATATATTTCAATCGGGTCTGCCGTGCAAAACGCGACGCTACTGCCAAAGCAATGCGCATACAATGTGCGACGCTGGAATTTTTATTATTTTTTTGCATTTTTTCGTCTAATTTTCAAATTTAAAAACACAAAAACACAAATTCGAAACATACCTCAAATTCTTCGATTCGTAGCGTTTGAAATCCCGAGATGACGGTGGTTTGTGGTGGTCGTTGGTTGAGAGCGTTTTCTAGAGAGATAAATTAGAGAGAATGTGGAGAGTGAAGGTTATGCGGTTCAAGGGCAGTGATTGGAAATATTATGCGAAAGGTGGGCGACAATAGTAAAAAGAGTGGCGACGTTAAGCAAGCGGGTTCCTAATCTACCCCCAGCAAAATAAATCTATATATATTAAATTGCAATGGGACCCCTCAAATCTCTTCCTTCCCCCCATCTTTTAAATATCATTAATCAGACAATATCGGCCATTGATTTTATCTAATATAAAATCTACACTATTCATTCAAAAAAATAACTACCCAATTATTATTTTTTATCTTTTTAAAAATTCGAATAAAAATAATCCTATTTTAATTAAAATTGCTGCCAGTTTATCTCCGAATAAATTATTTAAATAACCATAGTCTCATTAACATTAACGCATGTTCTATACAGACTCCTATTTGAATTAAAATTGCTGCCAGTTTATCTTCAGATAAATCTATATATTATAAATATTATAAATAGGAATGAGGTGCCTCAAATGCTTTCCATCCCGCATTCCTAAAATCTCATGCATTAGACAATAACTTCCCATATCCCTCGATCGGTAAATATCTCCGTAATATATTCTATATATCTATATAATAAAAAGCAATGTGTATCCCGTCTCCTTTCTCTCTCCCAATCCTTGAATCTCATGAAATAAAAATTATCAACCATTGATTTCTTTTGATTCTAAATCTCAACCGTTAATCTAAAAAAATTTTATTTAATATACGTATCTCAACCTTTAATTTTTCTAAAATTAACTGTCAAGCAGTTATAGAAAATCTAAGATATCAACCTTTAATTTTTTTTCAAAAAAATATTTTATATAATGTACTTAACTCAACCTTTAATTTTTCTAAAATTAACTACCAAGCAATTATAAAAAATCTAAGATATCAACCTTTAATTTTTTTTAAAAAAAACTAATTGTTAAACAACTTCGTCTCACTTTTTACAGAAACACCCAACACAAACAGCCAAAAGTCAAACAACTAACAAATCAGCCAACAGAAAAAAAAAAACCAATAGCCAACAACTGGTTGCCAAACACCCCTAAAGTCGGATATTTATCTTTATTACTATATCCGTTCCATATTATTTATCATCTCTCTTTTAGGGTTGTTCGCTATTTTTTATTATTAATTCTTATATTGTTTGAAATGATATTTAACATCAACTTATGTTAATAGATTTGGTATTCAGACTTCCATCTTAATTAGTTTAGTTCAAGTATAATAGTTTCGCCCTCAATAACCCAATTAGTTCTATGTCATAATTTCATTACATTTAACCTTTGAAGAGTTACCTAAGTTTAATTCTAACCTTTCATAAAAAAATAAATAAAATTTTTTCACGTTCGCATTCGTCTTATTTTTTTACATTCTTATCATTTATTTTCCTATAATGATTTATATTTGTATTCGTCCCCATGACTTAATACACCCATGTTTGCATTCGTCTAACCTTTCATAAAAATAAATCTTCCACGTTCGCATTAGTCATATTGTTTGACATATTTTTTTTAATTATTTTCCTATATTGTTTATATTTGTATTTGTCTATCTAACTTAACACCCGTTGGAAAGAACGGAAAAAAAAAACTAGTAAAACGAAACAAAAATGAGAATAAAACTCTGAACAGCTGAACTGGTTACCCCTTAATTATATTAGTTGTAAGATTTTACCTCAAAATTAGTATGGTGATAATTACAATGATATATAATTTTGTGGTCATTTATTTTAATGTGACTCTGATGATAATTATTCCTCGATAAATACTCTCTCCTTCCCATATTATCTGTTACTTTAACTAACTTCCTTTTTTCTATAATATCTGTCACTTTATATTTTCAATAACACATTAATTACTAATTTATCAAATTAACCTTATTAATTGCATCTTTTTCTTCAACTTTTCTTTTTTATTCACCTTTTCCCTTTTTTATTCTCTATTTTATTCAACCTTTCTACATTTTCAATGCACTAAATTAATGCAAATGGGAAGTTTTTTTTGTCTTTTAAATTGTGTCCAAAGTGACACATAATTTGGGAAGGATGGAGTAAAATATAAAAAAAGATAACTTGTAAAAAATTTGTTTCATAATAAATTTATGTGAAAGGGTCTTATACTAAAACTTACAATCATCTATATCTCTTTATTTAAATATCTTTAACTATTCTCTACTTAATTGTAGGAAGACTCAAAACTTTTCCTTTCCTCTACTAAAGAAGAAAAGAAGATAACAAGTGTGTTGTTTTGTTTGCTGCCTGTGTACTTGCTTATTTTTCTTTTTTTCCCCCCATTTCCTTGCTAGACATCTGTCTCTTGTCATTGTCGTTTGTTCCCTTCTTTTCCATTTGCTTTAGGGTTTCCTGTTCCCCTCGTCCCTATCTTCCCCGTCATTTCCACCATCTCGTCTTGCTCAAACTTCATTCCCTCTTGCCTTCTACTTCCCTTAATTTTCCCTTCTTTGCTTTGCTTGCTTGCTTTCAGTTACTGATGGAGGACCATCCAACTCGTCAAGCCCAACAAAGGAGGTCCAATATGTTTATATGGAAGTAGAGAAGGCCCTAGAAGAAGGATCCATTGAGGAGGCCCAACGACCAACTCATGTGGTGTGCTCTATCTTCCAAGATGACGTCGAAACAAGTTAAAGGAGGTCCAATTAACGTGCTAGAGACGTCCAAGATAATTGTTTTAGCAATATTTGCATTTTCCTTATTAGTAGGAAAGTTAGTTATAGATATTTTCATTATTAGTAGTTAAGTTTGTTATAGGGCATAATGCCAAAGTAGTAGTGTGTGTGTGACGTCTAGTAGGAGATGGGATAGACGCCAATTAGGAGAAGGAAATCCTAGTCTTGGAAGGCCAATTTTGTAATTAATCCAATTAGGATTAGGAAGGCCAAATCCTGAAGGATTCATCCAATTGTAACTAGTCCAATTAGGATTAGGAAAGCCAAATCCTAGAAGGATTTAGGCTGTTTAGGCGTCAAGTTATTAGTTCTAGTAGGATTAGGACTTAGTCTAGTATAAATAGGGAGGCTTGTAGTCGTTCTAGACACACAGTTTTCGAATATGATATACAAAACGAGCTTTGCTCACTCTAAGAGTTTTCCTCCTTCCTTTTCTACTATTGTATCTTGAATTGACTATTCAAGTGGTGAGGTAGAGCTTATTCTAATACTTAGAAGGTGTTTCTGTAACTAAGTAGAAGAATAAGAAGCCCTAGGGATTAGACTTATGGTGTTTCTGTATCAAGGTCAGTTCCCTTGAACTATCCAAATTATCTATCTTCATAGAAATACCCTTACAAAACCGTAAGCCTAACGTCACATCTACCCTAACGCTTGGATTGGTTGCACAATATCTCCTTGATGTGTGATTGATCTCAAACCCTAGCTTTGCATCAATTATCCATCAAAAATTGGTATCAGAGCTTAGGTTTCTTCTGAGTACAACCCAAACGGCCCAAACACATCCTAAACACATTACCATCATCATGGCCAGTGGTAGCAACTTTAAACCCACTCGTGAAGAGTTAGAGAAGAAGGTGGAGTTCCTTTCAAAGCGGCTCGAACGATACATGCATCTGCAACAATATGAGGTTAGAGATTTAGGAGAAGAGGAGAGTGGAGAAGCAGAAGCCATGAGCCCTCCTAGAAGGCCTCGTCAACCACGACAAGAGCCAAGAGAAGAAAGACTTGACTTCAAAGTTGATATTCCTGAATTTGAAGGTAACCTTGATCCTGAAGTTTTTCTTGATTGGATTCAAACTGTGGAGAGAGTCTTTGATCTGAAAGATGTTCCTGATGACAAGAAGGTCAAGTATATTGCTCTTAAGCTTCGAAAACATGCTAGTATTTGGTGGACTAACTTACAGAAGAAGAGACAGCATGTTGGGAAAGAAAAGATTCGATCTTGGGAGAAGATGAAGAAGAAACTTTACTCTAAGTTTCTTCCTACAAGCTACTTCAAAGACAACTACTTTAAGCTTCAACAACTCACCCAAGGAGCCAAAAGTGTCGAAGAGTACACCAAAGAATTTGAGCACCTACTGTGGAGATGTGATCTAAAGGAGGATGAACCTCAAACACTTGTGAAGTACTTAGCTGGATTGAACGAAAGTATAAGGTATGTTGTGGAGCTTCAACCCTATACTACAGTACTACACTTGATGAATTGAGTACTTTGGTTAACAAAGTTGAACAGCAACAAAAGAGAAGGGGAAAGGAGATGGCGAACAGAAACCCTACAAACCAAAGAACCCCATACTCACCCAATCCCTACACTCCACAAAAGAACACCGTCCCATCCAAAGTACCATCCACCAAAACTCCACAAAATAGTCAACCCTAAACCATCCTAAAACCTATTCAAGCCATGCCCATGGATAGGAGGAGGTGTTTCAAATGCCAAAGGCTTGGCCATATAGCATCCGAATGCCCTAACAAGAGAGTGGTCACCCTTATGGAGTATCAAAACGCCCTCTTTGAACCCGAACCAGAAGATGTAAAGGAAGAGGTAGAAGCTGACCATGGGATCTCTATGGAGGATATCATGGAGGAGCCAGATGAAGGGGAGATGTTGGTTGTGAGAAGAGTCCTTAGTAGTTCTCTCGTCCCTGAAGATCAACAACAACGAGAGGCTATCTTTCATTCTCGGTGCACTGTCAAAGGGAAAGTTTGTTCTTTGATTATTGATGGTGGAAGTTGTACCAACGCAGCTTCTCTTACTATGGTGAACAAGCTTCATCTCCAAACGAGTCCTCACTGATGAGGGCATATAGTGACTATATATTGGGAGCCTTTTGATAGTGATATTTGGGGATTAATGTGCTTAATTGATCTTTTATGTCTTTATTTCGCTATCTTAACTGAGTTTTATGTGTTTTGTTCAATTTGTCCAGATTAGTGATATGAACTCCAAAGCTCACATTCATTACTTGATTCATCACTAAAAGAGTTTTCCGACAATATATTATAAGGTCAATTCCGAGTTGAGATGATGGAGTTATGAGTAAAATAGCAGAAAGTGTGCGAAAACTGATATATGTCTACTCTTTTGGTCACCATCATTTCCACAAGAATGCTATGGCTTTGAGACTTATGCCATTGAAAATTAGACTCTTAGAGCTTTCCGAAAAGTCAAGAACCAAGTCAATCGGACACCGGACGAAGGAGATATGGCCGAAACAAGACGACCCAGAAAACTCCAGAACCAACACGACCCGTGTTGACATAAACACGGTCCGTGTTGGCCTCCAGAGAGCTCAATTTCCCTAGAAACCATCAACACGACCCGTGTTAACACCAACACGGTCCGTGTTGACCTTGTTTATGACGATTTGGCCGTTTCAACTTCTCTTAATGGCTATATAATTGTAGATTCGGCTGATTCATCCATCACCATCCACCTTCATTCATTCACTCCCATTCACCATCCATCTCCATCTCTACCATCATCCATCCCTTCCTCCACAAATCCATCCACATTCATCCATAGTTGAAGATTGAGAGTTTATTGGAGTTTGAAGATCGATTCTCAAGAAATCCATTGAAGTGGAGGAGCAAAAGTCCCCACCGACTACCATTCAAGCGAGGAACGATTTCCATCTCGGTTTACTTCTCTTTCTTTTAGATTTCATGCTTTCTAGAATAGATTTTGATATGTTTTGTGTTTTGAACATGAGTAGTGAGTAGTTTCTTTCAGTTTGGGGATAATCCCTTTCAAGTTTCTCTTATGGATTGAGTATTGTTGGATTGAACAAGTTTGTTTATCTTGTTTGAATGCATTTTATTTATCCTTTGATTTTGTATGTCATTGCTTTTGCTTGATCACCATTAGCATGGATTTAGATTGTTGAATGAAGTACCGAACGGAGAAATTCGATAATGAGCCCTTAGGATTAAAGCGGTTTATGAAGTGAACTAGAGATAGAAGACTTTGTGATTAGGGTCATTGGATAATTTGATCTTTAACTTAGATAAAATTGACACAATAAAGAGTCCAAGAGATCAATTTTACTAAGCAATCCGTTTCATTGCCAAAAGCTCGCTACGGAAGAATTTATGCGATTATCGACCCTAAAATGTACCAAATTAGTGACATACATGTTCAATCCACTTGTTTGATTCATAAAGTGACTTAGGTTTTATCCCCTGAACGTCTTTCTCATATTGATTTCATCTTGTGAATTGTGTGAATATTTGATTTATTTGACCTTTTTTAGTGACTAGAACTAGAATTAGTTATTCTCAATCTAAAACCCGACCGATTTAGCAATCACCTAGGAGGCTAGTTTGGTGCGTAGTTAGCAAAGTCCCTGTGGGATCGACCTTGATACTTGCTACACGAGCACCCGTGCACTTGCGGCCTATCAAGTTTTTGGCGCCGTTGCCGGGGACTTTGTCCCTAGCCGCCACCGAACGAATATCCTTAGATTGACTAGATCATTTTTCTTTTTGTTTTTCTCGTTTTCATAGTTTTTCCCCAAAAAAAAATTCAAAAAAATGGCAATTATCTATTTCCCCCAATTTGAGGAGGAGTTATTTTGGCGCTATTTTGAGCGATTACTTGCTTGTCCTGTTCCATGTGGTGTTGAGCCTGGGAAATCAGATATTCTTGATATTGTTGTTGAGGGGGTGAATAGTGAGACTCGTACTCTATTTGAGTATTTTGGATTTTATGCTAGAACTGTTGATGAAGCTTGGAGTTTGCTTGAGTGGCTTGCACGTGATACACTTTATTTTGAAAATTCTTTTTGTGCATCTAGTTACTCTTACTCTAATCCTTGTGCATCTCATGCTAGATTATATACTCAACCCCATTGTTTGTCTCCTTGTCGATTATGTTGTTCTCTTGACCATGATGATTCTACATGCCCTAGTTTAGCCAGACTTGAGGTTTTGATGAGGGCAATGCTTGAGCAACAAGATAAGTTAGATGCTAGTCTGGAGGAAATACTTGACCCGTTTGAGGCATCTTTGCAAATTGTTGCTCCATCTTACCCTAGCTTACCCAGAGACACTATTGATGGTGCCTCTACATTTCATGATGCATCCTTACCTTTTTCTCAGTCGATGGGGTTTAAGGTGAGTGAGTCCTATGGGTTTGATGCTAGGTATGATGATGATTTTTCTACGGGTCACTGATACTATTGATGAGGAGGCTTGTGAGGGGGTTGTGGGTGAATTAGATCCTTCAAGCAAAGAATTTGATGACGTTGTACTCCCTACTTCCCATGTCGTATTCCATGCTTCTACTCCTTGTTCACCACCTTCCTATTCCCCTAAGTGCCTAGATGAACCCACTTTTGTTGAAAAGACCATATGTGTTCATGTTGATGTGGGCTATGTGGCCAAGGTTAATTCTTGTGATATGCTTGAGGGGAACAACAATATTCTTTATTTGTCCATAGGTACATCAAGAGGGTACCATTCCTTTCTTGATCCATATTGTATTTACCTAGAGGACTTGCCTAGAAAACTCATGTGGACAACTTATTTTGATTCTTTTGATTTTTCTAAGGCCTTTGATCTATTTAAGAACGCAATACTTACATTTTCTGCTATAACTTTTTTGTTGCTTTTTTATTTGCAAGCTTGTAAACCGCATGCTGAAGAGTTTGACAAGCTTCTAAGGGCATTGACGGCATCTGAAGTAATAGCCCCAGTCTTGAGTTCTTGATGGAGCGGCTGATGCTCCATTCGCCCCACTCTTGAAGAGACGATAGTTTAGGTGCATCCAGCACCTAACCTGGTGAGATCTTTCCTTATTTCCCCTTTTTCAATTTATTTGAATCTGCTTACATTGAGGGCAATGCTTTATCCAAGCATGGGGGGAATTGTATAAATGTGTAGTAGTGTCTTGAGTTTGTTTTTGTTTGTTTTTCTTAGTTTTTTTTGGTTTTGTTTATTTATAAATAATTGCATCCACCTAGTTGCATTAGTTAGATTCATCCTTGATTTTTATTTTCTTTTTTTTCTTAGTTTTTAGTTTGTTTTATTTTCTAGGTTTGCATTTAGTTTAGTTTTAGTTTTTATTTTGAGAAAAAAAAATTCCAAAAAATCAGAAAATTAGAAAAATTAAAAAAATTGAGGCATAAGTCTAGGTTTTCTTTTAACTAGATTTAATCTTGAGTAGCCCATTTGTGAATTAAAGTTTTGAAAAGAGTTTGTAAAAGCTTAGTGAGTTAAGCACTGCATTTTGAAAGTGATATTTGATTACCCCTTATGATCTATTGGAATGAGTTTGACATATACATCTATTTGAACTAGGTTTATTTGAGAGCTTTTACCCGCGAGACCACAAAGCCTTAAAATGACTAATCATTTTTATTAGTCTCATATTTTCCATGTGTGACTCATCCTTAGTTTCATTCTCTAGAACTTGCAATGTATCTCTTTGAAATTGCATTTTTGCTTGTGCTTTGATAATATGATAGAGGCATTATTATATATATTTTAGCTACATAGAATAGCCACCCTTTACATGTTAAAATCCGCCTTTAACCCTCTTTTAGCCTTGTATCACTCTTTCTTTTGATTACCTATATTAAAAGCAATGGCTGAATATTGAATTTCCTACCCTTAAGCCTATGTTTGGAGTGTTAGAGTGTGAAGAGTTGGGTTTATTATTGTGCTTTTGTCGTTTGGTTTTGTTGGGGATGTTGTGAAGTTGAATATCATGAGATTACTCCCAATTGTAGCTTGATATGGGTTGAGGTGGAAATTTACCTTATAATTGTATATTTATTTGTTTTGAGTTGTAGTTTATTTTGAAAAAAAAAGAGAAAAAAACAAAAAAAAAGCAAAAAGAGAAAAAGAGAAAAAGAGAAAAAAAAAGGAAAAAAAAGAATGAAAAAAAGGTAGAAATAAAGTGTTTAGTAGTTTGTTAGTTTATTTTCTTTGATTTAAGGCGATTTCCACTTGATTATGGGATGCGTTGTAGTGAATATAAGGTGTGAAAGTTTTGTTTGTGCAAATTTGGTGAGGTTTCTGCTCCAAGCTTTGGTTTTTAGCTCCACTTCCGCAAATATATTTCAACTTCTTACCCTTAACCTTAGCCCCATTACAACCCTTTTGAAAGTCCTCTTGATTGTCATTGTGCATTGCATATTAGCGGTAGAGAATTGAGATGTTTTGCAAGCTTATGGTAGGATGTTGCTTTGGCTTGAGTATTGAGCGGACCTTCAATGATTTATTCACATTTAAACACATGAGAGGAGTGTTTCCACATTCCTAAAAAGTGAGTTTGCTCTCTGATTCACCTAGTTTCATACTTATACATGTGTCTACTTGCTTCATTTGTGGTTAGGGTCGGGGGTGATTGATTTGAACTTGAGAAGTGTAGTGCTTGTAAATCTTTCCAAAGCTTTTCCTTCTCTATTATATGGACTTTGATTCACTTTTGGGGTGTTCTAGATTAGATTTAGTTGATTGAAAGATCATGTTGATGCTTTTCTAAGGAGATTATAAATAAAAATCTTTGTTTTCATTTTAAGTCTTTTGTTTTGTTTTGTTTTTGAGTCTTTTGTCTCCGTGTTTTTATTTCTTTTCTTTTTTTTTTCTTTTGTGAGTCTGGACTTGCTTGGGGACAAGCAAGAACTAAGCATGGGGGAATTTGATGAGGGCATATAGTGACTATATATTGGGAGCCTTTTGATAGTGATATTTGGGGATTAATGTGCTTAATTGATCTTTTATATCTTTATTTCGCTATCTTAACTGAGTTTTATGTGTTTTGTTCAATTTGTCCAGATTAGTGATATGAACTCCAAAGCTCACATTCATTACTTGATTCATCACTAAAAGAGTTTTCCGACAATATATTATAAGGTCAATTCCGAGTTGAGATGATGGAGTTATGAGTAAAATAGCAGAAAGTGTGCGAAAACTGATATATGTCTACTCTTTTGGTCACCATCATTTCCACAAGAATGCTATGGCTTTGAGACTTATGCCATTGAAAATTAGACTCTTAGAGCTTTCCGAAAAGTCAAGAACCAAGTCAATCGGACACCGGACGAAGGAGATATGGCCGAAACAAGACGACCCAGAAAACTCCAGAACCAACACGACCCGTGTTGACATAAACACGGTCCGTGTTGGCCTCCAGAGAGCTCAATTTCCCTAGAAACCATCAACACGACCCGTGTTAACACCAACACGGTCCGTGTTGACCTTGTTTATGACGATTTGGCCGTTTCAACTTCTCTTAATGGCTATATAATTGTAGATTCGGCTGATTCATCCATCACCATCCACCTTCATTCATTCACTCCCATTCACCATCCATCTCCATCTCTACCATCATCCATCCCTTCCTCCTCCACAAATCCATCCACATTCATCCATAGTTGAAGATTGAGAGTTTATTGAGTCAAGATTGATTCTCAAGAAATCCATTGAAGTGGAGGAGCAAAAGTCCCCACCGACTACCATTCAAGCGAGGAATGATTTCCATCTCGGTTTACTTCTCTTTCTTTTAGATTTCATGCTTTCTAGAATAGATTTTGATATGTTTTGTGTTTTGAACATGAGTAGTGAGTAGTTTCTTTCAGTTTGGGGGATAATCCCTTTCAAGTTTCTCTTATGGATTGAGTATTGTTGGATTGAACAAGTTTGTTTATCTTGTTTGAATGCATTTTATTTATCCTTTGATTTTGTATGTCATTGCTTTTGCTTGATCACCATTAGCATGGATTTAGATTGTTGAATGAAGTACCGAACGGAGAAATTCGATAATCGGAGCCCTTAGGATTAAACTGGTTTATGAAGTGAACTAGAGATAGAAGACTTTGTGATTAGGGGTCATTGGATAATTTGATCTTTAACTTAGATAAAATTGACACAATAAAGAGTCCAAGAGATCAATTTTACTAAGCAATGCTTCATTGCCAAAAGCTCGCACGGAAGAATTTATGCGATTATCGACCTAAAATGTACCAAATTAGTGACATACATGTTCAATCCACTTGTTTGATTCATAAAGTGACTTAGGTTTTATCCTAACGCCTTTTCTCATATTGATTTCATCTTGTGAATTGTGTGAATATTTGATTTATTTGACCTTTTTTAGTGACTAGAACTAGAATTAGTTATTCTCAATCTAAAACCCGACCGATTTAGCAATCACCTAGGAGGCTAGTTTGGTGCGTAGTTAGCAAAGTCCCTGTGGGATCGACCTTGATACTTGCTACACGAGCACCCGTGCACTTGCGGCCTATCACTCACCCCACGCCATACACCATCTAATGGCTCAACCAGGGCAAAGGCTTACAAGTTAATCAACGGTGTTTGGTAAGCTTTTCCATTGGTAAATCTTATCAAGATTCATTATGGTGTGACGTTATTCCAATGGACGCCTATCATATTCTGCTTGGAAGACCATGGTTGTTTGACAGGAGTGTGATGCATGATGGACGAGCCAATACCTACACTCTTGTGATCCACAACAAGAAGATCACCCTAGCTCCACTTAAAACAGCCCATCCGTCCCTACCCAAAGAGAACGAGCTCACCTTTATGACAACTAAACATCACGAGTTTAGTGAGCATAAGGAGCTTATTCTCTTAGACCTAAACACAAACCCTAGCAACGATAACCCTAACCCCACAAATAGCCACCCTCTCGTCATCCCTCTTTTGGAACAATACTCTCATGTGTTCCCAGAAGAGATGCCCCCAAGGTTACCCCCCAACGTGATATCCAACACAAAATTGATCTTATTCCTGGATCTGTCTTGCCCAACAAACCTGCATACCGCATGAACCCTAGCGACATTCAAGAGGTTCAAAGGCAAGTTGATGAACTTCTAGTAAAAGGGATGATCAGGGAAAGTCTCAGTCTATGCACCGTCCCAGCTCTATTGGTCCCTAAAAAGGATGGAAGCCAACATATGTGTATTGATTATAGAGCTATCAACAAGATTACTATCAAGTACAGGTTTCCTGTTCCTAGACTTGAAGATCTATTGGATGAGCTTTATGGTGCCCAAGTCTTTTCCAAGATTGATCTACAAAGTGGGTACTACCAAATCCAAATTCAAGAAGGGGACGAATGGAAAACAACATTCAAAACCAAGGGAGGTCTATATGAATGGTTAGTCATGCCTTTTGGTCTAACTAATGTACCTTCCACTTTTATGAGATTGATGAACCAGGTTTTGAAGCTTCTTATTGGAAAGTGTGTTGTCATCTACTTTGATGACATACTTGTGTATAGCAAGACTGAAGAGGATCACGTCAACCATCTTAGATCAATCTTGGATATATTGGCTCACGAGAAGTTATATGGCAACATAGCTAAGTGTCACTTCTTCACCAACAAAGTAGTCTTTCTTGGCTACGTGCTCTCGGCTGATGGGATCCAAGTTGATGAAGAAAATATCAAAGCTATCAAGGAGTGGCCTACTCCTACCAGTATTCATGAAGGTCGAAGCTTCCACGGCTTGGCCTTTTTCTATAGGAGGTTTGTGAAGAATTTCAGTGCTATTCTAGCACCTATAACCGAGCTATTGAAGTCAAAAGAATTCTCATGGACACCAGCAGCCTAACAAGCCTTCGAAGTTATCAAAGAGAAGCTTTGCACCGCCCATGTGCTAGCCCTATCGAGCTTTGATAAGAAGTTTGAAGTTGAGTGTGATGCCTCTGGAGTTGGTATTGGAGTTGTATTATCTCAAGAAGGTCGACCTTTGGCCTATTACAGTGAGAAACTCAGTGATGCAAGGAAGAAATATAGTACTTATGATAACGAGTTCTATGCTATTATTTGAGCCTTGGAGCATTGGAGACACTATCTTATCAGCAACGAGTTTATCCTACATAGTGATCATGAAGCATTGAAGTATATCCAAGGGCAACACAAACTGAACCCACGCCATGCAAAGTGGGTCGAATTCATGCAAGCCTATCACTTTGTTATTCAACACAAAGCTGGTCACTTGAATAAGGGAGCTGATGCCTTATCAAGAAGGTACTTATTACTACATGTCCTTGATTCACGTATATTAGGGCTTGAACATATCAAAGAATTATATGCTGAAGATAAAGATTTCAAGGAGGTCTGTGAAGCATGTAAGAAACATCCTCAGAATCAATATCATATGGAGAAGGGTTTCTTATTCCATGGGAATCAGCTGTGTATTCCCAAGAGCAATCTTAGAGAGCTTTTTATCTTAGAAGTTCATAGAGGAAGCCTAGCAGGACATTATGGTATTGAGAAGACATATCTCATGTTGAAGGAACACTATTATTGGCCATATATGGTTAGAGATCGATGTCGAGCATATGGTGAAGCGTTGTTCTATTTGCAACTGATGAGGGCATATAGTGACTATACATTAAAAGCATTTTGATAGTGAAATTTGGGGATTGATGTGCTTAATTGATCTTTTATGATCTTATTTCGCTATCTTAACTGAGTTCTTTACGTTTTGTTCAATTTGTGCAGATTAGTGACATGAACTCCAAAGCTCAATACATTTCTTGATTCATCACTAAAAGAGCTTTCTGACGATATATTATAAGGTCAATTCCGAGTTGAGATGATGGAGTTATGAATAAAATAGCAGAAAGTGTGCGAAAACTGATATATGTCCATTCTTTTGGTCACCATCATTTCCACAAGTATGGTATGACTTTGAGACTTATGTCAATGAAAAGTAGCCTCCTAAAGCTTTCCGAAAAGTCAAGAACCAAGTCAATCGGACGTTGGACGAAGGAGATATGGCCGAAACAAGATGACCCAAAAAACTCCAGAACCAACACGACCCGTGTTGACATCAACACGGTCCGTGTTGGCCTCCAGAGAGCTCAATTTCCCTAGAAACCATCAACACGACCCGTGTTGACACCAACACGTACCGTGTTGGCCTTGTTTATGACGATTTGGCCGTTTCAACTTCTCTTAATGGCTATATAATTGTAGATTCGGCTGATTCATCCATCACCATCCACCTTCATTCATTCACTCCCATTCACCATCCATCTCCATCTCTACCATCATCCATCCCTTCCTCCACAAATCCATCCACATTCATCCATAGTTGAAGATTGAGAGTTTATTGGAGTTTGAAGATCGATTCTCAAGAAATCCATTGAAGTGGAGGAGCAAAAGTCCCCACCGACTACCATTCAAGCGAGGAACGATTTCCATCTCGGTTTACTTCTCTTTCTTTTAGATTTCATGCTTTCTAGAATAGATTTTGATATGTTTTGTGTTTTGAACATGAGTAGTGAGTAGTTTCTTTCAGTTTGGGGGATAATCCCTTTCAAGTTTCTCATGGATTGAGTATTGTTGGATTGAACAAGTTTGTTTATCTTGTTTGAATGCATTTTATTTATCCTTTGATTTTGTATGTCATTGCTTTTGCTTGATCACCATTAGCATGGATTTAGATTGTTGAATGAAGTACCGAACGGAGAAATTCGATAATCGGAGCCCTTAGGATTAAACTGGTTTATGAAGTGAACTAGAGATAGAAGACTTTGTGATTAGGGGTCATTGGATAATTTGATCTTTAACTTAGATAAAATTGACACAATAAAGAGTCCAACAGATCAATTTTACGAAGCAATCCGTTTCATTGCCAAAAGCTCGCTACGGAAGAATTTATGCGATTATCGACCCTAAAATGTACCAAATTAGTGACATACATGTTCAATCCGCTTGTTTGATTCATAGAGTTACTTAGGTTTTATCCCCTGAACGCTTTTCTCATATTGATTAATCCAAGTAAATTGTGTGAATATTTGTTGGTTTTGACCTTTTTAGTGACTAGAAATAGAATTAGTTATTCTCAATCTAAAACCTGACCGATTTAGCAATCACCTAGGAGGCTAGTTTGGTGCGTAGTTAGAAAATCCCTGTGGGATCGACCTTGATACTTGCTACACGAGCACCCGTGCACTTGCGGCTTATCAGCAACCTAGCCGAGAGCCATGCCCTACCTCAAGGATTATACACGCCATTGCCCATAACAAAAGGTCCTTGGGAAGATGTTAGTCTCGACTTCATCATGGGACTATCACGAACTCAACGAGGAAAAGACTCTATCATGGTGGTAGTTGATCGTTTTTCAAAGATGGCTCACTTTGTTCTTGCCACACCACTTATGATGCTATTAGAGTTGCTTAATTATACTTCCAAGAGATTGTGAAGCTACATGGGATACCCAAGACTATGGTCTCGGACAGGGATGCTAAGTTCCTTAGTCACTTTTGGATTACTCTATGGAAGAAGATGGGTACTAAGCTCAAGTTTATCATGACATGTCACCCCCAAACCGATGGGCAGACTGACGTCGCCAATCGGACCCTTAGTTCCTTACTAAGGTGTTTGGTGAATAAATATAGGAAGGGGTTGGATACATTACTTCCATGTGCTGAATTTGCCTTCAATCATGCCCCTAGCAAGGCAACTGGATGCTCACCCTTTCAAGTAGTGTATGGAAGAAACCATATTATACCTATGGATCTCACACCAATCACTACTACTATGAGGTTGAGTCATCAAGCAAGTAAAAGGGCCCAAGAAATCAAAAAGCTACATAAAGAAGTAAGGGCAAGAATAGCTAAGTATACTCAGCAAACATCCTCTTCTTGTTAGCAAGGGTTTAGGGTTTAGGGTTTTAGGGTTTAGGGTTGAGAGTTAGGGGTTTAGGGTTTAGGGTTTAGGGTTTATGGTTCAGGGTTTAGGGTTTAGGGTTTAGGGTTTTAGGGTTTAGGGTTTTAGGGTTTAGGGTTTTAGGGTTTAGGGTTTAGGGTTTAGGGTTTAGGGTTTAGGGTTTAGGGTTTAGGGTTTAGGGTTTAGGGTTAGGGTTTAGGGTTAGGGTTTAGGGTTTAGGGTTTAGGGTTTAGGGTTTAGGGTTTAGGGTTTAGGGTTTAGGGTTTAGGGTTTAGGGTTTAGGGTTTAGGGTTTAGGATTAAAATTTAAAATTTAAATTTAAATTTAAATTTAAAATTTAAATTTAAATTTAAAATTTAAAATTTAAATTTAAAATTTAAATTTAAAATTTAAATTTAAATTTAAATTTAAATTTAAATTTAAATTTAAAATTTAAAATTTAAAATTTAAATTTAAATTTAAAATTTAAATTTAAAATTTAAATTTAAATTTAAAATTTAAAATTTAAAATTTAAAATTTAAAATTTAAATTTAAATTTAAAATTTAAAATTTAAATTTAAATTTAAATTTAAATTTAAATTTAAAATTTAAATTTAAATTTAAAATTTAAATTTATTTAAATTTAAAATTTAAAATTTAAAATTTAAAATTTAAATTTAAAATTTAAAATTTAAATTTAAAATTTAAAATTTAAAATTTTAAATTTAAAATTTAAAATTTAAATTTAAAATTTAAAATTTAAATTTAAAATTTAAATTTAAAATTTAAATTTAAATTTAAAATTTAAATTTATTTATTTAAATTTAAAATTTAAAATTTAAATTTAAATTTAAAATTTAAATTTAAAATTAAATTAAAATTTAAATTTAAAATTTAAAATTTAAAATTTAAAATTTAAAATTTAAATTTAAAATTTAAATTTAAAATTTAAATTTAAATTTAAAATTTAGGGTTTAGGGTTTAAATTTAGGGTTTAATTTAAATTTAAATTTATTTAAATTTAAATTTAAAATTTAAAATTTAAAATTTAAATTTAAATTTAAAATTTAAATTTAAAATTTAAATTTAGGGTTTAAATTTAAATTTAAATTTAAAATTTAAAATTTAAATTTAAAATTTAGGGTTTAAAATTTATTTAGGAATTTAGGGTTTAGGTTTAGGGTTTAGGGTTTAAATTTAGGGTTTAGGGTTTAGGGTTTAGGGTTTAGGGTTTAGGGTTTAGGGTTTAGCGTTTTTAGGGTTTAAGGTTTTGGGTTTAGGTTATTAGGGTTTAGGGTTTAGGGTATACGGTTAGTGTTTAGTGTTTAGGGTTTAGGGTTAGGTTCAGGGTTTAGAGTTTAGGGTCATGGGTTTAGGGTTAGGTTAAGGGTTTAGGGGTTTAGGGTTTAGGGTTTAGGGTTTAGGGTTTAGAGTTTAGGGTTTAGAGTTTATTGTTTAGTGTTAGGTTAAGGGTTTAGGGTTTAGGAGTTTAGGGTTTAAGGTTTAAATTTAAAATTTAAATTTAAAATTTAAAATTTAAATTTAAAATTTAAATTTAAAATTTAAATTTAAAATTTAAATTTAAAATTTAAATTTAAATTTAAATTTAAAATTTAAAATTTAAAATTTAAAATTTAAATTTAAAATTTAAATTTAGGGTTTAGGGTTTAAAATTTAGGGTTTAGGGTTTAGGGTTTAAAATTTAAATTTAGGGTTTAGGGTTTAAATTTAGGGTTTAGGGTTTAGGGTTTAGGGTTTAGGGTTTAGGGGTTAGGGATTAGGGTTTAGGTTTTACGGTTTCTAGGGTTCAGGGTTTAGGGTTCATAGTGTTTAGGGTTAAGGGTTTAGGTTTAGGGTTGAGTTTAGGGTTTAGGGTTTAGGAGTTTAGGGTTTAGGGTTTAGGGTTTAGGAGTTTAGGGTATAGGGTTTAGGGTTTAGGGTTTAGGGTTTAGGGTTTAGGGTTTAGGGTTTAGAGTTTAGGAGTTTAGGGTTTAGGGTTTGAGTTTAGGGTTTAGGGTTTAGTTTTAGGGTTTTAGGGTTTAGGAGTTTAGGAGTTTAGGGTTTAGGGTTTAGGGTTTAGGGTTTAGGGTTTAGGGTTTAGGAGTTGGAGTTTAGGGTTTAGGGTTTAGGGTTTAGGGTTTAGGGTTTAGGGTTTAGGGTTTAGGGTTTAGGGTTTAGGGTTTAGGGTTTAGGGTTTAGGGTTTAGGGTTTAGGGTTTAGGGTTTAGGGTTTAGGGTTTAGGGTTTAGGGTTTAGGGTTTAGGGTTGAGGGTTTAGGGTTTAGGGTTTAGGGTTTAGGGTTTAGGGTTTAGGGTTTAGGGTTCAGGGTTTATGGTTAACAGGGTTTTGGGTTTAGGGTTTAGGGTTTAGGGTTTAGGGTTTAGGGTTTAGGGTTTAGGGTTTAGGGTTTAGGGTTTAGGAGTTTAGGGTTTAGGGTTTAGGAGTTTAGGGTTTAAAATTTAAATTTAAAATTTAAAATTTAAAATTTAAATTTAAATTTAAATTTAAATTTAAATTTAAATTTAAATTAAATTTAAAATTTAAATTTAAAATTTAAATTTAAAATTTAAATTTTAAATTTAAATTTAAATTTAAAATTTAAAATTTAAATTAAATTTAAATTAAATTTAAATTTAAATTTAAAATTTAAATTTAAATTTAAAATTTAAATTTAAATTTAAAATTTAAAATTTAAATTTAAAATTTAAATTTAAATTTAAAATTTAAAATTTAAATTTAAATTTAAATTTAAAATTTAAAATTTAAATTTAAAATTTAAAATTTAAATTTAAATTTAAAATTTAAATTTAAATTTAAATTTAAAATTTAAATTTAAATTTAAATTTAAATTTAAATTTAAAATTTAAATTTAAATTTATTTAAATTTAAAATTTAAAATTTAAATTTAAAATTTAAATTTAAATTTTTTAAATTTAAATTTAAATTTAAAATTTAAAATTTAAAATTTAAATTTAAATTTAAAATTTAAATTTAAAATTTAAATTTAAAATTTAAAATTTAAAATTTAAAATTTAATTTAAATTTAAAATTTAAATTTAAAATTTAAAATTTAAATTAAATTTAAATTTAAATTTAAATTTAAATTTAAAATTTAAAATTTAAATTTAAATTTAAAATTTAAAATTTAAATTTAAATTTAAATTTAAAATTTAAATTTAAATTTAAAATTTAAATTTAAAATTTAAATTAAATTTAAAATTTAAATTTAAATTTAAATTTAAAATTTAAAATTTAAAATTTAAGGGTTTAAATTTAAATTTAAATTTAAAATTTAGGGTTTAGGGTTTAGGGTTGAGGGTTTAGGGTTTAGGGTTTAGGGTTTAGGGTTTAGGGTTTAGGGTTTAGGGTTTAGGGTTTAGGGTTTAGGGTTTAGGGTTTAGGGTTAGGGTTTAGGGTTTAGGGTTTAGGGTTTTAGGGTTTAGGGTTTAGGGTTTAGGGTTTAGGGTTTAGGGTTTAGGGTTTAGGGTTTAGGGTTTAGGGTTTAGGGTTTAGGGTTTAGGGTTTAGGGTTTAGGGTTTAGGGTTTAGGGTTTAGGGTTTAGGGTTTAGGGTTTAGGGTTTAGGGTTTAGGGTTTAGGGTTTAGGGTTTAGGGTTTAGGGTTTTTTAGGGTTTAGGGTTTAGGGTTTAAAATTTAGGGTTTAAATTTAAATTTAGGGTTTAAAATTTAGGGTTTAAAATTTAAAATTTAAATTTAAAATTTAAATTTAAATTTAAAATTTAAATTTAAAATTTAAATTTAAAATTTAAATTTAAAATTTAAATTTAAATTTAAATTTAAAATTTAAATTTAAATTTAAATTTAAATTTAAAATTTAAATTTTAGGGTTTAGGGTTTAGGGTTTAGGGTTTAGGGTTTAGGGTTTAGGGTTTAGGGTTTAGGGTTTAGGGTTTAGGGTTTAGGGTTTAGGGTTTAGGGTTTAGGGTTTAGGGTTTAGGGTTTAGGGTTTAGGGTTTAGGGTTTAGGGTTTAGGGTTTAGGGTTTAGGGTTTAGGGTTTAGGGTTTAGTGTTTAGGGTTTAGGGTTTAGTGTTTAGGGTTTAGTGTGTAGGTTTTTTTAGGGTTTAGGGTTTAGTTTAGGGTTTAGATTTAGGGTTTAGGGTTTAGGGTTTAGGAGTTTAGAGTTTAGGGTTTAGGAGTTTAGGGTTTAAATTTAAATTTAAAATTTAAATTTAAATTTAAAATTTAAATTTAAAATTTAAATTTAAATTTAAATTTAAATTTAAAATTTAAATTTAAATTTAAAATTTAAAATTTAAATTTAAATTTAAATTTAAATTTAAAATTTAAATTTAAAATTTAAATTTAAATTTAAAATTTAAAATTTAAAATTTAAATTAAAATTTAAAATTTAAATTTAAATTTAAAATTTAAATTTAAAATTTAAATTTAAAATTTAAATTTAAAATTTAAATTTAAATTTAAAATTAGGTTTAGGGTTTAGGGTTTAGGGTATAGGGTTAGTGTTTAGGGTTTAGGGTTTAGGAGTTTAGGGTTTAGGGTTTAGGGTTTAGGGTTTAGGTTTTAGGGCACAGAGTTTAGGGTTTAGGGTTTAGTGTTTAGGGTCTGGGGTTTAGGGTTTAAGGTTTAGGGTTTAGGGGTTCGGGTGTAGGGTTTAGGGGTTACGGTTTTTAGGGTTCTGGGTTTAAGGTTTAGGGTTTTGGGTTTGAGTTTAGGGTTTAGGGTTTAGAGGTTTGAGTTTGGGGTTTAGGGTTTAGGGTTTAGGGTTTAGGGTTTGGGGTTTAGGGTTTAGGAGTTTAGGGTTTAGGGTTTAGGGTTTAGGAGTTTAGGGTTTAGGGTTTAGGGTTTAGGGTTTAGGGTTTAGGGTTTAGGGTTTAGGGTTTAGGAGTTTAGGGTTTGGGGTTTAGGGTTTTAGGGTTTAGGGTTTGGAGTTTAGGGTTGAGGGTTTAGGGTTTAGGGTTGAAGGTTTAGGGGTTAGGGTTCAGGGTTTATTATTTAAAGTTTAGGGTTTTAGGGTTAAGGGTTCACAGTTTAGTGTTTAGGGCTGGGAGTTCACAGGGTTTAGGGTTTAGGGTTAAGGGTTTAGG